>CM074723.1:246422250-247022250 GCA_037306005.1 Rhinophrynus dorsalis
AGTGAGGTTCGAGGTACAGTCCCAGAACTGACGGCTAGACGCCCACACAGGAGGAATTAGGATAGGAACAACCCAGACTCCTGGGTACTGGAACCCGTAAGGGCAATCGGAATGGACTGGGAACCAACTGACAGTAAGGCCTCTGGCAGAACTGGCAAGGTAAAGGGTACACAGCCCAGGAACGACAACAGGACTACATTGGCATGAAGTCCACTAGTGGAGGACTGGCACAACCCAGGCAACACTGACTAAGGCCCTAGACCGCTGGCAGGAAGCAACCGTGTATATGCAGACCAACCCTGAAAGGGTTACAGGAGACATAGGCAGCTGCTAATGGATAACCCTAGAACGCTAGGGGTGGATCGATAAACCGAGGAGCCAATTTATTACATGGAACCTGCAAATTAAGGTTTCTGGAGGAAAGCCATACCCTGTCCCCAGCCTGAAAGGAGACCACCAGCAGCTGTCTGCGATTAACGTGACACTGATAACGCTGGAACGAAGCACTGAGGGTTCTCTGTACCTGTGCCCAAGTGGAGCGGAGATGCTCTATGTGCTCATCCAGAGCTGGAATTTGCTGTGTCTGAAATGAGTCCGGGAGCAAGCATGGTTGAAACCCGTAATTGATGAGAAACGGGGAGCTCCCAGACGATGAATTAACCACACAATTCCTGGTGAACTCTACACACGGCAACAGGTCGGCCCAATTGTCATGATGATCGGACACTAAACAGCGTAGAAATTGTTCCAATCCTTGATTGGCATGCTCGGTGGCCCCATTGGTCTGGGGGTGGTAGGCAGACAAAAAGGATAATTGTATGCCCATCTGATCACAGAATGCCCTCCAAAACCTGGAGACAAATTGGCTCCCTCGGTCAGATACCAGCACCCTGGGTACAGCATGCAACCGAAACACTTCTCTGGCAAAAACAACAGCCAATTCCTGGGCAGAGGGAAGGCCACTGAGGATGGAACCGGTCTGTCCAAATGTGCGGCCCGCTCCAGCATAGTTTGCACCGCCACTGACAGTTGATCGAGACGTTGCTCATACATATCCATTCTCCAATGGATATTGACCGAACTTCCTTCATCGGACTTGTCTGAGGTTATTGGCTCTTTCGTACTCTCAAGGTTTTCAGTACACTCAGAGGCAGGCAGTTTGGTAAAACACAGTTTTATTGAAACCAGACAGAATAAAGTAACCCTCACGGGTCCAGCAATAGTTAACAAACAATACTGACACAGGACAGGTTACAAAATAACATTAACCCACACGGGTCCGGTATATATATATATATCAGAGAGCAGTACATATACTGACACAGGTCAGGAACAGTTCGTGTGAAACAGTGAGACACTGATGGTAGATGCTATTAGGCCAGGAGGCTGGGAGGCCCTAATAGCGAGGCCCAAGAAGCACTCTCTGTGGATGAGTGTCACAATAGCGACTAGGCCCAGGAAGGGTGAGCGAGGCCCTGGATGGATCACGGATTACCAGTAGTACTGCAACCGGAGGGACAATGGAACGCCCCGGAATCAATACAGACTGCGACCCAAGGTAACGGTACCGGACGATATATGTAACAACGCTAGGCTCCATGGCAACTGCTGGGTGACTGTCACGGTTTTTAAAGACACTCAGACCAGTATGTAAAATAAAACACAGTTTTATTTAGCAATAATAACACATAAGGTCGCCCTCTAGTGGCGGTTGGGTGTACATCAACGATAGTGACTGGAAAATACAAATGTAGATGCACAAACGGAATACAAGTACAAATGTACCGCAGAGGAAGGGGTATAACCACAGAGGGTTAAGTCCTTGATAAATAACAGTTTCACAAGGAACTGTTTGGCACGCCCTGGGTGTAAGTAAGCTGAGCTTAAGGTAACCACAGAGGGTTAAGTCCTTGATTATGATCAGTCTCTTGAGTGGATGTTTGGCACGCCCGAGGTGTAGATAAGCTGTGCTGAAGAAATGTTCACCATAAAGTGGATAAGGACTGTCTCGCCACGGTGTGTAGTAAAGCAGAGCCCAATAGCCCCCACGGGCATACCTACTAGAATGGCTACTGCTAGTGCAAGTGATATTAGCCCCACGGGCGTGTATCGAACCGGCCTGCAATGCAAGAGCTCCCAAGCCTCCCCAGACTCTACCGGACTGAGTATAAGGAGACAGGGCCAATAGCCCAACTGAAGTAGTACCGGAATGCTAGTGCTGAAGCCTGTGCCCGTCACCACTCGGTATAACGGAATCACCCAGTGTATACAACGAGAGAGAGAGAGAGAGAGAGCCAAAGCGCCCAACCGGCCTAATCGGAAGTGAATACTCTACTGGGATGGTACCGAGTTGCCGACGGAGAGCGGCCAACTCAGCAGGAGTATCACTAGGAACGAGGCTCACACTGGAGTAAGGACAGTGGGACCGAGGCAGCACTGGTAGGGTTAAAAGGCATGTTTACACAAGGCTTTTCTGCAGTAGCACAGCTCTGCTGTCTGAGTGAGGCGTACACAGCTGTGCACGATAGTAACACTGCACTGCACGAAGTAACACCAGGCAAGACAGCCACACAAGTACTGGAACAGTGGATGATAATGTCGCGACGGCGACAGCCGGAACGTAGGTCTTCTGGAACACGCTGTAGGGTGATCTTGCAGGAGGAAGTCAGCCGGGCCGGATCGGAGCACGTAGGAGGTAGTCGTACAAGCCGGATCATACACAAGCAGGAACGTCAGCCAAGCAGAGTCGAGGTCCGAAGGAGGTAGTCAGACGAGCCGGGTCATACACAAGCAGGAACACTGGAGAATGGTCAGGGCAAGCCAAATCGGACACAGGAATCAGAAACGCAGCAACAGAACAACTGGCTCAGAAACACCACGAAAGGGCACCTGACAGATGGAATAGTCAGGTATAAAAAGGAAACCAAGGGGCGGGCCAAACCAAGTGAGCAAATCACCCTCAACCACAGAAGAGAGTGACAGCTAGATCACAGGCACTGTGATAGTGACAGAGCCGACTGAGGCGCCAAGGAGACCAACCTCAATTAAGGAGTAGTGACAAGCCAGCGTATAGTGTGCCAATAGAATAGCTCCTACCCAGGTGAGCACCGGACAGCCCTGGTAACAGACGCTCAGGCTTAATGGTGACTGACAGGAGTGGAGACTAACTGAGGCGCCCAGGAGACCAACCTCAGTGGTAATGCAATAACAAGCCAAGCGTATAGTGAGCAAACGAGATCTGCGTCAGCTCTGGGTAAGGAGGAAGGAGGCAGCAAGGCACAAATGGGTCGCAGTCACGGAACGGTAATGCAGTAAACGAGGCAGCCAACTGGGTCAGCACGCTCAAGACAGAGCACAGGAGATACTCTCTACCGGACTACCGGAAACGGTAGTGCACCGGGCTGGAGGCACAAGAGCAGGAACGGAAGCCAATCCGGGTTGATGCACAGAACTGGAACGTCAGCCAGGCCGGGTCGATACATGGAGCAGGAACGTCAGCCAATCCAAGTCGGTACACGGAGCAGGAACAGAATCAGAGGGAGTAGTCAGGCAGTCGGGGTCATACACAGGATTTCATACGATAATGACAGCAAGCACTAAGCAACGGGAACACCACGAAAGGGCCCTGTAGAAATGACATGGCTCAGTACTTAAAGGCTACCACTGGATGGAGCAATATCACGCTAGCCAATAAGAAGGACTCAGGCACAATGCTGTAAAATGTCACCAGCAATACATGGGCACCGTGATAGTTATGTAGTCTGCCCTTCCCCTTGTTTAAGACCCAAGTAATGGGAAGGTATGGGTACCAAAGATTAACCCAATATTGAAAAATCATGCAGTGAGCTCTAAATTATACAGTGCAGATCACTTACAGCTACAGTATGTCTGAGCGTTACTTGTTTTCTGGAGTCTTTTTTTTTGCTTTAAAGGGATAGTAATGTTTCAAAATAAAAGCAGCTCCAATGAATCTTCATAGTATTTGGGCCATGGAGAGTGTTATTTCAATACTGTCAGAGTTGTAGTTCAAGAGTAATTGAATGATAAAGTATCCCCCTCCCGCCCCTTTTACCTAGTGTAAGCCACCTCCACTCAGATGTGGAATCTGGTCTTAAGACCAGACAGCTCACAGCAAGGGACAATTTTCTTACTGTGAGAACAATGAAAACCCTGCCCCCCTTGAAAGGTTTTTCAGGTTTTCTCCTTATGCTAATTGATGAAGATTGTCCCTCTCTGCAAGCCATCTGGGCACCACCTTTCTGTTCTGAGGTGAACAGTGTTACATCAGTAAAAGGAGCGGGATACTTTATCATTCAATTACTCTTGAACTACAACTCTGACAGTACTGAAATAACACTCTCTATGACCCAAATACTATGAAAATTAATTGGTTATTCTGCAACATTACTATGCCTTTAACTACTTGCATTCTACCTCAAGTATTATGTAACACTATCCCTGCAGCAGAAAAGGGGAAAAAACAAACAAAGGAAGTGTCGCCTTATAAAACACATCAAGCACAATATACAATGTACATACAGTATACTCATAAAATTGGGATGACCCAGATGATCACAATCAAGCCAGTATAAGGCATTCAGGGTACTACTGCCCACCCTGCTTGGTGATCAGTCTCCTGGGGTAAAAAACAGGATCTGCTGCTTCAAATGATGATTAAGATGGATATATTAATAAATATCATCATTAGAAGCAACTGTTGCCATTTGAAGCAGTGGATCCTGTTTTTATCCCATGAGATTGGTGTAACTGTGCAGGACAGGTGATAGTACCCAGCATGCCTCCATAGGGCTTGATTGTGATCAGCTGAGTCATACCATTTATGTGAGCATATTGTATGTATATTATATATTGTGCATTTGTTTCATATGGTGATTGACTCTGTGTAGTGGTATTTATTCTCAGTATTTACTTGCATTTTATGAAAGAGTATGTAGTAATTTGGACAGGGGAATTGCTGTAGCTGTAGTATACTTGGATTTGGCAAAAGCCTTTGATACAGTGCCTCACAACAGGTTATTGCATAAATTAAAAGGCTTTGGTTTGGGCGGTGTTATCTGTACATGGACTGAGAACTGGTTAAATGATAGATGGCAGAGAGTTGTTGTAAGTGGAACTTTTTCAAACTGGTCTAAAGTTCTAAATGGGGTTCCGCAGGGTTCAGTCCTGGGCCCAATGGTTTTTAATTTGTTTATTAATTATCTAGAAGTGGGAATTGAAAGTAGCATCTCAATCTATGCTGATGACACTAAGCTATGCAAGGAAATACATAGAGAGCTGGATGTTTTTTTCTCTGCAGAAGGATTTAGATAAACTGAGTGAATGGGCAGAAAAGTGGCAGATGACATTTGATGTAGATAAATCTAAGGTTATGCATTTGAGCTGTAGAAACAAACTTGCTACATATACATTAATGAGAAACTTGGGGAATCCTCATTAGAAAAAGATTTAGGAGTGCTGATAGATGTTAGACTTCACAGCAGTGTGCAGAGTCACTCAGCTGCTGCAAGAGCAAATAGGGTACTAGCCTGCATAAAAAGAGGTGTAGATGCAAGGGATGCTAATATTATCCTACCTCTGTATAAATCCTTCATTAGGCTTCATCTAGAAGTTTGGGCGCCAGTTCTTAAAAAAAGACATTGTTGAACTGGAAAAGGTACAGAGATGTGCAACAAAACTGATAAAGGATTTGGAAGATCTGAGTTATAAAGAGAGACTAGCCAAACTGGGTTTGTTTACATTAGAGAGAGATGTCTAAGGGGTGATATGATTACCATTTACAAATACATTCAAGGTCAATACAAAGAACTATCCAATGAATTATTTAAGCAAAGAGAGGGGCTAAAAACAAGAGCGTCCATTAAGACTAGAGGAAAGGGACTTTTGACTAAAGCAAAGGCAGGGATTATTTACAGTAAGGGCGGTAAAGCTATGGAATTCTTTGCCTCGACATGTTGTACTTGCAGATAATGCAACTGCTTTAAAAAATCAATGGATGCCTATCTAGCACATAACAAATATTGAAAATGATGACAGATGGCTTCAAAGCAGATAGGATGTTGATCCAGGGAAATATCTGACTGCCATTTGGAGTCAGGAAGGAATTTGTTTTACCCACTTGGGGCTAAATTAGAAATTGCTCCAGAGGTTTTTTTTTGCCTTCCTCTGGATCAACAGGGATGTTTTTGTCATGGGCTGGACTTGATGGACACGTCTTTTTCAGTCTCATCAACTATGTTACTATGTTACATCTGGTGGTTTCTCAGCATCTACATTAAGAAGCAGCCCTCTGTGTCTTTTGCAGCAGCAAAGAGTGCCTGCAATCTACTGAAAGGAACATACAGATCACTCAGCGCTGCAGGGATAGAGTTATATTTTATCACTATCCCTGCTTCCATAGTCTCTGACAGAAAGCTCACAGAAATCTATTCAGAAAGCTTACTGTTAAGGAAATAAAAGTGTTAAAAATATATATATATGGGTATATATATATATATATATATATATATATATATATATATATACACTGCAGAATGGCTATGCACTAAATGCTAAAAGATTATATATATATATATATATATATATATATATCCTATATAATAATTCGCTAAGTTGTGTGTAACGCCCGACATGCGCAGTAGACACTGCTGCGCGTGCGGCAGTCATGCGCAGTACAGACTGCCGTGCCGCGGCTGATACAGAGCTGGGCGCTCCGAAGGACCATCCATCTCTGTATCAGCAGTGGCGCGGGCAGTCTCTGCTGCACGTGACTGCCCCGCAACCGGCTGCCAGAGGCACTGTGGCCCGTGTAACGGGCTGTTCAACTAGTATATATATACAAGTCTATGTAATTTGATTTTGCTGAATATGTGAATAATTACTTTGACAATTTGTAAAGCCAAAAAGGAGATTGTTTCTGGCATCCAGTGGGTTAAATCCCTGTACGATACTATACTAACAGATTGAGGGCGATTCACTAAGTGGTGATAAAGAGGTGATAAAGTGGAGATGACATCTCCAGTGATATAATTTCTCCATGTTCCAGTGTTATTCTATAGAACCTATGCACAAAGAGGTCCAAAGTTGGAGAAATCTTAGTGCATTGGCTCTATAGAATAACATAGGAACTGGAGAAGTGATATCATTGGAGAAGCCATCTCCTCTTTATCACCTCTTTATCACCACTTAGTGAATCTCCCACAATACCTTAAGCTCACTACATAATGTGCACATCAACCAAGAAAATGAGGAATCTGAATAAAACAAATATCTTTCTATATTACTTGTAATTAATATTAAAGTGTTTTATTTTTCTGCATGCATCACTCTGTAACTGCGTTTTCAGTGAAATTAAGTGATTCCCTTGAAAAACATGAACTACAGTGCACTATTCATCAAATGATTAAAGACTTCAATTATAATTAAAAGTGAAGGTTTAACTATTGTATTCATTTTCTATTTAGCAGTTCCACTGAAAAATATTAAGCCATTATACACATTTTTCTGATAATATTATCTAGTATCCATATTAACATTTCAAGATACATAAATTATATCCAACAGGTAAAGGAAATCCCATCCCAAAGGAAAACATATCAGTATTTTGACCCCATTTGCTGCCTTTATCAAGGCAAAATAACACAGGGCAATATGTACAAAGGAATATATGGCTCAAACTAAGTACACCAAAGAGAACAAATACTAATTTGCATTCATTTAAATGGCTTTTTACCCTTCGAATGCAAGAGCAAAACAATGTCTTGCAGAATTGTGAGGTTGCTTTGGTCCAGAAATGTTCCGTTTTTTGTTTATATTTTGTGCATATTGCCAAATCCCTATAGTATGCAGATACCTTTTTAAACATAAGATTAAAATCGCACCAAAACCAACCACCACCGGAGGAGCTCTGCAACAACCATGTAGGAGACTAGTAGATTAAAAATGATACCTTTATTGGATGAGTGGCCATTCAGACAATAAAGGTATCATTTTTACTCTACTAGCCTCTTTTCTCTGATTAACACGGTACCAGGTTTTACCCAACAACCATGTATTACTATTTATCTCTCTCACCCCCGTTTATCTGTTGGTTGGAACAAAGCATTCAATTATGTGTCAAGCATATATATTTTTTTAGTAAATATTGAATGTTAAATGGTGCAAAGTATGATTTATGAGTCAAGTTCTGGCTGAATTTAGGAGGCAACACATTCATGCCTGGCTGTTGGTTGGGGGCTACTACTGCTGCTGCCACAGCTGCCACCACTGCCTGTCAATAACTTCTGGAGTGTCTTGATTGCTAACTTGATCATAAATGTGACGTGACGTCATGACTGTGACATCGCAGCCACAAGAGATCAGATCCAGCAGATCAGTGGAGGCTGCGGAGCTCTGAGCAATATAGAAGCTCCAGCAGTGAGTCACAGGGGGCAGCCCAGGTTCGAAATCACAGGCACCAGCAGCATTCACTAATTTAGAAACTAAGTGCCCTCACAGGAGAAGGATGCCACTCAACATCTGTATTTAAATTTAATAGCAAGTGGGCATCTAAACTGGGGGGGGCTAGTGGGTGTGTTTGGGCAACGCCAGGCACCCCAGAAAATTTGGCAACCTGGGCAAGTGCCTGGTCTGCCTATTGACAAATGCGGCCCTGACCCAATGACTAGTAGTCATCATAATAATATGCATAGGCAGATAAAGTTCCTGCACTCACCAATGACCTGCCAACCCACAGTTACTAAGTCTTTAAAAGGACTCAAAAATGCCCACAAAAATCCATCCAAAAGTAGCCAGTGAAATGCCAAACTTGGCAAAAGGTTGGTTGTTGACATGCTACCCGTTTCTTTTGTCGACAGCAGAGGTTTTAAAGTACTGATGTCATTTGTTGCACCCTGCTGGCATATCCCAAGCTGCAGTTACTTTTCAAAGATGGCTTTGTCAGAGTTGTAGAAGCAGATGGCTAGTGTCATGGGCAAAGGTAAAAGGAACTCAGCCTGCTAACAATTTTTACTTCAGCTGTAGATATCACTTCACTTCATTCCACTTCAGCCATCAGAAGCAGTAATACTGAGGTTGGAAATGTTGCAGCCATAGAGAGTATAGGTGAAAATGGCAAAGTTCTATCTGGGGATTTATTGGCATTTTTTTAATTTTTTTGCCCATCCCTGGTAATAAGCCTGGGCCCTCAGCCCCAAAACAGCTTCTAGAATGCATTATAGGGCAGCATGGATAGTTAGAGCTGAGAGGGCTGAAGGGCCTGCAGGAGTTGTGAGGGTTACAGGGGCTGAAGGGGGCAGCAGGGGCTGTGAGGTTTTGTGGGTTGAGGGGGCAGCTGGGACTGTGTGCGTTGTGGGGGTTTCAAGGGTTGTGGGGACTGTGAGGGTTATGTGGGTTGAAGGGACGGGGGGGCTGTAAGGGTTGCAGTGGGAATTGAGGGTTGCAGAGACTGTGAGGGTTGTGGGGGCAGCAGGGGCTGAGATGGCTGTGTGGGTTGAGGAGGCAGTAGGGTCTGAAAGGGTTGCAGTGTTTCTTGGGTTGTGGGGGCTGTAAGGGTTTTGGGTATTTGAAGGATGTGGGAGCAGCAGAGGCTGTGAGGGTTTTGAGGTATGTGGGAGCAGCAGGTGCTGTGAGGGTTGTGTAGGTTGAGGGGGCAGCAGGGGCTGTAAGGGTTGTGTTGGTTTAGATAGTTGCTGGGGCTGCAAGGGTTATGGGGGCTTTGAGTGTTGTAGGGGCTGTTAGGGTTGCTGGGGCAGTGGAGTCTGTGAGGGTTGTGAAGCAGGAAAGAGCTGCAAGGGTTGCAGGGGACTTATAGGGTTGAGGGTTGTGAGGGTTGCAGGGGCAGCAAGGGTTATGGGGGTGGAGAGGGTTATATAGGGCTGAGATGACTAAAGGTGTTTCCTGGGCTGAGAGAGCCAATTGAGCATGATGGCTGAGAGGACTGCAAGGGTTGCATAGGCTGAGATGGCTGCAGGGGAAAATTGGACAGCAGAACAATCATTATAGGATTCAAATAGAAATATTTCTTATAGTCAGGTCATCTAACTTGACCCTTTGAATGCAAGAATGCAGCATTCCTCTCTGGCACACCAGGGTTTAATAAAATCATAACTGTGTGTTACTCTGTATGCAAACAAAGGAATAGTGTAACTAATTTTGCAGTAGACACGAATGGTGGCAGAAGGAAATAATCCTAAAGCCAGATATAGCATCTAGTTCGATTTCTGGTTGTACTGATGCATACCTCCCAAGTGCCCCTCTTCAGGAGGGACATTCCCTCTTTTAGACCCAAATCCCTCTGTCCCTCTTTTCCACCCTGATGTCCCTCAATTTAGGAGATCAGACTGTGCTGTGTGTATAAAAGTGAATCACTTTGCTCCACAGCAATAAAATTCATATTAATGTTTGTTTAAACTTCAGTATATGTTTATAAATGAGTCTGTGCAAATAAAATACTTTGGTCTTATTATAAGTCATTAGGCTACACAAAGAGGTGTCAATAGGTCATGAAATAGCCTAAACATTTTCAGTAACGTCCCACCCACCAGCCACACCACCAATTGAAATGTGGGGCATTACTATGTGGAGATGATTAGTTTATACACTATTTTCCTTTGGCCTAGCTTTTCAATCTTACTCCACACTCCCATTTTCCATCCTCAGGTGAGACACACCACCTGCGAGAGCTCGTGCTTGTCTGGGCAGCGCTCACAGCTGGAGATGTCAGACTGAGTCTGGCCACAGTGTATAACTTGTGCTACAACACAGCCTGGCAGCGTCTCCTCACACAGTTAGGTGGCAAAGCCCGGAGACAGACACGGTTTAGACGGACAGAGCCGTTTCGGCATCCCTCACTGCCGGCACCCTAAAGCGGCTGCCTAACCAGCCTTATGCTAGCGCCAGCCCTGTCTGTGGCTACTGCAAATGGTGTTACACTATTGCTTCTTTTGAGTTCTGAATCACATCGCATTAAGTAAGCAACACTCTGGCACTCAAAGGATCAAGTTGGATGATCTGGTCTTGCAAATCTTTCTGTTTGGCTGGTATAATGATTGGGCTATCCCTCATACAAACTAGGCTTTGTAGATAACATGAACCCGTTTAATTTTATAAGAAACACTTTTTGTTTTTACTTGTGTCCTATGTCACGGCTTCAATGGGCTCTATGGAGAGATCTCAGAAGTAACAAATGAAATGATGACTTAAAAGGATAGTAATGCTTCATAATAAAAGCAGATCAGGTTAATTTTCATAGTATTTGGACCATGGAGAACATTATTTCAATACTGTCAGAGTTATAGTTCAAGAGAAATTGAATGATAAAGTATCCCCCTCCCACCCCTTTTGCTGATGTAACACTGCTCACATCAGAGCAGCAAAACTGTTTGGATGGATCGCAGAGAGGGACAAGGGGGTAGGGCTTTCCTTATGCTCACAGTAAGAAGATTGTCCCTTGCTATAATCTGTCTGGTCAAGAAACCAGATTCCACATATGTTGGAGTAAGACTCTCTATGGCCCAAATACTATGAAGATTAATCAGAGCTGCTTTTGTGTGAAACATTGCTATCATTATAACCCTACTTTTCATGAGTATGAGAGGATGAAAAGAAGCAGTATATTGAAATCAATGGAAAAACAATTACTATAACAATCTAAAGGAAACATTAGATATCAAAATAAATGTATAGCACCCTTTACTACCCTTTAAAAATGAGCCAAACATATCTCTTAGGGTGGGTCTACTTTAAGCACAGGTGAGTAAATCAGTTTTGACTGATCAACTGTGATCAAGCAGGAATATCCTAAAATGCTTTGCCATCAGAAACTTAATCTGGACACCCCAGCTTCAGCAAGACTAATAGCAACACTCCTTACAAGATCATCTTGCCTCTATAATATCCAAAGCAATGTGATGCATACCTCTCTGGCACTAAAAGGGTGTAAAGAAAAAGCAATGTGCTGGCGACCACTCTAGAATTCAAGATGTTAAAAGACCCATTTAAATTAATGAGAAATTGGGCAATTTATATTGATCTCCTATGGTGCAATTTGTTTGTTCCAGTTCTGCTTTGTACATGAGCCTCAGTGTGTGTGTCTCAGTCCATATTTTGTAACTGAGTTCCCGATATTATCCTAGGTGGGGGAGGTATTTAGCCAGCTCACAGAGTGCTGTGTCACAATGCAAATCAATAAGCCATAGCTTTTATAAAATAGGTTTTATGAAGAGAATGTGTTTCATTCTAAGTTACATACCTGCACTGGATTTCTGATCAATAAATCATGTTGCTGCAGTCTGTTGCTTTCATTAAAAATGTGGATAAAGTTGATTTTCCTACAGTTAATTTAGCAGCTATTATTGATTAGTCTGAAAATCATAGGACTCTTCTGGCATAAAAATGGTACAATAGAATTCCAGGTATTGGTAAAGTAATAATCACAAATAAAACTTGAAGTCTATATTAAAGGGATAGTAATGTTTCAAAATAAAAGCGACTCAAATTAATCTTCATAGTATTTGGGCCATGGATAGTCTTATTCAATACTGTCAGAGTTGTGGTTCAAGAGTAATTGGATGATAAACTATCCCCCTCCCGCCCCTTTTACTGATGTAACACTGCTCACATCAGAGTAGCAAGACTGTCCGAATGGATCGCAGAAAGGGACAATCTTCAGTAAGCATAAGGAAAACCTTGAAAAACCTGTCAAGGGGGGCAGGGTTTTCATTGTTCTCACAGTAAGAAGATTGTCCCTTGCTGTGAGCTGTCTGGTCCCAGGACCAGATTCCACATCTGAGGGGAGGTGGCTTACACTAGGTAAAAGGGGCAGGAGGGGGATACTTTATCATTCAATTACTCTTGAAATACAACTCTGACAGTATTGAAATAACACTCTCTATGGCCTAAATACCATGAAGAGTAATTGGAGCTGCTTTTATTTTGAAACATTACTATCCGTTTAATTACCTAAGACACATGGGTACCTTGCACAAATAGAATAATTCTGGGGCAGACCGAATGCACAATAAAAATGGTCCAAATTCCAAGTACTTAAACCCTTTGAGTGCCAGAGGGGCATGCAATGCATTGCAAAGCAATGCGTTGCATACCCCTCTGGCACTCAAAGTGTTAAATGGAGCTTTTAATTCCTTGAATATCAAAGAGCTCTCAAGTACATTGCAACATGTTCGAAACCTCTCTAGCATTCAAGGCGATGAAGTCCCCATTTAAATCAGTATGAATATTGCCTTCCCCCTTTGGTGCAGTTGGTTTGCTCCCGAATTTCACCTCTTTCATATACTACACAAGGCCCTCTATATGCATACTTGGGAACTCTCTGGGTTTTGACCCTGAGCCCAGGGTATCTTTTCATATGATATGCAAAATTGCTTCTCTTTAACATATTGAGGCCCTATATTACAACTCACGGGAAATGATGCTTATGGATTAATACAAACATTCAGTGCTCTTAGGAAGTCATTTTATATCACATGATTTTAAAAATCCCAATTGAAATAAATGTAACTTTGTAGTATACAGTATGTAGCATTTATGAATTGAAAAACAATGGATAATATGTTATATTAGCAGTAGGGGGCAGTATTGATTAATTTGCAATAGCATTTTGAAACATTAAGCATTCTAAAGGTGTTTCACTACCAGAATGAACATAAAATATGTTATGATTCTATACAGCAACCTTGTAATTTAGTTTTTCTTCTAGAAAAAGCTATTTTGAATTACAGTTTTTTTTCATGCAAAACACATTAGATTCATTAATGTAGATCAGTACATTGTTCTTAAATTGATTCAATATAAATGTTGTTTGCTATGGCATTTGGCTTGCTATGTTTCGAATCGTGATGTTTCCAGAGGATGCATCCAGCATAGCAATACACAAAGGGCCATTTGCAGAGAGCAAAGAGAAGTCATCCTGGAACTGCACCATAGAAGGAGAAGGAATGTGTTGGAGATGACTCAAGCCTCTGTCAGTGGATACCTCTTTGGCACACAAAGGGTTAACCCCTTGAATACCAGTGAAATCTCTAACAAATTACTCCACAATGGAAAGGGCAGCTTTCTAGTATCCAAAGGGGACCAGAGAAGTGCACAATGCATTATGAAGCAATGTGTTGGACCCCCATCTGGCCCTTACCTGGTTAAAAGAGACTACCAATTAGACCTGATTGCATGCCTTTTGTGTTCCATATGCTGTATCTGAACATACAAAGACTGACTTACTATGAAGAACTGGGGAGAGATGCACTAAAGATAAGGGCTCAGGAAGTTGTGTTGTGTCGGATCTGTGTCGAACATATATATCCAATATGCACTAACATGTCTTCACCATCATATCTCCAATCTGCCTTCATCTCAATCAATCTGCCATGCCTTCGACAGGTTTACAATTTTTCACTTAACACATCAAAATGTCTAATTTCCAATTGGAAATATAGGTTTGTGAGCCATTGTCATATGCATGGATGTGTTTATATGTTAATGTGGTTATTCACCATGTGCACTAAGCTAAGACAGCTGCCTCTGCAGCAGTGGCATAACAATAGGGGTCGTAGGGGTAGCAACTGCGACCAGGCCAGTAACTACAGGGGTCCGGCTGCCTCCGTGAGCCCCCTGCCCAGCGCCCACAACAAGCTGAGGTCTGTACCTTATTTGGCACAGACCTCTATTAGGAGCTGAGCTCCCTCTCTGTCTCTGGCACTCTAGTAATGCAGAGCGCTGGGAGATGACATAATCTCCCAGTGCTCTGCATTACTGGAGAGAGGACCACACAGGAGCTCCAAGCTTCTAATAGAGGTCTGTGCAGGAGGCACAGACTTCTCCTGCCACTCCGCTGGACCACTAGGGTGGTAGGAGATGGACACTGGGGGTCAATGGGGGCATTATGGAGGTGAACATTAGGGGCAATGTGGAGGTGGACATTGGGGGCAATGTGGAGATGGGCATTGGGGCAATGTGGAGATGGACACTGGGGGCAATGTGGAGATGGTCAATGGGGGCAATGTGGAGGTGGCCAATATGGGCAATACAGAAATGGACAGTGGGGGGAATGTCACGGTGGCCACTGAGGGGCAATGTGGTCAGGGGGCCCATGGCAATTTTTGCACCAGGGCCCAGTGGCTGCTAGTTACGCCTCTGCTGTGCAGTTCTGAGGTTGGTGATGTTGAATTCTCAGTGTAGCTCCCAATGGAGCCAGAAGACAGTTTGCTGTCTCTGCTAAAGAGCAGAGACTGCAGATGCCCTCCTATAACCATTTCAGTGCCATAGGAATGTGCATTGCATACCCCTGTGGCACTGAAAGGGTAGAAACATTGTAGAAAAGCTGAAGATGAGGCTAAATGGGTCATTAGGATGAGAAACCTACCTAAACAATTAAGGCACTGTTTGCCTGTGAAACATATAGCTGCATAGATACAAGACAGATTGTATGACAGAGTCCCAGGAATGGTGATAGAGGGTGTGTATATATATTTTCCCAAAGCCTGCAGGGTATCTACCCTGATTAGCTCGGTGAAATAGAATGTATAGGTAACTTGGTGTACATTGCAAAACTATGTATCTTGGGTCAGTGCTCCATTCCACAGTTTCACAGTAACTGACATGTGTCAGGTGATGAATCCACACCAGGAGTTCTATCACTTCCTATTACTTACCCATCTGCATCTGGTAATTAGTGCAGCAAGCAGTCATATACTTCCCCCTGCACTGAGCCATGCTTTCTGTCTTTTTGTTTGAGTTCCCAGAGAGGAAGGAATTAACCTCTGAAAGCCCGCAACTTGTGGAGTTAACTTGTGCCTGCTAGACTGTGTTTTTGAATGTTTATCTCTTGAGCTGGTAATCTGACTAGTAGTCCAAATACAGTCAGGAGATGATATGTTTAGTTAATGCTCTGTAGAGCAAGAATCTTGTTTTGTTTGTGAAGCTGCTGTCTCACCACTTGGATACAAATAAAAAGGCAAAAACTTGATTTAACCTCCTCCTGTGTGTGAAGTGTCTCTGCAACCTAGAAGGCTGATCCTAGGACAGAAGGTACAACACATTAAAAGGTACTTTTGTCACAATACAAAGAAGGCTTGTTACTGAAAATGGTGTAATAGTTTTTTGAACACCAGCTATGCTGGTCGCCAAGCTGCCCCTCTGTCATCCCCTCACATTGCCAGATTGCATAGTGTGTCTGGTGATGTGAGTGGATAGGACTTTGCCTATCAGTGCAGTATACACACATTCTCCTTCCCTGTCCCTTCTTCCTCCTCACACCCTCCCCTTTCACTCCCCATGTGTTCAACCATTAATAATGCCCCTTCCAAAGTTCCCTTTGCTGCTCTGCCTGTCCCCCCACCTCTATTCCTCCTTCTTGCTTCTACTCATAGGAATGATGTAATTGACAGGATGTGCTACAGTGAGGGAGATAGGGCTTTAACCCATTGAGAGCCAGAGGCGTCTGTGACACATTACAGAGCAATACATTGTGGATCCCTCTGGTACTCAAAGGGTTAAAACCCCATCTCCCCCTCTCTAGCACATCCTGTCAATCATTCCTATTCCTTTGCAGACAGGCAAAGAGAGTGATTTGGAGTTGCTTGATATCAGTGTTGGTGGTAACCATTGCCAGGGTGGTGGGGGACAAGGGAAAGCTAAAGAAATTACTGATAAGTGGTATCCAGGCAGGCAGGTGCTCTTTCCTACCTGAGCTGGCTTTACCTCATTGAGATGCTACTGAGTGGTAACACAACACAGAAAGACAATACATTGGATATTCAAGAAAAGACAAATAGACAAGAGGTATATGATATACTGTTACTTACACACACACACTCCAACATCTACAAAAACAAAAGAGACAAGCATAGATGGGGTGTGTGCTGCACCAGATGCTGTTAGGTTTATTCATTTATTGCATGACACTGAGGCAGGGAGAGTACAAAAACAAAATAAAACTTTTGACTAATAGGTGGCAGACAGAGAAAAACAGGGATTTATTCACTCTAGCTGTGATCAAGAATAATAGTGATAGACAGATACTTTGATCATACGTAATTTACAGACAGAAACATTATTCCACATTCTGTACAGCACATACTTTACAGTAAAAATCAACACCATCATTATATCCTCCACAAATGCTAGGGGCAGGGGTGAGGGACAAGGAGTAGGAGAAGTACATGGCGTGTTGGTGGTAGTAAAATAAAACTACAGAAACTGACTGTGGTTGTGGTTGCTGCAGCTTGTATGATAATGATGATGATGATGATCCAAATGTACTCACTGTGAATGGTAAATTCGTCAAAATATTAGCAGTTGACATTCTGCCCTATTTTTTGATGTAAACAGTCATTTTAAATAACTGATGTAATATGTTGAATCCCAGAAGTATATCCTAAGCCACAGTTATTTTTCAAGGACAGCCGTGCCAGAGCTGTAAAAGATGGTGATCAGTGTGGTGGGCAAAGGGCTGAAAACATCATACATCAAGAAAACTCCCCTGACAACAAATATGTGGACATGTAGCCAGAGTACAAACTATGAGACTGTGACAGCTCACTGGGTGTGATTCTCATGAATGGACAGCAGCATGCAGCATCCGGTCACTGCCAATGTCGACTCTGGCTCTGACACTAGTAGTAAAGGCCAGCTGTAGGGTATCCCATATATATTCTAAATCTATTTGTTACTTGATTCCTCTCAGAATCTGACATCCTCAAAGAAATTCTAAATATCTGCTACATAATCCATGAACATCTTAGCTGGTCCTACAGTGCTTTCAATACATGGTATTCCAAGAATGTGATCACCTGCCCCATCCCCATCTTAAACTGGAGGTCCCTTTCAGGTGGAATTTCACATTGTACAGTACATTCTGGAGTGTTTGTATGAACAGAATAAGGCCACAGGGGACAAATAAATTTCCCTGTTAAATTACAGTGGCCTTTTAAACACTTGAATGCTAAACAATGAATTGGAGACAGCTTTAGCATTCAAGGGGTTAAAAAGCTGTGAATTTTATCCCCTATGGTGCAGCTGGTTTACTCCATAATAACTCCAGTTATTTTTATAAATATGGGCCTCTGTCCCTTGTCCATCCCACAAAGAACAAGTTACTGGTAGTAGTGTAGCAGTGGGTGTCAGCCACTACCAATGGATCATTCATTACTATGCAATAAAATAAATGTGATCTTGGCAAAAACTGACAGTACAGATACCCCTTATTTGCTGCATACTTTGGCCTCCACCACATTACCGTGTATCGCTATTGTACCACAAAATGTGTAATGTATGCAGACACATTGGTACATTTGGAGATCTACAGATTCGCTGTCTGCTGGTGGTACTAGTGGAGAAATTGTCCATGGCAGAGCCACTGCTGAGGAAGACCCTGAGGTGCTGGGGTGGGGGTGGGGGGTGCATGGCTATTACTACTACTATTAGTATTCTGGAGCCTAGCACAAGGTAATGATGACCAGGTGATGCCAACAACATTCTGGGCTAGTGGGGAGTTCAGTGAGGAAAGTAGAGAAGGATCTTCTTTACTGTGCAATTTCTCCCCAGAGGCATGTGAAGTGGTTCGTGGTGGTGCTGCTGCAGCTGCCTCATCACCAACACTAGCAGTAGGAAGTTCAATGTGCACCTGTCCCATATCATTACTGGCACTTCCACATCACAGTCTGTGGTGGGGTTGATGACCCAACCCCCTCCAGTACCCAGCATGGAACTTGGAGCACACCATCTCCTACAAGAACAAAGCCCTCTGCTTACTCACCTGCTCTCCTTTTTCACGTCCATGGCTACTATTTTTGATGACCCTATAGAACATCTGCAGCAGAAGCATCCATTTGTTCCCTTAAGTAGGGAAGGAGACCAGCAGATGAAGAGGCGGGTGAATTCTGCCACTGGGGTGCTGATACTCAGTCAAATGAACCTGCTCTGAAGTATCAGCTCTGACTGGGGTTATCTGATTCCTTGAAGGATGAGCTGGCCTGTGTAATGGTGCCTGAAAAAAAAGTCTGTTTAAGTTTGATTGGTATAATCAAAATTAAATGAAGACAAATCAGTTTATCCAGATGAGGTTCATTCAAGAGATAAAGACCAAAGAGTTCTTCTGGGGATTGACACTTTCTCTTGTAGTGGGGCAATTTCTAGAACTGTCTGTGGGATGATCAGACTGATATGAATGTTGAAATTGCTTCTCTGTATTTTATAAGGGAGTAAAAAACATGGCTAAGTAGCAATGAGTTTGCACCATCCCAAATAATAAATGACTAACATTCTCAGTGTGTGCCTATCACATCTCTTTTTGTTTTTAGTTTGCCTGTGTGGATAGAGATACAATGTACATACCACATATGTTTTCTCTCTTCCACAGGGTTGTCCAAGTTCAGTCCTCAAGGGCCACCAACAGACCAGGAATAAGGATTGTTGAGTTAATCAGTGGCTCAGTCATTTGGACTGACTCACCTGTGCTTAATCAGGGAAATCCTTATTCCTGGTCTGTTGGTGGCCCTTGAGGACTGAACTTGGACAACCCTGCTCTATCATTTATAGGGGAAGGGAGATAAACCCCCTTACAAACTAATGTTTGTTTCAGTTTTCCTTTGTTACCACTAAAAGTATAGTAATACTTAAAATGTAAAAAAATATGTTGTAGGGTTTATCCCCCCGAGTAAAACAAGAGTACTCCCACTGCTGAAAGGTGTTTCATTCAAAAGTTATTAATTTTCAAAGTTGAATTTTTTAGGTGCAATATCACAGTGGCCTGAAATTGTACAGTGGCGCTGTTGCTACACCATCCTATGGAGATTTATGGTCAATTGACCAGAGCTGTCCATAGGATCGCGTAGCAACAGCGCCACTGTACAATTTCAGGCCACTGTGATATTGCACCTAAAAAATTCAACTTTGAAAATTAATAACTTTTGAATGAAACACCTTTCAGCAGTGGGAGTACTCTTGTTTTACTCAGGGGGATAAACCCTATAACATATTTTTTTTTACATTTTAAGTATTACTATCCCTTTAATGATCTCCCTCTGTCCTTTTGCTTGTCTTCCTCCATTTTCTGATCAGGCCATTTATTTATATTTTTGTTTAATTACATTTTCACAAATATAATAACAAAATATACATTTAAAGAAGATCAATAAAGGGGTATGTATATAGAAAACCAGTGTGATTTTAACATTTATCTTTGTGACGTATCATCTCCGGCTCTCATTTTTTTTGTTTGTTTGATGGATAGAAACATTGATCAGTGGAGTGCAGAAGTGAAGTTGCAGTCTGATTGGCACCTTGCCCTTTTTCATTTAAAGTGCCCTATTCTTTCTGTAGCCAGTTTCAGTGGTTGTCCTGGGGGCTCATTTTCCCTCTTCATTCTATTATTTCTTGACATTCTCTTTTATTATTCTACTTTCTCCTCGTCTAATGCTTTCAGCAATCATTCTGATGTGATCTTTTCCTAGATCTGTCCCTTTTGTCTATGATTGTTGTTCCTGCTCCATTTCTCTTCTTTAGCCTTTAGAGTGTCACTTTCAGTTTGCAATTCTATCTACCTACTCTGTGATGATCTTTTATCTTAATATTAGACTTGTCCTTCTGTTTCCTCTTTAGCTTATATCTCATATCTTCTCACGTCACATGACAATAACTCACTGAGATGGACATAGTTTTTTGCCTGGCTTTCTATGGCTTTAGCTAAATGTATTAAAAAGCAAACTTTGAGGATGAACCTACTAATCCACCTGTGATGGACATTTTTTAAATGTACTCTTTAGTGTATATAGGCACGCATATGCAGCCATCATTAAAGTGGATCTTTCAGGCATATTAATGTGCCCCCCACATAGCATTAAGCATTTCAATACTTGTATTATCCTTAGTAACATTATTTAGAAATCCAACTTCTTTGGAGACTCACTGCAAAGGACAGTGCATACAGCACCATCTGCCCCTGTCTCCTTTACAATTGGCAAAGGGGAGTTGCATTGTACCTTAAGGTACAGAAAGGGACAGACAGCGCAGGCGTACAGATTCCTCTACATCAAGATGCCTGCCGGTAAGTCTCTGAAGAAGCTGGATTTCAAATAATGCCAGACTTACAAAGGATAATTCTAGTATTGATATGCTTATCGCTATGCGAAAAATTATTTGGGAGGCACTTTAATATGCTGGAAAGTTTCGCTTTATTAATTTAATGAGAGAAATGCTTCCTGAATGTCTCCACTATAGCATGAGCTGTAAACCAGTTTTATTTGCATCTTATTAGTACATAGTGTTAAATAAGATGCAGAGGAAGAGAATACTTCCTCACTGTCCTATCCTTGGAGCAAGTGCTGTGTTCAGGCCAGTTTTCAGAGTACATAGCTTAGTAAATCATATTTAGTAAGAAGCAGCAACAGGGCCTATTTTAGCACAGACACATATGAGCATACCTGGGAACTTTTTTCTGGCCTACTGGAGGGGGTGGCCTGTGGTGCCAGTGAGGGTGACAAATCACGCAATTTGAGTCAAAGGGGGCGGGGCTTAATCATGACTGGGGATGGGGCTTCAGAAACATGTTAAAACTATAGGTAATAGGCTGGGGAAGGAGGAGAAATAGGCAGGGAGTGAGTGGAACTGACAGGGAAGGAGCACCAATTGGCAGAATTTCTTAAGAAACTGCCCACATTCCGGTGAATCAGACACTGCCCCAGAGACCCAGCAATGCAGAGTCAATACCGGAGTCTCCGGGGCAGATCCGGAGAGTTCCCAGCTATATATATGACTATACCTCCAGGGGCACATAGGGGACAATTACACATTCTCATTTATTTAAATGGGCTTTTAATCCCATGAATTTAAGAGACTTCTCAAAAGCTGAAGTGGTTAGTAGTCACATTTAAATCAATGGGAATCTGGGTATTTTTTTTTATTTATTAACTATAGGACAGTTGTTTTGTCCAAGAATTACTCCGATTCTTAAAACATCAGCCTCATTATGTGGTATTATTTTCCAACATCCGGCAAAATATAATTGCTGTTCTAGCCGATGCCTTTTCTACATCAGATATAATTTTGCTTATTGTTCAGTTTTCATTATCAACATTTGTGGGAACTGAATTTATATCTATAGAAAAAGCAGAACTTAGTTAAATGTACAATCTATTAAAACAGCTTTACAATGTGTTAAAGGGACATTAACACTTAAAAATGAATAAATGAAATACTGGTCTATTTGTTATAGTTAAGATTCCATACAATCTTTGGGCTCAGTGACATGCACTAAATAAATTAGTGTTAACTGAATTCTAAACTGCCCTGTATGGTATTCAAGGACCTGTATATGTGGAAAACTAAGAGGCACTAAAACACATCATGTAAATCAATAGAGAGCCATACCTGCTGAGGGATTCAATGGCCAGAGATAACACAAATTCCTCAGAACACTTCAGACAATTAACCCACTACATGTCAAATCCATTAGATTCACTAAACACCATACAAGTCACAAAACAGCCCTTGGCACATGCATACTGGGGTTGGGGAGCCACAGGAAGCAAGAATAACCCTTTCCACATCAAAGTATCAGAATACCAGAAGAAGTCCCCACAATACACCTGCACATACAAAATAGAACCAATCAAGCCTCAAACACCCTTGCACATCATCTGTACACACACCCGGAATGTCACATGCATCTCTAATTTCAAGGATACAACATACACCTGGAGCCCAAACAAGGTCAGTACAGTTCCTCAAGCATCACTTGTGTGTATGAAAATTATCAACTAATCGCAAAAAACACACTCCCACCATTCAACAGCTTACAAATGCCAAACACATGTATTCTCAACATGCTTTTACTACTGTTCATGAGATGAAATAGAGAGATGTACACAACAGACACTAACCACAGGGATTCTGGATGATATTGCACATCATAGCACTATGATTATCTACAAATATCAACTTGTTACCTTTTGTTGGCATGGTATTTTTTGGTGCAATCTGTCATGTACATCTCTGCTGTAGATGCTGACTTACCTAGTGCTTCACCAGCTGGGATGGCAGGGCCAGTTTGGGGCATGAAGAGGGGCCTGAATGAGGGTATATGTGGAACCAGGTCGCACTCTTCAGCATGGAGATAGGATGAGGTGAGAGAATGCTACAGGTTAACATCTGCAAGTCTTCTACAGCTCTACAAGGTCCTACAATAGGACACCGACCACCAAGCTTACGGTAACTGTGCCTTCACTGGGCTGCAGAAATTATTATGTAACATGCATTTCATGGCATTGGACTCCTTTAATCCACTGAGGGCATAGTGTATGGCATATCCCAGCCCATGCTTTCCAGGGATATAATTGAAGTCCTTACAGCTATGACAAGGACGACCTAGACATTTATATTATTTCCTCCACCAAGCAAGAATAGGTAAGGCTACTTCTACAGGAAGAATGGTGTTTCCTCAATGTTATGGTGGCTAAATAAATACCCAGATGGTCTGTGATGCAAATATGAGGATAACCCATGTATCGGTTTCATTTCATTTCCACAGAACTCCTACATACTGTCCAAATCCTCCATCCACATAGAGTTTAAAAATGGAACTCCTCATGGGGCATGGCTGCTAGATAAGGAATGACATCTTGACAACAGCAGTGATTAACATGAAATAAAAAACCTTCACCCATACACCAACCAAGTACTCTGTTCTGCACTACAAGAGATGCAGGCTATGCTTGCAGAACCTGGTTCCTGACTTCAGTGGCTGTTCCCCAGGCTCCTGTCCAGCACAGTTATAATGAGTCTGGTGTGAAACCAAGAAATATCATTGAGTATACCTTTTCGCCTTCTCAAAACCAGGTTTAGGTGACTTGGCACAAGTGGCAGAGCCCTGCAATATGAACCCCAAAAGGTATGTCTAATTATCACAGCATGTGCAGTACTCTATAACATTGCTGTGGACATACATCCTGGACATACGTACTTAATAAGAAACACATTGAGTGCTTTAACCCCTTGCGTACCAGAGATATTACCAAAAGCATTGCAAATCAATGTGTTAGGCACTTCCTTGAAATCAAAGGGGTTAAATATATTAAAAAAATGTACAACGGAGCTTATAATTGAAATGCAGCTATACTTTCTTTGCATGAAGATACTGTAACTGCTTTCAGAAAAGTATTGGATACCCATCTAATACAGAAAAATATAGAGAATTATGACAATTGGCTTCAAAACAGATAGGTTTGTTGATCCAGGGAAATATCTGACTGCCATTTGGAGACAAGAAGGAATTTTATTTATCAACTTGCGGATTAATTGGAAATGGCTTCAATGGTTTTTGCTTTGTTTTTTGCCTTCCTCTGGATCAACAGGGGGGATTTGACATGGGCTGAACTTGATGAGCCTCATCAACTATGTATGTTACTGACACCATACAGCTTACAATTGAATTGGGGCTACACCATTTCTAACTAATTGCACCATAAGTGACATTTCCCCAAATTCCCACAGATTAAATGGGGCTTTTTGCTCATTGAATGCTAAAGACTTCTCCAATACATGCAAAGCAATTCACTAAAGATTTTGCATTCAAGGGGATAAAATCCCCCTTTTAAACCAAACATAATTTTTGTCCCTGATTTGCCCCAGAACTGATCCAGTTTGCTTTTAAGAACATCAGCCTTAAGAGCCTTGATTCAAAGACTTACTCTAATTTCAGACTTGATGCACATATTGCTAGCACACACTATTATTTATAACTCTCAAACAGTGTTAGCTCTTAGAGCATCTGCGCCCTTTCTCTTTTCCTTGTATGTATTTAGTGAGTGCTAGCGATTTAGGCAAAAAGTCTGAAATTAGAGTAGGTCATTGAATCAAGCTGATGTTCTTAAAATCAAACTGGATCAAACCTTCGGTAAACCAGCTGTATGATGAGGGACAAAAATAATGTTTGATTTAAATGGGTATTTTATCCCCTTGAATGCTATTAAAATCTCTGGTGAATTGCTTTGCAATGCTTTGGAGAAGTCATTAGCATTCAAGGAGCGAAAAGCCCCATTTAGTCAGTGGGAATTTTGGGAAATGTCACTTATGGGGCAGTTAGTTTGCCACAGAAAGCATTAATTTCTTCTTAGTATGTCAGTGTGCCTACTTAACCCTTTGAGTGCCAGAGCAGTATCCATGCATTGGATACCCCTCTGGCAGTCAAAGGGTTAAAAAGCAAGCCCACTGATGAGGATATACTAAGAACCAAAGCAATTCTGGAGCAAATCATAGTAACATGATTGATGAGGATGAAAAAAAGACATGCGTCCATCAAGTTCAGCCCATACCAAAAACACCCCTGTTGATGCAGAGGAGGCAAAAGAAAAACTCTGAAGCCATTTCCAATTTAGCCTCAAGTGGGTAAAAAAAATTCCTTCCTGACTCCAAATGGCAGTCATATATTTCCCTGGATCAGCAACCTATCTGCTTTGAAGTCATATGTCATAATTCTCTATATTGTTCTGTGCTAGATAGGCATCCTTTGCTTTTTTGAAAGCGGTTATGGTATTTGCAAGTACAGCATTCAGAGGCAAAGAATTCTATAGCTTTACTACCATTACTGTAAAAAAATCCCTTCCTCAAGTCTTAATGGATGACCTGTTTTTCTTAGCGCAGCTCTTTGGTTAAATAATTAATTGGTTAGTTCTTTGTATTGACCTTGAATGTATCTGTAAATGGTAATCATATCACCCCTTCGATGCCTCTTCTCTAATGTAAACAAACCCAGTTTCTCTTTATAAAGCAGATCCTCCAATCCCTTTAATAGTTTTGTTGTAAGTATCTACATTTTTTCCAGCTCAACAATGTATTTTTTAAGAACTGGTGCCCAAAACTGTACTCCATATTACAGATGAGGCCTAACAAAGGGATTATATAGAGGCAGAATAATATTAGCATCTACACCTCTTTTTTATGCAGGCTAATACCCTATTTGCTCTTGTAGCAGCTGAGTGACTCTGCACATTGCTGTGAAGTCTAGTCAGTACTCCTAAAACTTTCTCTAATGAGGATTCCCCAAGTTGTTTCCCATTTAGAGTATATGTAGCATGTTTGTTTCTAAAGTCCAATTGCATACGTTTATCTACATTAAATGTCATTTCACACTTTTCTGCCCATTCACTGAGTTTATCTAGATCATTCTGCAGACAAAAAAACATCCAGCCCTGTATGTATTTCCTAGCACAGCTTTGTGTTATCAGCAATGATTGAGATGCTACTTTCAATTCCCATTTCTAAATCATTAATAACAAAATTAAAACGCATTGGGCCCAGGACTGAACCCTGTAGCACCCCACTTATAAGTTTAGACCAAGTTTAAAAGGTACCATTTACAACAACTCTCTGCCATCTATCATTTAACCAGTTCTCAATCCATGTACAGATATCACATATCACAAACCGAAGCCTTTTAATTAATGCAGTAACCTGTTGTGAGGCACTGTATCAAAGGCTTTTGCAAAATCCAAGTATGCTAGTCCAACAGCAATTCCCTTGTCCAAATTACCACTTACTTTTTTGAAAAATGCAAGTAAATTAATGACATGATCTATTCTTCATCAAACCATGCTGACTCCTACTACTAATATTGTTTGTCTTCACATAGTCTTGAATTCTGTTAGTTAGTAACCCTTCTGATATCTTAACCACTATGGAAGTCAAGCTCACAGGTCTATAATTTCTTGGTTTAGATCTTGTCCCCTTTTTGAACAATGGAATAACATCAGCTTTCTTCCAATCACAGGGTGCTATGCCTTATGAAAGTTAATCAATAAATATTAAGTGTAATGGTCTTGCTATTTCTGAACTAACTTCCTTAAGTACCCTTGGGTGTATACCACCAGGTTCAGGTGCTTTATTCAACATAACCTTTTCCCGCCTCTTTTTGACTTTGTCCTCAGCAAGCCATGTACATGATGGAGGAAATTCTGTGGTTTTGTCTATCTGCCCATAGTCTGTCATTGTTGCTTTCTTTGTATATAATGAAGCAAAGGATATATTTAGGGTGTCAGCCATAGCGTTATCCTCACCAAGCAATTCACCTGTCTCAGCTTTAAGAGGAACAATATCAACTTTAACTTTTTGTTATTAATATACTTGTAGAATGTCTTAGTATTTTTCTTGCTCTCATTTGCAATATTTTTCTCATTTTCAATTTTCTCTAGCTTAATTGCTTGTTTGTAGATTTATTATATTGTTAATATTTTTTAAATGATACGTCTGACCCATTTGACTAAAACACTTTAAAAGCCTGTTTCTTCTTTCTCATTTCCTTGCAAACCTCATTATTAAGCCACACTGTTTTCCCTTTACTCCTTTTGTGCTTATTCCCCAATGGTATATATTGACTCATATATTTGTCTAAGAGCATTTTAAACAGATTCCATGAATCCTGTGCATTTTTTTTATCTTTGAAGATTACATCTCGCTGAATACTCTTTAATACTGCTGTTGGCTTTGTAAAATTAGCCTTTTTAAAATTGAATGTTTTGGTTAAACCCTTACTATTGGGTTTCTCATAACAAATTTCAAAGGATACTGTATTGTGCACATTAGGGGGGAAATAAAAATCCCCACTGATTTAAAATGGAACTAACACGTAATAATGACATTGGTGACTTTAAAGGGGCATTCAAAATGTAATATGTTTATATTAGCCATTTTTTATTAAAAACTCTAGTTTATAAGATATTAAGCTTTATTTATTTGCTTGTTTATGCAAATTAGCCAATACCTCCTAGTAGGAAGTGAGAGTTGGGATAGAGAGTGGAATATTAAAGTTTGACACACTAGGCTGTGTCACGCAATACTTCCTAATTTGCCTAAACGGACAAATAAATAAAGCTACAAATCTGGTAATCTGTATTTTTAAATTAAGGATGTGTAACATAAATCAACATGATTTTCCAGGATACACTAGGTCATTATAAAGTGTTTATTCCACTTTAAATGGGGTTGTTAACCCTTTAAATGCTAGAGAGGTCTCCAACGCATTGCTTTGCAATGCACTGGGGACCTCTCTAACATTCAATGTTTAAAGGCATCTTTTTAATCAATGGGAATTTTTATTTGTTCCTGTGATGGACTTGGTTTGCCATGGAATTGCTCCATTTTTAAGCTCATCAACCTCTGAGTGCTTGATCTAATGTTTGTTTGTTTTTTTGTTTGGTTTTCCACCAAGATCTTGCCAAATGTAACAAAACTGATAGTCTGTACTAATAAAACGTATTATATACATACTGCATAAAAACGAATTATTCATTTTTCATAGAGAAGTTTGTGTTTTATATACACAACTAGTTTAACAGCCCGTTACACGGGCCACAGTGCCACTGCCACCCGGTCGCGGAGCAGTCACACGCAGCAGAGACTGCCCGCGCCACGGCTGATACAGAGCTGAACGCTCCTTCGGAGCACCCAGCTCTGTATCAGCCACGGCGCGGGCAGTCTCTACTGCGCATGACTGCAGCACGAGCAGCAGTGTGTACTGAGCATGTCACGGTGATACACACGATTTAGCGAATTATTATATAGGATGTAATTGGAGCCTCAATTTAAAAATCATAATCTTAACAAGTCTAACGTTTGTATTTGAATCTTTTGTTACGCTTTTACTGTATGGTAATCGATTACTATGAGTTCCAGAGAAGTGTCCAACGTGCCTTCTGCCACTCAAGGGGTTAATTGGTGAGGTCTATAAAATCAATTCTAGTGCTTGATTTAGAGTGAGATTGTATTCACACCATCACCGGATCTTGTAGCATAAAGTATTATAACACTGTCTTTCTCTTTTATTCTTGCATACATAAAGTACTGCTGTAATACATCTATGTAACTGTAATATATTTATGTCTGTGACTTTATCTCAATGCAATTTAGAATATTGTGTTATTCTGCAGGTAGATTCAAGATGTTGTTCATTAAAAATAATTGACACACGCTGGTCTATAGCAAATGTTGTTTCTGTCTCTCTGTATCATTGTAAATGGTTTTTGTTTTTACAAGGATTGATTGGATAATTGCTTTATAAGTATATGCTGTGTTCAGAAATTATACTGTACAGCTTTACTGGAGAGAGGGAAGGTTAAAACATTGGTCCCCTCCTGGTTTGCACCTGAGTTTCTCTAGCATTATTAGGCCATAAGTGTCTCAGTGGAGCAGAGTAACAATGACCCACATATATCAGATATGACATTTATTACTCTGTTGTAGAGAAGGCAACTCTGGGCTTAATAATGCATAGGTCAGTCAGCCATAACCAGTGAGTTACACATTTCATTTTCTCTTTTCAGCCAGTTAAAACATGGAAATTGTAGCTAATTTAGATAAAAAAAATGTAAATTAAAAGAGTGTAAAGTTAAAATAGGAATAGAAAAATCTAGGATACAATAAACTATAACTGCCTTTTCTGTATAAATTGAACAAGTCATTCAACAAATGCCAACATTTCCTATTACTGTGGTCGAACAGCAATACATATTATGTAAATTTAAGGTGATTGGATAATCAATCATTTCAAACATTTTATGGCTCTTTGGATCAACAATAGCTGAATTATCTGTCCTGGTTTAATTTACTGTTTGTAGCTTCTCCATTATTATAGCTGAACTTAGAATGACTCCATCGGGCCCATTGTGATGATCACATTTTATCTAACATTTGGATCTGCTATTTTTAATGTTTCAATATTTCATTAAAAAAGCTATCAGAGTAAGACATGTATAGGTCTAAAAATATATAGGGTGGATTTAATAAAATAACTGTTTAAAATCAGAAATAAATAGTAAACTGATTAAATATGTTTCATTTGTTCATGCACTTGGCAATATCTGCTTTTTCTACCAATGTATACATTTCTAATTTTATACTAAAAGCTGCAATTTTTTTCACTTGAAATGCAAATTTTTGAAGCGACACTGACTTTCTATCCTTTGTAGTAAACACAATCAGAATGAGATATTTTTAACCAATTTACTCCTGTTGGTTTATGTAAGTTGTAACAGTTTAACCATAAGTAGAAACAATCACTGCATTTTTAAAATAGTATCAAATTTAGGTGGTGTAATGTACATATTTGAATTTCCCATTAGGTAGAGTAGGCAACTGCGTACAGAGACAAATTTTATTATCTGTGCTTGACATGCCCACATTCTGAATGTTCAGAGTGACAAGAGCATCTCATTGTTTATGTGAACAACACCCATAAAAGGTTTATGGTGGCTGCTTAATTTTATAAGCTCACATACCTATTTACTGACCATTATTTAACTTTCCTAGCACATACTGCTTTAACCCCTTAATGACCGTTGACGTTCCAGGACCGTCACCATTTTTCTTTCTTTCTGAAGGACCGATGACGGTCCAGGCATGTCACTTACTTTTTGATTATATCGCTCCTGCACGAACGCTGTAAGTAAAAACAGGGTCTGAAACTGACCACTCCAAGAATGGAGCAGTCTCTCTCAGACCCTCGCTCGGCTCGCCGACATATGTAATCAGTCATGTGTGCTGCCATGCCAACACAGATCAAAGTGGTCCTTATTGGAGGTAACTTCCCTAGACCTCTGGTCGTTAAGGGGTTAAGGGGTTTTTGTGCTTGCAGTGGGTGGAGCTGTTGGTGAGGTTATGTGAGCAGTGGGGTAGATCCATGGCCTCATCAAGGGCACAAAAGAAGCATTGCCCAAGAGATGTTAATCTAGTCCTTGTAGTGTGCCCTTTCTTTTAACTGTAAATGAAAACTGGTATAACATTTTTTGTCCTTTGTATTATTTATGCAAAGACACAGACCAGGATTTATTAATTTGCAAAATTAACATGTACATTAAAGAGAATCTTTCACCTCTATACATGTTTGTCTAAACAGTGTAACAGTGTAATATATAGCGATTAAATGTACACAAGAACACGAAAGATGAGGATTAAATGAGGCACACTACCAATAATATTTGACCCAATGATATATAAAAAAGTATGAAAATGTATTAATGGCATAATGTCACATAAACACAAAATAAATACTAAATATGGTGGTGTGAAAAGTCCCCTCCCTCCCCAAACATACACCATCCACCCCCACCTCCCAAACACATGACGCAATATACTAAAAAACAAAACCTCACAATAATAAAAACAAGGAGACCCAAAGCTGGCACCAGCCCCTAAATGCTAAGTGGAAAATATCCTATGGCCATAATATAATATAGTTTCATATATGTAGAAATATGGTACCAATATAAGCTCAAAAATAGCCTAAAGTGAAAAAATCAAGCTGCTCATGCTGGCTTATATAATTCCTAATATATCAAAGTAGCATAAAGATGACGTTATATGAAATGGAAATGAACAGTCAATGAGGATAAATTGATAAGACAATGTGTTAGTATCTCTTCCACAGCCACAGCACACTTGATTAATGAAGATGAAGTAGTGATATATTGCAGGAATGAGTGATCTTAATAATATATCCACCCAGCAACCGAGTCTGGCCCATCATCAGATACGTGTGGTTTAACTCAGAGGTAAGCATACATAGGGATATTCTCACCCATCTTCACCCATCAGGTGGGTCCTTGATCACAATACGCCTCCAAGTACCTACACATACGCCACTCACAGGTTGCCACAATCTTGGTGGTATTGAAGTTCACCTGCATCACCAACCTAACCACATTCCAATTTCACATGTCCTCCAGGGTAGCGTCAGTTCATGTGTCTCCATGTAGTTCCCATGACCTGTCAACGCGTTTCGTCCACCATTAGGTGGGGTTTGTAAAGACAAACAGTTGCCAGCTTTGGGGTCTCCTTGTTTTTATTATTGTGAGCTTTTGCTTTGTTAGTATATTGTTTCATGTGTTTGGGAATTGTGGTGGGCGTTGGAAGTGGATGGTGTATGTTTGGGGGGGCTACTTTTCACACCACCATGTTTAGTAGTATACCTAGTATATTAAGATTAGTCCTTATATGTACCCGATCCAGGATATCTATAATACCTCTCGTAGCACTAGCAGAAGATCTTCCTTTGATAAATCCCACCTGGTCTGGGTGTATCAGGTCTGCCAGTACCTCCTGCAGCCTTTTTGCTATAATACTGGCATAGATCTTTGTATCGCCATTTATCAATGATATAGGCCAATATGAAGTTACCTGATCTAATATCTTCCCCTGTTTAAGAATAGGAATTAAGTTGGCGTTTAACATTTCTTCTGGGATTTGTTTCTTAAGGACTATATCATTATATGTGTCTAAAAGATGATCCAATAGATCTGCTTTAAAAGTTTTATAGAATAGGTTCAAATAGCCATCTGGCATAGGGGCACTACCTATTTTCAGTGAGTCCACAGCGGCAGTGATCTCTTCACCCATAAAGGGGCAGTTTAATAATATTTGTTGACTTTGGGAAAGTTGTTTAAATTGTCGATTAGAAAAAAAGTATTTATATGTATCTGTTCCACTGGAAGATTATATAGATGTTTATAAAATTTTTTTCCAGGCACATTTGGATTCACTGGTCTGTTTTTATTCTACATATTTTAACTTTTTTCTTTTTCTCCCTTACTTTAGCAGATAGACGTTCATCAGCCCTGTTCCCTTTGTAATACAATTTTGTTTTTAGGTATTCTAAATTCTTTTGGACTTGAACTAACAGCGCTGCATTGATCTTACCTTTAATAATTTCAATTTCATCTGCCTGTGATGTTGTCTGCTGATCTTTGTTTAAACTAGATTTCTGGAAATATTCTATATATAGATCAGATAAAGGTGCCCTCTCTGCTTTTTTTTTCCGCACCCATTTTTATCAAATACCCTCTATTGTTGCCTTAAATGTGCAACAAACCAGTGGTTTAGAGACCATGCCATTATTGTTCTTTTGAATCATAATTTTTATGGCATTTATATCAGCTTCCTTCTTTATTGGGAGATTGTTTAGTCGCCATCTGTTTCTAATACGTTTTTAATTCTCCTTGTTTATATCTAGTATTAAGGCACTATGATCTGACCAAATTGATTCCAACATTCTACTTTTCTCAATTCTATCAGGTTCCTTTGGCAGCAAAATAGATCTATTCTCGAATATGTGTTGTAAGTCTTAGAGTGGCATGTATAGTCCCTTATCGAGGAATGAAACACCGGCCATGTATCAAATACTTCATACTTGTCCGAAAGTCTTCGTAAAGCGCGGGCTTTAGCTGAGCGACAATATGTTTTTTTTTTTTAATAGCTGAAATTCTATCCTATTTTTCATTCATGACCATATTGTAATCCGCTCTTATCATTAGTTTACCTTTCTTGATCTTGTCGACATTACAGTAAAGATCTCTCAGAAACCGCTCTGTTTGTTGGTTTGGTGCATAGATGTTTACAATTGTATATATCTCGTTTTGATTGTTGCACACTAATATAATGTATGTAGCCTCCTCATCTACTTCTTGATATAGTAAATGAAAATCTAAATTGTTATTAACAAAAATAGCTATTCCCCCTCTTTTTTATTTTTTAATAAAGCAGAGAAGAAAGTAAACCGAAATCTGTTTGCAAAAAACCTATTGCAATCTGCTTTTATTAAGTGGGTCTCCTGGAGAATGATGATTTGTGCCTTTTTGGCCTTCATAAATGTAAATACTAGTGATGAGCGAGCATGCTCGGCCGAAGCTCGGTTCGGCTCGAGCATCGCTCTGCTCGGCACATGGCGGTACTCGTACGAGTACCGCATGTGCTCGCCCGCCATGTTCGGGTCTCCTCCCCGCACGTTTCGCGGCTGCTGCGCAGCCAATAAACGTGCAGAGAGGCTCTGACATCAGTGTAATGCCAGCAGCCATGTTGGCTGCTGGCATTACACTGATTGGCTGGCCAGAACCCGTGATCGGGTGCTGTATAGCACCTGACCAGCGAGTTCGGCTCAGTCTTAGCCAGGGAGAGATGAGGATAGGAAGGGAAAGTCAGTGTAGGGAGAAGAAAAGCTATTTAAAAAAAAAAAAGACCCAAAAGTCCTTTTTAGGACTACTGTGTGTGGGGGCAGCAGTTTATTTTGTGTGGGGGGGCAGAGATATAAAAAAAAAAACTTCACATATTCTGTTCACTGTGCCTAGCCGCAGATTAGCAGCACATTCTGTTTAGTGTGCAAAGTTGCAGATTAGAGCACATTCTGTTCAGTGTGCAAAGTTGCAGATTAGCAGCACATTCTTTTTAGTGTGCAAAGTTGCAGATTAGAGCACATTCTGTTCAGTGTGCAAAGTTGCAGATTAGCAGCACATTCTTTTTAGTGTGCAAAGTTTCAGATTAGGAGAACATTCTGTTAAGTGTTCAAACTGTAAAATATCAAAGTCACATATTCCATTCACTGTGCGTAGCCGCAGTTAAGAAGAACATTCTGTTTACTGTGCAAAGTTTCAGATTAGGAGAACATTCTGTTAACTGTGCAAACTGTAAAATATCAAAGTCACATATTCCATTCACTGTGCGTAGCCGCAGTTAATAAGAACATTCTGTTTACTGTGCAAAGTTTCAGATTAGGAGAATATTCTGTTAAGTGTTCAAAAAAGTATAAAATATCAAAGTCACATATTCCATTCACTGTGCGTAGCCGCAGTTAAGAAGAACATTCTGTTTACTGTGCAAAGTTTCAGATTAGGAGAACATTCTGTTAAGTGTTCAAACTGTAAAATATCAAAGTCACATATTCCATTCACTGTGCGTAGCCGCAGTTAATAAGAACATTCTGTTTACTGTGCAAAGTTTCAGATTAGGAGAACATTCTGTTAAGTGTTCAAACTGTAAAATATCAAAGTCACATATTCCATTCACTGTGCGTAGCCGCAGTTAATAAGAACATTCTGTTTACTGTGCAAACTGTAAAATATCAAAGTCACATATTCCATTCACTGTGCGTAGCCGCAGTTAATAAGAACATTCTGTTTACTGTGCAAAGTTTCAGATTAGGAGAACATTCTGTTAAGTGTTCAAAAAAGTATAAAATATCAAAGTCACATATTCCATTCACTGTGCGTAGCCGCAGTTAAGAAGAACATTCTGTTTACTGTGCAAAGATTCAGATTAGGAGAACATTCTGTTAAGTGTTCAAACTGTAAAATATCAAAGTCACATATTCCATTCACTGTGCGTAGCCGCAGTTAATAAGAACATTCTGTTTACTGTGCAAAGTTTCAGATTAGGAGAACATTCTGTTAAGTGTTCAAAAAAGTATAAAATATCAAAGTCACATATTCCATTCACTGTGCGTAGCCGCAGTTAAGAAGAACATTCTGTTTACTGTGCAAAGTTTCAGATTAGGAGAACATTCTGTTAAGTGTTCAAACTGTAAAATATCAAAGTCACATATTCCATTCACTGTGCGTAGCCGCAGTTAAGAAGAACATTCTGTTTACTGTGCAAAGTTTCAGATTAGGAGAACATTCTGTTAAGTGTTCAAACTGTAAAATATCAAAGTCACATATTCCATTCACTGTGCGTAGCCGCAGTTAATAAGAACATTCTGTTTACTGTGCAAACTGTAAAATATCAAAGTCACATATTCCATTCACTGTGCGTAGCCGCAGTTAATAAGAACATTCTGTTTACTGTGCAAAGTTTCAGATTAGGAGAACATTCTGTTAAGTGTTCAAAAAAGTATAAAATATCAAAGTCACATATTCCATTCACTGTGCGTAGCCGCAGATAAGAAGCACATTCTGTTTAGTGTGCAAAGTTGCATATTAGGAGAACATTCTGTTAACTGTGCAAACTGTAAAATATCAAAGTCACATATTCCATTCACTGTGCGTAGCCGCAGTTAATAAGAACATTCTGTTTACTGTGCAAAGTTTCAGATTAGGAGAACATTCTGTTAAGTGTTCAAACTGTAAAATATCAAAGTCACATATTCCATTCACTATGCATAGCCGCAGTTAATAAGAACATTCTGTTTACTGTGCAAACTGTAAAATATCAAAGTCACATATTCCATTCACTGTGCGTAGCCGCAGTTAAGAAGAACATTCTGTTTACTGTGCAAACTGTAAAATATCAAAGTCACATATTCCATTCACTGTGCGTAGCCGCAGTTAAGAAGAACATTCTGTTTACTGTGCAAAGTTGCATATTAGGAGAACATTCTGTTAACTGTGCAAACTGTAAAATATCAAAGTCACATATTCCATTCACTGTGCGTAGCCGCAGTTAAGAAGAACATTCTGTTTACTGTGCAAAGTTGCATATTAGGAGAACATTCTGTTAACTGTGCAAACTGTAAAATATCAAAGTCACATATTCCATTCACTGTGCGTAACCGCAGTTAAGAAGAACATTCTGTTTACTGTGCAAAGTTGCAGATTTGCAGCACATATTCCGTGTAATATGAAGAAGGCGGGTAAAAAGGCACGGGGAAGTGGACGTGATCCTGATAGTTCAGGGCGCGGGTCAGGACACGTAGAAACTGTGCCTGGTGCCAGAGCACAAGACAGAAAGACATCCACCATACCTAGCTTCATGTCTCAGTTTACAGGGCGTCGCAGGACATCACTCTCGAGGTCCGACCACTGCGAACAGGTGGTCGGTTGGATGTCAGCTGATACTGCTTCCAGTCGGTTAAGCACCACCCTGTCTTCCACCAAGTCCACTCTCAGTAGCCAAGAGTCTGGTCAACATAATCCTCACCCTGATCATCCTTCCTCCCACCATAGAGGATCTGGTCAAAGAAGTGATCCCACACTGGGATATAGTGAGGAGCTCGTCTCATCACCAATCCTTAATTTGAACCTCTCTCCAAGCACGCTTGCAGAGGAACATGACATCTTGTGCCCTGATTCACAACCTCTAGAGGGTACCCAATCACAAGAAGATGATAGAGGTGAACGGCATTTAAGGTCAAAGGAAGTGGATGATGATGATGATGAGACACAGTTGCCATTAAATCAACCACTATTACTGTCTGAAGACCTTGATGAGGAGGATGATATACAGTTGTCAATGACTGAGTATGTGGTGGGATCAAGACATGAGGAGGATGATCAGAGTGAGGAAGTGGAGGAGGACTTGGTGGACGATGAGGTGACTGACCCCACCTGGGAAGGTGTAGAGCCGAGCGATGACAGCAGTCCTGAGGGTGAGCCATCTGCAGCACCGCAACAGGCTGGAAGAGGCAGTGGTGTGGCTACAGAAAGAAGGCGGACCGCACCAAACTGGCCCGCAAATGTTCCACGGAGCACCCCCTTGCGTAAATCTCCCTTGCCAAGGGGTAGGTGTTCCGCGGTATGGCGTTTTTTTAAGGAAAGTGCGGACGACAAAAGAATTGTAGTTTGCAACCTGTGCAACACCAGAATGAGCCGAGGCATGAACACTAGAAACCTCACCACCACCAGCATGATCCGACACATGGCATCCAAGCACCGTAATAAGTGGGAGGAACGCCCGGATCGCCAATCTGTGTCTGCAGGCCACACCACTGCCTCCTCTTCCCCTGTTTTCGGTGCCGGCCAATCGCCTGTCGAAGGCGCAGGCCCGCATACCTCCCGCCCTGCACCTGTACCATCTGAAGCACCATCAGCGACCACATCCACTTCCCTGTCCCAGCGCAGCGTCCAAATGTCGTTACCCCAGGCATTTGAGCGCAAGCGAAAATACCCAGCCACCCACCCACAGGCCATAGCACTAACCTCACACCTTTCCAGATTACTGGCCATCGAAATGCTGCCATTTAGGCTTGTGGAGACTGAGTCCTTCCGCAGCCTGATGGCAGCAGCTGTCCCTCGGTACGCGGTCCCCAGCCGCCACTACTTTTCCCGGTGTGCCGTCCCCGCCTTACACCACCATGTGTCCCGTAACATCACCCGTGCCCTGACCAACGCAGTTACTGGGAAGGTCCACTTAACGACTGACACATGGACAAGTGCTTGTGGCCAGGGACGCTACATTTCCCTGACGGCACACTGGGTGAATGTCGTGGAGGCTGGGAGCGACTCGGACCCTGGGATGGCACAGGTGCTACCCACGCCGAGGATTGCGGGCCCTACCTCCATCAGGGTTTCTGCCAGCACCTACGTTATTGGCTCCTCCTCCTCCGTTTCCACCTCCGAATTCTCTGCGCGCAGCGCCACTCACCCATCAGCCGGTAGCTGGAAGCAGTGTAGCACTGCAGTGGGGAAGCGTCAACAGGCCGTGCTGAAGCTGATCTGCCTTGGGGACAAACAGCACACGGCCTCAGAGCTGTTGCAGGGGATTAGTCACCAGACCGAGCAGTGGCTCTCGCCACTCAACCTGCAACCAGGCATGGTTGTGTGTGATAATGGGCGTAACTTGGTGGCGGCTTTGGAGCTCGGCAAGCTCACACACGTACCATGCCTAGCGCATGTATTTAATTTAGTGGTTCAGCGATTTCTAAAAACCTACCCCAATTTGCATGATCTCTTGACCAAGGTGCGCCGCGTGTGTGCACATTTCCGTAAGTCATCAACAGCTTCAGCCGGCCTGTTGAAGCTGCAGCAGCGCTTACAATTGCCAGCTCACCGACTGCTGTGTGACGTGAGCACGAGCTGGAACTCCACCTTCCACATGTTGGCCCGGCTTTGTGAGCAGCAGAGGGCAGTAGTGGAGTACCAGCTGTTACACGGTCGTCGCCTCTCCGTTCAACTTCCTGTAATCAGAAGTGAGGAGTGGGAATGGATGTCAGACCTCTGTGAGGTTTTACGCAATTTTGAGGAATCGACACAGATGGTGAGCGGCGATAACGCTATTATCAGTGTAACCATCCCACTTCTGTGTCTACTGAAACGCTCGCTGCTCACAATTAAAACCGACGCTTTGCATGTGGAAGAGGTGGAAATGCGGGAGGAAGAGCTTACACAAGGTGATAGCCAGAGCACCCTCACTTCGTCTTCTCAGCGACAATTGGAGGAGGCGGAGGAGGAGGAGGAGGAGGAAGACACGGTTGCCTCCGCTACAGAGGGTAGCCATGGAACTTTAGTTCCATCTCTTCAGCGTGGGTGGGCAGAAGAGGAGGAAGAGGATGAGGAGATTGAGAGTCATCCTCCTGGTGAGGACAGCGAAATCTTGCCTGTTGGTACTCTGGCACACATGGCTGACTTTATGTTAGGCTGCCTTTCCCGTGAACCACGCGTTATACGCATTTTAGACAACACGGATTACTGGGTGTTCACCCTTCTGGACCCCCGCTACAAAGAGAATTTCTCATCTCTCATTCCTCTGGTGGAGAGGACAAGCAAAATGGTGCAATACCAGAAGGTTCTTGTCGAAAAATTGCTCCAAAATTTTCCATCTGACAACACTGGCGGCAGAGTACGTGCTACCTTGGTTAAGCACTTGGCTACACATATTCCGTGTAATATGAAGAAGGCGGGTAAAAAGGCACGGGGAAGTGGACGTGATCCTGATAGTTCAGGGCGCGGGTCAGGACACGTAGAAACTGTGCCTGGTGCCAGAGCACAAGACAGAAAGACATCCACCATACCTAGCTTCATGTCTCAGTTTACAGGGCGTCGCAGGACATCACTCTCGAGGTCCGACCACTGCGAACAGGTGGTCGGTTGGATGTCAGCTGATACTGCTTCCAGTCGGTTAAGCACCACCCTGTCTTCCACCAAGTCCACTCTCAGTAGCCAAGAGTCTGGTCAACATAATCCTCACCCTGATCATCCTTCCTCCCACCATAGAGGATCTGGTCAAAGAAGTGATCCCACACTGGGATATAGTGAGGAGCTCGTCTCATCACCAATCCTTAATTTGAACCTCTCTCCAAGCACGCTTGCAGAGGAACATGACATCTTGTGCCCTGATTCACAACCTCTAGAGGGTACCCAATCACAAGAAGATGATAGAGGTGAACGGCATTTAAGGTCAAAGGAAGTGGATGATGATGATGATGAGACACAGTTGCCATTAAATCAACCACTATTACTGTCTGAAGACCTTGATGAGGAGGATGATATACAGTTGTCAATGACTGAGTATGTGGTGGGATCAAGACATGAGGAGGATGATCAGAGTGAGGAAGTGGAGGAGGACTTGGTGGACGATGAGGTGACTGACCCCACCTGGGAAGGTGTAGAGCCGAGCGATGACAGCAGTCCTGAGGGTGAGCCATCTGCAGCACCGCAACAGGCTGGAAGAGGCAGTGGTGTGGCTACAGAAAGAAGGCGGACCGCACCAAACTGGCCCGCAAATGTTCCACGGAGCACCCCCTTGCGTAAATCTCCCTTGCCAAGGGGTAGGTGTTCCGCGGTATGGCGTTTTTTTAAGGAAAGTGCGGACGACAAAAGAATTGTAGTTTGCAACCTGTGCAACACCAGAATGAGCCGAGGCATGAACACTAGAAACCTCACCACCACCAGCATGATCCGACACATGGCATCCAAGCACCGTAATAAGTGGGAGGAACGCCCGGATCGCCAATCTGTGTCTGCAGGCCACACCACTGCCTCCTCTTCCCCTGTTTTCGGTGCCGGCCAATCGCCTGTCGAAGGCGCAGGCCCGCATACCTCCCGCCCTGCACCTGTACCATCTGAAGCACCATCAGCGACCACATCCACTTCCCTGTCCCAGCGCAGCGTCCAAATGTCGTTACCCCAGGCATTTGAGCGCAAGCGAAAATACCCAGCCACCCACCCACAGGCCATAGCACTAACCTCACACCTTTCCAGATTACTGGCCATCGAAATGCTGCCATTTAGGCTTGTGGAGACTGAGTCCTTCCGCAGCCTGATGGCAGCAGCTGTCCCTCGGTACGCGGTCCCCAGCCGCCACTACTTTTCCCGGTGTGCCGTCCCCGCCTTACACCACCATGTGTCCCGTAACATCACCCGTGCCCTGACCAACGCAGTTACTGGGAAGGTCCACTTAACGACTGACACATGGACAAGTGCTTGTGGCCAGGGACGCTACATTTCCCTGACGGCACACTGGGTGAATGTCGTGGAGGCTGGGAGCGACTCGGACCCTGGGATGGCACAGGTGCTACCCACGCCGAGGATTGCGGGCCCTACCTCCATCAGGGTTTCTGCCAGCACCTACGTTATTGGCTCCTCCTCCTCCGTTTCCACCTCCGAATTCTCTGCGCGCAGCGCCACTCACCCATCAGCCGGTAGCTGGAAGCAGTGTAGCACTGCAGTGGGGAAGCGTCAACAGGCCGTGCTGAAGCTGATCTGCCTTGGGGACAAACAGCACACGGCCTCAGAGCTGTTGCAGGGGATTAGTCACCAGACCGAGCAGTGGCTCTCGCCACTCAACCTGCAACCAGGCATGGTTGTGTGTGATAATGGGCGTAACTTGGTGGCGGCTTTGGAGCTCGGCAAGCTCACACACGTACCATGCCTAGCGCATGTATTTAATTTAGTGGTTCAGCGATTTCTAAAAACCTACCCCAATTTGCATGATCTCTTGACCAAGGTGCGCCGCGTGTGTGCACATTTCCGTAAGTCATCAACAGCTTCAGCCGGCCTGTTGAAGCTGCAGCAGCGCTTACAATTGCCAGCTCACCGACTGCTGTGTGACGTGAGCACGAGCTGGAACTCCACCTTCCACATGTTGGCCCGGCTTTGTGAGCAGCAGAGGGCAGTAGTGGAGTACCAGCTGTTACACGGTCGTCGCCTCTCCGTTCAACTTCCTGTAATCAGAAGTGAGGAGTGGGAATGGATGTCAGACCTCTGTGAGGTTTTACGCAATTTTGAGGAATCGACACAGATGGTGAGCGGCGATAACGCTATTATCAGTGTAACCATCCCACTTCTGTGTCTACTGAAACGCTCGCTGCTCACAATTAAAACCGACGCTTTGCATGTGGAAGAGGTGGAAATGCGGGAGGAAGAGCTTACACAAGGTGATAGCCAGAGCACCCTCACTTCGTCTTCTCAGCGACAATTGGAGGAGGCGGAGGAGGAGGAGGAGGAGGAAGACACGGTTGCCTCCGCTACAGAGGGTAGCCATGGAACTTTAGTTCCATCTCTTCAGCGTGGGTGGGCAGAAGAGGAGGAAGAGGATGAGGAGATTGAGAGTCATCCTCCTGGTGAGGACAGCGAAATCTTGCCTGTTGGTACTCTGGCACACATGGCTGACTTTATGTTAGGCTGCCTTTCCCGTGAACCACGCGTTATACGCATTTTAGACAACACGGATTACTGGGTGTTCACCCTTCTGGACCCCCGCTACAAAGAGAATTTCTCATCTCTCATTCCTCTGGTGGAGAGGACAAGCAAAATGGTGCAATACCAGAAGGTTCTTGTCGAAAAATTGCTCCAAAATTTTCCATCTGACAACACTGGCGGCAGAGTACGTGCTACCTTGGCCAACCGAGAAGGGGAGAAAAGGGGAGCACACAGCAGTTCCGACAAAGGCAGGGCAACACTCTCCAAGGCGTGGGACACCTTCATGACACCCCGCCAGCACCCTCACCCTGATGCGCGGCCTAGTGTCACAAGGAGGGAAAAGTTTTGGAAGATGGTGAAGGAGTACGTAGCAGACCGTGTCAGCGTCCTCAATGATCCCTCTGTGCCTTACAACTACTGGGTGTCCAAGCTGGACACGTGGTATGAACTGGCACTCTACACATTGGAGGTGCTGGCCTGCCCTGCCGCCAGCGTTCTGTCTGAGCGGGTATTTAGTGCTGCTGGTGGCATCATAACAGATAAGCGTATCCGCCTTTCCACCGAAAATGCTGATAGGTTGACACTTATAAAAATGAACAAGGCCTGGATTTCCCCTGACTTCTCCACTCCACTGGAGGAAAGCCCCGGGGGAACATAAACTCACTTTATATATGTTATTTACAATGATGGGAATACTCTGTATTCCCATTCACCCCTTCCACCCAAAAAACGGGTATATGGTTGACTCTCTTCCATATGCCCAGTGATATAATTTTTATATAGGGCCAGCTCACCAGCTGGCCCAGTGATATAATTTTTATATAGGGCCAGCTCACCAGCGGGCGCAGTTTGACAATTTTTGTATAGGTCAGCTCACCAGCGGGCCTTCTCATATAATGTTTTATTGGGTCAGCTCTCTAGCGGGCCCTCTCATATAATGTTTTATAGCGTCAGCTCACTAGCGGGCCTTCGCATATAATGTTTAGGATGGTCAGCTCCGCAGCAGACCCTTACCCATAATGTTTTAGATGGTCGGCTCAGCGCACGTTTCCCTCTTAATCATGGCCCCAGTTCAGAAAAATCGAGGAAATTTTTGGGAGAATTTGCCTTTGCGCACGTTTCCCTCTTAATCATGGCCTCAGTTCAGAAAAATCAAGGAAATTTTTGGGAGAATTTGCCTCTGCGCAAGTTTCACTCTTAATCATGGCCTCAGTTCAGAAAAATCGAGGAAATTTTTGGGAGAATTTGCAGATGATATACAAGTAAATATACAGCAAATACTGTTTGGTAACAATTTTTCGCCTAAAGTCGTTTTTATCTTCCTTTTTGTGTGTTTTACAGTCAGTCTGTAAAAATGGCGTACTATGGGCGAAAGATCGTTCCCAGCAGCGATGTTGGAGTCCAAGATGCATCCAGACATCCTCCCTATGCTGTCCCTGAACCATTTCTGTGGTGTTTCCATCATTTTCTGCCCTTTTCCTATGGACCAGGCACCCTCCCCTCATCAGAGCAGGGGGTGCCTGGTGTAATGCTCGAGTCCTCCCATTGACTTCAATGGGGCTCGGGTGCTCGGCCGAGCACTCGAACCTCCGGGGGCGCTCGGTCAGAGCACCCGAACACCCGAGCATTGGGGTGCTCGCTCATCACTAGTAAATACCATAGCTCTCTTAGCAGGGTGATTTAACCCGCTGACATTACACTAAACTATTCTAATCATTTATCTTAAAACTAAAAAAATGTGACAACTGCAGCCCTTTCCCGACCATGCTAATAGGCGAACAACAAATTTAATGTAATCGGGATTGCTCTCCAGCTGCCCATCTACATAAATGGGTCCACCATGCTTGAGTCGGGGATCTCCCTGTCTTCAGACAAAAAAAAGCCCCACTTTTAATTGGAGCTGAATGAAATAGGCAGAACCCTTACACAAATATCAGACCATATTCCTTTTTCCCTTCTTTTTTCTTTATCCCACAGTGGGGAAAACATCTAGAACTACACAGACTGATTTCGGATGGTGAGGGGCCAAGTAAAAGAAAAAAAATGGAGGGAAGGGGAAGGGAATGTTTTTTCCTCATATGTTATGATTTTCTGTCAAAATCAGTTTATTTGAACGTTATCCACGTATTGTGCAAAGTTTGGGCTGCACCAATACATATAATCCTATAGTCCTATAACCCAACCTATTGTCATTTATTTAAACCTTATACCTAGTAAACAGAGAGACTCTTAAGGCAAATTTTCAAATATTTTCCTTAGATACCTCGTGTGAAAAAATAACTATTATAACCCCTCACCCTAATGTGCCTATATTATTAAACTCCTAATCCTACTATAGTTCTTTCTCTTCTATGTTTATATTCCAAGTTATTTTATAAAGCAAATATTTAATTAATCTCAATCATCCTGTGTATATAATTTTAATTATTCAACAATCCTTACTTGAATAAGTGAATACTTTTTGCCCATTGCGTCCAGACAGTCCAAACTGTGCAGTCGTAGCAATAATTCTTAATTGTTCATTTTTCCTTTTACCCTTTCTCCTTCTTCTTCCTCTCGTTCCCTCCCCTTCCCTTCCCAGTTCTTACATTTCCATTTGTCCAAACCATTTCCTTTGATGGAAATGGGACATATAAATATATAAAAATCACATACCCTCATTGCCCACTGTGGTGTGCAGATGTGTCCACAGTGCTCCCCACCCTGCGGGAAACACAGGTTCCAAATCATGTGTCCAATATTCTCTCCTCCAGGATGGGGGGCACCGCGGGCCGCACCACCAGACTGCTGTGGGGAGAGAAAAAAAAATTCCTATATTACATCATCGTATTAAAACATTAATATTTTTCCCTTAAAAGGAAGGATACATAGGTACAAATAAATTGTATATTTTTTTTCCTTTTCACTCCCTTTTCTTTTAATTAACCTACTATTTGGGTATGGTCACCCCTCCCCCCAGTCAGTATCGCCTATATAATAAAGATTGTCCTTAACTGTGCGTCGACTATTTAGATCCAATAAGAGAACAATTCTAACTTTTTGCTTAACTAGCATTTTACCTTCATAGGTGAGGCACAGTACAAAGTTACTGAGTTGGGTGACCATAACCACAAACAGATATATAACACTTAATTACCTGTTGTATCAATTAAGATTATGCTGATTAAATTTTACTAAACATTATCTCCATATATTATACGGTGTTAATATTTTACACAGGAATATAAGTTTGTGTGGCTCATTCTTAAATATAATTAGACCTTACTCTCTTTATTTGTAGCCCCAAGAAATAGTATATAGTTTATTTCCCTTATAACCTGTATTGTATATAATCTTAATACCTAAATAATAAAAAAAAGGTTTCTTTTTTTCCCTTTTTTCCCCTCCATCCTTTTCTCTCTTTTCTTTTTTTACACATAACAATATTTATACGTAAATAATCATATGGCCTTTATCTAGAACCACGGTGCATGCAACACAGTCCCCCCCCCTTCTATATATAGTATCTCTGGTGCTCCGGGTGGCGAGGAGGCACGGACAGTATTATGCAACGATCATGTCTCCCAGGCAGTCAGGGGGCCAGGGATTTTTCTATTCCTCCAAAACCCATATCCCACTCTTTAATAAGGCTCACTTTCCCTTATTTTAACATACTGCCATATATTATGACATATTCCATTCTTTCAGCTTTTTCTCGGGAGCTAATGGAGACTTCAAAATATGTATGTTTTCCTCATATGTAACCAAGATGGCCACAGGTAAAAGCCACCGATATCCAACTTTCTTTTTCCTCAGGATGACAGTTTGCTCCCTATAACTATTTCTAGCAGTTCTCGTTGCTAGCAAAATGTCTGGGAACAATCATAAAAATCTGAATTGAGGGTGGATGACTGGATTATCTCTTACTGCCTTCATGAACCTGTTCTTTGTAATCACTGAGAAGAAGCAGACTATTAAATCCCGGGGAAGATCCATGCCCACTCCTTTTGGTTTCCTTTATCTCTCCAGAGTGCATTCCTCCATATTATTTGCACCAAGAAGGAACGGGAACTAATCCATCAAAAAAAGATTCCAGCTTATCCTGCATAACTGTCTCAGTATGCCTCTTATCCGTAGGTTCTTCTGTCTGGATCTATCTTCTAAATTAGCCATCTTTTGTTCTAGCAAGATAGTTTTTTCCTCCAGAACTTTATATGATGTCTGAAGCATAGAATGGTTGTCTTGAACCTTTCCTAATGTTGTTGTTTGCAGGGCCATTAGGTCTGTAAGATGGGAGACTTCCATCTTAATTTCCGTAATTTTTACTTCAAAGTCCATTTTAAGTTTTTTATATAGGTTCTCAATAGTATCAGTCAGAAATTTCTGTGTAATATAGGTGGAACTAGTCTCTTATTTTTATTCTGTTTATCCCTTTCTTTATCTTTTTTTGGACCCATCTCACAAGCCAAAGCAATGCAATATATAATATAACAAAATAGCTCAGAGAGTCTGCATGTTGTCCGACTACACCGGACGGGAACACTGATCAGGAATGGAGTACACACTGTGCTTTATGGGTCTAAAAGAGAAACTACAAACGCCTCTGTATAATCTGTGTGGTCAGATGCATTCTCCACAGCAGGGATGCGTGTGAGCACGTATCCCTACGTCATCACGCAATACGTGTTTTTATTTAAGTTATAAGGATAATGGGATAAGTTTTGGATTAGTAATGGGAAATGAGTCAACTATACCTATGTCATGCCATCTAGGGGTGTCCGTATACATTTTTCCAGGGGGGGCAAAGCCATAATATGATCTCCAGTCCTACCCATCCAGCCCCTTTGACAACCATGATTCCACCTTGAATTCATATGTGAGTAAAATAAGCAAAACAAAAAATACATAGTCTAGTAGTTGTTGATGATTTTTATTTCTGAAAAATGTCAAATGAAAGTCTTTTTCAGTGCCATATATACTATGTAGGCTCAGTGCTACATTGATAGCTTAATTAGCATACAGTGCCCACTCAGAGAGCTCACCTTATAAAACAAAAAGTAACAATATCTCCTACAATTTTAGCCACTTTTTTTTAAACACGATACATAGGAAATTTTAAATGAAATATTCAAACATGAAAACTTGAACGCAAAGTGACAGGTACAATTTACTTTTCTTTTGCAGTCTGTATGATATTGAGTTGTGTTTCTGTTAGTGAAGCAACCAAGAATTCCAACTTGGTCCTGCTGAGGTGGCATTTACAGCCTTCATAGATAGGAGAGTTGCTAGGTTACCAAAAGATCCAAGGCTCCAGCCAATGTGTTGTATTATTAGAGAACTGCTTAGCCCAATTGCATCATTATTAGCAGGTATATTAGAACCATTACAAGCCCCAAGATGGAGACCCCAGGGCCTTAAAGGAACACCAACACCTAAATATTGGGTTATATACACTTCAATGCTCTGTAATTCATTCTAGTATCTGCAAAAGTTCTCTTTGTTTTCATTGGCCTTAAATATAGTCTTCCACAGGACCTGAGGAAGCAGACATCCCTGCCTTTTTCAGGGCTGAGAAAAGATAATTGCATTTAAGACACCAAGAGCAGTGGGCGCTAATCACAACCAATTAATAGACTTATATTTTATCTGTCAATACAAACAGCATAAACATTAAATAAATGTTCTCTAAACATGCCTATTTAAACATGATTAAAATGCAAGTTTGGGATTATAGTTTTGTGATAAAAGATGTACTAGCTGTAAGAATGTGATATTTAGAGTTAGATCAACCTATTTAATTTTTTGGTGTTATGTTCCTTTAAGTATATGACCTGAGATTTTAGTCCCATCAGCCAGTACCTAGCAAAGCCCCTGTTTATAATCATGCTGCTCTTTTTGGCACCCATGAGGTTAAATCTATTTTCAGTGCTATCAGCCCTCCAGCAAAAGGGGTTATTTAGTGAGTAAGTCAATAATTGTCTGTTTTGCAATGAACGCCTTGGTCTTATTTTATGTTGTTCATTGTCTGGGTGACACAGAGTGATGGCTCCTTAGACACCACTTAATGAAGTTTATTTCACAGCTGCAACCACCCCTCCCCTACCATTAGATGAATGTCACTGTTCACATGTTTGATAAAGCTGGATTTGCATTGGAAAAAAATGTACTATATGACTATACAAATAGAGCATTGCATTCTTCTGTCAAAGCAATGCGTTGTATAACACACACTGGTACTCAAAGGAGTCCGTTTAATCACACATGCACTGAAGGTCCGACATGCAAGAGGTTAAGAGGTAAATGATATTATTGTTTAGGAAGATGGGATTGTATTTGACATTAACCTTTTGAGTGCCAGTGAGGGATCCAAAGTATTTCAAAGCATTGTCACTTAAAGGCAGCAGGTATGATGCAGTATGACTCCGACAGAATTTAACCCTTTGATTCATTCACATTGATTTTAATTAGGGTTTTAACACCCTGGATGCTAAAGACCTTTCTATCATTCAAGGGGTTAAAAGTACGGATGGGAGAAAAGTCAGAAAAATTTCCTGCATGACTTTTTTGTGAAAAATCAACAATTTTTAATTTTTTTCGTGAAACTTTTCTCCTTTTCATCACTACAAAATTTTTCTGCTTTTTCAATACATTTTTCACCTATGTTTCCTATGACTGCAACATTTACCACCAGAATATTACTTATTCTGAGGACTGAATTGGAGAAATAAATAGCTGAAAGTCAAACATATGCCTTGAAAAGGTTATTAGCAGGATGAGTTCCTTTGTCCTTTGCCCACAACACTAACTTCCGGAACCCCTTAAGGACTCTTGATGTGCCAGGACAGCCACGCTGGTCCTGGCACATCTTAGAATTCTGTGATGGCAGCGCGGTTTCACTCCTCTCTGCCATCCCAGAATTCAAATCACTGAAAAAAAAAGTTATGTGGTCCTTAATGGCAGCCTGCGTGCCGGATCAGGCATTGTTAAGGTGTTAAGTAACATCATTGGCACAACCATCCTTGAAAAATAACTGAAGCTCGGGCCACTGGTATTAGGAAAGCATACATGTGTGTCTCAGCTCAGCCCAGAGTATTTGCCGGGAGGAGTAATTCAGATCAGAGCCAGACAGGGCCTGTGGCTGCCGTTCCCTTCCCTTTGTGCTGCCCACTCCAAGCTGGGTGCAATGATAAGTATAAAACTAGCAGCTGGGTTAAGTGAGGGAGTGCATTTTGGAGGAGCCATGATTTTTGTGGTGCCCCAATGAGTGGCAGAATGGGAGCCACTGAAGAGAGCATAACGAAGCAAGTCCTGCACAGGGCCAGCACAATGCTGTCTGAGAGACTGAGTGAGGCAGGCAGCTGAGAATGACCCTGATCACCCAACCCTACCAGGTAATTCGTTAGGAGGAAATAGTTGCTGTTACCTCTCAGGCAATACTAGGGCTAATAATTTGACATGCCACAATATTAACCCTAGAACTGCCAGAGACATGTGCCAAAATCATACATTTGTTTGCAATTCACTTGGAAGTTTGCACCTAAAAGTCTGAAAAGGAATTCTTATGTAGCCCCACTTGAACTATAAGCTTTGTGGTATCACTAGTTTAGCCCTATTTAAACTGTCACTAGTTTAACCCCATTTGAAATGTAAGCACTGTGGTATCAATAGTTTAACCTCATTTGTACTGTAAGCTCTGTATTTCAACAGTAAGGTCTTTGTGTCACTAGTTTAGTACCATTTCAGCTGTAAGCACTGTGTGGCACTGGGGTAGCTTCAAATTGATTGCAAGCTCTGTGGTATCGTAATGTAGCTCAATTTTTATTGTTAGCTCTGTGGTATCACTAGTGTAGCTCTGTTCAGATTATAAACTCTCTGGTATCACTAGGGTAGCGCTATGTCAATTGTAAGCTCTGCTTTACCTCTATTGGACCACACAGTGTATTCTATACCTGTGTTTTGGTACTGCTGTGTTGCATATAATGTACTATTATTTTATTATGGGTGCTATTCTGTGTGTATTAATGAATATCTGATTCTACAAATGTTTACTGTAGTCTGGAATTATCAAAACATATATTTTTTTTTATATGTTATAAGTTATAAGGCACCAATGGATATGTTTAATTCCTTCTCTGTTACAAATATCTACAAAAATATGCATCAGGGATTTTTTGGATTTGAGTTTACAAAGCATAATTTGTATTATTATTATTATTATTATTATTATTATTATTTATTAGTATTGTTTACAATATATTATGCACAAACATATTCAGTAGGGCAGTTTAATTAGTATAGCAATAATGAATTGGTGGGAAAAATAACATACCCCTTTTACCTTACAGTGTGTACAATGTCGAGATATGCAAAATGAAATACAATGAGCTGCAGGGAAAGGTGTCCTTTAACCCTTTGAGTTCCAGATATATGTGTCTGATGCTCATCTGTTACTCAAAGAGTGTGCAGCTTTTTCATATGTATGTGTGTGTGTGTGTGATAAATATATGTATATACAATTACACACATTTTTACACACAATTGTAATGCACTGTACACCCGCTTGATACACAACAATTTTGCAATGGGCTTTAGCCCCAGATCTTTTTGGAAGCTAGCAACTCTCCTGGTTGGGAGAAAGGTCCCATGGTTAGGGTTGCCACCCAGCCGGTATTTTACCGGCAGGCCGGTAAAAAATTGGCTTCCTTCCAATGTTCAGTCTATGGAGGGAATGCCATGGCCGGTATTTTTTTTAAGAAAAGGTGGCAGCCCTACCCATGGTGTTCCTGTGAAACACCAATAAACGTGTTTTTTTCTAGGAAATTAAACACAAAACAAGCAGCTAGAGAGATGGAGAGGGTGCTAGTTGATTTTCAAGCTACTTATACAGCAAAATAAGAGCAGCAGAGGCTAATAGTATGAGCAGCCATCTGACAAATAAAGGAGGAGCTGGAAGGACTGTGATGCATACAGTGAGTTGGAAGAGGAGGAGGAAGTGACCATCACTAGCATAGAAAGGCATGGGGGCCCTGATTCTCCAGACCCAGTGATGCTGACATCATCCCTTGGGCTCTGGGGGAAATTTGTATAATCATCAGCAAAGACACATGAAGAAGCGGTTAGCAATGTGAGCAGGACAAGTCCATTACATGTGCCTGCTGCTACTGCTGACAGTGTGCCTTCTGATACTCAGGAGGAGATAATGGCAAGTGTGGCAGCAGAGGACCATAAGTCACAACTGCTATCCCCAAGCAGTCCCACTATTACCACTCAGCAGTTAGAGAGTGTTGGGGGGGGTGTTAGGGAGTGATGATAAAGGTGATGATAGTGAAGCAGCTGGTAGTGGGAATCGCATGACTTCTGTAGATCTTCCTGTTGAGGAGGAAGGGGAAGTGGTATGGAGTAGCCAGACTAGCGGTCAAGGGAGGCCACAACATCCCTATGACCCTGTGATTCCCTTTCCTCTGGCATTATGCCTTTGAGACCTGATGCTGAGGAAGGCAGAACTGGCTAGCAGCAGTATTAGCATCAGCACAGATCAGCTGCATGTGCCTGCTGCTAGTGCTGCCAATCTGCCTTCTTCACCTGTAGAGATGGCAAGTGTGACAGTAACGCACCCTCTGTCACATTTGTCATCATCACCAACCAGTGAGACTTTCATAAAGCAGGAGAAGCAGCAGCAAAGAGGGACTGGTGGTGGTGGTGATGAGGGTGATGGACGAGCAGCTGGGGTGGAAGAGACATTAATGGCCTTTTTTAGCAGAAGAAGGAATGGGAGACAGATGTGCAAATGAGGATGGGCATCACCACCACTACCATCAGTAAGATTGTGGAATTTGTGAAGGATGCTGTTGCTGTAATTCCTGCTACTGAGTTGCAAGGCCAGCACGCTGATGAGGAGCAGGTTAGTGTGCTCCAGAAGTAGTTGTGATGCGGTACTATGACAGATCCCACTTGCCAGCAATACTGCTGGTCCTAGTTCTAGTGCTAATTCTGAGACAGCAGCAGCAGCATCATCCTCTGCCCCAGCCAGTGAAGGGAATTTTGGAGAAGAAGGAAGCCATTCTTCTCCCAGAGATCATGGGTGTGAGACAATTTTTCTCTTGGGTCAGGCACAGTGCAGTCATCAGCATGGCACTGTGCAATATCTGTGATAAGTCAGTGAAAAGGGGAAGGAGGGAAAGCACCTTGGCAAAACCACTCTCAAAATAAATACAGACACCATGACATTTATGTGAAACATGTTAAAGCAAACCAAACACCCACAAAGGAAATTGGGAGCCTCTGTTGCTGTACCTCCTGTCTCTCCCCAAGGGCACCAAGAGGTGGGGTGGAAATTGAAGAGGAGGAAGAATAGGGAAATCCAGCAAGAGCCTGAACGTTTGAAGGTGAGAGAAACACCTGGCTCGCCATGACCTTCTTGAGCTAGGGTCTGGCCACAGGAAGATGTCACAACATCTTATGGTGATCCACCTCTGTAATCGTTACCTCTCCCAACAGCTGATACTTATTCTTTAGATGCAAGGATGTAGACGGTCATGCCCACCCATTTCACATTGTGTGGTGCGCTGACCACACATGGCAATGTGGTGGAGACTATCGAAGGCATGGAATCAAGCAGCGTGATAGGAGATTCCATCCCAAAGTATACTCTAAGCCGATGGTAGGGAGGATTCATCATTATTATTAAGACTGCAAGTTGTCACATGATGTGTTCTTAGCAGAGAGGACAAGGGGCATAATGACAGCAGCTGTACTTGGTTCATGAAGTTGCTGATGAAAGGCACAGTTCCTACCTGCTGTCAAGGGAAAATAAGTATTCCAACACACCCATGATTTTGGGGGTGGGGCCGCAGGAGAAGCATTATTGGCCAACTTCTTTTCTCCACATATATCTGAAGTGGTTTGGGTTAGTTATGGTGTTGCTACTTTCTCAGGTACATCACTGGAGCTAGTGGCAAGTGGAACCATGATCATCATCATCACCCATATCACTGCAGTTGTTGATCCCATTCCCATGGAGCTGCTTAAACAACTCAGCAGCAGCAGCAGCAGCAAGAACATCAGTCACAAATGCCGCAATGACTCCATGGCATTCACCAGTGGCCAGAAGCCACCATAACATGACCTGCTGGCACTAGGCCAATAGGGTAGATTTTTTCTTTTGTTCTTTATTTACACCAGAGGCCTACATAAAAGCCTACAAAAACTGTTTTGGGGGCTTGTTTCTAACAAACCTAAGTTCTACCAATCACTTTTCCCTCAGGACTTGTGCCTCTAACAATCCTGAGTCCAAAAAATCATCAACATTTCCTCAGGGCTTGGGTCAAACAAGTATAAGTCCTACAAATCAATGCTTCTTCAGGGCTTGGGCCTCCAACAACAAGTTGTGCCTAAATAGTCTAAGTCCTGCAAATCAATGTTTCCTCAGGGCTTGGACCGCTAACAACAAATCTAAGTCCTACAAATCATCCTCTACAAAATACTCTATCCGCCAAGTATCAGTCTGCCCCAGTCACAGCTTATGCTAAAGGGGGGCACTTTCTCAGTCACTTTATGTACCACTTTTTTATTGTATTTTTTAATGTTATTTATTTATTTTCTTATTATCTGTTCCCTCAATCCCAGTCAACAACCCCCCAAAAAAAGAAAAAAATCCCTGTTCAATTGATTCTTTCCCCAGACTCCACCAACACAGGCACCCTCATATCCATTTTTATACTATGCCTGTGGGAAATAAACTAAAAGTTGCTATGTGTTGTGAGTGAATTCAGTCTTCCCATTGATTTCAATGCAGTTAGCTATGCGAAAAAAGTGGAAAAACTGCACTTTTTGATGGAAATGTTCCTCTATGCGGGAAGTGCCATTTTTCTGCTATTTTGGTTTGAGGCTAAAATTCTCACCCATCCCTACCTGTGACATGTTCATGGTGTGTCTCCCAGTTTTTGGATCGTCTTTATGTGTTAGCCATCAGATTCTGAATCAGTGTATACTGAGAAATGTAGATACTATATGGCTTTCTAGTTGAAATGTATCATTCTTTATGACATTACATTATATATCTTTTTATACATTAAATATTTTAAGAGGATCTGAAGTAGCACCGTGTTTTTTCCAGTATCATCTTCTGGTCACCTGACCCAGAGACAGGTCTGTCTTCTATGCATGCCTATTTTTTGAGAGAAGGTATATTCCTCTACTCAACCACTATAATTGTGAGTATATTATCATATATTTTGTGCCAAATTTATTAGGATAACAAGCACTATTGAGAACCCTTTTTCTTGTGTTTCTCCATATGGTGTGTCTCCCAGTCAGACCTGTGGTTGTGCTTCAAGTGAGATCTCATTAAGGAGGTGCCTTGGTGTGAGCCTGCTTTCTCCCTGCTCACCTGCATTTTGCACAGACAACAGATAGCAACATGCTTAGCTTTTGGATCCTGAGTGAAGTATCTCCATATTGTGGTCAGGACTGCGGGGTTCCTGAGGAGCTACTACTACTACTGGCTATATGCTGATACAATTCTACTGCTGCTACTAGGTGTCAAAGATACAGAACTTCCAGCAGCAGCAGAGGAGCTCATCATACCTGAGGTTGTGGTTCTTAAAGTGGAACTACCACCCCTGTTAAAATTTGACCCAAATAAATACCCATCTGGTGACTAGCTGCTCAATAGCGCTAGTTGTCAGAATTATTACCTGATTATTGAGAATTAAACACTGTTCCCGGACTGACAGGCAGGAAACAGTGCAGACATCTACCCATAGTGACGTCTGCGTGCCTGCGCTGTCAGTCCCAGCCTGCTCTAGGAAGCGTTGCTAGGAGCCGTTTGGCTCCAAAAGGGACTGACAGCGCAGGCGTGCAGACGTCACTATGGAAAGACATTTGCACTGTTTCCTGCCTGTCAGTCTGAGAACAGTGTTTAATTCTCAATAACCAGGTAATAATTCTGGCAACTAGCACTACTGAGCAGCTAGTCACCAGATGGGTATTTATTTGGGCCAAATGTTAACAGGGGTGGTGGTTCTGCTTTAATAACCTGTGTTGTTGTTGCTGATGACACTTTGTAGTCTTGATTCATTTAATAGAAACTGTTATTCTATTAGACAGTATGATGTGTAAGCCAGTTGTCTCTTTAAAGGCTCACAAATTATTAACCCTTTGAGTGCCAGGGGGTACGCAAGGCATTGCTTTGCAATGCGTTTTGTACCCCTCTGGCACTCAAGGGGTTAATTTCTCTGTTTAAAAAAAAACAAACATATTGCACATATGTACATTTAAATGTAAATGTTTCAGGAAAGTTTACACCTTTTTTTTCTCACTTAAAAAATATACTTTCACTTGATTTTGACTCTGCATGTACCTACTATGTAATGCCAAATCAACCATTTATTTGCATATGTATGAGTGTATTGCTTCTCCGTCTAGATGTCTCTAGAGTGAAGAGCTCTGTTCTGACTGAATCTGGTCAGAAAAACAGGGATAGTGGAAAAATGCACCACCACCCCAATAAGGAAAAGATTGGAGGGAGTGAGCTTAAGGAGATATCTCCCTCCAATCCAACGGTACTCATAGAATTACAAAAGACAATGCAAACACAAACATGCACTTTCTATTGTGATATTTATGCTTTAAAACCCCTTTGCACCAGTGCAGTGCTAAATAAATAATATTGCCATTGCTGCGAAAACCAGAAAAGCCAGCTAGAGTTGACAGTAACTGACTGGGAGGCTCACTGGTTTTAGTAGTGAGGTATAAATTCCATATAATTTTGTGCTGTATATTCATGAGGGGGGATGGGGTGGATCCATTATTTATTATGGTGGGTGAAGGAGGGGAGGAGATCTCACCCAGCAAGGTCCAAACTATATATTTATTTAGTGCTACACCAGGGCAAAGGGGATAACAGCATATATTACTATATAATTAGTATATATGTATGTGTTTGTGTTTTTAACCCTAGGGTTAACATTGGATTGTAGAGAGAAAACTCCCTCCAATCTTTTCCTTGCTAGGGCTAGTGGTATGTTTCCAGTGTCCCTGCCTTTCTTACCAGGCACAGTCAGTGCGGGATCTTCCCTCTATAGACATGTAGAGGAACAAATGCTGAGAAGTCATATAAAAGTGTAAAAATTAATAAAAAGTATTGGCTATTTTCACTTTATGTGCTTATGGCATATGTAATTCCCCCATTACTTTTAACCAGAGATGTAGTGCACCCTCATAAGAGCTCTGTCTTTGTGAAATGTGGTGTCTATGTATTCAGTAGATTGTATTGTAGCCCCAACAAAAACTAAGTTATAGCATCCAAATTTTACACAGCAGAATACTATGGATAGGGCCCTTTAGATTCCAAAAATTCTCAAAATGTAAACATTTGCAGTGTTTGTAGTGACTGCCATTGCAACCTGTATTAAAAATGTTATCCAAATGCACTATATTCAAATGTTAAAAGTAGGGATAGTCCTGGATTTTAAATGTGTGTCCCATATCCCAGGAAGAACTGCCCACTGTGACAAAAAAAGATGCCTATGCTGGGCTACAAGAAAATGGCTTCCAGACTAAGCTCTAAACACTAGAAATAGACCTGAGTCTTCATCCTGATATCAAAAATGAGCTGAAGTATAATTGTGTTGTATTGTAATCCTAGTCTAAAGCATTTTGTCATAGAAATCAGTGGGCCATTCTCCCTGTAGTTTTAAGAACTCAGTGGTGCATCAGAGAAAGAGCAGGCTGTGCACTGATGTCCAGTGATGTATAGTGACCCTTCCAGCATAGCTGCACTAGTGCTGACAGGACAAGTACTTTTCCACTCACAAAAAATGTGGTCACCTTAGTTATAAGCATTTGGAAACTGGCATTTAACACAGAAGTGCTGTTTGACCTTTAAAGGGCAATTATCTTGTCTTACTATGTCTGCTCTTATGGGAGCAGCCTTTGTAAAATATCTGGGGCTGCGCTTTGCAGCCGTAAGTGGCTCCTGTCAGCTGTCTGTCTGGGGGTGAGTCAGAAACCTGTCTCCCTTTGCTAGAAGCAGGCTGGAGCATAGAAGTGTGTATCTCACAAACATTGTACGTTGCAGCACAGCCTCCATAGACTAATATCCCCTAAGTGAGGAGGATTTCATTACACCAGAGGACAAGAGCAATTTAGTCCTTCTTAGTATGCCTTTGCTCAACCTTATTTTCCCTCTAATTCATTTAGTTCACCTGTAGAAATTATATACCATTTTTTAAAGAATAAGTAGGGCTTTCTTTTGATGTCACATTGATATGGATAACCCACAGTTTAATTTGTGAATATGAGAAAATTGAAAAATTTAAAAAAAAAAAACAATTTTTATAGATTTTCCTATGATTTTCAACAGGGACTTGATAAAAGATATGAATGGTTGTTGATACCTCCCAAGTGTCCCTTTTTAGGGGGTATTGTCCCTCTGAGATGAAAATCCCTATGTCCCTCTTTCCCACCCTGGTGTCCCTCCGTTTAGGATATCAGACTGTGTGGTGTGTGTAGAAGTGTATTTCATTGTTTCACAGTAATATAAATAACATTAATGTTTGTTTAAACTTCTGTATATGGATTTATAAATTAGTATGTCTAACTATAATAATTTGGGCTTGCTCTATGTTATTTATGCAGTTACACAAAGATGGTTCAAACTGTAATGCAATTTTGTTTTTTTTTTCATTTTAATCCCCCCTCACCCACCTAGTCCTGTTGTTAGTAGCTCAAAAGTGCCTCATTTTGTCCATTTGAGGCACTGGGAGTTCTGTTCTCTGCTTCTCTCTCTTCCTCACAATCACAGTGAGGAAGAAGGAGGCAGAAAACACCGATAAAGTCAATGTAGCAGCTATCACATTTGCTAAGCCACAGGGGAAAGGCTGAAAAAGACTGCTCCAGTCCTTGAGAAGTCAGTTATAGCCTCCCTGGCATAATCCCAGAGCGCCCTGCTGGGTGCTGCAATATTTTTACCTGTGACATGCCAGGACTGTTGCCCTTCTATAAATGCATGTCACTCATCGTTACTGGGCTTGGAAACCTTCATTGTGGTGGCTGTGTGCACAGTCCAGCGAAACTAAAGTATGAGACTTCAAAGTATCTCAATTCGGTATTTTTCATTGGACCACAGAGGGAGTACTGGGGGTTTCTTTTCATATCCCTGCTCTCCTCTCCCTCCTCTCCAACTGCTCCTCCAGAGCATCATAGACAGCTCTTCTAGGAAAGCAGATCTGCCAGTAGGACATTATTCACATGATATTTACCCTTTACCTATGGTTGCTCTACTGCTCAGCTATTATACCACATAACATGCATGGCACCACATAACACTTCGTCAGGTGTGATCTGAGCTGAGCAAGGGCAGTATCACAAAGCATGTTTTGTATTCCCTGAGATAAACAAGTAATTATGTTCAATTGACAGCTGAATTTCTGCTCTTTACATTATCTAATTTACCTGATAAGCCTTCTCACAATGTATTTACTAAATAAATATTTAGTAAACACTGAAGCTGATACGCTAAGAGAAACTGAAGTAAATCTGGTGTATACCAACTGCATCATAGTGGATAAATACATATTCATCAAATTCTCATTGATATAAGTGGGACGTTTAACCCCATGAATTCCACAGATGTGGAGACCTCACAAACATTCAAATAATTAAAATCCCAATTTAAATCAATGGGACTTTTGGCTTGCCCCCTATGGTGCAGTTGATTTGCCCCAGAATTGCTCTAGTTCTTCATACATTAGTCTGTTGCTGGCTCACTGAGGAAGTGATGCACAAAGAAAAGGATCAGCAGTTGTGCATAGCAATTCCACCATAGCTTTGTGTTGGAGATCTCTCAAGCAGGAGATTAATAACTCCATTTAAATAAATGGAAATGTTTATTCCCCCACCACTATGGTACATTTACTTGACTCCATAAATCATAATTTTTATATTTCCAGCTTACGAGTGTGTGTGTGTGTGTGTGAGATCTATAAACATTTAAGGCAAGATGTTCAGAAAGTGGTGTTAACTGAAATTGTCTATAATCAGAATAAAAACTTCTTACTCCATGGTCTGCCAATTCTCACATGTTTCCATCATGTTTTGCATCCAATTCTGCCATCTCCATCAAAGGGAGAAAGCTGTCTTAAAAGTAGGTGTAGTTTCATCTATCACAGTGGTTCTCAACTCCGGTCCTCAGGACCCACTAACAGGCCAGGATTTGATGATTTCCTTGTTAGAGCACAGGTGAGTTAATCAATGTGAATGAGCCTCTGATCACCACACCTGTGGTCTAGCAGAGAAATCCCTGTCCTTTCCTGGCCTGTTAAAGGGATAGTATTACTTCAAAATTACTATCCCTCATATTGTAGCCCTTAATAAACTGAGTTAAATGACACCAGCGGCATCTCTCAAACCTTTATGGTTTAAGAGATAGCCACTTTCAAAGTTTCCTCTCCCCTGCTGTCAGCATTCTGCTGCCATCAGGGGAATCCGGTCCCGGGACAGGCAGAGGCTCTTAAACAGAGCCGATATCTCGTTATGGAAGGAAAAATGATTAATTGAAACAGTCTTCTACGTGTGCTTGGTTACCAAGCACACAAAGAAGACTGTTTCAATGAATCATTTTTCCTTCCATAACAAGATATCGGCTCTGCTGAAGAGCCTCCTCTTGATTCAGAGACCGGATTCTCCTGCTGGCAGCAGAATGCTGACAGCAGGGAAGAGGAAACTTTGAAAGCAGCTATCTCTTAAACCATAAAGGTTTGAGAGATGCCGCTGGTGTCATTTAACTCAGTTTATTAAGGGCTACAATATGAGGGATAGTAATTTTGAAGTAATACTATCCCTTTAATGGGTCCTGAGGGCAGGAGTTGAGAACCACTGATGTACCATAATATTGTAAGTTATTTTCAGAAAAAATATTCATTTCTATGTAAATGTTTTGTCTGAATAATGTCAGTTTTTCCTGATAAAACAAAAAATGGTCTAAATTTGAAGTACTGTTAGTAGGAGTGAGAAGCAATTTGGTGTTTCAAAGACAAATAAATGCCTTTGTTTCTTTGAAAATTTTCATTTCAAAGACAAAATCAAAGACATATTTCACATCAGAATTTTTAAAACTAATGTTCATCAAGATCTTGTTACCATCATTTTTAATTATTTAGATACATTTTCAAATGTGAAGGATTTACTTCTAAAAATAATGTCCTTCTTTTACCACCAACTCATGATCTGACAATTTTTTCATTATGATAACTTTTTGAACATCTCTCCTTTAGCGACATTTTTGCTAAATACTTAAAGGAGCAGTAAACTTTTATTTATGAAAACACATATTTTATAGAGCATTTCCTGCTGGATAAAACAAGGTCACTCCCACTGCTGTCAGATGTTTTATTCAAAATGTATAACACTTCAAATAATCAGGTAGTGAATTTACTGTGTTTTACTTCCTGATAGTTCTAACTGACAGGAAGTGACAGGAAGTGACAGGCAGTTTCTATCACATTCTATGGAGAACTGTATGTCTCTGACTTTTCTGACTTTCCTCTCCATTAGAATCTAACAGGAAAACTAATTAGACTTTGACCACTAGAGGGCACTGCTAATGTAAAAAAAAACATGGGTTTAAACTGTAATAACTCTGGAAATATAAATCTCTCAGCAGTGGGAGTACCCTTATCTTACTCATTAGGAAAATCCCTACAATATATATTTTTTCATTAAAAAAGTTTACTGCTCCTTTAAAGCAATCAGATGACTTTTTTGAAAGTGGAGTAGAGATGGACACAGTCCAAATAAGTGTTGTGTTGCAATGTGCATATAAATAAATTTGCTAAGTGAAACAAAAATAAAGACATTTGTGGTTCTATCTTAATGTCAGGTATATCCTTTGTCAACTGGAGTATATAGGCTGTTAAATGATATGAATAAGGTGCTTATGGCTATGTATGCAAAAAAATCTAATTAGCAAATTTTTTCAGACAAACTTATTTATAAACTTGACTCTGCTTCTTTATAAATATGACCTGTTGCTGCAAATCTTAGCAACAATCCTATATAATAATTCGCTAAGTTGTGTGTAACGCCCGACATGCGCAGTAGACACTGCTGCGCGTGCGGCAGTCATGCGCAGTACAGACTGCCCGCGCCGCGGCTGATACAGAGCTGGGCGCTCCGAAGGAGCGTCCAGCTCTGTATCAGCAGTGGCGCCGGCAGTCTCTACTGCGCGTGACTGCCCCGCGACCGGCTGCCACAGGCACTGTGGCCCGTGTAACGGGCTGTTCAGCTAGTACTTAAATATTCCACTAAGACATTTTTAGACAGCCCCCTATTGTTGACACAAGCTGGGTTGGATGTAATTGCAGATTATACATCCACCACTGATTTTATTTCCGAATATCTTGGCAGAGAGCAATAAGAATGTCTGACATAAAATTCATTGATACATCTATTACCTGTAATTGAATCCAGCCTGTTGTTTGAGTTGGGCAGAAGGTATGCATAGTCTGATACTCTATAAACATCACTGAGTTCACCAGGCATAAAACCTACACAATCATTTACATGAAGAGACGGTGAGTAGACTTCTTGTCTAGGGCATGTGGTATAGACCAAATAAAGACACACACAACTTGTTTGGATGTAAAAACCAGGCCACAGCTTTATTAACTTAAAATTTAATAACCACCACAACTTTAAGCCCTTGCCAAATGCTAGGCATAAACTTATGCCCACCCTACTGAGCCCCAAAAGGCTCAACCCATATTTTCCTCCATTCCACCACACCCCATTAGCTGGTCTGTGCAGCTCAATGAGCGGCGGTGACCACAACCCGTGACCGTGGTCCGGGTGCTTAATGCCCAAGGCCGCTGGCCTGACATCCACCTGTTAACCATGCATTCCAAACATGATGTACCATTTTTCCTATTGGCAAGGGCCAAAAGCGCCAAAAGCTGTGACAAATAAAGTAAACCGAGGTACTTTCATGACCCAAAACCCACCAGAAAACAAACCCCAAACTAACAATAAAACCCAAATACAGGGAGGGAGGGAGGGCCGATACTTTTGGTATTCACTTCTGAAAAGGAAGTGATGCTCCAAGTGTCCCCCTTATATTGGTTCCCATGCCCCACCCCTTCTTAAACATTAAAGGGGCAGATACCCCTTACAAGCTTTCTTTGACCCCCCCACAGCCCTGACATGATTCCCCTTCTTAGGGCTTGTGGGGAATTCTTGTCTAGGGCATGTGGTATAGATCAAATAAAGACACACACAACTTGTTTGGATGTAAAAACCAGGCCACAGCTTTATTAACTTAAAATTTAATAACCACCACAACTTTAAGCCCTTGCCAAATGCTAGGCATAAACTTATGCCCACCCTACTGAGCCCCAAAAGGCTCAACCCATCTTTTCCTCCATTCCACCACACCCCATTAGCTGGTCTGTGCAGCTCAATGAGGGGCGGTGACCACAACCCGCGACCGTGGTCCGGGTGCTTAATGCCCAAGGCCGCTGGCCTGACATCCACCTGTTAACCATGCATTCCAAACATGATGTACCATTTTTCCTATTGGCAAGGGCCAAAAGCGCCACAGGGCCTGATGCGTACATCCTATGCAGCCAGGCCCTTCCCCCCATAGAAAGCTATGGCCTGCTCCAAACCCCCCCAAAAATGTCCAAAGTGAAACGAAAAGAAAAAAGAAAATGTAGCCCAACCGCACAGTGAGCCACCCCATCTGACCTAAACAAGGAAAAGACGAATACACAAAAACAGAATGTTGCACAGACAACCCCCAATAGTGAATGACACACTCAACACGCGTCGAGTCAGACAAATCCCGTACTTCCAATGCCCTGCGATCCCTGTCACCAACCCAGCGCTGGCGTGGAATAATCACTGGCCACGGAACACCAGCCTAGTGAAATGGCAAAGGAGAACAGAAAAATTTCCCATGAATGGCCGCACCAAAAGCCAAGCTAGGCCAGAGCCAAGGTCATTACCCCCACAAGTGCACCACAAGAACCCAAGGGGGACCACTAAACGTACCAACCAACCTCAGGAAGAAAGCGAGACCACTGCGGACCCAGATAGACAAACCAGGACACCAATGAAAAAACAAAGGGTCGAAAGACAGCAGCACCCACCGCCACAATCCGCCGCTCTCCATCACACCCAAATAACGAAAGTGGCCAACAATCCAGCAGCAACAAGGCCGTGACCTGAACAGAAAACAAAAAACACAGTATAGCCACAGAAACTACAACTCGACACCCAACCATCCTGTCCGGCCTAACATAAGAGAAAGCCGTGCGGACTCCCACCGACCGATACAGCAAACAGACTCAGTACCCAAACCAGTCATATCCGCCTTCATAGCAGCCCCAATGATATCCAAACCCGCCACCGAAAACAGTCACCCAAACCCCAGAACCATAGACATCCCTCTCGAAGCGGCGGATACGAAATGAGAGAGAACCAGAAGCAAACGCACAAAATCCAGAAACACACACCGGGACTGAATTGAAAAGAACTAAACAACTCCCCCAGATGCAGAGCCACAAAAAAGCAAAACAAAAAGCCACCCCAAACACTGACCAGAATGAGCCGAGCAAACACCTGGAAGATAACTGTTGCAAGAGTGAGAACTAAACCAGGCGCCGAGTATCAGACTGCACCACCACCAGTCAAGACCGCAAAGACTTGTGCACCCCAAATTCCTATGAACAATCTGTCCCCCCGCAACAACCCAAAAGCCAACCCAGACACCCGGCCCCCCAATAGCCGCCGGGAATACACCCCGACTAAACCAATTCCAGTACCAACCACAACACCCCATCAATCCTCACAGCATCCCCCACCACAGCCTCCAACTGATCCACTCATCCCAAGCAACCGCACACCTTGCCAAAGAGGCTGGAGCCAATGAATACCTCCCCCGGATACAACTGTAGACCACCAAGATCCCACCAGTGGTCAGGACAAGGAGTACCCCACAGCCGTCGCCCCCAGACATGCCTACCAAACTCCACGACCAGGAATCGAGAAAGTGCATCAGCAGCCACATACAGAACCCAGGCACACGCCGCTCCCAAAAAGATATATCAGGACTCAGACAGATGGCACCGAACAACAAAGCAGACAGAACAGGGACAGAAGAGGAAAACAAGTTATGAACCGCCAGCACCACCCCCATAGCGTCAGAGTACAAAAAACAACCTTACCATTCTGCATCCTGACAACCCACAAAGTAAAAGCGATGACAATTGGAAAGACTTCCAGGAAAAACCAGATCCCTCATCAAACCGGAAGACCCCAAGTCACAGGCCAAAGAGGCCAACCCAATCCAGCCCAAACAAGGACCCGAACCGCAAAGAACACGCCGCCACTGTACACAAATCCAACACCCTATTCGAGCCCCAGAAATCCAGCAGGCGTGCCAAATCATGGCCTAGTAACAGAACAAGGAGGAGCACGCAGCAGAAAACGCCCACCTAACACGCTAGCAAGAATTGAAAAAACGCCCAAAAGCAATCCCTGAAAAACGTTGGCATCCTCCAATACCACCACAACTTCACCGCTTCGTCCCAGCAGCAGTCTGAATATCCCGGTCCGGAGGAGCCTCTTCCAAGGAAAGCCAAGAATAAATATCCACAAATTTGCTCCTCTGGAAGGCCAGGAACCAGACAAATGCAAAGTGCAAAAAACCCCTTAGTGAAACAACCAAAGCAAAACCGCAATCCAGGAGCATAGACCAAAAGACAAGCCGGGGTCAGGAACCTATGCAGGTACGCAGACAAGCCAGGATCAGGAATACAGAGATCAGCAACAGCAAGAATAAGCCAGGAGTCAGAAGGGACATCAGAGGAAGGCAGGTCATGCACAGATAATCAGACGCAGGAAAATGCCCTCGCACCGAAGCAAACATAAGGGCAAGGAGGAAGGGAGCCAGCTGCATGAAACAGCCTGGAAGGGATTGGCTGAGAAACAAGCAGGTGTGCAACCATGTCAACAGAGAGATCAAGGCAGTCTGGTCAACCCCAGCCGACTCAGCCCACCAGGGAAGGAAAGGCAGCAGTAATCAACAGCATAGCGTGTGACGAAAGCAGTCAAACCATGACAACCTTCAAAACTTCTCCCGAACCTCAACCTTCAAATGTAGCCCCAAAGGACTGGCCCAGCAAAAATAGGCAGTCCAACGGCCGCCATGGGAACCCCCCCAAAAGAGTGAACACCCAGCCGCAGCCCCTAACCCCAATAACTGGGAAGCAGCCGAAGGAATAACCACACCAGCCCCTGCAACGGGCGCCCCAGTAGAAACAAGACCAGCCCCAGAAACACCCACCACCACCACCAGGAGCAAGAGGGGGGATCACCCCAGCGCTCCCTGGTCCCCGAGAGCTCCCAACATGCCAAACCTAGACTAACCCAGACCCCCAACACCAGGGACTGCAGCCAAACTGTTAATGTAATATAACAAACACATACTGAAGGGAATAATACATAATTATACAGTATTTTTACATTGCACAACCAGAAAAACAAACTAAACATGTTGCGCACAACATAAACACAATTAAATATACACATAGTGTGTCAACATCGACATAGAGAACATGGGGCACCCCAAGCTGATCCCCACGGCACTCCACAGTGCCATGCACCCTGGCCGAGAATCACGGTCCCAGGCAATCCCGTACCTGTTATTGCAACGGGAGGCACGGACTGCGTAACTTCCATCTCCGCAGAGGCACCCATCAGTGCCACACCAGGATCCTCACCAGCTGAAGCACTCCGCTACCCAGGTGAACCCTGAAAAGAAAAGGGAAACCAACACAAGGTGCCACGGCACCCCAGGTAGAGAATCACTGCCCCAGGCAATCCCATACCTGCCACCACACAATGGGAGGTACAGACTGCGTAGCAGCCAGCTCAGCAGAGGCACCCATCCATGCCACCAGAATCAGCTCCAGCAGAAGAAATCCGACACACAGGTAAACCCTGGAAAAGAAAAAGGGGGACCAAAACCAGAGGCTCCAAAAAACCCCACTCGCCAGTACAGTCCACCGAACAGGAAACAGCACCTAGGACAAAGGAAAAAGAAAAACAAAAAACCCACCAGGGGCACCCAAGGCCCCCACACCCTGTCTAAATATTATTTTATTTTTAAAATAAGTATTTATGCCTTTATTGAATTTTTTTTTTTTTTTTTTTTTTTTTTATAGCCAGGCCCGTGCAGGCCACCATCACCATCAATGCCCGTTTGCCGTTATTATGCCTTCTAATTTCATGAGATATACACAAACACATTTATATTGTTCCAAATATATACATATACACACACACATACACATATTGGTCATACATACATATATATATACACACATATACATATATATATATACACACACCAAATATTCCGTACCATATGTACACACACATACATATTTAGTCATATAAATATGCACACCCACATATTGTCTCATATATATGCCCACAAATATATATACGTTCACATAGACATACACACACACAAATACATGTTCCCATCTACATACACACACATATACATGTTCACATAGACATACACACACACACATATACATGTACACATATAAATACACACACACATATACATATGTGCACATATACATACACACACACACACACACATACATATGTTCACAGATATATACACATACTCATATACATACATGTTCTCATATACACACACACAAATATAAGTTCTCATATATATACACACACACATATGTTCTCATATATATACACACACACAAATATAAGTTCTCATATATATACACACACACATATGCATGTTCTCATATATCAACACACACATATTTTTACCTAGAATATAAACACACACAAATATACATTTTGTCATCTACATATACACACACACATATATATAGTTTCCAGATATATATACACACACACAGATACATAGTTAGTCAGTCATTTGTTTTGACCTTTTTTTTTTTTTGTTTTTTATATATACTCAACACAGCAGGTAGAGCCCTGCAACCACACATCACCAGGACAGGGTCCCAGAGTATCACCCTCAGCACACCCAGCACCCACAGCAGGACAAACAGACCCAAACAGTAAGAGAAGAAAGCCCACAGGACCTACCAAGAAGGAAAAAACGGGGGGGGGGGGAAGGAGAAAGAAGAGAGCAGACAGAGCAGCCAGGAACAGGGGCAAAATGAAAGTGAGGGGGGAGGGGCAGCAGAACAAGAGAGAGAACAGGGAAACCAGCAAACAAACAAGGAAGACAAAAGCAGCCGAACAGAGCCACCAGGAGCTGAGGCAGGCAAAATAGGACAACAGAAAAGAGGCAACAGGACCCAGGGAGACAGAAAGGAGGAAAGGACCCCAGAACCCCAGTCCATCTGGAGGGCTGCAGAGCTGCAACAGACACCTGCATCAGGAAACTGGAGCCAGAAAAGGGGACCCGCTGCTTCCAAAAGCCGGCTGGGATAGGCTGAGGGATGTTCCACTGTCCGTCCCAAGGCTCAGTCGAACAGGTGGCTGCGTCCGGATGCTCCCCGTAAGCCAGGCGGCCACCCCTGCCGAAGACACGCCAGTAGAATCCATCCTCCAAGAAAGCTGCTACCCCAGCCAATCACCACCGCCGGACTTTAGCCAACAGAAAAGCAGATGACGCCATGGAAGACAGCACAAGTAAGCCGATCCGATACTTTTGGTATTCACTTCTGAAAAGGAAGTGATGCTCCAAGTGTCCCCCTTATATTGGTTCCCATGCCCCACCCCTTCTTAAACATTAAAGGGGCAGATACCCCTTACAAGCTTTCTTTGACCCCCCCACAGCCCTGACATGATTCCCCTTCTTAGGGCTTGTGGGGAATTCTGAATGCTAGGCATTTTAGGCATTTGCTGTATTATTAACCATTTGGATGCTAAAGAGGTCTCCAGCAAATTGCAAATCAATGCATTGTAGGGCTCCCTAGAATCCAAGGAGCAGTGATAATTTGTTTTATATAAAAATATGCTTTAGGTATTTTACTGCTAAGTAAAACAAAGGTACTCCCTCTGTTTGTAGATGTGCCTTTTCAAAGGAATTACAGTTTAAACTATTTTCTTTAACTTTACCCTCCAATATCCAGATTTCAGATAGTTATTCTATTGTATTCTATGGTAGAAATGAGTCACTGACAAAAGTTCCCCACAGAATGTGATAGTAATGCTGAGACACTTCCTGCTATTTTGAACTTTTAGGAAGTAAGTTTCTCGATTTTCTGTTTCCAGAGAATATAACACTGTTGAACTGTTATAAGTTTTGAATAAAGCAACTGCCATCAGTGGGAGTCTTCTTGTTTTACTCAGCAGAAAAATCCCAATAACACATGTTTTCATAGAAAAATGTTTACTGCTCCTTTAAAAATACTTTGGGGGAAATTTATAAAAAGTGTTTGTTTCTTTCTGAATGGATCCTTAAAATGTCCTTATTCCTTATTATGAGTGTTGGTATTTTAAAAAAAATTCTAGTTATATTGATAAATGTGGAGACAGTAAAGAATAGGAACAGGTCGGACATGGCCTAAAATATGTGGAGTAAATTCTGTAATTAATTTGTCACAAATAGAGACATTTCTTTATAAATACGCTGCTCCACTTTTTATAAACTTCCTTACTCCATTTTAAAAAAAAAATGTTCTACACGGTGTTATGTCCACCTAAACTGTCCTTAAAGGGATAGTAATACTTCATTATTACTATCCCCCATGTTGTAGCCTTTAAAATTCTGAATTCAACGATACCAGCGGTACCTCTCAAACCTTTATGGTTTGAGAGATATCTGCCTTCAGAGTTCCCTCTTTTTGCCTTTCCCCTGATGTCAGAGTTCTAGCTGAGAGCCGGGGAATCCTCTTAGTGAGCAAGCGGCGGCTCTGCAAGAGTCCTGAGATCATGTTATAGAAACACAAATCCTTCACTAAAACGGTCTTCTGCATGTGCTTGGATCTTCTATAATGAGATCTCAGCACTGCTACAGAGCCACCGCCTGTCCCGGGACCGGATTCCCCTTTTCTCAGCTAGAACGATGACGTCAGGGGAAAGACAAAAAGAGGGAACTTTGAAAGCGGATATCTCTCAAACCATAAAGGTTTGAGAGATGCCGCTGGTATCATTGAATTCAGAATTTTAAGGGCTACAATGAAGTATTACTATCCCTTTAATACTTTTATAACTACCAGAGACAATCTTACAGCCATTTTAACTCCTGTTTTCGATTAACTGCACTTTTATAAATCTCCCTCTTTGTCATTTCTCTTTCTTACTGTATTCTGAAATGATCACTTATCTAAGTGAAGTGTCATGTGCTGGCTCTTGCCGAGTCTGATTTATTACTTGACTTCTGTTCTGAATACAAATACCTAAGAAATATATAGTACTCGAAATAACACATTTACCCAATCAAAACCATTTCTGGGGTTATATACCAACAGCATCTCTAAAAATTATCTAGATTTTACTGAGGCCTAAAATGTAGTCATAAATATGTTCTGTGACTATCAGTGCAACCATTCCTGCTTTTTAAGAGCTTCCTAAGTCACATTACCACAGCAATCAGAATAGGTATCTTAGAAGTGTTAGTGCTGTACTGTCTGTAAATTATCTGAAATTGAGACAAGTGGCATTCTTCCTGAATGGAAGTCTCTAAATTAATTGCCTTAGCACTTGTCTCTCATAACAAATTGAACAAACATAATTAACCAAACAATGACTATATAGGACAGTTAACTCAAAAATTAAATAAAACAAGTTTAGGATTAGGTTTTAGGATCTACCATAAAATTGCTATTTTTTATAAATGCTAGCTGGAAATATGTGATATACATGATATTAAAATTGCATAACCCAGTCTCATTTTTAAGGGTTTAGTGTTAATTCACTTGTGTTATTTTGTTTGGTACTGTATTTAGATTGTAGAAAATAAAAACAATTTTAGGCATTTAGGTTCCTTTAATGAGAAATTAACAACAAAGATGAAAATGTGTCATGTAGCTTTATGTAATTTTTAACCCTTCAAGGACCAGAAGGTGTGTGAAACAGATTGCGAATGTTCAAGGGTTAACTAACATCTGCAAATATCTTCTTTTGACGTAGGAAAAATGTGTTTTCTATTGAATGTCCATACACTTCCCTGTAACACTGTTTACTTATTTATGTTTATTCAAGCATGTAATTAGTCATTCGATCTAATATAGGTGATTGATTAATGATGACTATTCAAATAGCTTCATCCTACATCTTCCAGTTTGCAACAGTGGTTTCAAACAAATACATGTAGTCCTTTGAGACATCCATTTCAAGCTTTCTTAACCAATTAATAATGCTGTGATAGCTGCCTCCACAAGGCATTTTAAAACTCGATTTTAGGGTGTCATAAGAACAAATATTTTTAACATGGTGGCTGAGAGTATGTAAAATGGACTTGACTCCTATAAAACAATGTTTCACTATTACCTACTAGTGCTGTATATTGTGAACTATATATTAGGGTGAATACACAAAAGCAATTCAGCACTAAATTACGCTCAGGGATCAAATTTCACTCTCTACACCTAACATCAATTTATTGAACAACTTATGCCAGATGACCTCCCTTTAACTCCATTTGCATCATTTCAGAGCAATCCTTTCCTTTAGTCCTGTACTAAGTAATACACAGAGGAAATGATGGATGTGTTTGCCATTTCCCTACACATTCGACAGGACTGTGTGAGGGGCTTGCTGGTGTTAACCCTTTCAGTGCGGAGAGATATCCAACGCATTGGGGGCGATTCACTAATTGGTGATAAACAGGTGATAAAGTGAAGATGATTTCTCCAGTTTATCACTTCTCCAGTCCCTGTTGTTCTTTGGAGCCTATGCACTAAGATCTCTATTGCTGAAGAAATCTTAGTGCATAGGCTCCATAGAATAACATAGGAATTGGAGAAGTGATAAACTGGAGAAGTCATCTCCACTTTATCACCTCTTTATCACCGCTTAGTGAATCTCCCCCATTGTGATGCAATACTTTGGATATCTCTCTGGCTCTCGGATGGTTCAATTGCTATTCTGACTGAGTGTGTCCACTGATATACACTAAAGCGCTCGTACACTGTAATGTGTACACTTAAAGGGATAGTAATGTTTCACAAAAACAGCAGTTCCAATTAATCTTCATAGTATTTGAGCCATAGTGTTATTTCAATACTGTATCCCCCTCCCGCCCCTTTTACTGATGTAACACTGCTCAGCTGAGAGCAGCAGGGTGGTGTCCAGGTGGACTGCAGAGAGGGACAATCTTCAATTAACATCAGGGAAAAACCTGAAAACCCTGTCAATGGGGTCAGGGCTTTCATTGTTCTCACAGTAAGAAGATTGCCCCTTGCTGTGAGCGGTGTGTTCCAGATTCCACATCGGAGGGGAGGTGGCTTACACTAGGTAAAAGGGGCGGGAGGGGGATGCTTTATCATTCAATTACTCTTGAACTACAACTCTGACAGTGAGGGTGAGGCAATCAATAATCCAGGAGGCACAAATAATTCATTATTCATTGTACTATTGGTAAAATATTTACTAGAGAAAAACATGATGTCCTTACTAGAAACAATGGTTACATAGACTGCATACCCCTTTAAAAAGCCTCCTCAGTAACTTAACACCTTGGATATTATACAAGTAGTTAAACTCCAAATAGAAAGCATTCTCAAAGGTTTGCAAGATTCTCAGCATTAGCTCCACATTTGAGCTTCTTGGGTGCTTGAGAGCCCTCCAGAGATCAATAATAACACTTTCATTCAAGGGATATACTCTCGTTATTTTAAAAAGAAGAAATTATTGAATATAAACTTACTCTCACTTACAGAGAAACCAATTACAAATTGTTATCAAGGTGGTACAATATAATTTGGAGTAACCTACTTGATCACAGTATAAATAGTAGTATCCCGTTTGATCAATAATATCAGTCACATCTTGCATGACCAAAGTTCAAACTCACTTAATCACAGTATAATTTATAGCATTTCCCCTGCATTGTTCACATGATTAGTTATCCAGACAAAAGCCTTAATCTCAAGATCTTCAGCTGTGCCTTGAAATAACCCTTGACCTATTATCATCATCATCATATTGATTTTGCTCATATTTATTGTTTTGTACTTATTTATCTTTGTTCTCATTCATTGCTTATAATATAATTTGACACTATACCTCTTACTGTAACAATTTTCAAATAAAAATATTTTGACTAAAAATCCTATATAATCGCTAAAACTTGTGTAATGGCGCAGTCATGCACAGTAGAGACTACTGCGCGTGCTCTAGTCATGAGCAGTAGAGACTGCCCGTGCCACGGCTGATACAGAGCTGGGCTCTTAAACTTCCTGGACGCTACTCTCAGTTGCCCTTTCGTGGTGTCCAGTGAAGTTTTCTTGAGTTTGTCTGATTATTCTGTTCTGGTGCCAACCTCGGCTTGTCTGACAAATCCTTCTGGTGTGGACCTGCGGCTCTGATAGAATACTCTCTCCGTGTATGATCTTGGCCTGGCTGACTATCCGCATTGGTGCTGACCTGGCTCTGTCTGACTAACCGTTCTGGTGCCAACCTTGGACTGTCCGACTACCCGCTTGTGCATGACCCCGGCTTGTCCGACTATTCCCTCTGGTGTGGACCTGCGGCTCTGGTAGACTACCCTCTCTGTGTATGACCTTTGGCCTGGCTAACTATCTGTTCTGGTTTAGTCCAGGTGCGTTACATATCCCTATTCCTGCCTGTCTGATCACCCACCTTGGTACACCTGGGATCGTCCGCTGCGCACCAGCATACATACGCTCCAGTGGAGACTTGGAGGGTATCTCGGTGGCTCTTGCAACAAAAGAAGACAAAAGAGGGCGCCCAATAGTGCCTTTTATCCTTATTGGGAAATCAGAAGAGTATATTAAATATTTATACTCACAATGGTAGTGGCTGTGGACAGATTTCCATCCCACCACAGCAAATCCAACATGCAGAGAATATTCCCCTGTCTCTGCTCAGGGAACCGAATACTGGATAGGTTGATGTCAAAACGCTGCTTCTTAGTTATTCAATCTTATATTTTTATTTAAAAATTATATCCAACAATAGGACTATATAAAATTAAAATCCCATTATATATAAAACAAATATTTAATAGGCTTAAAATAACGTTTCGTGGTTCACAGACCACTTCATCAGACTTAACTCTAGCCTAAATTCAATCAATCTCGGTGGCTCTGGCAGACTTCCTTTACTGCGGCGTTCAGGTGCGGACCTGTAGAGCAGTTCCTACCTCTGGTACTTTGCCTGTGCAGGTGCGGACCTGTAGTTACCTCTGATACTTTCCCTGTGCAGGTATGGACCTGTAAGAAGGGCTCAGGTGCGGATCTGATGTGGCTTTGTCCTAATTACTACGGACTCGGTTCATTTTCTAAGAAGAACCTTCCTTCCGGACATCTGCCTATTATGTATTGCTCTTGTAAACTATTATCCTGTACGTATTCTCAATAAAGATTGTGTTACCTATTGTACTGGTCCAAGTCCCATTTCTGAGTCCGTGACACTGTGGTTCCCAGGAATACACCAGGTACACCTAGGCAATAAAACAGTCCTGGAACTAGTCATTCTTTTCCCATTCTACCACAACCAATGTTCTCTCCCCCTGCACCCACAACACACACTACATACCTCCATGGGAGAAGGAAATGTTTTGTGATGCTGGTAGTTGTGATGGAAGAGAAGGAACACCCAAGGATCATGATAATAGGATGGGAAAGGTGAGCCAATCCAGATTCTGTTGGTGGAGGGAGAAGAGTCTCCATTTCTCATTGTACCTGCAGCCTCAAAATGTTAGATGGCAAAGGGGGGGTGGTAGATCTGGCCCTCTTGTCAAGTGCCACCATATAGGCGTCCTAGTGCCAGTGGCAGCACCCGTGCCATAGGTTCGCCATCACTAGTCATATCACTTGGTGCACTGCTAGTGTTGAAGGCTAATGGCAGTGAAGCTGCACTGGCAGATCCCTACACCTTTTTCATCTATCTGCTTTAAATGAATCCATTATGAATCTCCATTGGGAAAGATATGCATTAAATCCACCTACTAAACAAAGAAAGTATAAACCTGAATGGCTGAAAACATGATGTATTACGAAACAGAAATGACATAAAAGGCAATATGTATTTTTCCCTTAAAGTACATTTGATTTGACCAATTTTAAGGGTCTTTTGCAGAAAAGAAATGAGAGGCACTTCTGGATCAAACCAGTTAAATCATAGACGATAAATACAAATGTCCAAATATGGGGATTTTGGTAACTGTTATTTGTCCCATAAGTTGCCTTTGGTGTGATCCAAAATTGTTAACCTCTTGTATTGTGCATAAGGTCCTATGGGCCTTCATTATCTCGATAATGAGGTGCAATTCTGGAACAAACCAATTGCACCATAGGCAGGGAAAGAGAATTCCATATAATATAAAGGAGGCTTTTAACTAGGGATGGGCGAAAAATCAAATTTCCCATGGGAATTTTCCCGCCCATGGAAAATACATACAATCTCAGCCTTTTCCCACTGCTAAGAAATTTCCTGTGAGAGCTTTACTATTTTCCACCTATTCTGATGAACCATGCAGACTCATTGTGGTTCTTTGACTCCCAATTCAGATGAACAAGGCTGGGACTCTTGGGCAGCCAGCATTTGTGGTTCTCTGGCTACCAGGGCAGTGGACAAGGCTGGAAGGTCACTGTGTGTGGTTCTATGGCCACCAGGGCAGTGGGACATGGCTGGATAGTCAGTATTTGTAGTTCTATGCTACCACTGGACAAGGCTGGGATGAGGGGCAATGAGACACTCTCCAACTGTTTCTCCCATCATTACCCGCCAACTGATGGCAGGTGGGGAATGATGTAGTCTAGCAGCAGCAGGAGGGCTGGGGGTCAATAAGTGTTTCTGCATCTATCAGTGATGTTGGAAAAGGCTGGGGGAGTCAGTATTTGGTTTCAAAGCTATCAGTGCAGATGGACAAGGCTGGGGGCCATGTGGGTTAATAATGACTGCCAGTACAGTGGGAAAAAATGCTGGGGGTAAATATGTGCTGTTCTATAGCTACAGCAGAAGAAAGCAGGGGTCAGTATATGTGGTTCTATGGCTACCAGTGCAGTGGGACATAGCTGAGGGTAAGTATGTGCTGTTTTATAGCTACAGCAGGCGAAAGCAGGGGGTCAGTATATGTGGTTCTATGGCTACCAGTGCAGTAGGACATAGCTGGGGTGTGGGGGGGTAAGTATGCATTATTTTATAGCTACAGCAGGTGAAAGCAGGGGGTCAGTATATGTGGTTCTGTGGCTAACAGTGCAGCGAGACATAGCTGGGGGAGGGAAGTATGTGCTGTTTTATAGCTACAGCAGTACAAAGCAGGGGTCCGTTTATGTGGTTATATGGCTACCAGTGCAGTGGGACATAGCTGGGGGGTAAGTATGTGCTGTTCTATAGCTACAGCAGGCAAAAGCAGGGGGTCAGTATATGTGATTCTATGGCTACCAGTGCAGTGGGACAAAGCTGGTGGGTAAGTATGTGTTGTTTTTACCTACTGCAGGACAAAGCAGGGGGTCATTATGTGGTTCTATGGCTACCAGTGCAGTGGGATATATCTGGGGGGTAAGTATGTGCTGTTTTATAGCTACAGCTGGAGAAAGCAGAGGGTCAGTATGTGTGCTTCAATGGCTACCAGTGCAGTGGGACAAAACTGGGGGGGGGTTAATAAAGGGATAGTATTACTTTAAAATTACTACCCCTCATATTGTAGCCCTTAATAAACTGAATTAAATGACACCAGCGGCATCTCTCAAACCTTTATGGTTTAAGAGATAGCCGCTTTCAAAGTTTCCTCTCCCCTGCTGTCAGCGTTCTGCTGCCAGCAGGGGAATCCGGTCCCGGGACAGGCGGAGGCTCTTAAACAGAGCCGATATCTAGTTATGGAAGGAAAAATTATTCATTGAAACAGTCTTATACGTGTGCTTGGTTACCAAGCACATGTAGAAGACTGTTTCAATTAATCATTTTTCCTTCCATAACAAGATATCGGCTCTGCTGAAGAGCCTCTGCTTGATTCAGAGACCAGATTCTCCTGCTGGCCACTACAGCAGGACAAAGCAGGGGGTCAGTATATGTGGTTCTATGGCTACCAGTGCAGTGGGACAATCCTGGGTGAGGGGGGTATGTGTTGTTTTATAGCTACAGCAGGTGAATGGCTATCCTTTTAAAAGGTCGCACACAAAAGAGCATGCAACCTCATTGTGCCTTCACCATGTCACCAGGATAAAAATGGCGACCTGAGAATCTCGCACTGCATGAAAGCTCGAGATTCTCAGGTTGCACTATAAAACGTCACTCACCCCCTGACTCTGCTTCCTTCAATGAGGTTGCTGTCTCACTATTGGGGTGCCAGTAAAGGGAAGAAACCACCTCCTCTGCTCTGCCTGTACAGTATGGAACTTCCCCCTTCCCCCACTGTATGAAAGAAGGGGCACTGGACCATGATTTTGTAGATAAAGAAATATGCATTAAAAAGCCACTTTTCTTGTACACAGAGCTGCAGTTGAGAGCAGCATGGAAGTTTTAACCCCGTGTAATATATACAACTGCAGCTTATTTCATACAGTGGATGGGCAGAGCGGAGGAGGTGGTTCCTTCTCTCTACTGGCACCGCAATACTGAGACAGCAACCTCACAGAAGGGAGCAGCGCCAGGGGTGAGCAACGTTTTATAGTGTGACCTGAGAATCTTGCGCTTTCATGCAGTGCAAGATTCCCAGGTTGCCATTTTTATCCTGGTGACATGGTGAAGGCAAGATGAGGTCACATGCGCGACCTTTTAAAAGTGAACCAGTTGAAAGCAGGGGGTTAGTATATGTGGTTCTATGGCTACCAGTGCAGTGAGACATAGCTGTGTGTGTGTGTGTGGGGGTATTTGTTGTTTTATAGTATATGTGGTTATATGTCTACCAGTGCAGTGAGACATAGCTGTGTGTGTGTGGGGGGGGGGGGGTATTTGTTGTTTTATAGTATATGTGGTTATATGTCTACCAGTGCAGTGGGACATAGCTGGGGAGTTAGGTTTGTGTTGTTTTATAGCTACAGCAGGACAAAGCAGGGGGTCAGTATATGTGGTTTTATGGCTACCAGTGCAGTGGGACATAGCTGAGGGTATAAGTGTGTGCTGTTTTATAGCTACAGCAGTACAAAGCAGGGGTCAGTATATGTGGTTATATGGCTACCAGTGCAGTGAGACGTAGCTGAGGGTATAAGTATGTGCTGTTTTATAGCTACAGCAGTACAAAGCAGGGGTCAGTATATGTGGTTCTATGGCTACCAGTGCAGTGGGGGGTTGCTACAGAAAATGAGTACCTTTCATGGGAAATTTCCCACTCACCAGGAAATGCTATTTTTCATCTGTTTTGCTTATGAAGTAAAACATTTTGCCCATCTCTACTTTTAACCCCTTAAATTCTAGTGAGTTTCCCAGTGCATTGTCTTATATCATTGGGAATTTTGAAAATTGTTCTTCATCCCCTATGGTACATTTGGTTTTCTCCAGAGTTACTCCTCTTTAGCTTTATAGATAAAGCCCTTATGACCTTATGCGCAGAAGAAAAGATGACAGTTTTGGATCAAACCAAATTAACCATAGGGGCCGAATAACAATCTCCAAAATCGCCAATGACATGCAAGGGGCTTTTAACCCATTCTGAGACCTCTCTTGTATTTATGGGGTTAAACACCCCAATTAAATCATTGGATAATTGTATTTGGTGTTGCTGGTTTGATCCAGAAGTGCCCTTCTTTTCTTTTTTGCATAAGACCCTTAAAATGGTCACTGTCGAATGCATAATGTGGACGTAATAGATCACAGCTGGATAGAGAATCCATGAAAGTGAAATACAAGCAATTGCAAAAAACCATAACAATTAAGATTTACCAGTGTGTCTGCCATCAGGAGGAACAGGAGGGACTGTTATCCAAAGCCCAGACAGATGGTGGCCCAAGCAGTGAAAAAGGTCACCAGGGGCTTTTTTTGTATTTGAATTAGCTTTTCATGCCATATGTCTTAATATATTAAGGGTCTCAAAATGTCACATATCTGGTAATTCACAGAAATTGTCAGTATCACGCTTCTGCAGTCAATGCTTGATAGATTCCAGACTAAATCGTGTGCTTCTGAAAAAACGCGCATACATCTTATAAATTAATGTCTTTCCAGTGACAAAGAAGACTGTAATCTCTTCGTTTGTTTAACAGTGTTATCTATCTAAAATATTTAGCTTACATATTACCTGCATTAGTGAAAAAACATAAGCAGTAATAATATCAGTTATCACCATACTCTGTCTAATGCTCAGCTCATCCATCTGTAACAGAAGAAATAGGATTACTATGTAGATTGCCCCTTGTCCACTGCACTGGGATTTTCCTGCTAGATCTAAAAATGGATGTATATGCTCAAAGTCAACCAACATTTGCAATATATTTGTTAACATTTGCCTGTTTAAAATGATCTAGTTAAAATTATTATTTTTTTCGATAAATAATGAGAACAGATTTTAGTCATACCATTTTATACAGCAGGAAGCACTGGCTGAAAAAAATGGAGAAATTCTTGAGCAAACAAATTGAAATATAGGGGAAAAATAAAATTTGCCCAAATCCCATAGGAATTAAATCGGTTTAATGCCTTGAATCCTAGAGAAGAACATCAACATATTAGTGGTTAGGCATTAAGGTGTGATAAAGAGGTGATAAAGTGGAGAAGAGTTCTCCAGTGATATCACTTCTTCAGTTCCTATGTTATTCTATGGAACCTATGCACTAAGATTTCCCCAGAACTGAAGAGATCTTAGTGCATAGGCTCTACAGAATAACACAGGAATTGGAGGAGTGATATCACTGGAGAAGTAATCTCCACTTTATCGCCTCTTTATCCCACCTTAGTGCTTAACCCCCATTTTGAAACAATGTGCAGCAGATATCTCTAACATTCATTAACCCTTTGAGTTCGTATGAGAGTTTGGCTGCCTCTCTGATGCTCAAAGGGTTAAAGGAACACTGACACCTAAAAATGATCTGGGATTATCAGGGTTTGGATTTACATCTCAAGCTCCCCTATGCACAGCACCCTCTGCTGACCTTAGACCTGCCTTGTCCTCACTCCTAACCACACCCCCTCATTTAAACACACACTCTTTTGTGACCAAAAGATTTATTTTTCACAGTAATGTGGACATTTTCCAGAGGTGGATGAAAATGTTATAGATAATGATAGGATATATACAGCACACATACAGAAATCATAAGTGACCTTTACATAGTAACATACATAGTAACATAGTAGATAAGGCTGAAAAAAGACATGCGTCCATCAAGTCCAGCCCATTCCAAAAACACCCCTGTTGATCCAGAGGAAGGAAAAAAAAGCCCTCTGGAGCCATTTCCAATCTAGTCCCAAGTGTGTGTGTGTGGGGGGGAATTATTCCTTCCTGACTCCAATTAGTAGTCAAATAGTTCCCCGGATCAGTATCCTATCTGCTTTGAAGCCATCTGTCATAATTGTCAATATTGTTCTGTGCTTGATAGGCATCCATTACTTTTTTGAATGCAGTAGCATTATCTGCAAGCACAACATCCTGAGGCAAAGAATTCCATAGCCTTACTGCCCTTACTGTAAAGAATCCCTGCCTGTGTTTTAGTCGAAAGCGCCTTTCCTCAAGTCTTAATGGATGACCTCTTGTTCTTAGTTCAGTTCTTTGCATAAATAATTCATTGGATAGTTCTTTGTATTGACCTTGAATGTATTTGTAAATGGTAATCATATATCCCTTAAACGTCTCTTCTCTAATGTAAACAAACCCAGTTTGGCTAGTCTCTCTTTATAACTCAGATCCTCCAATCCCTTTATCAGTTTTGTTGCACATCTCTGTACCTTTTCCAGTTCAGTAATGTCTTTTTTTAGAACAGGCACGCAAAATTGTACTTCATATTCTAGATGAGGCCTAACCAAGGATTTATACAGAGGTAGGATAATATTAACATCCCTTGCTTCTACACTTCTTTTTATGCAGGCTAGTACTCTATTTGCTCTTGCAGCAGCTGAGTGACTGTGCACACTGCTGTGAAGTCTATTGTCTATCTAGATATGTAGCCTGCACTTTCCCCTTGTTTAACCTTTTGAGTGCCATAGGGGTACTCTAGCCATTGCTTCTAAATGTGTTGCATACCCCGCTGGAACTCAAAGGGTTAAGACTCAAGTAATGGGACGTTCTTGTTACCAAAGATCAAACCAATACTTTAAAATGAAGCCATGAGTACTAAATTATACAGTATAGATAGATCACTTACAGCTACAAATGTCTGAGTACTATATGCTCTCTGGAGTCTCTTCTACCTAAAGGTACTGGGATTCTGTATTATTATCACTCAGTAATTCACAGCATTAATCATAGTGGGAGACACATAGTGCCATTTTTATTAGTGTGTACTAATTATAGTTGTAATCCCAGAAATTCATTATTTCTGGAATACCAATTCTGCACAATCCTTCAAACCTAAACATTCCTAAAAACCTTTTCATACAAATACTTGCTTTAAAATAAACACTTAAATGTCTGCTTTTAAACTAAACCAGTCAATGTAAAAAATAATGCTCATGTCTTACATATCCAACCATAAGGAGGATTTACATTTATCTAAGAAAAAAAAAGAAAAGGAGATTGGATCTTAATCCTTCACTCCATTCGAAAACATTAGACAAAAAATAAATAATACTATAAAAGTTTAACCTATAAAATAATTTTATTAACAAATTTTAAAGGAATAGTAATGCTTGAAACGAGATGGTGAGATGGCTCAGTTGGTTAATGAACCAGCTGTATAATCTGTTCAAGGTCGCAGGTTCTAGTCCCGGCAAGGTCAGCTCAGTCTTTCACCCTTCTGAGGTAAATAAAATGAGTCCAGGACATCCTTAAAAATGAGAGACAATCTCAATGTATTCTTCCTGGTAAAGTACTTTCACAAAAACAAAAAAGAAGTGAAGCTAGGATGTGTACTACTGCGCTGTTCAGGGCCGGATTTGCCATTAGGCAAAGTAGGCACCTGCCTACAGGCGCACGCCAATGAGGGGCGCCTGCCATTTAGATTTTTTTTTTTAAATATTCTTTAAAAAAAAAAAAAAAAACTAGCAGCCTAGCTGGCTGCGCCGGTGGCACCCACTCACATTGCCCGCCCCCCCAGTATTGTACCTGATGGAGCTCCCTCGTCTCCTCTTTAGGAATGCAGAGCGCTGGGAGATGACATCTCCCAGCGCTCTGCATTCCTGAATAGGAGACCGCGCGGGAGCTCCATCAGGTGCAAGACTGTGCCAAAGGAGGCACATTCAGATCTCCTACCACGGAGGTAGGAAACGGACAACGGGGGAAGGCAATGTAAGGGCAATGTGGAGCTAATGGGGGGCAAGTTGGAGCCGATAGAGGGCAATGTGGAGCTAATGGGGGGCAAGTTGGAGCCAATGCGGGGTAAGTTGGAGCTGATGGAAGGCAATGTGGAGATGGTGGGGGCAAATTGGAGCTGATGGGGTGGGGGCAATGTGAGGGCAATGTGGAGCTGATGGGGGCATTGTGAGGGCAATGTGGAGGTGATGGGGGCAATATGGAGCTGATGGGGGGCATTGTGAGGGCAATGTGGCGATGATGGGGGCAATGTGAGGGCAATATGGAGATGATGGGGGGCAACGTGGAAATTAGGAGCATTGTGGAGGTATCCAGTGCAGATGGCCCATGGGGGGGGCTTCAAATTTCTGTGCCTACAGGCTCCTGAGATGTAAATCCAGCCCTGGCGCCGTTACATTTCTAATGATGACATTGCTATATATTGTTAGAAAGTATATTATTAATTGCCCCCCCTGCTGCCCCTTTTCATGTGGGGAAGCCACGGCCCCATAGATCTGAAGTCTGGGCAGATTGCAAAGTGGGACAATCTTTATTCACCCAGTATAAGCAAAATCCTGCCCTCCTTGACAAACGAGGACAGATTTTTCCAAATACTGAATGAACATTGTCCCTTGTCGAAATCCTCCGTCAGTTCTGAGGCAAGGAATATGATGTGAATAAAAGGGGCATGAGGGAAACAATTTATGATATAATTTCTAAAAATATATAGCGATGTCGGCATTAGGATTGTAACAGAGCAGCAGTATACTGTATGAGGATGGATTGTAGCTTCACTTCATTTTAAACATTATTAACCTTTTAAATAAAGTCTGCCCACCCCATATCAGGAATCATCCAACTACCTAACCAAAAGTAACCTGACTGCCGCCAGTTCAAACCATCATCCAGGATATCCTCATAATCACTTCTTTCACAACACTGAATTGTGTCTCAGGAAAAGAATGACTGGTTATCATTCTTTGAGGAACCCCAACAGGTACTATGTGTTATAGGCTCATACTTGTGCAGGAAATGTTGGATTAAGATCCAGTCTTGTTTCCTTTTTTCTTTGATAATATATTTAATTGTATTACATTAAAAGCACCCTATGTGATATTCATAGGGCCAGGGTGGTTCACTTCTTTAAGTGCATGAGTGCCAGCCCAGACTTAGTTCTAAATCAATTACCAGCTTTAGAGCTACTGCTAATAATCCTATTTCTTTTACATTATGGGGGACTTTGGAGAACACCTGGTCTCCCTCAGCCAGTCACAGTCAGTCACTCAGCCTGAGCCAATAATGCACACAGTATACTACTACTATTGCCATCTATGCACTGCACATCTACATGCATAGCTGGTGTCTGCTAAATATAAGCAGCCGTTCAACTTATGCCATGATGGAGGGTGCAGTGTGTGGCTGCATTTGAGCATGTTCCCCACAGATGCAAGATTTCAGCAGGGGAAAGGAGGTAGATCACAGTGACAGATGTGAGCAGAGACTCACAAGAGTGGGGGTGCTAAGGATTTCTCCAACTTTAGAGGTCTTAGTGCATTGGCTCCATAGAGTGAAAAAAGTGTGTTCGAAGTCCTATAGAGCCAATGAATTAAGATTTCTCATACTTTAGAGTTTTTAGTGCAAGGAAATGGAGCAAAAAAAAAACAGCAAGAAAACAGAGCACAAAAATGGAGCAAAAAAAACAAGAGCAAGAAATCAGGGAAAAGAAATGGAGCAAGCAAATGGAGCACAAAACTGAGCCAAATAGTAGAGGAAAAAAAAAGCAAAAAAAAAGGAGAAAAAATAAAGCAAGAAAACGCTGCCAAAAAATATTGTCCTATGTTATTCTATGGAGCCACAGTATAACACGGTACCAACACTCATCTTTTAACAGTATTAAAATGTCTCCAACTTTAGAGATCTTAGTACAAAAAATGGAGTACAAAAAAAAAAGCAAGAAAGAGGAGCACAAAAAACAGAGCCAAAAAAGGAGCAACAAAACAGAACTAAAAATGGAGCAAGAAAATGAACAAGACGAAGAAAAATGGAGCAAGAAAACGGAGCAGAAAAAAACTAAGCAAAAAAAGGGTACACAAAAAATGGAGCAAAAAAAAGGAGCCACAAAATAGAGCTAAAAATGAAGCAAGGAAGCAAAGCAAAAAATGGTACAGGAAAACGGAGCACAAAAAAACAGAACAAAAAAAAAAAAAAAAAGAAAGAGCAACACAATGGACCTAAAAATGAAGCATGGAAACACAGCAAAAATGGAGCAGGGAAACAGAGCACAAAAAAATAGAGCAAAAAACAAAGCTAAAAATGGAGCAAAAAAAAAAAAAAAAGGAGCAACAAAACAGAGCTAAAAATGGAGCAAAAAACCCCAATGAATTAGTATTTCTCCATCTTTAGAGATCTTAGCGCAAGAAAATGCAGCAGCACAAAGTATGTGACATGCCAGGATGGTCACCAGTCCTTAAGGTAAAAAAAAAACGATGATGGTCCTGGCACCTCACCAGTCTTTAAGGGACCTCTTCCCATTTGTCTTGATAATGTTTGCACTTGTATCTCAATTTCCAAACAATGGCAGTGATTTGGAAAGTAGGGGCTACTATCCTCAAGTTGCAGCTTCTTACGAGATTCACAGGGGTGGGGATTTGGGCAGGATAGGCAAGAGGGTGAAGCAAAATTCACCTCCATCAACTTCCAACATCCACTCTAAAATGAAGATAGAATACCAAATCCCATGGGCAATGCCATGCAGCATTTGCTGTTAATATATTTAAAAATGTGTAACTTGTCCATGCCTGAATGCTAAACTTTTCAGTCAGATGGATACAGCCAAACATTTACTAGTGGGTAGGAATATACCTTAGGCCCCTGGCCTGAGACAATGAAGTTCAACATAACACTCATAATTCAATCGTAATCTCACAAACCTACAAGCACCTAACTGCCAGTCATTATAAAAATATCAATGCAACATACCACTAGTAAAGGAAGAAATGCTGATTGGCTAGAACTCACCACGTATGCCCCAGATGTCCACTGTATGTTTTAATTTCCTAGGGACTCCACCCCTTCCACCCATCCCAACCAAGCAGGTGAAGTCCCCATTATCGCAGTTCCTCACACATCCTCATTTATATGTTTCCCCTCCACTTGCTGTTCCAGCCATGCTCCAAGTAAGACTGGAACTTCCAGATAGCTGTTACTGTCCTTAATACAGACTGCAGCATGGAACTCTGGGAGTGAAAGGGCCTTTTATCCACTTTATTTTGGGGTGGAGCCAGTGGCGTTGCTAGGTTCCCAAAAGATCTGGGGCTAGAACCCATGGCAAAATCCTGCAGTGCGTCCGCTACCCTTGATATTGATGGTAAATACTTAAATGTATGTAGTACATATATGGATCCAAGCACAAAAAGAAAATCGCACTTGACGTGGATTAGCAAAAGTAAATGAATAAGCACAGTTTGTGTGAAACGCGTTAGACTATTATTGGATGTGGTGTCCCAGTGTATCTCTGTGAATAAAGTGTTTTTTTACTTTTGCTAATCCACGTCAAGTGCGATTTTCTTTTTGTGCTTGGAATCGTTTGTTGGGGTTGGAATCCTGAGAATTGGCACCGTGGGTCAGCGTTTTTGGTGGCGAGTGTAATATTGTTGCTTGCATAATAATTTGATACTCTTTGGATGTTCCAATTTAGCGGTGCCGCTGTTTCTATACTGTGTTATCTGTAGTACATGTATGTACATACATTATAAATATGTTTATTTGAGATCCTTTTAACAATGACAATACTTTAATATTGGGCTACCAAAGATTGACACTCAAGCAACTGTAGAACTACAACCACTGATATTTATGCTGTATCTTAGGTACTCTACGGCACCCATGGCTAATAAGATCTAGTCACATATGGCGTCAGGTTTTTGATTAACTCTTCCATTTTGTCTTGTTAAGTTCAAATAACTTTCTCAGCTGGTATTCTCGATTCCCCATCTGACATCATAAATGACTAGGATCAATAGTCATGGGTGCTGCAAAGAACCTGGCTAAGATTTAGCAGGATGCACTTAAGCCATGACTAATTCCAAATTAAACAGTACACAGATGAGGACAGTAAATTCAAGCATTCAGACTCGTCCTTTAGGAGTGTGCAGCTTTTAGGAAAAACAAATGCATATAACAGAAAATAACAAGCCTAAAACATTATGAGTACTAACTAGATTAGAACAATATTAGATTACGGTCCAATTCCCTGTGGCTCATCTAATGTCTGCCTCATCATGTGTGTGTGTGCAATATCCACAAGCAGGATTATATGCTGAGATAGCAAAGACCCTAAGAAAAAGGATGGTCTATTTGGATGCCAGGGAGCTGCACATTCCATCATAAGTGATGGACTGTGCACACCTCTGACATTTGAAGGGCTAACCCATACATTCGTTAGACAGCCATCTGTGGTTAAAATCACTGGAGTGTGAAAAAGGTAATTAATCTTGTTTGCATTTTCTTATCCACTTCAAAGAATCTGTTATAGAGCCTACAGTAAAATGTATGGTCCACACTGATAAGAATATTCTGCTTGTGGAAGTTGACCCTTTAGGTGCTACAGAGGTATCCAATGAATTGCGTTCTTTCATTACATCATTTATTATCTGTGGCAGGTGTTATTCACCTTTCTCTGACTTACCTTGCTCAGTTATTTTTCTTCCTTATTTGATTTAAAAGTTTTTTTTTAACACCATGAATGCTAGAGAGATCACCAATGTATTGTTTCATAAGGTGCTGGAGACCTCTCTAGCACTGACAGGTTTAAAAGGCCAATTTAATCAAAGGGGCATTTCCTGAAGAAGGATAACAGTTGTTGTGTCCCTCTTTATAGAAGACAAAAGGAAAAAAGATCACAGGTGCTTATCATCAATCCTAGATAGATAAAAACTCTCTGAAGTAATTCTCTAGCTCTAGCTAAAAACTTTTTCTTTACAGATAATATAACCAATTGGTGCCCCAAAAGGAATAGAAGATCCAAGAAAAGTCTTAATCCTCACTACTGATAGTCCTCAGGTCTCAGTTTCGTGGACCATTTATATGAAAAACAAGAGGGGAATGGTAGGACAGTGGAAAAAGGGGGAGGACAGACTTGTACACAAATAGCGTAGCATTAGGTATATAATAAACACCAAATACATTTTTATTGCATATTAAACATAAAAAATACAGATTAAATCAAACTACATGGTGACAAGAATATATGGACTACAGGGTAAACAGAATGTTCTTGAAATGTAGGCCAAAGCAAAGAACAAAATATATAATGAATAGGGCCAGATGGACAACTGAAAATATAGATATAAATAAGCCAAAGAGAATCTATGACTGTCAGATATAGGTGTCCCCATGCTCCAAATGAAGCCTATGGGTAATAATCACAAAACTGAATAAATCAGTGCATTGTTTTAGTGCACATCTATACCCTAATCGTAGTCCTGTTAGGACCATTACTTGTTTCTGAATATTATTTATCGGCTTCATTTAGAGTAACGGGATGCCTATATCTCCCACATTTAGATTCTCTTTGAGTTCATTTACATCTATATTTTCAGAGGACCTAACCTAATTCATTATATATTCATATATATATTTCTGTTTAATATGTAGTCCATATATTCTTATTACCATATAGTTTTATTTAATCTGGTTTTTATTTTTAATATGCAAGAAATATGTATTTAATAAATGTATTTTACACCATAGCACTACACTTAGTTGTATATTTTATTTGTGTATATGTATGTCTTTCCCCTTGTTACTCTGTCCTGCCATTCCCCTCCTCTTTTTAGGAGATCAGACTGTGTGGTATGTGATACACAAGAATCACATTGCTCTACAGCAATATAACTTCAGTACATGCATTTATAAACTAGTCTCAGTAAATAAACTAGTTTAATATTGTTCTAAAGTCTAAATATTTTATTCAGTTACATAAAGAGATGCAGTAAGTCATGAAATAACACATTTTTTCAGTAATGAATAACCTGCCCACAAGTAGAATCTCCAAAAACACCAACTAAAACCAATGTGTAATTTTTGACCATTTGTAATGTTAGTAGCATGGGTAGTTATGGGTATGTGCATAAAGATTTTAATTACTTAAAATTTCATTAATAAGAAATATTTTATTCACAAAAAAAATCACTAAAATGTGATAGTTCTAATTTCTTGACAAAATCAAATTATAGATCTATATCTTCAAACTTCAAAGACCATCAGATTTATCTTAATATCAGTTATGTTTCTTGAGTGTTCATGAGAACAAGATACAAGGGTTTGTAGTTAATACTGGATGGACATTGGGGCATAAAGAAAAAAAGACCTGTAGGAATCCTCCAGGCCAGGGGCTCTTCTGAATGTATAATGTGCATTGTTGTTCAGGAATTTAAGTGACTGTGAAATTAACCTTAGTAACTGAAAGTGACTGACTGCCAGCTCAGAGGGAGTTAAAACAGTCCCAATACTCAAACTTACTTCACACAGATAATACAACAATGGGAAGAGTTCTGAGTTTTCAACCCCTTTCTCCATACTTTGGATGTAGTGAGATACCTGTACATTTTAGCCATGTAGCTGATTCTTCAAGAATGTCTATTTTACTTCTATCCAGGACATTTCAAAAACAGAGAAAAAGACAGGCCTATTAAAAAAACCTTTTCTTAAAGCATTTAATGGCCTATCGAACAAATCTGAAAATTGCTCATAACCATACTTCCCAAGCTTGAGCGCTGACTGAGGTGGGTTGGCTCAACCGCATCCGATTTGTGACTCGAGCACTGCTATTCCTGCAGCCTGTGACGTTCTTTCATCACTACTCTGCAACCATGAGCACGACTGTCATACGCACTTGACAGCCAATGATAGAGGAGTATTCAGGGAAAACTCTCCTCCCTCATTGGCTGCAGTGCGATCAAAAATTCTTGGGAAAGGTACTGAGCAGTGACGTCTGAATATTGTGGCCACACTCAGGGGCGGATTGTAGGGGGATACCAGCCCGGGCTCCCCTCCCCCACACACACACACTCCGGTGCGCACTGAAAGAACTGCAAGACAACTAACGCTGCCCGTTTCTCTCCCCCTCCGATCCACTCAAGACACAGTGAAGCGGAGGGGGAGAGAGATGGCCAGCGCTGTACAGCACTTCTGTTTTAATTGCAGTTCTTTCAGTGCGCACCGGAGGGGGAGAGAGAGAGTCTGCACTCAATAAAAAAGTGGCTCGCGATATAGCGGCCCACCGGGGGATGCCCGATCCCCCGATAGGACAATCCGCCCATGGCCACGCTTCCCTATCTTTTTCACTCACGCAACTCTATACAATGGTACTGCAGTCAGCCACAACAAAAAAGCAAGCAAGGTATGTACGGCATTAACTACCGCAGTACCATTGTATACAGTTGTGTGGGTGAAAGAGATAGGGAAGCATGGCCACAACATTCGGGGCTGCCCACAGCTACATTCGGGGCTTCAGCCGCCTTAGCCCACCCTTAGCGATGCCCCGGGGTGGAGCACAGAATGACGGTTTTGGGTTGCACCCCACCCTGCATTTGAAGATGTGTATTAGTCTGAAAGATTATCATTTGCTCCACAATCTGAACAAAGTACCTATCTACTATTTCTCCATCAGTAAATTTGGAGATATTGTGAAGCAAACCAACTGCACCATGAAGGACGAATAAAAATGTGCCAAATTTCAATTGATCTTATTGCTTTTTTTTTTTTTTTTTTTTTTTTACACTTTTGAATGCTAGAGATGTCTCTATTACATTGCAAACCAGTCCTTTGGAGATATCTCCAACATTCAAAGGGTTTAAACCAACAGAAATGTTAATTTGGCCATATGTTGCAGTTGTCTTTACCAAGAGCTGCTCACTCCTTAGCCCATCAGCCCCACTATGTTGCAGTCCTTCTGTCCCTTTGTTCTTTACTTCTAATTCACTATATACAATGTACTTTAGGTGCCAAGAGCTGGACACTGATGGTGCCATGTAAATAAACTTAGGGATAGTATTGTCTAATTTAAAAAAAAAATAATAATCTTGTAGCCGTTAAACAATTAAACTAATTGACTACAGTCCCATCTCTCAAACCTTTATGGTTTGAGAGATATTAGCCACTAAAATTACCCCTCCCTCCCCTCTCCCTGACATCAGCGCTTTAGCTGACTGCAGGAGAAACTGGTCCCGAGACCGGAGGAGGCTCTTCAGCAGAGCTGCGATCATGAGATAGAAAACTAACTACTTCAGTGAAATGGCCTACAAAGTGTATTTGGTTTGCAAGCACACTTTGTAGACCGTTCCAGTGAAGTATTTATTTTTCTATCTCATGATCTCGGCTCTGCTGAAGAGCCTCTGCCGGTCCCGGGACTGGACTCTCCTGCAGTCAGCTAGAGTGCTGACATCAGGGAAAGGGAAGGAGGGGGCGAAATTTAGTGGCTAATATCTCTGGAACCATAAAGGTTTGTGAGATGGGACTGGGGTCAATTAGACAATACTATCCCTTAAAATACTAAGATTTGTATAATCAGTCATGGCCATTGCATTTTAAAGAGCAAATCCATCAATACTGAATTTTGCTTGAGGTTATTCAGAGATATGGTCATGTCAGCTTATATAAAATTTCAGACAAAGTATGTTATGAAATGATTCCATCAATAAAAAATAGAACTTTATTTATCATTAAAGAGATGCTAAAAAATGAGCTGTTCTTATATGCAAGACAATTTTTTTATATTAGGATATCTTACCAAATTCACTCATAAAGGTATTGCTTCCATACAATTTAAAGGGATGGTAATGCTTCACACTAAAAGCAGCTCCAATTAATCTTCATAGTATTTGGGCCATGGAGAGTGTTATTTCAATACTGTCAGAGTTGTAGTTCAAGAGTAATTGAATGATAAAGTATCCCCTCCTGCCTCTTTTACTGACAGCAAGACTGTCTGGATGGATCGCTGAGAGGTACAATCTTCAGTGAACATAAGGAAACTGTCAAGGGAGACATGGTTTTCTTTATGCTCACAGTAAGAAGATTGTCCCTTCCTGCAGCCTGTCTGACCAATTGACCAGATTCCACAACTGAGGGACGGTGGCTTAAACTAGGAAAAAGGGGCAGGAGAGGGATACTTTATCATTCAATTACTCTTCAACTACAACTGTGACAGTATTGAAATAACACTCTCCATGGCCCAAATATGAACATTAATTGGAGCTGCTTTTTTGTGAAACATTAATATCCCTTTATGAGCCATATGCAGAAAGACAAGTGGAACAATTTTGTGGAAAACCAACTACAACAAAAAATTCCTAAAATTCCCATTGATATAAACTGGACTTTTAACTCCCTGACCACTAGACAGGCATTCAATAGGGAAGGATGAAAGCCCCATTTTGTGTCAATAAGGAAGGATGAAAAGTCCTGTTTTGTTCCAGTGGGAATTTTCATGAAAAATGCATGATTTTTCTGCTGAAATTATTGCCCATAGGGAAACCCATTTCCATTTTGCTAACACCACAGATTTCCCTGCTAGAAAGGTTCCATTTTCCACCTTTATTTTTAATGGTGGCAAAAGTTCCCACCCACATACTATAAAAACTTGGAATCTCTCACTATGCAGCATGTTGTAGAATAGAAGAGAATAAGAGAGATAGCAAGAGAGAGAGAGAAAGTTGAAAAAAAATTGCATTGGAGTGCTAGCTAGTACAATATGAGCAGCAGGAGAAACAGGAGGGATGCTGGTGTCAATGCAGAGGTGGCAGAATCCAGCAGCTGCAATGAAGGGAACTCACTTCCCTCAGCCAAAGTGATTCCCAGTTGCCTAGCATATTGCCTAGGGATGTCAGGAAATATAATAAAAAGAGGATAGCAGTATCAGAAGTAGCATAGGTAAGCTGCCTGTACCTGCTGCTAACCGCTGTCAGTGTGCCTTCTGGCAATAAGGGACCTTCTGTCACATATCTCATTACCAAGTAGTCCTAGTGTCCAGAGAGACACTGGTGGTGGCGGTGGTGATGAGAATGAGGATGGCGGAGCAGCTGGTGTCAAAGAAGAGCGTTTTTGGTAGAAAGTGATAAGGAATGGAGAAACATATGCATTTGTGAATAGGCATCAATACCACCACCAGCAGTAACATTCTGGCATTTGCTCCTACTGTTATTCCTGATGCTGAATCATCAGAAACAGAACTTCAGCTGTCACAGCAGCAGGCTGCTGACCAGGCTAGTGTGCCACAGACTAGTGTGGCCAACATGGGACAGGGTTCAACCAACAGTGATTTGGGACTAGGAAAGGTAGGTGTGGTTCCACTTGCCTCTACTCCTAGTACTAGCACTAGTGCTGATACTGAGGCAGCAGTAGCACCTTCCCCAGCAATTGCAGGTGCTTATGAAGAAGAGGAATGACATTCTTCTCCACATGCGGAACTATTTTTCCCTTGGGACAAGCAAAGTGCAAAAATCAGAAACTGAAATGTATACAATGTGCAATAAGGTAGTGAAAAGGTAAAAGGAGGGGACACACCTTGGCACATCTGTACTTATTAAGCACCTGAAGCATAACAAACATGACTTTTTGTCACACATGAATCCTTTCTCCAAAAAAGGAGAGTGAGTGCTGCTGTCACTATACCCCTTGTCCCTCCCCAAGGGTAAAAAGAACTGGGGAGAAAATCCCAAAGAAAGAGAAGCGAAAGTCCCCAACCCCAGCCTGGAAATTTGATGATGATGGCAACACCTTGTCAGCCTCTGAGAGAAACTAGTGTGAAGGAATATCACAGCAGGAGCACAGTTCAAATCTGATTATGGAGAACTCAGGAGATGTTGGATTCGAAGAGAGTCGAACAGAGTAGAACAAACGAGGACAGGGAGGAAACCATCTATCTTGGACAGACTCAAGAGATGAAGGTACCTGGGGATGAGATGGAGCCATAGTCAAGAGGGAAGCCAGGTCGAGATTCGTAATCAAATAGTCGCAGACACAGGAGACTTAAGACAAGGCCAGGAAACAAGCCAAAAGATCTGTACATGGAGATTCAGGAACTCAGGAACGCTATAAGCAAGGACTCATTGCACCTTGTGTGGTGCGCACAGCTTACAACTGACTAGGAGTGACTAAATGATACCACAGAGCTTCCAATTGACTAGGAGTGACTAAATGATACCACGGAGGTAACAGTTGACTAGGAGAGAAAAAATGCTACTACAAAGCTTACTACTGACTAGGAGCGACTAAAAATTATACAAGAATTGAATTGCCTTGGAATGATTAAATGATAGCACATAGCTTACAAATGACTAGGAGTGAATAATGATACTGCAGAGCTTACAGTTGACAAGGAATTACAAGGTGCTTACAGATGACAAACAGTAACAAGGAGTGACGTAAATGATGCCACAGAGCTGACAATTGGTAGTGAGTGTCCTACACCACAGCACATTTGTCAAGGGGGTCACTAGATTGTAAGCACTGCAAAATGGAACCCATCTCCTTATAATTAACGCAAAATTAAATAAGCAAATAAATTATAAGAGCCTTGGGTGTACAGTGTCAGTGATTTCTAGCTTGTTGAGGAGGTGTAATTTATGCAATAAAGGAAACATATTTCATGTAGGCTTGAATATGTGGTAGAGACTGGACTAACATTGCAATTTAACAGCTAGAACCTTAACTTTTCTATAAGTAAAATGGTAAGACAAACTTACTTTAGTTGGGATCCTTCTTCCGTTGATGTCACGTTTTCCCGGGAACAAACCAGGAGTCAGTACAGTATAGTAAAACAATCTTTATTGAATAAATATAAAGACAGTAAATCACAGAACAATAAGTAAGTAAAATCATAGAACAATGATTAGAGGTTCTTCTAGTGGCCAATGACTCTATCAAAAATAGGAGTCTGCCAAAAGTTGGAACACTCTTAAAGAGACTGACAGAAGCCTCTGGAGTCTCTATATAATGAAGGCCCAGCAGGAATCCCATTAAGAGACTGTCTCACACCTACAGTCAGCAGGTAGATCTAGGGATCTCCCTAAAGATGATACGGTAAGGGAGAAGTACTGACTCAAGCCTGCAGTCAGGAAGTAAGGTCTTAACCAGAGCCGCAGGTCCTCACCATATTGGGTGTCTACTACACAATGGGAGCAAGCAGGAGAATAGTCAGACAGAGCCACAGGTCAGCACCAGATCGGATAGTCAGACAAGCCGGGTAATACACAAATCGAGTAGTCAACCAGAGCCACAGGTCTGCACCAGATTGGGTGTCTACTATACATAAGGAGTGGGCAGGAGAATAGTGAGACAGAGCCACAAGTCAGCACCAGATTGGATAGTCAGACAAGCCAGGTCATACATAGTTCAGGTAGTCAGCCAGAGCCACAGGTCTGCACCAGACTGGGTGTCCACTACACAATGGGAGCAGGAAAAAGAGTAGTCAGACAGAGCCACAGGTCAGCACCAGGCTGGATGGTCAGACAAGCCAGGTCATACACAGAGCCCAAGAAAATCCACCTGTGTAGAACAACAATGCAAGGGCAACTGAGTCAGGACTCAGACTGCCTTTTAAACCCCTCCTCAGGAAGTAGGTAGGAGGAGCAGGCTCAGAGGAAGGAAGTAGGTAGGTAGGAGGAGACTACAGGAAGCATGGCATAAAACAGAGGCCTGCTGCACTCTGAAGCCTCGCGCCTGCAGATGACGTGTAAAATGACGCCGAGCGTTGCTGAATCACTGGTGCTGGAACCAAGGTAAGCTGTGACAGTTGAATGCACATGAAAAGACAGGATACTCATTGTGAGACAGCCCTAGTCTAATCCTGAGCTCGGCAAACTGTGTCTCTCTAGGTATTGTTGAATTATAAAGATAGGGTAGGATGATGACAGCTGCCATAAAACAACTAGAGACCCTCAGGTTGCTCATCCCATCTCTAGATGGTAATTGTGGTCATGGTACAGTGTGCATCCATTCTCTCCTTTGAGGGAATTCTCTCTGCCTGTCCAATCACAGCCAGCCTCAGACAAGAAGTTGCTTAGCTGTCAGTGTGGAAAGAATAGTGATAATTGGCCCTTGTTAGACTTGTGCAAGGCAAAAAATTTTGGTAAAATTTGATTTCGGATGAATTTTTTTTTTTTTTTGTTCAGAGGATCCGCATTTCAGAACAGACCTGTTCGACTTGGACAAAATTCAGCAACATTCCGAATTATTCAGACACATTTTACATATTTTAAAAATTGACTCTCTTGAGGTGGAAATAAGCTACTAGGCCTGCCTACCTGCCTACACAACTTTGAGACTGGCTGTTTCACTCTGAAAACTATTAAAACGAATTCCTAATATTTTTTATATTTTGCACTGGAACAAAGATGACTCTCTCTTTCAGTGGCAACTAATGCTAGTTGCCTGCCTATGCTACCTGCGTGCCTACACAACAGCTGGACACTCTTCTAATTAAAGACAAAAAAATGTCTTTGATTCTTTGAAAATTTTCATTTAATTGACAAAATCAAAACAATTTTTAACATCAGAATTTTTAAAGGCAATGTTCATCAAGAAAGATCTTCTTACTGTCACTTTTAATTCTTTAGAAGCATTTTCAAACATGACGGATTGACTTCTGAAAATATTGTCCCTCTTTTACCACCAACTCATGATCCGACAATTTTTTCATTATGACGACTTTTTGAACATCTCACCCTTAGTCTCTATCTCCTTCTGCTCTCTCTGAGCTCCAACAACAGACTAACAGGAGATGCCGTCTGTCTGGCTGTCTGACGTGTCATTAGTCCAACCCCCATCATGAAACGAAGAAGTTAATTGGACTAGAGAGGGAGGGAAAGTATGGAGGGAAAGTATCGAGCACGCAGGTAGTTGTCGCCGAATGTTCGAAATTTCCAACTACATTCTGAACCAGGGCTGTTCATATTCGGTTTTAAAAAAATGAACAACTTCTCTTTTCGGACAACCTGAATGACGCTGAATGACCCTTATTCGTCCAAATTCTGAAATTGGCCAAAATGATTTGCACAAGTCTAGGCCTTGTGCATGTAGCCAGGTGTCACATTCTCTGTATACGGCACTGCAAGGTTTGACCTATTTCATGTTTGCCATCAGCTAACTAGCAGAGTTACCGTCTCTGATATGCATAGGCATGAAAGCTCAGCTTCTTGGTAGGCAGTACGTTACAGTACTGTTCACTAAGTGCAGTTAGAAAAAGGATAATAGGACCATCTTCACCAATGATTTTTTCCATAGCTGCCTATATACTCGCACAAGTATTTAGGTATGAGGAGGCTCAGTTTCCCCAAGCCTTCATTAACCTTCGTCTTTGAGTATGCTAGGGTAGTTGTTCACTAAACCAGGACTCAGACATAAGAGAAAAAAGGTAGAGAAGGTAATGTGTAGCCTCAAATAATATCATGATGTACAAACACTTACTGCCTGAATGCACTTTACTTGAATAATACCATGATGTACAAACATTTACTGCCTGAAAGCACTTTACTTGATCTCTATTTCTAGTGTATTATGAATAAACTCTAGTAATAACACATTCGGGGGCTCTGGTGTTTGTACTTTTATTTTGAACGAATGCTTTATATATTCTCAAATGTGGTTCTTGGGATTGATTCCTAATAGGCCAGCTTTCAGGTGATTCATACAGAAATTAGTGAAAAATAGTCCCTTTCTATGTTTACCGATGTTTGTTCATAATTCACTGGTAAAAGAAATCAGATAAATTGTATTCAGGCAGTAAGGTAGATTGCACATTTTTGCCTTAATAGAGACAACATCTACACCCTTCTCTTATTCTTGTTTTCGGGGCAGGTTTCCCGAAGGCAGAGACTACGACTTGGAGGAAGCAGAGGGCTGCTTGATTTTGAGAATCCCCCACCCCCATTCTAATACTTACATATGAGAGCTATGATGAATGAGCTGTGCTATTATGTATGAGGGTTACAAGGTTGACAGTTGAAGTGTTGCAGCAGTTAGCAGCACATAGCAGAGAAATGCCTAACCCCTCTATCACTCAAATGATGCACGGGAGCAGTGTTAATATTTAGTGAAATTTTAAAACATTATTGCCCCCCACCCTTTGACCACAGTGACTTCACTTGTGGCACCACCATAAACTTGTCTATATTAAAAAAATAGGTAGCAATGCATATACTATATATATATATATATATATATATATATATATATATATATATATATACATATATATATATATATATATATATATATATATATATATATATAAAATAAAAAAGAAAGGAGTATACAGTGCTTCTTTAAAGGGATAGTAATATTTCTTTTTAACTTTATTTTATTTTGTAGGCATTAAAGAAACATGAAGAATGATATAAGTCTTATCTCTCAAACCTTTATGGTTTATGAGATATTCACAAGCAAAGTTTCCCCCTCCCGCCCCTTTTACCTAGTGTAAGTCATCTCTTCTCAGATGTGGAATGCAGTCCATAGACCAGACAGATAACAGCAGGGGACACTCTTATTCCTATGAAAACTATGAAATCCCTGCCCCCCGTGACAAGTTTTTCAGGTTTTTCCCTTATCTTAATTGAAGATTGTCCCTCTCTGCAATCTACCTGGGTACCTCCCTTCTGATCTGGCTGAACAGTGTGACATCAGTAAAAGGGGCAGGAGGGGGACACTTTGTCATTGAATTACTCTGGAACTACAACTCTGACAGAATTGAAATAACACTCTCCAAAGTCCAAATACTATGATGATTAATTAGAGCTGCTTTTATTATGAAACATTACTATCCCTTTAAGCGATAAATACTATTATAATAGAACAGGAAATGAATTGATATATATAGATATACACACACAAACACACACTTGTAGGTGGCCTTGTCTTTCCCTGTATGATTCCCTAGGGCCTAATGCAGTTCCTTTTTGCTACTTTTCTTGTTATAGTGATGTCGCTTGCACTGTAGTGTTGAAGCTCATGCAAAAGATATAGGATGGGATACACAGCACAAGTGCAGTATTAATATTTATTTTTCAATGAATATAAAAATATTTGCATACTAAAAGATGATAAAACCAAGTAGTTGTAAAATTCTGAAAAGCAAAAAAAGAAAGAAAAGGTAAACATATATCAATAATATCAAAAAGATATAGGTCCCAAGGGGAGATAACATTACAGCAGGTAATTGTATTCCTTGGGTTGGAGCTCCAAGAGCAGTATGAGTCTAATATATGGTACAATAATAGTGAGAAATGGTCCATTACAGTGTTATAGAGTCCAGGTCTGTATGTGCCATACAAGGTATATAACAAGGGATAGGATGGCACTCTGTAATCCAGACTCACAACAAGAGGCTCTGTAAAAACAAAGCTTTATTGTGAGACTCTTATAAAATCATAAGGATGGCATTGATGAACAGAGGTGGGATAGATGGGACATACTCCCATAAACAACCTGTACATATGGTCTAACGAGTTTCACGCTACTCGAGCGCTTACTCATAGACTTGAATAACCTACAATGTAAACAACCATATAAATGCTTAAAATCAAAACTAATTGGGGAGGTCTGTGGCGGCATAGCATTATATGTATCCAGCCTATCCATGCAGGACAGATCCATGAATAGTAAGATTAACCCTAGCCATGTTCAGGCCAGCAGAACAATGGTATTATATTCCATGAGCATCTAATACCCACATCACCGCACCACTATAACACAGTGTGTTCGTGATGAGGATAGACGTATAAAGAATAAATAAAGTGACAAGAAAATACAATAATACGTGTACTCATGATACGTGTATATTCTGCACAAACCTATATATATTGGTTTGTAGAAATGTTTGTGGCCAGAAAAAGGCTGTATAATTAATTGATTTATTCAGAATAAAAACAACACAGATAGAAAGTGCAAAGGGTTACATTTGTTTAAATAAAAGTGTGTGTGTGTGGGGGGGGTCATCAGAGATTGTTGAAGACCATAATGGGTGTGTAATTTTAAAACATTTGGGAACCCCTGTGAAGCTAGACATTGTGAAGTAATGAGACACCTCAAGCATCCAAGGAGTTAATCTTGTTTTGCAACCTATTTTAACCATAAAGTGTATCCCTTTAGAGAACTTCAAGACCATATATGCAGCCCCCCTGGGGTGAATCTGGTTGCCTGTCACTGACTAACATCAGAAATTTCTTTACAATTTTTTTATGATGTGAGGCACGAAAATGCTACACAAAAGGAACAGGATATCAAACAATATGCTCACATTCCATGGTGGTTATTAAAGGCATAGTAATGTTTTAAATTAAGCATATCACTGAGTCTTCTTTATTGAAAATAGAACAGTTTGCTCTATATTTAGTACCTTACTTTTACATAGTTATCAAGTTATTCAACAAAGGATTGCTTGTCCTCCCCTTCTGGCCTTGTCACTGCTGCATTTCTGTCTGGTCCGGACAGATGTGGAGAGGGACAAATGTCAGTATGCAAAGGGAAATCCTTGACGAAAGAAGGCAGGGTTTACCTTATATTTACATACTGAAGTTTGTCCCTTGATGCATCTGTCTGGTCCTGCAACCAGAATGAAGATTCAGTGGGAGGGGGTCAGAAGGGGAGGGCGGGGGATCCTTCTATATTGAATAACTTGAGAACTATGTAAAAGTAAGGTACTAAATATAGAGCAAACTGTTCTATTTTCAATAAAGCAGACTCAGCGATATACTTAATTTAAGACATTACTATCCTTTTAAGCCCATATGTAACTAGTGACTGAAATTTCATACATGAGTACTGTACAGGTACAGAAGATAGATGAAATAGAGGCTTGAATACAGTGTCAGGATGAAGATATAATCTCATATTATTCAGCTCTTTAAACGGCTTAATGCCTCAGTTGCAATATATACATATGTATTTGTACCTTTTGTCCCTCTCTCTAGCTCTTATGAGGTTATTCCCAGATTATACAGAGGTGTCATTTTGTTGGGCTCTCTCTAGTGGATCTCTCACAATTGGTTTGTTGGGTGAGCTTCTCCATGATGGCACATGATGTTCAAGTCCTTCTTTAAACTTTGACAATGTTATGACCCACTAAAGATATGTTCTTTCTGCTCTGTGGGATGGCCTTCTGTTGGCTTCTCTAGACGGCAGAATTTCTGTTCATTTTTTATGCCTCTAGCTTATTTATATTGATACATACTGTTCATTGCATATGGTGAACTCTTTGTTCTGTTTAATATGTGGGCATGTTCATAACAACAACATTATGTGTATGATGTTAATTTCATCTTTAGGCCTTCATTTGCTTCCTTTTTGAATGTGACTGCTAACGGAATGTATGACTACCATATGAGTGGCCTTCATGACAGTGAGATGTTTTCTCCCCCCCTCCCCGTGCCTTAAGGCACTCTCCGTGCTCTACTGGATCCTTTTTTGTAAGAAGTTACTATGCCTTACTAACCACACAGTCTCTACATGAATGCATAATAATGCTCTCATTGGCCTATTTCTGGACCTACTTTTGCTATTTTCCTTTCTCTTTATACATCACAAACTACCTTTTACTCAATTCCTGCACTTTCTTAAGGAGTGACTACCTTGACCTGACAGTCCTCACTGAGCTATGGTGATTTCATCTCTTAAGATCCTATCTGTCAATGCGAAGGGCCTCAACACACCTGAAAAACATTCCCTTGAGCTTAAGGCATTTCAAAGACACTCTGCTAACATTGTATTTGTTCAAGAAACTATCGGCATCGGGCTTCGCTCTCGGACCGCTGTCGGCATCAGGCTTCACTTCCTGCCCTCAACACAGTTGCTTGTCGGCGCAGCCTTTCCTCTCGTCCGGGCCGGCTTGGCGTTGATAGGCAACGGCATAACGTCGTAGCATTGTGAGGGCACGGTTCTTTCCTTCTTAAAGGGATAGTAATACTTCGTTTTATCTTTATTTTATTTTGTAGGCGTTAAAAAAACATGAAGAACGATATAAGTCTCATCTCTCAAACCTTTATGGTTTAAGAGATATTCACAAGCAAAGTATCCACCCCCCGTTCAGCCAAAGCAGAAGGGAGGTGCCCAGGTAGACTGCAGAGAGGGACAATCTTCAATTAAGATAAGGGAAAAAGCTGAAAAACTTGTCAAGGGGGGAAGGGCTTTCATTGTTTTCATACAAAGAAGATTGTCCCCTTCTGTTATCTGTCTGGTCTTACAACCAGGTTCACATCTGAGAAGAGATGGCTTACACTAGGAAAAAGGGGCGGGAGGGGGAAACTTTGCTTGTGAATATCTTTTAAACCATAAAGGTTTGAGAGATAAGACTTATATCATTCTTCATGTTTTTTTAATGCCTACACAATAAAATAAAGTTAAAACGAAGTATTACTATCTCTTTAAGGGAGGCACTTGCTACAGCCGATGCTCTGTTTAGTTTAAGCTTCTCTAGCTGTAGCAGTGTGCCTTGCTTGTCTCAAGCTGTTCCTTGCCTCTCTCCCCCTGGCTATTTGACTGGACTTTGGACTCTGCCTTGCCTCTCTCCAACACCTGGCCATTTGCCTGGACTTTGGACTCTACCTGGCCTCTCTCCAACCCCTGACAATTTGCCTGGACTTTGGATTCTGCCTTGTCTCTATCCAGCCCCTGACCCTTTGTCTGACCTGGACCATTCTTTGTGCTTCCTGCCTGACCTTTGGCCTGGAATGTCTCCTTCCCCAGTATATATATATATATATATATATATATATATATATATATGTACTGTGGGCCTCTGTATGTCCTGCTAATGGTATCCGACTTTTTCACTCCTGTGTGGGGTGTGCTCGTCTTTTACATTATATCTGAGCTGCTTGCCTCTTCTCAGACCGGTTCCATCTGCTCTAAGTGTGTATCCATGCAGCGCACATTCCCACACTTATCTGGAGCCTCATAGAAACCCATTTTGCCTCCCACTCACACAGAGTTCCACAACTCACTTTTTCCAGCATACTTTCCCACCTCTTCTCCTTCCAACAAGAGTGGTGTTTGTATCCTATTTAGTAGGAACATTCCATGGATTCATGAAGAGACATTGGCTGATCCTGAAGGCCGCTATTTACTTATTAAGGGTTATTTGAATGATACCCCATTTACATTTGCTGTTTATGCAAAAAACACAAAACAACTGAACTTTCTAAACTGTTTGTCTCTCCTCGATTCCTTCAAGATGGCTTTCCTGGTACTTGGGGGCGACCTCATCTTACCGGTAGATCCATCTATTGATCTGTGTAATTTTTGCAATCAATGATGACATTGCTGGCACACTTTATACATCCAGTGGCTGGGACATATAAACTTGATAAAGATGGTTGTCTTGCCAAGAATCCTCTATATGTTTCAGACCATACCATTGTGCATCCCGGCAAAATGTATTATAAGGTTGCAATAATTTATTAGTGACTTTGTGTGGTTCTTTAAAAAACCTTGCTCGCATTTAAACATTATTTCTAGAGCTCCCCAGAAGGGGGCACTAGGCATGTCTGACCTCTTTAAATATTATATAGCCGCAAATCTTGCCAGATGAAGAGACTTCTTTATTGATGCTCCTAAAGATTGGCTGCTTTCTTTCCTCCCCATTGACTGGGCCATACCCCCCTCTGCACTGATCTGGGACAATCCTTCTACCTTACCAAACACCATCAATAACAACTGTGTTTTAGGCCACACACTGCAGGTCTGGGTAATGGCCAATTTGTCTTGCCCACTAGCCTTCACCCTGTTCTTCCATTCTAAGGAATCCTTATTTCTGTCCAGGGCTCTTCACTGCAGGGTTTAGGACCTATAAAGTTGCAGGGATCCATAACTTAGGGATTTTGACTACTGAGCCTGGAATTTTAGATTTTGACATCTACTATGCCACTTCAATTTTCAGATTGTCCATCTTTGGCAGTACACACAAGTTTTCCAGTTTCTATCTTCATTGACCTAGGAGGTTTACTCTCCATGTTCCAAAACAATCTCAGAACTATTACTGTCCAACCCTCAGCAACCTTCCCTCTTGGTCTCTAAGTTCTATAAAGCTCTTTGGCACCCAAGACTGTGATGAGTTTTTTCCTTTCACGCTTGGGAGAGTGAGATAAACATAAAGATGGATGTAGTGACCTGGTTAGTGATTTTCATATAAAATGTTAAGCTTTTTAAAGATTCAGCATCGAGGGACAAATTATAAGCTTTATTCCCATTGGTATAGGACGCCCCCAGTGTCTCGAGATTTTATCCATTAAGCTCCCCATTATGCTGGTGCTATCAGAAGGAGGTAGGATCAATGTTTCATACATGGTGGTCATATGACCTGATTTCCCCTTTTTGGAAATCAGTCATTTCTGAAACCACACAGATCATTGCTGTGTCTATCCCCTATGATCCTGTGTTTTGCTTGTTAGGTCTAATGAAGGATCAGCCGGACACTGTCACAGCTTTCTGTGCTCCTTTGATACACCTTATGCTGGAGGTGGCCTGCTCCTCCATTCCTTCTCTGAGGAAGACTTCATCCCCTCCTCTTTACTGGTGTGGAGGCAGAAGGTCCAAAATTCCTATGAGATTGACAGATGTTATTCACCCATAAATCTTTATGCTCTCATTACTCGTGCTGGGAACAGTGGCTTTCTTATTTAGCCTCGGAGCAGCATCACACTTTCAACTAGCTCCTATTAAATTTTCTTTGCTTTGGCTTGGACTTTGCTTTGGCTTGCAGCTATATATCCATGGGTCCTCTGCCAGCAAATTCATTCTTTCCTATGGCAACACTCTACTTTCCAGTCTGTTCGGGTCATTCCTTCGCTCATACCTTCTTGATACCCTTTTTTGCACTTTTCCCCCTATATCCCTTCCCCTATTTCCTTTTTCTTCAGCTTTTCTCTGCCTGTCCTATTTTTTCTTCTCTTAACCTTGTCCTCCATTACATTATTGCACATTCTACTTGTAGACCTTTACTTAATGAATCACTTGCCTCACTTTGAAAATATCTTTTTTTTACTCCTTTTATGTTATTCATAATAATTGTTTTGCTACTGTAAAACATTACTGTAACTGATCTTTTGTTCTAATAAACAATTAATGCAAAAAATATATAATTATGCCTGTGAGTAGTATGTGAAGTCAAAGCCCTCCACAAAAAAACACACATTCGCACAAAACAAACCCAAAAACACATAAAAATACAACCCAGCACCTGGCAACAACTGACTGTTTTTTGTTTTTTTAATGCATCACATTTTGTATGACAAAATTCCTGTTGTTACAACACAATTTTGCTTAACAAAATCTATTTTGTGATGCATAAGATGTTGGTACAAAATATATTTTGTGAGAAAAAGAATTTTGGAATGACAGAATATATTTTGTTTCAAAATTATTTTGTACAACAAAATGTATTATGTAACAAAAAATAAATTTAGTGTGAAACAATGTATTTTTTGATAAACCCAATCAATTTTGTGCAGTAAAATGTATTTTGTGACTAAAGCACAAATTTCTGAGACAATGACAAAAATTATTAATTTTGTGAGACATAACCTACATTGTGACAAAAATCGATTCTATGTGACAAAATGTACTTTGCTAAAAAAAAAACTAATTTTGTGTCATCAATTTTGTCATTAGAACACTTACTTTTTTGTGGCTAAATCTATTTAATCAAACTCCTTAACAAACCATGTAGACATGTAGATCAATCTGAATAAATTCTGACAAATTGCGTATAGACTCTAGGTGGTAGAGCAGGTAGCAAGATTTTAAGTGGGAGGTGACAACAGGATTAGTTCTAGAGATGGCAGGAGATTGAGGGGGGAAGAATGGGAGTGCTAGAGACTGCTAGAGAGAGAGATAGTAGATGTGGGCGCATGTTAGAGAGAGACAGGACCAAAGGAAAATGGCAGAGAGGGAGAAGGGAAGAGGTGGAAACAGAGAGAATGGGAGAAGAGGAGAGATGGAGAGCAAAAATGGGAGAAACAATGAAGGGGAGAAAGGGAGAGAACAGATAGATAGTAAGAGAGATAGAAGGAGAATTTTTCAGCAGTTCTGCATGTCTACTAACCCACCGAAGAATCTCTACTACTTTGTTCTGATAAGTGATCGGGACAGGAACCTGTTTAACTATGAAAGGAAAATGAACCTGCTTTTTTTGGATATCACATGATTGCTTTTCCTGCTCTCTGATTGGTTAAAAGCGCAAACAAAACAAGAAACAAAACACCTGTTTCAAAAGTATTTTGGGTCTTGAGAAAATCTAAACTTACAGAATTCTTTTGCTTATACCTAGCAAACAGCTATGGCCGTAGACTACATAAGGAAAAAAGTGTATGTGGAAACAGTCTGTTCCACTTTTCTTATCCTATAACATATGCCTCAAGCCAAGGCATAGTTCAGTAAACTGCACCACAGAGGACAAATAAACATTCCACAATGTACCATTTACTTAATTCTTTCGGTGCCAGAGGGAGTGCACCTCTGGCATTAACATGGTTAAGTGATGTTTTTAACTCCTTGCATGTTAGTGGTCACCAGCACATTGTGAAACAATGTCAAGAGGGATTTGTATTTTATCCCAATGGTGCAATTAGTTCCAGAATTGTATGTTTTTATTTTATTGAACTAATATGAAAACTTTCGATTTGTTCTCATACAAATATAAAGAAGAACAGCAGAAGCTCAAACGCAATTTGGCAGCACTACTGTTCTTCAATGAGATAATCTTAGTAAATGGAGTTTTATACCTTTTACTTGGTATCATGCTAGGATGCTTACAGCTGAGTGACATTTACTTGAAACAAAATTACATTACAGATTACTTAAATGAATTAGTTAGGATAACCTTTTCCTTGGGGATAGAGTTAAGTACCATATCTTTGTCTTAATGATAACATTTAGTGGCTGAAATCATATACTTTGGGGATCACCAGTCAAGGAGTCTCCAGAAATTTAATGTGTTCACTTAAGAAATGGAGCATTAAACAACCCAACTCTAATGTATCTTCATATCTTGCTTGGTTCATCAAATATGTTAGAATCTCAAAGCTGTAATATGTATAATTGTGCCTGTCTATATATTTGTTTCTTTGTGTCTATATGTAAAGATATAATAATGTTTCAGACTGTATAATAAAAGGAGCACAACGCATGTATCCAAACATAGGTACATCCATATCCTATATAATAATTCGCCAAGTTGTGTGTAATGCCTGACATGCGCAGTAGACACTGCTGCGCGTGCGGCAGTCAAGCGCAGTAGAGACTGCCTGCGCCGCGGCTGATACAGAGCTGGGCGCTCCGAAGGAGCGTCCAGCTCTGTATCAGCCAAGGCGCGGCCAGTCTCCACTGCGTGTGACTGCCCCGCGACCGGCTGCCAGAGGCTCTGTATCAGCCGAGGCGCAGCCAGTCTCCACTGTGTGACTGCCCCGTGACCAGCTGCCTGAGGCACTGTGGCCCGTGTAACGGGCTGTTCAACTAGTATATTAGAAATGGGCTGCCATAGTCCCAAAATAAGCTACATGCAGAAAAAGAGAAAAAATTAAGGACCTTTATATGGCACTCAACCTCATGAAAACACTGTAACTACAAAATAGCAAATTATAAAAATATTTATTGAATACACAAAAATAAATTATGTATAATAAATATACAAACTCACAATGAGAAATGACAAAGAACCCACATAACATACAGCAAGCATAAGACAAAGAGCATGAAAACACGTCACAAATGTGACAAAAACGGTCAACCCTATTAGAAACCTAAAAATAAACAACGCTGGCACCAGTCAAAAAATGTGGGGTGAACACAATAGTCCATAAATACAGAAAACGGTGATGCTAATGAGGTGGTACGATGAAAAATGAATAAGTATTAATGGAAAATAAGGGTAAAACCAGTTCTTACATATGGTGAAATTATGAAACAGTTAGTGATACAATCCACAGATGAGATCCTGTAATGCTTCCAATAAGTGGCAAATGACACATTTATACACAGATGAAGCAGATGGAAGTTAGTAGCTAATGAACTCATATCCCATCATAGAGGTGCTGGAAATGTTCGAGGGTACCCAGCAACTGAGTCTGATTGGTAAAGTCAAGCAAATAGCCAGCAATGGTCAGATACAGAGGGTATCTTACCCATCCTCATTGATACATATTTGGGATTGCTTATCTGTGACCATGTGTTAAAGAGACTGCCACATACAAGGTGCTGTATAAACAGGCCCTCTTCTCCATCATTACTGCCGTGCAAGGTAGCTCCACCATGTCACTTCACAAACCATGTTATATATGATTTAGTGCATAAAAGTTCCACTTATATCAACCAACGCATTTCGCCCCCAAAAGGCTGGTTTTATCAAGGCAACCGGAAGTGCAAAATAGAATTGTCATAGTAACACAAACACCCACATTGCCAATATCAACAACATACTGTTATAATGTTCAGGATGGCATGTCCACCATGTTGAATTGGATGGAGAGCCCATCCAAAAGCTGAAAGTGCGCTCTATCTGTTCCCCAGAGGTACATATCTACACCTATGTTCATATTTTCAGCATTTTCATCAGATATATATTACATTGCATAAGGCACCACTAAACATCTTCATATCAAATCCAAGAGTAAGCATTTTAACAACATTATCTACACGGTCCACATACATTCACATTCTATCAATCTAAGTTATATGGAAATCCCCTATGTGTCAATATTCATATTATAAATAACACCTATGGCTCCTGTTGTAGAGGAGTATGATTACTCTGGGTTTGCTGTAGATGGAAAGAGTCATTGACTGCCCTAAAGTGCTGCCTCTATCTCCACCACCTCCTCTAGTCATGTTGTTAAAGCAGTTAACTTATAGGGTTCTTCTGCCATGTAATGTCAACACTGTCAACACTGACTGATTTCCTGGGAAGGAGTCAAAAACTTCACAAAAACAATCCCAAAGTATGCCTGTGGAATGGCAAAGTTGCCAAGATGTTGGCAGTGGACATATTGAAGTATTTTTTGGTAAATAAAATGAGGTTTCATAGAACTGATGTCATGTGTAGCTCCATGCTGGCATATCCCAAGCCGCAGTTATTTTTCCAGGACGTCTGTGCCTGAATTCTACAAGCAGAAAGCCAGACCAAATGTATTGAGAGCAGCATAGAGGAGGCGACTGAAGAAGGGTTGCTACCATCTACCAAACTTGGGAGTGAGAACACTGCTATGTCCAGTAAGTAATGATAGCTTACATTTGACACAAACATGATAATGGTATATATATATATATATATATATATATATATATATATATATATATATATATATATATATATATATATATAATATATATACACACACACACACACACACACACATAACAGTGGAATGGAAAGCACTCACAGGTGCTAAAACATCTATTTAAATAAACCACCTATTTGTTCATCTTTAAAAGTATCCTGTGAATGCTTTCCATTCCACCGTTATGAATATTATTCTCTTACCGGAGCAGCACCCAGGCGTATCTACAAACAAGTAAAAGTGAGTGCATTTCCTCCAACACAAACATTTTTATATATATATATATATATATATATATATATATATATACATATATATATATATATATATTTACACATATACCCATACACAGCTTGCCACATTGTAGGTTGCTCTTTATGTATTTATTTTATCACTTGACATTATCATGAATATGTTCCAGTGTCACTTAACCCCTTAGTGACTGGCCACTTAACGCCCTGCTAAGAATTTTTTTTTTTTAATTATTCCGGAGTCCCCGAATGGCGTGCAGCCGTGCAGGGACCCAGACTTCCGGGACATACATGTACATCCTCTGTCACTAAGTGACAGTTTTTGCGGGACGTACATGTACGTCCATTGTCGGGAAGGGGTTAAACAGGAAGTTAGTGTTATGGGGAAAGAACAAATACACTCTGCATGCTAATACATTTCTCAAGGTATATGGACTCACAACTTTGTCTTTCAGCTATTTATTTCTCCACTACAGCCCTCAGAAGAAGCGATATTGTGCTGGGAAATGCTGCACCATAGAAAACATAGGCAAAACATTTTTGACTATGCAAAAACTTTGTTTGAATTGGAGAAATGGAGGAAAATTTGTAATTGGCGAAAAGGAGAAAACTTTAGCGAGTAAAGCAAAAAATCTTCCATTTTTATCTAAAAGTAATGCAAGAAATGTTTCTAACTTTTCACCCACCTTTACTTCTTTATCATTTAATTGATTTCTGATTTCCTTGAGATAATATTCCTCACTCAGGATTAACACATTTCCACCCTTGTCACAAGGTTTAATAATTATTTCCTTATTGAAGTTCTTGTATAGTCCAATAGCAAGACATTTCCTTGAATATCATAGTGGCAGTGCTAAAGAGTTAATAGTGATGGGTATTGTACACATACCCAATGCCATTTGGAGGGGTGATGATAATCAAAAACTACTTAAATGTTAAACTAAATGGATTTACACATTGGGACCTTTTATCCCAGGGGGATTGAATGAAGAGTTACAGTTCAATATAATTTTATAAATTATTGGTTATGAACTTTAGGTAAGTCTTAATTTATATTGAAAATTACTTTATTGCACCGCTGACTTGTTATTTTGATAGGTGGTACTCTAAGTACTGGGGGTCTGGGACATACACCGGCCTGTGTCTCCTTGGTTGGTGTTGGTGCACCGATTGACAAGTGGGCATTTTCTGTTCGATGTTCGGTGCCCTGACACCCATTGGGATTTGGCATTGAGTGGTCTCCTAGCTTTACTGGAGGATTCACAGAATATACTTGTTGGGTGAGTGTTTATAATTAGTCATTATATGCGCATTGACTCCCTTTGACAATGATATTGATAGTGTTGCTTTATCTAACTATTCTTTGAGGTTGTGGATCACTGTATATTCAGGATCTAGTGTTAAGGGAAGATATATGACAGTCTATGCCTTATTGTGTGGGTGGTAGGGTTTTGCCCAACGGCAAATGGTTTTATCTGATTCGGTGTTTGGCACCTGGCACCTATATGAGGACATAGGGCTGGGGATTTCCACATGAATTGGGTTGATACATTGTAATTGTATGTGGACCGTGCTGATAATCTTGGTTAGTATGCTTGCTCTTAGATTTGATATGAAGATGTTTAGTAGTACCTTATGCAATGTAATATATATATGATCATGTTGAATATATGAACATATGTGTAGATATGTACCCCTGGGGAAGAGACAGATTGCACATTCAAGTTTTGGATGGAATGCTCCATCTGAATCAACAGGGTGGACATGTCATCCTGACCATTATAACAGTATGTTTTTGATATTGACAATGTTAGTGTGTGTCTTACTATGACAATTCTATTATCACTTCCTGTTGAGGAAGTTAAAAGGTTCAACCCTGATATGCAATTTTTTTGTCTTGAGAAAGCCCGAATTGATGCAGGCAAAACGTGTTGGCGGATATAAGTGGAACTTTTATGCACTGTATTAATGTATACCACACAGGAGTGCCGGCAATGAACGCCTTTGGACAGCGTTTTTGAGGTGGTGATATGGCTTATGAAATGATATGGTGGAGAGGAGGGCCTTTTTATACAGCAACATGTGAGTGGAGGTCTCTTTAACACATGGTAAAAGGTATATTATCCCAAATATGTAAGGATAAGGATGGGTAAGAGTACCATTTGTACCTTGCTGGCTAATTGCTTTACTTTACTGATCAGACTCAGTTGCTGGGTACCCTCGAACATGTCCAGCACCTCTACGATGGGATATGAGTTCATTAGCTACTAACGTCCATCAGCTTCATCTGTGTATGAATGTGTCATTTGTAACTTATGGAACAGGATCTCATCTGTGGACTATGTCACTGGTTTCATCATTATTTTCCATCATTACTCATACATTTTTCATTGTACCACCTCATTAGCATAATTGTTCTATGTCTTTATGGACTATTATGTTCACCCCACATTTTGTGACTGGCTCCAGTGTTTTTTTTTCCAGGGTATTTTTAGGGTTGACCGTTTTTGTCACATTTGTGAAGTGTTTTCATGCTCTTTGTCTTATGCTTGCTGTATGATATGTGGGCTCTTTGTCATATCCCACTATAAGTTTGCACATTAATTATACTTATATTTGTGTATTCAATAAATATTTTTATATTTTGCTACTGTAGTTACTATGTTTTCATGAGATTGAGTGCCATATATATATGTCCTTACTTTTTTTCTCTTTTTTTGCATGTAGATAATGTTTCTGAATATATAATGTAAAAATGCCTAAAGGTTTCATTATTTGTTTTCGTTTTAGTCTACTTTTTAAATAAAGTTATTATCCCTCACAGGGCCTCTCTATCTAGAGATCTGTAGAAGGAGGATCCCAGATACAACCACTTTATACAGTGAAAGCAGAGATAGTGGTACAATATACCATTATCAGTGCTGAAAAAAGATTGCAGGAAGGGAGTTTAGGGAGCTCTTTTCCACCAATCCCTTTGCACTATTAGATAGTATAGTGAGCTCTCTACATACTTTGCTTGTATACTATTGAGGTTCTCAGCATCTCATTTCAGAAAACTGGGGACTAATTAGAGACAACATTTCTGCCTTTCTGGTCAACATTCCTGCTCTTATCTAAGAAGGACATTGAGTTCACTGATGCTCCCGTTTGAATGGAACAATACCATGAACACAGCTCTAATACAGACAAGCAGCTCAGTGCAGATACATCTAGAGAAGAACCATGGGGAGGGGAGGGGGTTAAAATAATTAAAATGTTTTAAACATTACTATATAACAAATGCCTTTAATGCTGTCTAACAAAGCCATCTGTTTTTGTAAAAGCAAATAAAAAACAAAAAAACATTATTAACCCTTTGAATGTGGCCAAAGAACCACACATACAACTAAGCTCCAGCCTAGTCCCACTCCACTGTTATCCAGAGAACCACACATTGTGACCTCCAGCCTAGTCCTACTGCAGTGGGACAGCCAGAGCAATTCTAACTATTCTACCCCCTCCGCCCCCCCGGGAACTGGAAAAGTTCCTGAAGGAAATTTCATGGGGCAGTGGAAAAGAGAATATTTCTATAGGTGGGAATATTCATGAAAAAGGGCAGCAAATTCACATGGGAAAAATGTTAAATGTTTGAATTTTCACCCATCCCTAACACATAAAAATGTCCAGTTCCTATTTTATTCTATGGAACCGATGCATTAAGATCTCCAAAGCTGGAGAAATCTTAGTGCGTTGGCTCCATAGATTAACATACGAATTGGAGAAGTGATATCACTGGAGAAGTCATCTCCACTTTATCACCTCGTCATCATGCTTAATGCATATCCCTATATGTTTATGAAATGAAGAAAATAAAATGTGTATGGAGAAAAACATCTTATGTTATATGACTATATAAAAAGATAGAATTAAAAGTAGTGAAAGGTATAGCGAGGCATCTTAGACACATAATTCTTAGGAGTAGCACTCCTGCTGGACAATGCCCATACCTGCTTACATATATTCTTGTTTGGAATCTAGAAGGGAGGAGAATACTTTTAAGATAGATAATTAGAATCCTCTGCTCCATAGGATTGAAATGAATATTCCTCAAATTCTCATTTATTAAAATTGGGTTTTATTCCCTTGAATGCTAGAGAGGTCTCCAGTGCATTGAGAAGCCATATCTTGGAGACCTCACTACCATTAAAGGAGTTGAAAACTCCAACTAAATCGATTACAATTTTAATGTCTTCATCTATGTAGTAGTTGGGTTGCTCCAAAATTGCCCATATTTCGCATGTACAAGCATAATGATTCTGTAAGCTAGTTATTTGGAACATTCCATTTTGCAAGACATAAACCACATCTTCTGAAACTTGTGTTTTGTTTCACTTTTTGTTTCCAGCAATAAGCAATCAGATTCAGGAAAAGAAATCATGTGATGAAAAGAAATCATGTGATGTCCATAAAAAAAACACGTTATATTACCTTTAAACAAACAGGTTCCTGTCCAGTCCCATCTGAACAAGTTAGGAGAACTTATTAAGTGGATGGCAGGACTATTGAACGACTCTCCCCCTTGCTTTTTTCTCCAGCTCTACTCATGCTACCTCTTTCATTATGCTTCCCACTGTTTCCTCTTGTTTCCCCTAGTTTCCCACAACCACCTCTTCTCTTCCTATGCTTCCTTCTGCTGCTTGTTCTTTCCCTAGGCTCCAAACTGCAACCTCCTCTGTCCAAAATGGCGATTCCAATCTTAATATACTGCCTCCTGCCATCTCTTTGCTCTCCTATGCTGCCTTATTTTTCATCACTCTTGAGGCTCCCTGCTTCTACTTCAACTTTTTCCCATGCTCCTGCCTTTTTTCTTTCCTGATTGAATTATGCTCCCACCTCTCCTATACCCAGTACCTATTTTCTCCCCCATGTCTCTCTCTCCTCCTCCCACCTTCATGATCCATTCTGAATTAATTCAAATCCAGGATTTTCTCCAATTTCTGTGAACCAAACAGTGAAATGAATCATAGAGGTTTCATTAGTCTCAACTATTTAGCTCAATGAATATGATTTCTATTTTAATTCTTATAATAGTTTTTTGTTTTTGTTTTGCTGAGATGCTATAATTATTTTGCTTCCAGCTAAAAAATATAAGTAAGATTATGATGCTAGGTAATGCAGTAGATCATCATGCATATGAAATGTGATGAGTCATCAGTAGTTTTGTAGAGGCCCAAATGAATTGCAGTTGCAGTTAGCATTTAGTTTTTATTATGTCATTTATTTATCTTTGTAGATCAGTTAAGATGAACTTTACTCAAGACACTTGCCTGTATCGTTAACACATGCATTCATGGAGAGGACACTTCACGGTTAACATATTATCAGTCACACTATAGCCACTCACACTGGAAATAAATAGAGAGTTCCTGTATTATGCAACAGGACTGATGACCAGGTTAAACATTTTACTGAACTATATTATGAGAAGCATAGTAACCATCAAAGTCAGATATCCAATTAGGCAAAGTGGGCAACTCCCTAGAGTGCCAAGAACTTCAGGGTGCCTCAGCTGTGATGGCCACAACCACATTGGTGTTTTGGGTACAGCCAGAGCAATCCCACTGCCCCTAATTTATGGTGGACAATTTAGTTACAGTTTACCTACCCCTTTTCTGGCTGCTAGTTAACCCCTTGAATGCTATATTGGTCTCCAACACATTGTGAAGCAGGACATTGGATATATCTTTGCAACTAGGGGTGGAAGGAAAGCCCTATTTCTTTCACATCAATTTCATAGGAACTTTTAAAGATTTTGCTTATGCTTTCTATGATTGTGAAAATTCCCACCCAATACTATAAAAACCCCAGACTTTCTTGCCATTCTGTCAGGTATAGTTTAGTAGCTAGAGACAGAGAGTGGTGAGTGAAAGGCGAGAGTGAGGAGAGCAAAAGGTTAACAAAATAGCTTGCCTTTGTGTTGCTGCTGTTGCCCACTACACTAAGCACTCTGTATACTGAGGCATCCAGCCACTAAAAAAAGCATGCAGTTTCTGCTGAAGAGGAGGAATCCTCTAGTAGTAGCACAAGCAGCAGTGGTTTTACTAGTGGTGGTGCTGCAAATGAAGGTGATGTTGATTCAGAGATGATAATATGAGCTTTCCTAGCTCAGAATAACCAGAAGTGGGAAAGAGAGCTAATGGGTCTTACCAGCAGTGATTACATTGTGTTGTTTGCTAATATTGCAATTCCAGCTGTTGATGAATCATTTGAGTCCCAGTCCTCGCATCAGCAAATGTCACAGCAGGATCACGCTGGTGTGTGTGTGTCTCGTGCTGGGTAATAGAATTGTTGGAAGTGGGATCATTATCCCTGCCACAGACTCTGGTGGTGGAAGTACCAGGTCCATCAATGATATGAGAAAGGTGGTAATGGTTCCTTCTAGCACTATTGCTCAAGCAGCAATAGCAGGACTAGAAGCCACATCAGGTGCATCTGGGGAAAAGGGGTGCAGTCAAGAAGATCCTTCTCTACCTCCTCCCTTGAAATAATGGATGTGGGAATATTTTTTATTGTGGGGAGAGAAGTGCAATCATCACAAATGCAATGTGCACACTCTGTGACAAGGTTGTGAAGAGGATGAAGGATGGAGATCACACTCTGGAACATTCCCCCTAATAAAGCACATTCAAAATAACCTTAGTGAAGTGCATGTGGAACATGTGGAACAATTTCCCAAGAAATAAATCAAGTGTTAGTCTCACTGTCACCCCTGTCTGTCCCCAAAAGCAAAAACATGGCACAAATAATCCCCCCCAAAAAAAGATGTGAAGCAAACCCTACTGGTTCAGAATGTCAGTAAAGTCACCTGTGTTGTTGGCATCTTTTGCTAGGATTCAGGGCCAGGCTACTACTATTATCCCATTTGTCTCCCCAGCACCCTCAGGATCCACCACCTCTGTGCTGCCACTGAAATATTTGCCACCAGGACCTCCAACTGATAGAGATTCTGTAGCTGTAAAGATCTGGAAATATGTCTTCCCACATTGCCCATTGTGTGGTGCAATGATCAACAGAGTACAGGGGAAAAAGGGGGTATATTCAGTCTGTCCATCCTTCAGAATAAATCCGGCTTATACCTGGGAGGGTAAGTTGTTTTATTGCGTGTACTACTGACCTATGTCAGTCATCCATCATCCCATCACCACCAGTCAGTATCACTTGATCATTTTTGTGGTATTGACAATTGATATAGTGACTGACACCACCTGAATTCTTGGTGGATGGTTTAATACTGTCTACCTCCTCAACTAAGAAGATGTGCCAAGGTGTGTGATCCCAGTTCCTTCCCCTTTTCACCACCTTTTAACACACTGTGAACATTACAGTTGTTGATAACTGCAACACACTTGATTTTAGAGGAGATGGAGGAGAAGGATCATGGTAACTGGACAACTTCTTCCCAGATTCATCTGAAGTAGTGGTAGCTAGTCATGGTGCTGCTGCAACACCAGGGCTAGTAGCAACCACCACCACCTGTTGCATATCAATGCGGGTTCTGGTTCCAATACCACAATCTCCTTCCACCCTTACTATTACACAGTGGGCAAAGTGGTGAATATAGCAGCATAATCCTGTGAAATATGATGACAGATAACTCAGCAGCAGGAACTAAATTAGCAAACCCCATAATGTCAATGGTGGTTTAAGATTCCAGCCAGGATTGATTACTTAGGCAACACATACGACAAATTCTTTTTTTAAGGCTTACCTTGCTGTAAGCCTGATAGTAATTTGTTTCATGACTTGCCTTGCGACATGCCTACTAACATTTGATTTCAAGGCTTGCCTTGCCATAAGTCTAGTAGGCCAAAATTTCAACTTTTCTAAATGTTTTACTGTTAATTATAATTACTTTTGCAAAGACTTACTAACATGTAAGCCACTGTTATACTTTTTGAATGGTTTATTTAGTTTGTAAACATCAATAAACAATTTATAGGTAATTAAAAAAAAATGTCTTGCCAGATAATCCAGCTGATTGAAGGTACGTTGTTGTTAGATTGATCTTGCCACGGTGACAGGCCAGGCAAAAGATGCATAATGAAAGGTCAGATAACTAGAATAAGTTAAGCCAAAACTGGTTCAGGATAACCTCACCTCCACTGATGAGTAGCAGGTATTAGCAGTCGGTCATGTAGGTCACAGTGCGAACCCACAATGCAGAGTTTGAGAATGAAACAAGTTCAAGGACAAGTTGGGATCTGGTACAGAGAACTCAGGAACATTGTTTCAGCAAGACAGGGTATAGAACATGGAAATAAGGGACTTGTATAGGACAACCCATAGTCTGGTACACAAAAATCTGGATCAAAATCTAGAACAAGTCAGGGTCTGGTACACATAAATTACACACAGGAGTACACCGGAACACCAGACACGACTCTTGTATGAGGCAAGATAACAAGAACAGAACAGCACAAAACAGAGAAAATATTCTAAGTATAGAAATTAGGGTCTCCAATTTAAAATGTAGTGTGAAATAGGTACCAATACCAATAAAATTCTGTAATTAAACATATAGAAATAACACTATAAATTACTAAGTGAGTTTTAATGCAATTTAAAAACATAAAATATAAGGTAAAATCATAAAATGTGTGTCACAGAGTGACTGACAAATAATAGCCAAAGCAAAATTTACTGCTATTTAAGATCAAAATTAAATCTATAGAACTACAACAGCATGGTAGTTAGTGGTCAAATATAGAATGGAGGAAGGTGAGTTTTTATTGTGAAATAAATGGAAGTCAAAAGTAAGTATGAATCATTTTTTGTATTCAAAAGCTCTTCTACCCCCTTGGGTATGAGCTTACTTCCGAAGTTGCATTGCAGAACACACAAAATCACCTTTCTTTACATGCCCAAACTTATTGTATTATATGTACTTCACTTTCCATCGCTATAGCAACATAAAGTGGAATAGAAGCTCAACTTCTGGTATCCAGTTCCTTCTTATCTCGTGGTATTCCCCACCACAGATGGTGTCTCGTGAGTTGAAAAGTTCCTTAGGGATGGTACTGAGTGCTTGAGAAGCTGATCAAAACATTTTGGCATTCTGTCTCCTTTTGTCAGGATCAAAATAAAAATAAATGCAGATCAAGAGTGAGCTGAAATGGCTAGCCATTCAGGTAAAATGGAAAATTCCAGAAGGCAACATGGATACAGCTGAAAGCAAACTGCTACAGAATGCAGTAGTGACGTAAGATAGAAAGTGCAGATCTTACAGCCAGAATATCACTGAATCAATTTCTGGTAAAGGCAAGAATGGAGATGCACAAAATGGAATTCTTGTGTGCATAGACATATTTGGCAGAAATACAACATTTCTCTTGTAACCTGTAAGGGATGTTTTTTTTTTTTGGTGATCTCCTCATGGTTAGTTGGGGGTTAATTCTCTGCAGTTTTGGCCGGCAACAGCAGAGGGGGCAGGCTATGCTAGCTTACGTAGTGTTTATGAGAGACAGGTAGTGATGTCTCCAATATTCAGCCTTCTGTAACCAAGCACATACGCATGCGCAGTGTTAAACATCCAAGGGCGAAGTCTGTATTTCACCCTTTACTCAACACAACAGAGCTCAGAGCCATTTTGGAGACTTAGGGAGTGTGTACCTGGTCTCAAGTCTGAGAGGTAGAGATTGTACCTCATCCAAACCTGTGTATTGCTGTTTAGCCATTTGGGACGTCAGGTCTGTTTGTCTGTTCACCTGTGTAATGATACTACGGAGTTTAGTGTGGACAGCTCTCCCACACGTAGCTAAGTATCTTTTAAATTATTGCATGTCTCTTTTTATATCCCAGAGTTGGTATGTCTCTCATATTCCTGTGAACTCTGGCAGAGAGTTCTCTTTTTCTTTTTATATCCCAGAGTTGGTATGTCTCACATATGCCTGTGAACTCTGGCAGGATGTTTATCGCATAACCTATTTAATTATTGCATGTTTAATAAACTGTAGTGCTTAACCTGTTTAATTTTTAATTATTGCATTTTCAATAAACTGTAGTTCATAGTTTTCACTGCAGTGTGTCTTTATACAATCCACCGAGTGATTAAGTACAAAGTTAAGATCTCCTTCAAGAAGTAAGAAACCCTCCCCAAACAAGTCAAGCTTATCAGGGATCTTAAGAAGGAAAGGGAGTTGACCAGTATTAGGAAAGTAGACATTGACTAGAGTGGTCAGAAATGAAAACAGTTTGCCCTTGATAAACAAGAATCTCCCGTCAGGGTCAGCTAGGCTATCAATATGGTCCCTTTGAACAGATCTATGGATAACATTGGCAACTCCCTTCCATTTGGTGTCTGATGAGGCATACCACTGTAGAGGAAAGTGCCTAATCGGGAGGCGGGAAGAGTCAGTTTTCTAAAATGAGTCTCCTGAATAAACAAAATCCTCACCTTATCTTTAATTGTGTCCCGAATAAGCAAGCTCCTCTTTTCGGGGGTCTTCAAGCCTCGTGTATTGAGGGAGCAGCAGCGGACAGAGCCACAATCAGCCATGACCAGAGGAGGCGGCCGACCACGCAAGCAGGCAAACCCCGGACAGGAGGTAAGGAGAAGTGTGACAGAGCATCAGAGAGTAGTAAGGGAGGAGCAGGGTAAGAGGAAAGAGATAAAAGGCGGAGAAGAAAGAAGATATGAACATGAAGAGAGAGATAGGTGACAGTATCGCAAAGAGCCATTGATGCGCAAGTGGCAACATCTGCAAGATCAAAACATAAACATGAGAGCCTAACTGAATCAGGGGGTGACCCAGTTAGGCTCACCAAGGGAAACTAGTCCCACCCAAAGCATAAAGCACATTGGAAACAGGCCAATAATGATCAAGTATGAATACAGGAAGCAAATATCAATACAATGAACAGTAAGGCACTAAGAGAGGTCCCACCTAGGCGAGGCGCAGACCGACCACTGGGGCCTGAAGAGAAGAGGCCATGCCCCCCCCTGGCCCCAGTGGCCCACCCTCCCCCAGCCCCAGTACGGAGCCCCCCACCCGTTACAGTGAATAACAAAACCCTTCTAACCCAAGAAGCGTTGTGAGCGGAGGTCCAACAAACCAGCCAGAGCCGGGCCCCACCGTCTCCACATCCAAGACCTCACCACCCACCACCCCAGCAAACTAGAAACAGATGACCCATTCCCCCACACATAATAAAGGCAGGGCTCAAAATTTCCACTCGATACTAGCCAATGGCGAGTGAAAATTTAGCCCTGGCGAGTAGAAATTCAGCCCTGCTGGGTATGTTTTGGCTTGCAGTGGCGAGTAACTTTTCAGGTCTGGCTAGTAGCAAAGGACTTAAAATTATAATCCCTGATAAAGGTACCTATAAACTCAAGGGTGTTCCGTCTGTCTTCGTTAATTCAATCTCCCCACAAACTATACCCCCTAAGGGAGGCCTACAGGGGAAACTCACACCCAACCCACCCCCCAAGAGTGGCCTAGAAGGAAATAGTGGCAGATCCCAGAACACAGAGCCATCTAATGCCACCCACGGATGAGACCCGACAGGCGTCTCAAAGCGCCCTCCAGGCCTCCCCCGCCGGGAGCACTGAGCTACCACCATGAGAGCCCAGGGTCAGGAAAGGAACTAATTGAAAGGTAGACCCTAAGGGAGCCGGACATAGGAGTTCACCAGGTAGGGAAAGGAGGGAGGCAGAGGAGACGCCTGGAGGCATCCTACTAAACCCCTGGGAATCCAATTCTGAGTACCCCAACTAAAGATCAGCAACCGCTACACAAAGCATTATCACCATCTCCCTAACCCTCGAAAAAACCCAGACTAAGGACTAAGGAGTCCCACATTAAACCCCATCCTCCCCACATATCAAATAAACAACGTAGTACTGTGTAATCCCCCCACTAAAGCAGTCTGTGCAGAGAGTCCAACACAACAACTAGAACCGTCCGTCAGGTCCCCTACACAGAGCGCTAGCAACAACATTGATCCTGAATAAACCTATGTTATGAGGGACAACACTCATACATGAAGAAGTGGGGAGGGGAGCTGGAAGAATAGAGGCCCATCGGGCTCTGAAAGTGGAGAACACAAAAAATGGGGAAGGGGCCTTGCAGTTCCAGGCAGACATGCATAGCGTTGCTCCACTGTGCCCAACTGCAGGTACCCCTAGGAACCAAATAAGACCAAAGCATCAATTGTGCTGCAGCATCCTAGGGTATTTAAGATATCTTGGAAGACTGGATATAGGCCCTGGTTCAATGCACAGAATCTGTGAAGTCCCTTATATTACAGTACTTCCAAGCGGTACCATCCAGAGCAGCAGGGTCGGTCCGTCAATCAGTGTGTAATGAGGGGCCACCAAAACATCAAAGGAAGGGCTTTAGGAAACCACCGAAGCTGAGGCTTTAGCCCTCTTAAAAGAGGGATATCCCCCCTCCTCTCTCTCCGAACACAAGGCGCATGGAGGGCATCCGCAACTGCATCATCCAGCAAGTCCTCTGGAAGCTGAACGGGGGTATCTGCAAGGCAAGGCAGAATGTCTCTGCATCGTCCATGGACCGCAGGTAAGCAGTGATGTCGTTATGGGTCGCCTGCAGGTTGAAAGGGAAGCCCCAGCGGTATTGGATATTATGCGTGGAGAGATGTGTCGTCAGAGGTTTGAGGGCTCTGCATTGCTGTAAGGTAGAAGTGGCCAAGTCATTGTAGATTTGGTATTCTTTACCTTCATGAATTAGAGGGCCCAGTTCCCTGCTCCATCAAAGAATGGCCTCTTTCTCTCTATAAAAATACACTCTACAAATAACATCTCTAGGAGTTGGGTTGTTTGCTCCCCTAGCCCGGAAGTCCCGATGAGCTCTGTCAAGATTCACCTCAAATGTAGCTGGTTTGTCCAAAAGGCCCTTAAAGATGGCCTGTAAGGTATCCTCCAAGGCCTGATTAGTAACCTCTTCTGACTGGTTCTTAATTCGCAGATTATTACGATGACCTCTGTTGTCGAGGTCGTCGATCCAATATAGGAGATTAGAAATGGTGTCCTGCTGATCTGCCACAACTTGTTCCAGAGATTGCAACCGGTCCTGCCGATCCTTTCCGTCAGTCTCCAAGGTTAGGACACGCCGTCCCAGTCGAGAAACCTCAGTCTTAAGGTCAGTAAGGTCTCTTTTAAACGTATCCTTCATATCTTGGAACATTTCACGGAGATCTGCCTTAGTTGGGACATCCGCACCATCAGCAAGCTCTGTTATCGTGCCTTTTAATGTGCAGCTAGAGCACGCCGTTCGGGTGGGATTACACTGCTTTCCAGGAGATGGCTGGGCCAAGACTGCAGAAGCTTCACGTGTGCCTCGGGATTGGCAGCCTCGGCTGCTCCTAGCGTGGGAGGTACGGGATTTACCTTTTTGTCGACACGACATAGGTGCCCCAAAGGAACTGGGGGAATAAGTAGTAACTCAGAAAACGAGCCAGTGCCGCAAAAGTAAGCCAATATTCAGGACTTGATACGGAGCTCTCTTACAATGCGACCATCTCGATGGCACGCTAGCTCCGCCCCCCGGACTTTTAACCTTGTTGATCAAAAACTTTTCAGCATAATTCTCTAAACACTAGGGAGAGATGACATAGTGCAGGGATAAAAAACTTTGGTTGGTCAAACTTGCACTTTAGACCTTGGCAAAGATATTATTTTCTTGAAGACATTGAAGTACCACCTTTACAATGCTGAATAAAATCCTCAGAGAAGATTAGAATATTGTCTAAATAGACCATAAAAGAGAAGCATATCCATGAATATGTCATTAACAATAGCTTGGAAGATGACTGGTGCATTACACAGCCTTAAGGGCATAATGGGATATTCATAATGGCCATGGTGAATGTTAAATGCCATCTTCCACTCATCTCCTTTGAGACAGATGAGGTTATAAAGATGCTTCACTGAGGCCTAATTTAGTGAAGATGGTTTCACCACAGTGTTGCTCAAACAGCTCGGAGATCAAAGATAACAGTTACTTATTCTCGATTGTGATTTACTCAGCAACAGGTGACAATAAGTCTCTTCCAATGCCTTCCAGTTAAGCATGGTTTATTCACTAATTACCCTGCTCCACTTAAACAAATACTCTAGCTTGTACTTGGTAGGGACCTGCCTTTTTAAACTGGGAATGGGGCAGGGGGTTACACTTTTGAATATAATGCATTATGTGCATTGTAGGACTGGCTAAAATGTGCACATATTTTGTGGATAATATTGAGAATTTATTTACAATTTGAGATACTGAGAAGAACTGAGTAACAGATACATTTAGAACATGAATGAATGTATGATGTATATCTCTGTTTTCAGTATCTATCATTGACAGTCTCAGTTGCTAATCAGCTTAAGGATCTTCTGCCTGTCTTTGTCATCTATCAGTCAAAATGTTTTTTTTTTTTTTTTTTTTAAACATTACCCCTGTCACCGTCTACAAAGAAACTACACCTACATTCCCTGCAATGATAAGCAACTAAAGCTCTCACTCTTTGCCTGTCCTCCACATGTAGCTAATGTCAACAATTAGGCAGCAGATTTTCTCTTTCTCTACCAACTTGATTGTATTGTTGATTTTTACATAAAATTAAACGATGAGTATAGACCTATTAGCTTCAGATTTAGCAGTTTGCAGTAAAGTATAAAGCGCATCACACAGCAGCTGCTGCAGGGATGCAAACTCCACCAAAATTCACTATATGCTTGTTCCTCTTCTTCTTGCATATGTAGGAGTGAGTGTAATTGTAAGAACACTCAGTATGTCAAGTGTTTCCTGTCTGTCTATCTTGAATGTCCCGCTCAGGTAAGTACTTGGATAATCTGCCTGTTTGTCCCGTATCAGTCCAAAAACATATTGTTTAACTCTTTTTCCCTTCACACACAGAGAACAACTGTCTACCACCAATACTATCAAGCAAGTTTTTGTTTGTCTGCCTACATTTTCTCTCTCTCTCAAGCACATGGCTGATGGCATGTGCAAAAATTACAAACATTTTATAGTTAGCACAGCAAGAATACATGGGATATCTCTACTGGGGAGGAAAATACATTATTATAATTGATTTCAATGTAAAAAAAATGTAAAAGTGACACTTTTCATGGGATATCTTTCATTGTTAATCCCTACTAGCAGCCACTTTTTCATGTGTTTGAACTAGGCTAAGAATATATGTAGGCTAAGAATATATTCTATACCACGCAACAGTGGGTGGGAATAGGGTGGCCTGGTCATGGGAGGAGTTAATGACACCTTGCTTTTGCTCAGTGACACCTGGGATGTAAGTCTGACCATTGTAATAGGTATAAGATTAAATGGTGATGCTAAACTTGAGTTATACCCTTGGAATAATCATCTTTTAAATTGTTTGACAGACAGGTGTCCTTCACACATTAGTTCTGTATATGGATGGGTAGAAAAAAAGCCAATACAACAAAAGTTCTCACATTTCAAGCAAATTTCCATGGATGGTAGGTTTTTGCCTCGTTTTCTCGACTTGAAGTTAATGTAAATTGTAGTTCCACCCCCTCCTATTTCTGCCTAAGTGCCGTAATAAAAACATTTTAGGAATAGTTGAAAAGTAGGAGAAAAACTGCACTTTTCACTTTCTGTTGGAGTTCACACAAAGTGTACTATAGCACTAAATTCAAGGCAATTCTCACGAGGAAGAAGCAAGAGTTTTCACCCATTCCCAGTACAAAATATACATGTTTTACATGTTATGTGATGTTTCCTGCACACCTGCTGAAATTTGTCTTCAGTTTCATCTCAAGACAACAAACAATAGCTCTTGTGTAAACACACACAAAAATCTAGTGAGCTCTACCTTACTTATCAGTAGTGTTCAAGTAGTTACATATATGTGTTTTGTTAGGAGAGTAGCATGTCCATGATTCATGAAAGGCTTGCCACTATGAATTAAAATCCATGGGAAAATAAAACAGTAAAAACAGCGTTACCCTCTTACTATACCAGAGATATGAAATTATAAAGCTTGTGATAAAATTGGTGGCTGTTTCACAGACTAGCCCATGAACAGCATAATGTGTATTTGAAACACTATAACAATGAATGTGCTCTCTCTCTCTCTCTCTCTTATATATATATATATATATATATATATATATATATATATATATATGCAATTTGCAGATAAACAAAGTATCAAGCAGCAGGGGCACTCTTGATACTTTGTTTATCTGCAAATTGCTTAAATAGTTTTGCAGGCTGCACCAGGCATTTTCTTAATTTTGATGTACGCTTTGGAGTGCCCACCTTCTTCTATATATATATATATATATCTATATATATATATATATATATATAAAATAAAGGTCAAAGAGAGGCACTCGCACTTCTAAAGTCAGCTGCCTGGGTGCTAGATTTCCAGCCAAAAATGTAATGTAGTCCAATTGAAAAAGCACACTTCATACTCGGTGATCAGTAGAGTTTATTGTGCAGATCAACGTTTCAGTTATCTTATAGTAACCTTCATAATGGATACCATAACAGTGAAACAACCGATTTCATATACCCTTAGTGAACAAACTAGCACCAAAAACACGCTTTGTGAGTGGATATGACATCATATACAGTGACTGATTATGTTGTGATTGACATTTACAATCAACAATAAGTGAACTTTGTATCCCTACTTTTTTACACGGAACCATATGGAGTGTGGGAATAAAGTTATTATATGCTGACTATACATTGCCTTTTATTGACTTTTTGCTTTATGTCATTGCTATAAGTCATGTTCTGTTTATTGTACGTATATTAAAATGTACCTAAGCAGTCCCCTTACTGATATCTCTTCCACGCTTGTTGCTTCTCTAGTAGGGTTCCAGGAAGTGCTGAGGACGGTTAATGGCAGCCACTGAGTTGATCAAAGAAAATGAGCCTACAGTGGTCTTCTTGTAATTTGGAATGTGTGAAACTTATTGGTGCTGAAATGTTATGGTTAGTTGTAATTGTGGAGTATATAGAGATGCAGTTTGCATGGTAGGAATGGTTATAGTTATATATATAGTGGTACAGTCAGTCAGGCTGAGGGCTCTGCTGGGCAGGAGGAGAAGGAAGAACTGTTGTGGTGGTGGTGGTGGTTGTGATGGGAACTCTGTGGTGTTCCAGGGCAGGGGATGAAGGCAGAAGGATGGGCCCTTGCTGTAGCTTTATACTGGGCCCAAATATTTCTGATGGCAGCCAGCAAAACCGATGATATTTAATATTAATACAGTGTTAACCCCTTGTATGCTACAGAGATCAGCAACAAATGGCAAAGCCATATGTTAGAGAAAGCATTATAGCATTAAACGGTTAAAGTGATTGGTAGAGTTCTGTGGGGAATTTAACTGAAACAAATGGGTTCCACTGCAATATATCAATAAACAGAAGTCTACCAATATATTTCCAGCTTTCACAGCAGAAGCCAAAAGGAGTTTCATTATGAAAAACAGGATTAGGCAACCTGTGGCCCACCAGTGCTTATTTTAATATAGATTCCATCAACCACCAGGATTAGAGTTGTAGACTAAGAACAACTGGAGGCTGCAGGTTGCTCACCTCTGATATCAAAGCTGACATCATATTGTGAAGCAGTTTGCTGTCATGGCAATTAAAAAGAAAAGTACATTAAGTCAAGCAATTCTGTTTTATCATGCATAAAAGCAACATATTTTTGTGACCAAAAGATTTATGCACAAAAGAAAAGAGAACCAACCACTTGTACCTTAAAGGAATAGTAATACTTTATTATTACCATCCCCCATATTGTAGATATTTGTAAAATAATGTAATAGCCCCCAGTTTCATCTCTCAAACCTTTACGGTTTGAGAGATAACCGAAGGCAAAGTTCCCCACTCTATCCCCTTTCCCTGAAGTCAGCGTTGTACTGGCTGCAGGGGAAGCCTGTCGTACGACAGTCAGGTGGCTCTGCAGCTGAGTCGAGATCCCATTAGTGAAAAAGAATTATATCACTGAAATGGTCTTCTACACGTGCTTGGTTTGCAAGCACATGTAGAAGACCATTTCAGTGAAATAATTCTTTGTCACTAACGCAATCTCGGCTCAGCTGCAGAGCCACCTGATGAAAGTCAGACCGGATATCCCTTCAGTCAGTACGCTGCTGACTTCAGGGAAGGGGGATAGAGTGGGGAACTTTGCCTTCGGTTATCTCTCAAACCATAAAGGTTTGTGAGATGAACCTGGGGGCTATTGAATTATTTTACAAATATCTACAATATGGGGGATAGTAATAATAAAGTATTACTATCCCTTTAAGGGACAAATAAAATGCTTCATTGAGGCATTTAACTATTTGAATGTGAAAGCGAAGTACTGCATGGAATATCTCACTAGCTTTCAAGATGTTAAAATTTCAATCAATGAGAAATTTGGGAATTTTTTTTCTCCCATATGATGCAGTTGGTTTGCTCTAGAACTGTCCTGTTTTGTGCATAAGGCACCAAATAGTAATTACCACCTTCTATATTAGCTCATCAGATACCCAGTGATACTATTGCTTCCCATTAGCAGGATTAGGCAGTGGTTCTTTGCAAACTGACGCATACTAATCAGATTCATGCAATTAACCCCTCATATGCCAGATACATCACCAATGCATACCTTTGCAATATGTTGGAGATGTCTTTAGCAACCAAGGGGATAAGAACAACCACTAAGTTGCCATAGTTACTTTTACCTTTATAGGTATTGCTGCTATTTATATTCCTGTGCTATCCTAATGAATGACTGGCTTTAATATATGTGTTTACTGGTGCTTAGGCCTGTCATATAACAGAATAAAAAGCTTGCATACTTGATTCTTATACTTTTAATAATTTGATATGACTTTGGTACATTATAGTTTCATTATACACAGTATTTTGTTTCAGTATCAGAGTATAGATACTTGAAAGCATGTGTATCAACAATGTTTTCCTAATAAGGACAAATCATTATAATCAAAAGTTATTTAAATGGACAGTATAGGGTCAATCCAATTGTTGGAGTTCCTTTTTTATTTTTAGCTGCAAGAATGTAAACATGGTATTTTACTTTATTTCATTTTCTGTATTTATTTAAGACCAAGGTATTTCAGATTCTGCTGGACCTCCAGTATCAAGGTGAGTATATATTTTCAATACACACACATCATTGGGGGAGGGGGTGGAAGGGGACCTGTGGATCGCTTTCAGGTATTTTTTAAAATTAATATGGTGGGTCCATTTCCATAAACATACAAACGAGGACCGCGCTCCAGCGTAGTATGTAAAACCAGCTCTTTCTTTATTACATAATATCAACAATGAACGCTACACATATCGCATCTGTCTCACGCGTTTCACACCTGAGTGCTTAATCATAGACTCTATGATTAAGCACTCAGGTGTGAAATGCGTGAGACAGATGCGGCATGTGTAGCGTTCATTGTTGATATTATGTAATAAAGAAACAGCTGGTTTTACATACTACGCTAGAGTGTGGTCCTCGTTTGTATATTTTGAGCTTCACAAAAGGGTTGGGAATCCTGAGAACCTGCACCGCGATCAAGTAACCAGCTAGCGGTGAGTCACACACCACTCGACACTTTGTCATTATTTGGGAACTTTATTTCCAGCAGTGCCATTGTATGTTTTTGCTATGGGTCCATGATCATATTAATTTTAAATATCTAAATAAAATGAAGACCTAAAAATGAACTGTGGTCATATACACTTAAAATATGATATACTTCATATCTTCATACTATCAATTGTAAAAATTATCTATTTTTTTTTCTGAAACCTATAATCTAATCTTACATATGTTCTGAGGGAGCAGACATTCTTGCCTTTTCCAGGGCTTCAAATGATTATCCAGAATTATCTGTGAATGGGTTGATATAGGATAACAGCCTTTCTGAATATGAGTAGTGGTCACTGATGCTAGCTCCTACCACAATACAAACAGAACAAACAACATGAAATAAATATTCTCTTCACAGGACAATTTACACAAGCATTAAATGGGAAATGTAGATTACATTTTTTGAGATATAACATATGAATATTTAATTTTTACATATGCTAGCTGCAAGTATGTTAGATTAACCTATTGCATTTTTGGTGTTAGTTTTCCATTAATTTGACTTAACCAGTGTTGATTAATTCTTTGGTTTCCATCTTTTCTGTTACGTTTCAATTTTTAATGCATTAATATGGAGTAGATTTATACCCCATATAATGAATTTTGTTATATTTTTTACTTTAAAAAGTGGGGTGGATGTACCTAATTTTATTTGTTTAATTCACTAAATGTGTGAACAAAAGCTCCCTCCATGTTATGAAAAAAGGAGTTTGGGGATCCCAGGATCCCCTTAATTGATCTGCTCAGGATCAAGTGATAGTGAATAATGCTATTCCCCCACATATTTATTTGACTATTTAAAAACTAAGCATTTTCCTCTTAACAACCCCTGAAAAATTCTAGTATACATTTGTTAAACATGGTTTTGTCATTTTTATTATTACGTGCCCCCATGAAAGTATATTTTTTTTCTGGATAGAACAGACTTTCTTTTGGTACCATATGCAAATAAATAGCCTCTAGTTATATGTAGGTAATATATAAAAATATGCCAAAAAACAACTAAAATAAAAAATGTTGTATGATTCTGGCCCACATTTTTGTACTCGATCATAGAATGGCCCTCATTAAATTTATTTCACTATCTATTCCATTTACAAAAACACCAGATATGTGTTTGGCATAATTTTTAAAATATGGTGTTAGAGAGACAGTACCATTTATTGTTAAATGGATAGCAATATTTAATATATAAAAGAAAATATCTTGTAGGGTTTATCCTTCTGAGTAAAGCAAGAGCAACCCCACTGCTGAGAGGTGTTTATCACAGTATCCCTAGGAGGCCTAGCGATCCTGTGCTTCCTTTTGCTGTTGTGCTGTTGGCCGGCATGAAGGCCGGCCACTTCCGCATTCCTGACTTCCACTGGAGCAGGTGCTGTTACGTGTGCTTGTTTAAAGGTCGCTACTGATTTGCCTAACTGGTTCCTGCCTTTATCTGCTGCTATATAAACGTCCCTGGGCCTAGGATTCATTGCTCTTATGTGGTGTTTCTGCTAGTAGCTCTTGCGTTTTTGTTTTGACCTGTGCCTGACCTCTGAATCCACTCTGTGTATGATTCCGGCTTGTCTGACTACCCACATCAATTCTGACCTGTGGCTCTGGTTGACTAACTTGCTCTGTGTATGACCCCGGCTTGTCTGACTACCCACATCGGTTCTGACCTGTGGCTCTGGCTGACTAACTCGCTACTTGTAGATTTAGGCTTATCTCAGTGCATTACCCAGCTTGCCTGAGCATTGGTATCTGTGTCCAGTGGCTCTGGCTTGCTCTCGCTCCTTGTTGCCTCAGTTTAGCTATACCTTGGGTGGAGACTTGAGCTATCGTATACTGGTTCTCCTGTTGTGAACCAGAACCCATTTCCTGTATCCTCCAGTATAGGGCTTTAGTGCAGTGCTCAGCACAGTGTGCAGCTCCAGGTAGTAGCCAGAGGACTAAAGTCCAGTGGTCTGGGGTTGTGTGGGCCATATTATTATTACTGTGTATTATCAATAAAGGTGGTTATATTTTATTGCTGTGTCTGTCCTTTTTTGCCTGAATACCATGACAGTATTTTAATCAAGAGGTATTGCAGTTGAAATTTTAATTTTTTAGGTGCAATATCTCAATGGCCCAAAAAATGACAGTGGTATTGTTGCTACACCATCCAATGGCCAACTGACCAGAGTAATCCATATGATTGTGTAGTAACAGCACCATTGTAAAATGTCAGGCCATTGAGATATTACACCTAATTAAGTTAGAGTCTGAGCTGCTATAAGCTTCAAATAAAACATGTCTCAGCAGTGGGATTACCCCTGTTTTACTCAGGAGGATAAACCATACAATATATATATTTTACAGAGCTCCTGTACATTTGTACATGCAATGGATTGCAATGGGTAAAGATCCAAAGAATATCATATAGAGATCTGCCAATGTCTGCACTTGACAGAGACCTGGGCTGTCATGAGACATGAGATTGCAATGTGTCCCCATCCAGTTCAGGAATGGAGTGTCTAATGGTGGACCTGGTTGGAGTAGTGGGGGTTGCCGGATATTTTATATCTGATTTTTTGCTATTCAACCCTTACTATTCTAGGCAGGTTACAGCGCAGTGCACAGCAATGCATGGCAAGCTGCCTGGCATCATAGGGCTAAGGTAGTCTTGAGTAAGTATGAGGAGAGCAGTTGGGTGCACATGGGGACATTAGGAGGGCTATGTTTGTCACTGGCTTTGGAGGCCAAATAGGCCTTTGTCTCAGGCTCTCTCTCCCCACTCCACCTTTCACTCTGGCCTGTCTCTCTCTCCCCTGCTCCGTGGTGTTCTACAGGCAATCCACAGACAACAATTTAGGGTCCAGCTCTATACCGGAGCTGAAAAGACAACTAAACCATAAAGCAGGGGAGAGAGAGAGAGTGAGACAGGCCAATGAGGTGAGAGAGAGAGAGCTGGTCCTGCAATGTGCAAGGGGGTTGGTGGGCGGCTGAAAGGTCTTCATGTCCCTTTTTTTGACACAGTAAGGAGCTATTAATTATGTCACTTACAATGAGCACTTCTGACCTATACACAAACTGTGTATTACAAACAGTCTTGGTGCATACTGATGAAGAGGATGATGGGAGCTGTATGTGGGCATGATGGTAGTGACGTTTAAGGAGGCGACATGAGAACCTCGCTCTTTTATGCAGCGCAAGGTTCTCATGTCACCATTTTAGACAATGCAACATGGTTAATGCAGCTTTTAGCTGCACAAAATTTACCATAAAACGTTTCAAAAGGATACCGTCCCGGGCTCAGCCTGTGCTGCCAACTCTGGGAAGGCCTATCTGGCCAGCATACTTGGCAACTCTCCGGATTTCCCCCGGAGACTCTGGTTTTGGCACTGCTTTACCGGGACTCCGGGGCAGAGGCTGAGTCCTCCGGATGTGGGGCGTTTCTATTGAAACTCTACTCACTTCCACTTTTTCCCCCAAGCCTTCTTTTAAGCCCTCTCCTGGCACTCGTGTTAAGACCCACCCCTTTTTGACATGGCACGCGTCATTCTTCACACCACCCATGGCAGCAGAAGACTCCCCTCTGGGGAGACAACAATAAAAAGTTCCCAGGTATGCTATCCAGACAAAGCAGCCATGCAAAGTCCATTCTGCTTGTTATATAGTGGCAGAATAACCATTTGCAAGGTTGTTTTGTGCTGTTTCTGTATGTATGCTGATTTGGCAAATTCAGCAGTCATACAGCTGGAGCATGATAGCAAACTAGGGAAGGAACTCGAAGCTCGAAAAAAGCCTTTTACTACATTTTTGCAGACTGAGTTTCCATCCTAGTGGAATGGAATCTTGGTCTAAATATTGTCTATTTCAGCACAAGTTTTTTAAACTTGCTTCAGACCAAAAGGTCAGGGGACCCAACCTCAGATTTAACCCCAGGGCCCAGTAGATTTTTTTACATCCTTACTAGCAGTGCATTTTACTGTTAAAAAGTGGGTTCAATTTATTATTCAGTGATTTCTGATTGGTCTAAAATTTTTCTCTAAAACTCTGATATGAGTCATGTAGGATAATGTGTTTGTCCAGAACATTATGTTACTATTTGAGATAAATATGTTCAGTGCCATAACTCTCCACCCATCCCAGCAAGCCCACTTAACCATTCTGTTGTGTGTGTGGTTTACAGTCCATTGCCTTACAATGCATTGAAGTCATTGCTACACCTGAGGAGAGGCTCAATAGATTAATTGACTTACTCTGACAACAAGACATTTCCTATTTTGCAGAGAGAGCTGGTTAATTCCTATGTTGGATCATTTTGACTTTAGGAGAGTCACTTTATATCTCTGTGACTCAGGCACCAAAATTATATTGTATGCCCCACAGGACATGGTCTCACTAACAGGCATGTACAAATAGAATTGCACACACCAAATTGCTTTATTGTGCTGTCCCTGTCTAACATTTATGTACCTAACTGTTTACACAACAAAATGGCCACTTGTAGTGTGGGAGTGTATGAGCATTTCAGGGCCTACTGTTCCTCTGTGCACTGGTACATGCTATGAATGAAATGGGAGCTGATAAATTATGGACAAAATGTTATATTTTCCTCATGCCAGCTATAGGGATGATGATAAGGATCTGTTCACATAGAAGCTGCGAGCTGGCCATGTTGTGAACCAAAGTGTACTAATGCATCTGTACATAAGTGCCTGGGGCAGGTTCTGGATTTGTAACAGTGTATTTAATTGTATATATAATTTTAAGACATGACAAGAGGCTCCTATTTGCTTAATCTTTCTTTACTTCACCTCCAATAGCAGGAAAAATTGGAAACAGAAACAACCAATTAAAACAAAATAAAAGACTCAAGTAGCTCTGTAAAACTGCTTCACTTTCTCTTTCTTGCTGCTCACTTCCATTAGCAGGTCAGAGTTATCTTGTCTCCATACATTATTATATTTGTCTTTATGAAACTAACAATTGTGCCTTTTTGCTTGTTATTTTACTACTGGGTTGACCCCCTTTTTTTCTAGGTGGCAGATTTCTGGCGATATTGTTACTTTATTGCCTTGTTTTTATTTCTAGACATACTTCTATCCCTCCAGATAGTTTTATCCTGTTCCTTACTATCTGTTTGCCTTGAACATGCTTCTAATGTAACACTTCCTACTGCTTTTCAGCCTTCGTTCCCCTTTCTGGCAAGTTCTCCTGTCATTCTGTCAGCGCCCGCTTCCCTTCCCTTGTGTCCGTTGGTGCTCTGCCAGTTGACTCCTTTCTCGCGTCTTGAGAGATTTCGGGCACCATTTTAAATATTTTTTCTTCTACCGTTTCCTCACAGTTCTACGAGGCTGCCATTGCGGAGACACATCTACAACTAATTCTTATTGTTTCAGTGCCATGGAGGATGAGCACCCCCTTTTTTTTTTGCATTGCCCTAAGCTTCTATATTATAACACTTGGCCACAGAGGATGATCCCCCTCCTCTTACTACCCTGCTCATAAGCTATTATTATTAACATAACGCTTTGCCACAGAGGGTGAGCCCCTCCTCAAATTTCCCTGCTCATAATCACCTATATTATCTAGGCATTACTTCAGAGGGTGAGCCCCTCTTTTATTGTCCTGCTTTACTGGGGTGAGCCCCCCTTTTTAACCCAATTTTATGATCTGTTCTCCTATAATCAGTTTTTTCTATTACTATGGAGGATTCCTAAAAGTCTACACTTGTGTCTGAGGATCTACAAGCTCTCATCAATGCTGCTGTAGTGGCATCTTTTGAAAAGGAACTTGCGGGTACACTACCCCAGTCGTCAGCTTCAGTACAGACCTCTGCACCCCCTCAGGTGACTGAGGACTCCCCAGATTCAGATGTATCAGGGCATGACACTTTCCACACTTCTAAACGCCACTGGAAAGGCTCTCAGTCCAGGGCTACTCCTGAAAAAGGTAAACACCCTGCAAAAAATTCCTCCAGAATTCATGGAGGTGGATGCATGGCAAGCAGCCTTATCTGATTTCTCAGATGAGGAGAAATTCTTTGGCTCTTCTTCTCATAATGATGAGCAATTTACAGGTGACTTCCGACTACCTAAATCTTGTTCCACCACAAATCGTATAGAGAATCCTGAAGATACTAGGATATTAGATTATTTGGGTAATCCTATGTTTGACCCACGTGGTATTCGACACCCGCGTTCTACTGAATGGGTCCCTCCCCTAGCTAAATATTTACATTTCTGGTTGAAACACCCCTTGGAGAAAGAGGTCAGAGCATGACTATGGAGCGAATGTCCATGCCCCATCATTCCTGACAAGGTGGCTTTGAATCCTGAGTTTGACCCTACTATGTTCACTTTTATGGCCAAGTCAGGCAGAGATCCTCGTAAGGGTCTGGAACGGGGCCCCAGACTGGCTCAAGATAAATTGCTAGATGTCACGGGTCCTATGGCCCAGATTCTGTATCTAGCTGATTCAGCCCTTTCTTCCAACACTGTGTTGGATGCTCACACAGTGCAAGAATGGATTCAGAGCTGTATTTGCTTGGTAGGCAATGTTAACATGGCACTTTCAAGACGGAAGGCAGCTCTTCTTCGGATTGACCCCAAATTGGCAGAACTCAGTGATAAAGAGCTGGGCCCATCAGCCAAGGGAATGCTGTTTGGAGAGACATTCCTTAAACAATTGCAGAAGCACCTGAACATCTTCTCTTCATTGAATAAAGCTCAATTGTCTCTGAGAAAAGTTTTCAGACCTCCCTCCCAAAAGGGTGTTTTTGGCAGGGCTTATAGACAGCGGGGCTGTGTCTCCAGCTGTTTCTGTCCATCAGGCCCCAGAACTTATTCCTCTCAGACCTTCTTCCTACCTACTACGCCCAAATTTCATCCGCAAGGAAGGATCTAGTGGAGTTTGAGGGTATCGTGCCAGGGGCCTTTCCAGATTCCACTCAGGTGAGTCAAATTGTTTTAAACCCTTCTTTCTCCCTACTCCCTGCGGGTAGACTCCTCTTTTTCTTGCAGAACTGGATGCTCATCTCCTCCAACTCATGGGTCCTTCAGACCGTCTAGAGTTACAGGATCGAGTTTGTGTCAACTTCCCAGTAAGACGCCTGGCCAATTCCTGCCCTCTGGTTGTCTGCTCAACGAGATCTCATTCTAGAAGAGCTAGTTTCCCTATGGGACAAGGGAGCAATCAAAAGAGCTTCAGATGCTGGCGGCTTCTTCAGCAATATTTTCCTAGTGGCAAAAAAGTTGGAATACTGGCCAGTAATCAGTTTGAAGACTCTCAATACCTTTGTCAGATACAGACATTTCAAGATGGAGGGCATCCAGCTTCTCAGAGATGTATTACTGAGGAACTGCTGGTTTACTCGCCTGGACTTGAAGGACGCTTACCTCTTCATTTCCATTCACCTGGCGAATCGACGGTTCCTCCGTTTTCTGTGGTCTGACGAGCCATGGCAATTCACCTGTCTTACGTTCAGTTTCATCTCAGACCCCTGGTGCTTTACGAAACTCCTCAAACCGGTAATAGCTCATCTCCAGTCATCAGGAATATGATGTATAGTGTACTTAGACGACATTTTGTTTTTCGGAGCAGACAAAGTTCAGCTGTCCACCCAGACAAACTTCGCAATCCATGTGTTGGAAAATCTGGGCTTCATGATCAACATGGACAAGTCGGCTTTAGTCCCAGAACAGATGGTTCTGTTTCTTGGTTTTGAGCTGTCTTGCAATCTCTGTTTACCTCACTCCAAAATAGTTTCCATCAGGAAGGAAATTCTTAGAGTATTTTGACTATTTGTGGTTCCCTTGCGACTACTAGCGTGCATTGTGGGCCTTCTGTCCTCTTCCTTCAGGCCATATTTGCAGGCCTCCTCCATTATAGGGCGATGCAATGTCTCTAGACCCAGTTTCTCAGGAAGTAACCTTCCTACGATCAAATGATCCCTCTCTCCACGGAAGTGTGCCCGGAACTCAATTGGTGGTTACTCCACACGCAAGCATGGAATGGCCGTGCTCTTTTCGGCATGGCTCTGGACTTGATTATTAAATTCGAAGCAGGCCTGTGGGGTTGGGGTGCGACTTGCACAGGAGTCTCTATGGGGGGAATCTGGTCTTGTTCAGAAGATTCACTCCACATCAATTGCTTGGAATTGATTGCGGGCTCTTTTGCCATTCGCAGTTTTGCCAAGGGTCTGACAGATTGCTGTATTTTGCTGCACATGGACAATGTCTCGGCGGTTCAGTACATCAATTCGCTGAGTGGAGCTCGCTCCAAGACTCTGTTGGAAGTGGTCAAAGATATTTTAATAGTTTTGCTTTCAGAGGAACATTTCTCTGCAAGCGGAGTACTTGCCTGGGGGACATCAATCTGGAAGCGGATTGGATTTCACATCACTGGCAGGACACCAGTGACTGGATGTTGGATTTGTTAGTTTTTTGGCACTTGATGCTTCTGAGAGGTCCTCTATTCCTAGATCTCTTTACCTCTCAGTTGAATCATCAATTCCCGGACTAATTCAGCTGGCTTCCGGATCCGGATTACCAGAGCATTGGATGCATTCCTTCAGGATTGGCCTCTGAAGGGGGCATATGCTTTCCCCCCTTTCGCGATGATCACCAGGGTGCTTCGTTATCTCTGATTGCAGAGGACGGAGATCACATTGATTACTTCCCTCTGGCCGAGTCAACCTTGGGTTCCGTATCTCCTGTGCCTCTCGTATCGGGACCCACCTCTGATCCCTTCCTTTCCTGGGCTGCTGACAAACCGAAAGGGGGACCGTCATCCCCTAATACTTCTGTGACATTTGCTACTGGTGGCTTGGTCTTTTCAGGGGATACAAGGATGTCTGAGGTCTATAGGAACTGGCTCGTCTACTCCTCTGGGATTCCTAGGCTCCAGGAACACGGTGTTGCTACACATCTGCTTGGGGTCTCTGGTCTCGCTGGTGTGTGGGATGAAGTGTTGATCCCTTTACGGCCTCTGTTCATTTGGTAATCAATTTTCTTTCTCACTTATATGATCAAGGAAAGTCTTATAGGACTATTAATGTCCACAGGTCGGCTATTTCTGCTGCTCATGTCTCTGTTCATGGTCTTCCTATTGGTAAAGACCCACGTGTGTGCCATTTGTTGCGGGGTATACGACTTTCTTGCCCTCCCAGTCCTAGATACAATTCGCTCTGGGATGTTTCCGCCATTCTGCAATTCATGTGATCTTGACCTGAGAATGAACTCCTCTCTTTTTGCCAATTACCCGCTAAACTTACTCTTATTCTCTGTCTGGTCTCTTTCTATCGGGTTTCTGATCTGAGGGCCTTTGACGTGGATGGTACTGTTTTTTCCCCCGATGGGATTGTTTTCTCCGTCTCTCTCATCGGACTAAATCTAATTCTCATTCCATCTCCTACCCTTTCTTTCCAGCAGAACCTAAGCTGTGTGTGGCTGCTGTTCTTTGCTGTTATCTGGATAGGTCGGCAGCTGCGTGATCTCCGGATTCGAGACAGCTTTTAATATTGTACGTTAAACTGTTCAGACCAGTTTCTTCACCCACGCTTGCATGTTGGATGCACTGGATCTTGTCTTTGGCCGGTATCAACGTCTCTTTTGGAGCTCACTCTGTAAGGGGAACCGCCGCAACTACCAGGTTACTTATTTTTCCAGTTTATTATGAAATACTATGACGATGTCAGTTGGGATCGCTATTAATCCTTCCTGACGGTTTTGCTGAAAAGAATCCTGTTTTTCCTGTTTGGTTCGCTTCCAGAAAGAGGAAGTAAATTAGTTTTACAGAGCTACTTAAATCTGTTATTTTGTTCTGATTGGTTGTTTCTCTTTCTACTTTGCTGCTATTGGAGGTGTAGTAAAGAAAGATTAAGCAAATATTCGCCTCCTGTCATTGTTAAAATTTAGATTATCTCTTCACTGAAGCTAGGATAATTCCCAATTTCAACTCATGAGCTGCACCACTCATCTTGTACATTACCCTTATTCTTTTGGAAAAGTTCTGGGCCTTATTCATCAAGCTAAAGAGGTACAAATTCTGAAGCAAACCAGCTGTACCAAAGGTGGTAAATGTAAATTTCCATTTACTTAAATGGAGCTTTTAACCCCTTGAATTCTAGTGACGACTCACATTGGAAACCTTTCTAGAGTTCAGGGGCTTAAAGCCCCATTTAACATCATAAGAATTGTGGCAATTTTTGTTTGTCCTGTATGGCACAGTTGGTTTGCTCTAGCACCTCTTTAGCTTGATGAATAAGGCTCTACTTATACAGTCCATGTATATACAACTTACTACTCTTCCAACCAAAAAATATTCAATACTTTGGATGTTAGTAACATCTCCAGTGCATTTCTGGGAAATTCAATGGAAACATATCTAGCATGCAAGAGATTAAACATTTGAGTGCCAGAGGGGTATGCAACCCATTGCAAAGCAATGCTTTGCGTACCCCTCTGACACTCAAAGGGCTAAATTAGCCTCCCCATTGCCAGAGTGGTCCATAACAAATTGCAACTACCAGGTTGCCAATTTTTTTTCTTGTATACAAAGTTGCATTGGATAACATGATGCGTACCCTTTGGCTTTAAAAGAGTTAATGATGAACCTTACAGAAATTCAAGATTTTGAAGTGCTCAACAACAGATATTTGATGAATAAAGGAGTGCTGTACATTGTAGCTAAGTACCTCTCATTTCTTTTCCCAGTGACAATGACAAAGTTGTCTGTTGTTAGATCTCCTATGGGAAATTAACAGAAAACTGCCTGAACTGGGCAGTTACACCTGGGGACACCATGTACCAAGGAAAAAAATGACACATCTTAGCAAGGAATTGTTGCTGTATAGTGCATTTAAACTAAATGTGGTTGATCATTTTGTTATAAATTAGAAATGGGCTCCCCACACTTCGGGCCAGGTGCTAACCAACAGATCCCAAGATGTTGCCTCTTATGGTCTCTGGCAATTATCAAAAGTGCAAGTGAAAAGGCAGCTATAGATGCACAAAGGTGCAGAGAAAAATCACACACTTTGCAGCTAATCTTTATTTCTTCAATTGTGGTGACTAACAGCAGAAGTTTGAGAGGCACACACTAAAAGAGATTCCCATGCACCATCCCTCCCCACTCTCATTGCACTCACAGTAAACATAGCAAGTGTTCAGATATTGGATTATTTCCTCTTATTACAGGTACAGTGTTAGCAGTATTGTTGGGTGAATCTGTTCCAGACTAATGTGTTTTACAGTACATCCTCAGAGTCAAATGGTGAGGGTTAGAGAGATATTAATGGTTCACAAAAAAAACAGCTCTGGTTAATCTTCATAGCATTTGGACCATGGAGAGCATTATTTCAATACTGTCTGAGTTGCATTTCAAGAGTAATTGAATGATAAAGTTTCCCCGCCTGCCCTTTTTACTGATGTAACACTGCTCATCTCAGAGCACCAAGACTGTCCGGATGGATCGCAGAGAGTGACAATCTTCAGTGAGCATAAGCAAAAACCTGAAAAAAACATCAAGGGGGCAGGGATTTCCTTATAAAGAAACTGGAACAATTCTGGAGCAAACCAACTGCCCAATAGGGTGGCAAATAGCAATTCCTAAAATGCCATTTAAAGGGGCTATGAACCCCCAGAATGTTAGAGAGGTCTCCTATGCATTGCTTCACAAAGTGTTGGAGATCACCTTAGCATTTTAGTTAAAACCCCTATTTAACTGAATAAGAATTTGCATTTGTCTCCCATGAAGCAGTTGGTTTGACCCAGAATTGCTCAACGTCTTAATATTTCAGCCTCTGTAACGTTAAAAAAGTCCCTGTGAAATGATTGGGTCAGGGCTAAAGACATTTAGTTCCATTTATCTATCAAACTTATAATGTACATTAAAGCAGGGCTCAAAATTTCCACTCGCCACTAGCCAATGGCGAGTGAAAATTTAGCCCTGGTGAGTAGAAATTCAGCCCTGGTGGGTATGCTATGGCTTGTAGTGGCGAGTAACTTTTCAGGTCTGGCTAGTAGCAAAGGACTTCACATTTTAAGCCCTGCATTAAAGTATTATTATTATGTTATTATCATTAGTAGTAGTAGTAGTAATAGTAACAGCAGTAGAAGTATTAGTATCATTATTGAACACCAACATATTCTGCAGACTTGTACAAACCTGGGGAAAGAAGAATGTACGACATACAGAATCTGTATGTTATATTTTATTGAATCTTTCTGCCACCATGCTTTTCTTGAGTAGATTTAGATCTCTTATCTGTAAACCAGTTTAGCTCCATTCCAATAATTGCCTGGGACCATGCAGTGAGATACATATAAACTTAATGACCTGTTTGTGATCCAAACAAAAGGCTGGATCTTATTGTAGGAGATACATTTATTTTCGGTATTCCTATTGTAGCCTACTGGAAATTTGGAGATAACATCTGTGATAAATGTATCTGTATCACCTTCCAACAATAAAACTAAGACAAACTCTGAGGGGTTGAAATCACCCTACTATAAACTCGGTCTACCATGTCAAACATCAAACAATCATTCTGCTGGTATACAAAAGGTTAAACAAGAAAAAACACTTGTAGTTTCTAATAAATAGCAAATGTTGACAAATGAGAGTTGATTTGATGGTATCTCTTCCACAATAAACCTCAGACAATACATGAACAACTGTTTCACACCAAAACAACCACAAAGCCTAAACAAGATTACGCTTCTTATTTAAAACAAGAGGACAGGTTGACAATCAGTGCAATGAATGCCAAGATAACAGATAACGATTTGTTGGTTTACGCTGAAGGAGAAAAAGGTCAAAGACTAAACATCACAAACTATAGGGACACTTTTTCGTTACTATTACTTGTTCTGTGCTCCCCCCAGCTACATGATCTTGCCTACCAGTTGACAGAGAGCTGGTTATAATTATAAACAAGAATTGTCTGATATCAGATTCATTGACTGTGTTTTACTTGGGATGTAGTATTAAATAATTTATAATATTTAGAAATAACTATAAAAAACAACTAAGAAATGTAACAACTGAGAGGTAAATATACTAGGACCCATCTGTACCATACATCCATAGAAAACAGGCACAGGAAGAAAAAAACATTCTCATAAAAATAAATGCTTACATAAATAACAACGTAATGTAGTATAAGACACCCACAAATCCTGGTACTGCATTTGCTTTTTCATTCCCTGACATATTTTGATCATTAACTTTTTTTGTGTAAGATGACAGTATTAAAGGGTTAGTAATTTTTACTAAAAACACAGCTCTGGTTCATCTTCACAGTACTTGGGCCATGGGGAGCATTATTTCAATACTGTTTGTAGTTCAACAGTAATTGAATGATAAAGTAGCCCCCACCTCTTTTCATGACGTAACCCTGCACAGGAAGATAGTCCAGATGGATCACAACGAGGGACAATCTTGTGTCAGAATAAAGAAAAACCAACCTTTCTTCATCAAGGGGGGTAGCATTTTCCTTATGCTCACAGCAAGAGGATTGTCCCTTGCTGTGAGCTGTCCAGTCAAGTGACCGGATTCCATATCTGAGGGAAGGTGGCATATAGTAGGTAAAATAGGTGGGAGCTGGATGCTTTATCATTCAATTACTGTTGAATTACAAATTGGATAGTATTGATATAACGCTCTCCATGGCCCAATTACTAAGAAGATTAATCAGAGCTGCGTTACTAACCCTTTAATGCATTCAGAGAAGAACTGATGATATTCCAGAAAAATGTTGACAGGTTATAGAGGCAACCTTGGTGTTTAAGGGGATTTTTTTTCACAATCCCAATGTAACATTAAGCCTTGGCCTTCATATAATTAATAGTGAATGGATTACATGATGTTATGCTGTTACATAGTGCAATTCACTTACAGTTAAACTTTCACTTATTTTCCATATATATATGGTGGTCCTGCCCCAAAATGAAAAAAAAAAGATATCTCCTTACTTATATCTTTGGTACTTAATGTGGCAGTAAATCCTAATCCTAAAATAGGCTGATTTAATATTATGTCAAAACAAATAAATAAACAATCATGACAAATAATGGATCATATTCTATCCATGAAAAGCACAACAGCAAGTTGCTTGAAAAAGGAGAAACATATAAACCTAATCAGCATAATTAATGTAATTAACATAAATTTAAATCTGAAACAAATGTCAACAACCCTGTATAGTTATATTTCTAGATATCCACCCTACCTGACCATCACGCTATTTAAATAAGCAATTGAGCATATTGAGTATACCATTTAGATTAAAAATCATATTTACAAGAGAACTTCCTTAAAGTTGTTATAGAGTAACATAGTTGATGAGGCTAAAAAAGACCTGTAACCATCAAGTCCAGCCCATGCCAAATCACCTCTGTTGATCCAGAGGAAGGCAAAAAAATATCCCATTGAAGTAATTTCCAATTAAACCCCAAGTGGATAAAACAATCCTTCCTAACTCCCAACAGAAGTCAGATAGTTCCCAGGATCAACATCCTATAGGCATACCTGGGAACTCTCCGGATTTGCCCTGGAGACTTCGGTTCTGACAGAGCTTTACCGGATCTCCGGGGCAGAGGCTGATTCCTCCGGATGTGGGGAGTTTCTATTGAAACTCTGCTACATCTGCTTTTTCTCCTGCTGTTCCTCCATCCCCAGCCTTCTGTGTGACACCTTTAACCTTTTGAGTGCCAGAGTGGTATGGAATGCACTGCAAAGCAATGCATTCCGTACAACTCAAAGGGTTAAGCCCTGCCCCCCCCCACTTGCATCAACCCCCCCCTTTTTGACGCGATTAGCGTCATTATTGTCACCCCCTGTTGAACAGAGGACTCCCCTCCGGGTAGCCCTCAATTAGAAGTTCCCAGGTATGCCTATATGGTTTTGAATGTTACATTAAAGGTCAGTGCAAATAGTTTTTAACGTTTCATTATTTTCTTACATCCCTTTGTAACCTGTGCACTTAAAAGAGGAAAACCACTGGACAACTTGTGCAGCAATAGCTAACATGGACAGTCCAACTTGCCACAGTTTCTTGATCCTCCAGCATTTATTTTTGTCAGTTTATATTCTTGGTAAAAGGTGGACCCTAGTTGTGTCATGAAGCATTTGCAGCCAAACACGTAGTGTTAAATGTCTTCACAGCTAACAGCCAGTCTGCTCAGCCAAAGATATGTATAGTTATTTAACTCATTATTCACACTACCTTTTACTGCAGAACTGTAATAATTTATTTATATCAGATACCCTGGTGCCAGATGAAACCTGCATAACACTGCATCTCCATCTCCTGGTACTGCTGTTTCAATGTTGAGCAGTATATGTAATGCTCATTTAACATTTTTTTAAACCAGTCAGATGCAAGTGATTTTTCTAAGATGTTTCCAACATCCAGGGGATGCATGAATTAATAATTTATCACTGCCAGAAGAAGATATTGGCTGTATAATTATATACAATGCCTTGAAAAGTATCCCCCCCCCCTTGGCAGTATTCCTGTTTTGTTGCATTACAACCTGAAATTAAAATGGATTTTAATTTGGATTTCATGTAATGGACATACACAAAATAGGCCAAAGTGGTGAAGTGAAATAATAATAATAATAATATAATAATCCTTTATTTATATAGCGCACACAGATTCCGCAGCGCTTTACACTCATATTGGTTCCTGTCCCCATTGGGGCTCACAATCTAAATTCACCTATCAGTATGTTTTTTGGAGTGTGGGAGGAAACCGGAGTACCCGGAGGAAACCCACGCAAACACAGTGAGAACATACAAGCTCATTGCAGATGTTGTCCTTGGTGGGATTTGAACCCAGGACCCCAGCGCTGCAAGGCAACAGTGCTAACCACTGAGCTGCCCCTATGGAGAATATAAATTGTTTAAAAAAATTTTAAAAAATGTGGAAAAGTGGTGTGTGCATATGGATTCACTCCCTTTGCTATGAGCCCCTAAATAAGATCTGGTGCAACAAATTACCTTCAGAAGTCCCATAATTATATAAATAAAGTCCACCTGTGTGCAATCCAAGTGTCACATGAACTGTCACATGATCTCAGGATATATAAACCTGTTCTGAAAGGCCCCAGAGTCTGCAACACCATCAAGCAAGCAGCACCATGAAGACCAAGGAGCTCTCCAAACAGGTCAGGGACAAAGTTGTGGAGAAATACAGATCAGGGTTAGGTTATAAAAAAGATATCCCAAACTTTGAACATCTCGCAGAGCACCATTAAATCCATTATTAAAAAATGTAAACAATATGGCACCACAACAAACTTGCCAAGAGGGAGCTGTCCACCAAAACTCACGGACCAGGCAAGGAGGGCATTAATCAGAGAGGCAACAAAGAGACCAAAGATAACCCTGAAGGAGCTGCAAAGCTCCACAGTGGAAATTGGAGCATCTGTCCATAGGACCACTTTAAGCTATACACTCTGCAGCGCTGGGCTTCATGGAAGAGTGGCCATAAGAAAGTAATTGCTCAAAGAAAAAAAATAAGCAAACACGTTTGCTGTTCGCCAAAAGGCATGTGGGAGACTCCCCAAACAAATGGAAGAAGGTACTCTGCTCAGATGAGGCTAAAATTGAGCTTTTTGGCCATCAAGGAAAATGCTATGTCTGGCGCAAACCCAACACCTCTCATCACCAGAGAACACCATTCCCACAGTGAAGCATGGTGGTGGCAGCATCATGCTGAGGGGATGTTTTTCATCTTGAGGGAAACCTGTTTTAGTCTTCCAGAGGTTTGAGACTGGGACGGAGGTTCACCTTCCAACAGGACAATGACCCTGAGCATACTGCTAAAGCAGCACTCCAGTGTTTAAGGGGAAACATTTAAATGTCTTGGAATGGCCTAGTCAAAGCCCAGACCTCAATCTCAAAAGATTGCTGTACACCAGCAGAACCAATCCAACTTGAAGGAGCTGGAGAAGTTTTGCCTTGAAGAATGGGCATAAGTCCCAGTGGCTAGATGTGCAAGAGACTTGCAACTGTAATTGCTGCAAAAGGTGGCTCTACAAAATATTGACTTGGGGGGGGGTGAATAGTTATGCACTCTCAAATATTTCTGTTTTTTTGTCTTATTTCTTGTTTGTTTCACAATAAAAAATATTTTGTATCTTCAAAGCAGTAGGCATGTTGTGTAATTCAAATGATACAAACCCCAAAAAAATCAATTTCAATTCCAGGTTGAAATGCAGCAAAATAGGAAAAATGCCAAGGGGCTGAATACTTTTGCAAAGCACTGTATATATGTATATATCAACAAAACTGAAAGTCTGAAAGCACTCTCTCTTATTTAAGTTTTCTGCACATCCCAAAACAAATCTGTAGAAGAAATAATACAGGGCAGCACCCGTGGGACTTTTCAAGCAATGCTTGAATGCTCAATGCAATGCTCAAGACGGTCTTGAGAAAGGCCCCATTTTGGGACTCAAACATTGACCCAGCTGTTTACCGTTATATCACAATAAAGCATTGCTTGAAAAGTCCCACTGGTGCTGCCTATCATGGTCCCCGTGATCCTGTGTGTCACTCTCTACTGTGCTGCTCCCTGATTGGTTGAGCTGTGTTGGCCCGCCCCTGGTTACCTGTTTTATTCTGGCCGATGGCACCTGACAGGTGCCCTTTCGTGGTGTTCCTGAGCCCTGCTGCTGTTCGCTGTGTTCCTGATTTCCAGTGTACCGATTTGGCCTGCTTGACGACTCTCCTGTGTTCCTGCCCGTTGCTGATCCGGCTTGTCTGCAAAGCTGCTCTGTTATCCGACCCGGCCTGGCTGACGTTCCTGCTTGTTGCTGATCCGGCTTGTCTGCAAACCTGCTCTGGTATTCAACCCGGCCTGGCTGACGTTCCTGATTGTTGCTGATCTGGCTTGTCCACGATTCTTCACAGTTCCCGGTTCCAGTCTGACTACGTTCCTGCTGCTGTACCACTGGCCGACATTCTGATTCCTGTATCGCGCTTGTGCTCAAGACTGACCTTAACCCTTGGATCGCTGTGTTGTTGTTAACGCTTCTGAGCTGTACTACTAGCTGAGTCTCCTTAAGCTTGCAGAGTTGTACCATAAGGGCGATACCGATCGCTGAGCCGATTCCTTGCTGTGCCTTACCTCCTACCAGGTGCTGTGGTTAACCCTTGCAGTGCTACGCTACTACTGCTGAGCCGGCCGCTTGGGCCTGAGAGACGGCGGCTCATACCTTCATCCGTGCAGAGTAGTTGTTCCGGTACCGTACTGGTGGTCTCCTGGCCCGCGCACTTGCACTGGTGGAGTCGTTATATGCCCGTGGGGGCTACCTGGCACTAGCGATCATTACGATTGGTTTCTGTTATGCCCGAGGGGGCTCGATTCCCACTCTTGCAGCTTGCAGTCTCCGTTATACGCCCGTGGGGGCTAACGATCCTCGCTCTTGCAGCTTGTAGTCTCCGTTATACGCCCGTGGGGGCTGACGACTCACGCTTCCATAGTACTGGTGGCATTTGTTATGCCCGTGGGGGCTATCCGCTATTGCTCTAGCGTTCTGGGTCAGTTCTGCCGTTTGCAAGTCGATTGCTCTCCTACAGACTCTGTATTGAACTCTTCACACTTAGACAGCCTTATCTACACCTTGGGCGTGCCAACACCACAACAGAGACTGACGAGTTCTAGTGTTAACTAATGAGTGCTTATCTCAGTTGTCTTTGCCCTTTGTATATATGTTATACATATATCTATACTCTGTCTGTATCCAGTATACTGGCCTTTAAGGGTCTATGCACTTATCCCTTGCTATCCACTGTGTGCCTGTAGAGGGCAATACTGGTCATTATTTTCTGTCAATAAAACTGTGTTTTATCATACCCTCTGTCTGAGTGTCTGAAAACCGTATCACTGCCCTATGTATGTATATATGTATGTATATATATATATATATATATATATATATATATATATATATATATATATATAAAAATTATTATTTCTTTCTTTTTTTACCCCTGCTTTTTACCTCTTCCCATCCAGACCATTTTTTATGTGACTAAAAAGATATTACAGAAAATAATAATACTATTGAGTGCTAATCCTAAAACAAATTCTCGGTGTGCAGCACTGATTGTCTGCCCTCCATTTGAATTAACACAGTTCTGTCCTTGAAATAATGTGATGTCCTTAGATTGTTTTGCAAGATGTCAGTCAACAATCCATGTTTGGCAAATCCAATATCAAATCTAGATAAGCTACATGTGATTCAATACTTCAGTTGATTGGACAAAATAATAAATCAGATTTGTTTCTTATATTTTTTCCCAATAAATCTGATTTGATCTCAGGTTATAATTCACTATATTATCTATCATTTGCTATTTTTTTATTCAAGCTATTTGAATGTATGGCTATTTTTTACTGATGAATCTACTTTCCAGTTATTGATTCAACTTCAATGCTTGACTCTTCCTACACTAATGACTACCATGAAGATACGTTGATTACTTTACTGGACTCACTATCTCTTCCATCCTCAGTTGAAAGCATGTTTCTTTTCATACTTTAGTTTCTAGGAAAGGCAACATATTGCACTAAAGGTCACCAATATTCGTGTTTCTAGGAAATAATTTATTTTCTGTTGATAACAGTACATTCCTTTATTTCACCAGCTCTTGGATCAAGAGGCCAAGACATTTATTTTTGCTATGGGAGCCAAAAATACCCTGGTTACTGCATGGCTAGCAGCCTGCAGCCATCCAGCTGCTGTTGCAGTACCCCTCCCACTTTTCACAGCTGACAATGATGGGAATTTTAGTCCAACAACAACTGGAGGGCTTCATACTACATACCCCTGGTACAGAAGCAATATTAGCTATAACTGAGTCATAAAAGCTGGTGCACCACTGTTTCCACTGTCTATGGTTGAAACAGGTCTAGTTGGAATTATGAGGCATTTAGGGGGATTGTTAACTGATTAATAAATCTATGTTTCTATCTTAGAGGAGAGAAAAGAGAGAGAGGGGATATGATAGAAACGTTCAAATACATGAAGGTATTCAACAAAGTGCAGGAGGGAAGTACATTTCAAAGGAGTAAAAATGTTAGGACAAGAGGCCATAGTCTAAACAAGAGGGACACAGGTTTAGACATATTGTAATAAAGTTTTACTTCAATGAGAGGGTAGTAGATAAGTGGAATAGCCTACCAGCAGAAGTGGTAAAAGTTAATACAGTAATAGAATTTAAGCATGCATAGGATCGGCATAATGCTGTCCTGAACATAAGACAAGACCAAGGACCAAATAAGGTTTGACGTTTCTACAGTAGGAAAATGGGCAGACTAGATGGGCGTAATGGTTCATATCTGCTGTCAGATTCTATGTTTCTATAATTTTCTCTGCAGCAGAATTAATTTTTTATCTGGCATGTTTTAAACGTACAGTATATTCTCTCTTCTATCCCCTTGAAGACCAAAGGTGTGTTACCACACAAATGCTTAAAGACATGGGATGATGTTTTCTTTGTAAGTAATATGCTTTTCTGGCCTCATTTAACATGTGGAATTCCACACACTACATGTTTGAATGGTATTGACTTGTTATATCTTTTTAATTTAAAGTTTCTGTAAGGATTTTCATTAATACCAAAAATGAGGATTACCAGTACATACCTCGGATGGATAATAGTGGGAAACCACAACATATTTAGATCAGAGCACACTAATACCTGTACATATCAAACCATGATTCAAGTCCTGATGAAGGCATAAAATATGCCCAAACACTTGCAATAAATTCACTGGTTTGAAATATACAAACAATGGTGTATGTGTCACGGTTTTTAAGAACTCTCAGACAATTTGGTAAAGTAAAAACAACTTTATTAAGAATAATAAAGTACACTGGATCCCCTTCACAGGTCCAGATCCGGACAGTACCAAGGCACTTCCCAAATCTAACACAGGTCAGGGTACAGAAACAAGCAAAACAGGCAATAATAGAATAGCAGGAACAGATGACTGGAACCAGGAACAGAACCTCAACAGTACCACCTAGGAAGTGGCCCACAAGCTGAGGGCAGGTACTGCAGGGCAGAATCCCCAGGAGCTGGGGAAGAGAGAACAGGCAACCGGAAAACTGAAGAGTGACACGGTCCTGGTAACTGGAGAGTACACTGACTAACACTGGTCTGCGCTAGGTTTGGAGGCAGGATGACCATAGGTAGGACTGACCAGATGGACAGGGAGAATCCCTGAGGACTGGACAATGGAGGTAACTCAGGAAGCCACAGGCAAAGGACCAGTCCAGAGGACTGAGGTAACCACAGGCAATACTGACAGGAACAGGCTCAATCTCAGAAGATATAGGTAACCGAAGGCAACACTGACAGGCACTGGCTCAATCTCATGAGATATAGGTAACCGCAGGCAACACGGACAGGCACAAGCTCAATCTCAGAGATATAGGTAACTGAAGGCAACACGGACAGGCACAGGCTCAATCTCAGGAGATATAGGTAGACGAAGGCAACACTGACAGGCACTGTCTCAGGCTCAGGCTACTGGGTAACTGCAGACTAAATGGACAGGCACAGGCTCAGACTCGGAAGACTGAGGAGGGGAGGCTCTACTCACACACACTGGCTGGGCACTAGCCTCGAAGGCTAGGATAGAGGAAGGTCACGAATAGAGCACAACCACAGCCAGGATCGGAATAGCTAGCATAGTCAGTAAGACCTGGGAATGCACAGAGAGCGCTATATAGCCACTGCCTAGATTGGTACCAGAGAGCGCTAGAAAGCCACAGCCTGGATCGGTACACAGGGAGAGATAGTCAGCCACAGCCTGGATCGGTACACAGAGAGCGGCAGTCAGCCACAGCCTGGATCGGTACACAGAGAGCGGTAGTCAGCCAAAGCCTGGATCGGTACACAGAGAGTGGTAGTCAGCCACAGCCTGGATCGGTACACAGAGAGAGGTAGTCAGGCAGTCCGGGTCGGCAACGGTAACATGACAACAGAGACAGGCGCAAGGTCAGGCAAAACCGGATCATACACGGAGCAGGAATCACAGCAACAAACGCCAGGTCAGGAACACCACGAAAGGGCGCCAAAGGTTTGACAGGACTGAGCTTAAAAAGGCAAACACTGGGCGGAGCAGAACCCAGCGGCCAATAAGAATCCAGCAGGAAATAGGCAGGAAGTAGCAATGTCGACCGAATGTGAGATCACGGGCACCGAAATAGTATGCTGTTCTCTTCATCCTGAGATTATTGTTAATTCCAAGGTGTTCATTCATTTTCCTGTCAAATTAGTAATGGTTCCCTATCTCCTAAACTATATTTATTCAGTGTTGCCAGGGGTGTTTTTAATTTTTAGTTTGGCAGGACTGCCTTTAGCTGGGCCCTATTGCTATGTTTGTATAACCAAGCTTGATAGCAAGCTTGCAGTAATGGTCAGTGGTAAGAGCAAAACCTTTCTGAATAGAAAGTAAAATCTCAGTCAATTAACTACCTTAGGAAGTTAGTTAGTAGTGCTCATGTAATATAGTGAAAAAGAAATACATACAAAATTTGGCACCTTTTTTAACACAAAGGACCATTTTTGGGCAGTAATTGGGTTTGCACTCACTTAGCACCTACATACAAAGAAATTTTGTACACGAAACATCGCTGATTTATGCTTTGTATGATTGTTAGGGTGTGTGTGTATGGATGTGCCGTTGCCTAAAATACAATTTTTTTTTTTTACATTGACTCCAGGGGTTGCACAAATGGATTGTTCATCTAGATAGTCTACACTGGAGCCGTTCGGAGGAATTTAACATGACAACCTAATGCCATATGTCTGCATCTGAGCATATGAGCGATCACCTTAGTGCATACAGGATCATACAACTCTTCCAGCATTAAGAATTCAATGTGGGCAAGCCTTGAAAGCCACTGTAGCATGTGCAGGAAAAAAAGCAGATGTTTCTGCATAAAAAAAAATGAATTCTTGCTCTTATTTTAGCAGGGAATCATATTATTACATCCACTCCATTGTGTGACTGTATGTATTACTGCATACCTAGGGCTCAGTGCATGCACTTGTGTGCAGGGGGTAAATAACTTTGCCACAATTTAGGAGATTAATATGTAGTACACCTACATTTTGTACATGCCACTCATTGTTTTTAAATATGCATATTACATTTTTGTGATCAAAAATCAAGTAACGGATTTTTACATATGTTAGCTCTGAATCTATGATATAGAATGATATATAATATCTGACAATGACTGATTATTATGTACTTTACACTCTGTAGTGTATATCTATGTTCATTAACATTTTTGAACAAAAAGCATTCTTAAACCTTTGTATGCCAGATAGGTACCCAAATCACTGAGTTAATTACCATAAATATAAACACAAACAGAAAATATGGATGCGCTGTGCTAGTCAATCAATTATCTGAACTTTTGTTTAAAATTCTACCCATGAATCAGTTTACAATAGGAATGAATGTATATGGGGCTTACTATTAAGTGTAAAAGAAGACTCAGCTAAATTAGAGCTGGATTGAACCACAGGTAATAATTATTATCACTAGTCTTATCTCACAGATTCATACTGAAGTCTATGAGGCAATATGTAGCTGAAATTACAGTGCAATGGGATCCAGCCCATAATAGTCACTGCCACAATCAAATAGAAGCCTAAATGGATATACTGTGACCTTGAGACATAAGTATGCTTCTTTGCATACCCCAGATCGAGGGTATTTTTTTTAATAAGATAAATAAAACAAAATTCTAAACATATATTTTGGGCTATTAAAAATAATGTGCACTTTACACTATTAAAATTATTGTTAATGTACACAAAAACCTCTAATTACAGTGAGTTTCCATTAATGAGAGGACTAGGGGAATTTATTTCTGAGTATGTTCAAATCTGTATATGTGTTATGAGTATAAAAATAAGCAATATATATTTACATATATTATAAATGAAAGCTTATTTTATTCTGAAAAAAAAAATCAAACAAACCAATATATAGTTTGTGGGTATACACTAAACAACAAAGCAATGAAACCTCCATTAAAAAACACATAGTAAGAAAAGTGAAAATTGATGCAGTCCTTAAAGGAGCAGTAAACATTCTTGAACCAAGGTGCTCCACCGCTGAGAATTTGTTCATTCATAAAATATTACAGCTCCAGCTTTTTTGGGGGGGACAGAGAGAACGATCAAGGTAGGGAGGTTCAGATATCTACATTTTTTTTGCACTCATGTGTAATATACACACCCCACTTCACCTGAAGTATTTTATCTAAGATTCTACGATACATTTAATTTTCTATTGTAAACCAATGACGCTGTTCCAGTCACTCAAAATAGAGTGAACTTAGTATGAACAAAGACTTTGCCACTAATGATAAAGTAATTAAAGCGGTACTACAGGTGTGGACACCATGTACCCCTTGTGGCACGTGTCCTAATCTTTCCATAAGTATTTTTATTCAGTACTGGATATGCAGCTAATTACAACTATAACCTTTTTTTCATCAAAAGTTTACTTCTCGTGTAAGGTGCAAAATAAGCCCAAAGGATAATAATTAGGTTATGCTACAAAATAAAGAATATTGTGTACAAAATAAACCTTAGTTGATTCACCGGTACCCAATGCACATTGCACAAAGAAATTGGAGCAGTTCTTCGGAAAACCAACTGTCCTTGTGCTTGATCTATCTGAGGCAGAGATTCCATTATAGATGGAAATATTTGAAGAATGGCTGTTTTTGAGTTTGGAAGATTTTTCCATCTGTTCAGTTCTGTAATCACATAAACACCCCCTTTGGAATTGTTTTGAAGTGCTGAAAATTTTTCAAAAACAACTCAAAGTGAGGCTAGGAATTCCAAGGTAAGTGACCAGATATCAGATGCTTTGTCTTGGACTGGATCAAGAATGTGAATTGGAGGTAAAATGCCAGTCCATGGTCCCCTGTTGATCCACCATGTGCCAGAGCACCTTCTCCACTTCCCCACCACCCACAGTTAACTCTTCCATTGCCAAATCATAGCTATCTTGCTGCCCTACCATGGATGGGTAAGTTAAAAATAAAAAATACATACACAAACAAGGCCATCCCCTGCCACTCCTAACCACTCCATAAACACAAATGTTACCCTTCTGTTGCTGCGTCACACTGACCTTGATGTACTGGGAATGGTGGGGTTCGGGATGAGTAGTTTAAAAACAGCACTTTACCACCTCCATATCAATACATGGCGATATACATGATGACTATAATTATCCTCACTCGCAATGGAAGTGTTTTCAGTTTACTTTAATTTTTTTAGAGGTTGCAAATGTGGTGGAGGGTTTTTGGGGATCTTGGGTCATTTTTGTACGTATGAGGTAGAGTCAGGAAGATAAAAAACTGCCATTTCTGACTATCTTGCCAGCTGTATTTCAGTCCAGTTGTAATGTAATCTGGGGTCAACTAGGATATCATTGAAACCTGACCAGTTGCTTTGATCTAGGACTGGACTTGAGTTGATAATTACTGCTATAAAGACTCTATGGTGGAGATGCAGTAAGGGGCAATGCTATGGTGATGTGTAGTGAGCATATCACCTTGGCGATAGATACAGTCACCACCATTTTCAGTAAGCATTAAGTATATAAGGGAGGGAGGCCAAACTCATTAACATGCAGGGTTGTCATACTGCTGGAATTTGTAAAAGGATGCCCTCCCTTAAACATTGCCAGCAGTTCAACAACCCTGAAGCCTGAGCATATCCTCTCAACTTCCTCACTTGCCCAGTGTGTGTGTGTATGGGGGGGGGTGTAGAAAACCTTCTGACTTCAGCATCAGAATCAGCACTGCTCCCTAAACCCTTTCAGTGCCAGGTGGTGGTCATTTTTTTTTTATTAATTTTGAATATATACTTCTGACCATTATGTATTGCTATATACTATCTATTAGTGATGTGTAAAAAATGGAATGTATTCTGTAAATTATTTTAGTGGGCAGACCACTTGAGTGCTCTCTATTTGCCTTAAGGACATTATTAATAGCAGCAACAATATAATAATATTTGTGGCATGTGTGCGGCGCACTGTGGGAATAGCACATTCACACTGGTGTTGGATGCTGGTGCCCACAGATGCGCTTCAAATATGCAACTTGATGGGTTAGTGTGGGACGCATGAGTATGTGAAGAGCATGTGCATACCGGCAATCTTTTGGTTGGATTCATTCAGTGAGGCGTCTTTTGGTGTGCCTGTGCTCCAAGCTCTAATTTTTTATTGGTTGTTTAGAACAGCCAGGTTAGACATGGAGAGCATGTGTATTTCAGTGATTAATATCCAATGAAGGTGCATACACCAAGAGGCTGGTTTTGCCTCCTAAACATGTGAGTCTATAAGCTACCCATTCAAAAAGGTGATTTGCCATGGCGACAGAGGAGACACTGAATAATACACACGGAGGAGGTGTTCAACGTTTAAATATTACAGTCTACACTCAGATCATGTAAACTTTTTCTTTTGTGTTTTTTTTGTTAGTGGAAAAGTTGTGGATGACCTTCTGTTGCGGACCAGATCCCTGCGAGTCATCTGGAGATAGGCTTCTCAGCTTTGGGCTTCTGATTAGACTTTTTGTCTGTTCAGGCCTGCATGAGTTTTGGGGTAGAATGTACCTGGGTTGCTGGGGGAATCAGTGACCTTGTAACATTCTCACACTGGCAGGGGTAACCAAAACCATGTTTTATTTGTGGAAAAAAGGAACATTTAGGAGTAACCTGAGGCAACAAAGTGCTCTTGCCTGCAATGGTGGCTGATAACCTTCTCCAATTCTGTCCCAAACAGCTGCTTATCGACGAATGGAAGTGACACCAAAGACTTCTTTGGGATGGTAAGCTGACCAAATCTTGAGCTACAGAGTGAGACATACAGCCAAAGGAAAACTGAGGCCTTTCTTGTAAAACTAGCAATGTCAAAGACTGCTTCAGTAAGATATGCATTAGCCTCAAGGATCTTGGATATAATCACAACAAGATCTTCCTTACATGTGTTCACTTGGATGGGATACAAGAGTTTATCCCCCCAAACAGTAATAGATCTAGTCACCCAAGCAACAGCAAAGGTGTGGCACAAAGCATCACTAGAAGTCACAAAATCCTCATTCTAAAGAGACACTTATCCAAATGATCCTTAAGCTGATAGAATCCAACAGGGCAAGGTTGTGTTCTTTGGTAGGTGAAAAATTTGTGGTGCACCATAGCGGGGTACCCCACTGTGATAAAACCTCTGCGGAAAAAGGGTACAGTAGAGAGATAAGCTGAGGAAAGAATAGCCTCCAGTCAGGTGTCCTCCATTCTACCTGGTCTAAGGAATGGTTAGGAAGGAATAAAAATGTCTGCATCCTTTTTGCATCAGGGGAAAAGGAATTAGAATCTGATGCCCCATAGACCTTAAGGGTAGGGATGGGTGTCATTTTTACCCCAAATACCCCCACATTCTTTGTGATTGACTGGAAAGACACAGGCAGAGGTGATCCAAGTTCCTCCTTGATCTGGCTGCAATCCCTGTGCAAGGGGAGGCTGGGGGAAACAAAGTGCTTTTTTGCTGTTGACAGGGGTAGGGGAGGCAGTTAATAAAAAAAGAAACACAACAAATAAAATTGAAAAAAATATAAGAGACAGAGACAGGAATCCTGACTGAGCTATGACTGAGGCAGACTGATACTAGACTAAATAGAGCATTTTGCAGAAGGCCAAGGCAAGACATTTATATAATTTCTACTGTGAACTTTATACACACATAGTAGTTGAGTAATGTTCAGCAAATGTACAAGGGGTAGAAAAGTATCAGGAGCAGTGCAGGGATGCGTGAGTAAAGTGGTAGTGCAAAAATGGATTGAAGCCATGGTTGCTGTGTGCAATAAATTATGGTGATCCCTCTCTTCCTGAGGAAGATTCAGTTTGTAAAAGCCCCACCAAAAGTTCACCACCACCTGTACAGTACCACAGTACTATTAAAAAACAATCTAAAAACACTGAAGACAACATTCACATTCTAGTGTTGGAATTATGGAAAAAGGTGTAGCACCTCAACCAACTGCTGCATCTGATAGTGAGGCAAACAAGCACAAAACCATCTGTCTTGAAAGTAGCAGTGAACGTTGTGAATTTAAAAGTAAAAATAAATAGTTTGAGACCTGTAAAAGCCTAGGTGAATATGAAAGTAGCCGACAGGAAGAGTCGGATGAAACTGAGGATGACCTGATGATGATGATGACGTAGATCTAAAATAAATCTCTCAGGCATTGTCCTCTTCTTCAGATACAGATGAAGTTGAGAGTGAGATAGACAAAGCAAAGATGCCCAAAAATACACAGTCATCCTGTTAGTCATCATCAGCATCATCACCACTTCCAAGTCAGAGAGTGTACTCAGAGTTTGTTCATTTGATACAACACCTATGGCTCCTGATGCAGACTGGTATGACTCTGAGTTTGTTGTAGGAGATGACAAGTCATAGACTGCCCACACATGCTGCCTCCACCACTTCCTGTAGTCATGCTGTTAAAGCAATAAAGTTACAGAGGTATTTTGCCATGTCCTGACAACCCACACTTACTGAGTTCTTCACATAAACTATCCCAAAGTACGCCTGTGGCAAGGTTGCCAAGATGTTGGCAGTGGACATTCTGCCGTATTCTTTTGGTGAAAGCTGAGGATTTAGAGAACTGATGTCATGTGTATCTCCTCTCTGGCATATCCCAAGCAGCAGTTATTTTCCAGGTTGCCTGTTCCAGAATTGTACAAGCAGGTGGTTATTGTGGTGGGCAAAGGACTGGAAAGCTCGTAAGTCAACAAAATCCACCTGACACCAGATATGTGGACAAGTGCACAGACTATATTACTGTGACTGCACACTGGGTTTCCCTCCCTCCAAAGATGGGCAACACTAGCTTACAGCATCAGGTAACAGCAACTGATCTTGTCTCTGATTCTAACGGTATGGTAAAAAGGCAGCAGAAGGAGAGCCCATACCATCAACATGCCACCTTGTGGATGCAGCAGTTTGAGAGACAGTCCTACAAAGTGATACATAAATGAATTAAACTAGATCAGGTGATAGAGGAATGGCTTGTACTCCGCTCCTTAAATGCTGGTTTTGTGTCTGCTGATAATGGCTGCAATGTAATAGCTGCAATGAGAATAGGTTATATGGTGCATGTGCTCTGCTTTGCCCATGTGCTAAATTTAGTTGTGACCAAATTCTTGGCAGCATCCAAAACCCTCAGAGAGATGCTGATTATTCCATATAAAAGTGTAACAACCTGTCCCATCACTAGCAGAATGGAGGTCCCTACCAGGTGGAATTCTACTTTATGCATGATACAGTATCTGTTTGAACAGAATAAGTCCATTAGTGAATACAGAATGCAAAACTGGAAGGCTTAGGAAGGAGCCTCTTTTTTAACTGGGCAAATGCACATAACGTTGTCAGACATGTATATAAGGTGCTGAAACCTTCTGAAGAGGCAACCATTCTGGTTAGTCGAGTAGGGGTAGGAATCAGCAAAATTCTTCCACTGAGATATTTATTGCAGAAAAAACTGAGGAGCACGGCTGAGGAATCATACCATAATGACAACACAGACATGTATCAGCTGGTAAAGGACATGTAAAGTGCTTTGAGAAAGAGCTTCATCTAGTATCCATTAAAAGCAATGGGGAATATATTCTTGCCAGTTTGCTGGACCCCTGCTTTAAACACAAAAAAAATCATAATTTCTGCATGATAATTGTGTTGTGATGATCAGCAGAATCTATCTGAGAAATTGAATTATTTCAAGGAATAAAGAGATATGACTATTGATTGAGTCTAGGGTTGCATTGTGGAGGATGAGAGAGAGATAGTTAGGGCCAAAACAATGCTAGAAAGCGTAGTGAAAAGGAAGGCAGCAAAAGGTGTATACCAGCAGTAGCAGAAACAGCTACATCAGCCAGAACATCTCATTCTCATTCGGAACACTGGGCGATTCATGGGTCTCAGGAATGGCAAATATCCAATATTGGTGGTGGTGGTGGCAGTGTTGGGAGACGAACATACTTAAAAATGAACCAACATTTAATAACATGCAAGCACAAGCCCTGAGGAACAAAATGGTTTGTAGAGACCTTGGGCTTGCCAAAAACACGCCCTGATACAAAAAAAAAAAAATGAACCCCTACTAGCCTATTGCCAGCAGTTTGTTGTATGATGACCATTGGCAAATGCCACTGGTGACTTTCCGGCATTTACCATTACAGTAATTGCTGCTGCGCTGAGCTGTCTAAGCAGCAGGATGAATAGACAGCTCCAAGGAACTGGGGTCAGCAGCAGTGAGATGAGACAGGTGATGATTGTTCCACTTGTCACTAACTCAAGTGATGCATCTGAGGCAGTATCAGCACCATGACTAGCCCCCCCACTTCAGGTGTATCTGGAGAAAAGAAGAAGGCCAATAATGATTCTCCTCCTTCAATGTGCATTTTTGAGAATTTGTATTAGCGTCCAATGATGCAGCTGATCTGATCTAGAATTGCACCATGTTTCCTTATTGCATCAGCTTCAGTGTCATTTTCAGTCAACACTCATTTCTATCTCTCTCATACACTTATCTGACTCTCTATTACCAGTCAAAATAATTGCTTGCCCTTATACTAATCGGTTGGGTATTATGAAAAGATTGTGCAGGAATAAGCAGGCAGCGTATGTGATAACTGCCTAATTAGTTGTTGTTCATTGCACAGACAGCATATAATGTAAGTCAAACTAAAAAAAACATGAAATATATAAGGAACAATCCAAAGCTTGCTATTGCTTTTGTTGCAGGTCCTTCATGAAGTTTGGATTGAGGTGGTCCAAGCAGGTCTTCAGATGATGTCCCACATGAGACAATAGAAGAAAATGCTTGTGATGAAACTAAGACCATGTCAAACTATTATGTATAAAAGTCTACCACAAATAAGATATTTTAACCTGGACTATTTTTGTTTAATATCCTAGGATTTGAAATGATCACTCTGTTTTCCCATTACAATCAGCTCTCATGAGCAGGCAGGTCCTGTTGATGATTCTTAGGTGACCATCCCCTCCAGATGATCACAGGACATGTTAGGAACTTTGACTGTCAGTTTTGTAACCTGAAGAGCTGATAGAAGAGAATCTAGGAGGAAATACAAAACTGGCATTTCCAGTGGTGGTGGTGGTACTGTTCAGTTTGGCATTTGTAAAGTAGATGACACAAAGCATCAGCATTAAAAAGAGACTTCCCTGGCTTAAACACAATGGTTAAAACAGAGGGAGAAATGATAGGCACTGAGCAGTATACATAAACCTAAAATTGAAAAATGTACATCCATAGATGAAGGTGTGGAATGTTTTAACTCCTGTTTTGACAGCAAGAGCCTTCTCATCAAAGTGTGTATAGTTGTAATCTGTACAAAATATAGTTCTTCTTGAGTAGTATACAACAGTTGCTTCCTTCCCACTTGACAACAAATGACTAAGAGCAGCGCCAACCATAAGATGATTCATTAGTTGTAAATCTTTAGCATAGTGAAGAAGCACAGATTCAGATGGTAGCAAATTCTTGACATTTTCAAAGGCTTGTGAGTGATAGTGAACCCATTTCCATGGGACTCCTATATCAAGCCATAGATGGAAAGGTTCAGCTATTGTTGCTTTGCAAGCAAGCAAACTGTGATGGAAATTTAGCGGCCCAAGGAACTCTTGGAGTGTTTATTAGGACTTTGGTTCAGGAGAATCATGTTGTGCTGGTTTTCTGGTTGGATCCCAAGTGCATCAATACAGTACCCCAAGAAAGTAACAGTAGTAGATCCTAAATCTCATCTGTCCCTTTTTAAGCATATATCTGACACAGCAAAATGGGGAAAGCACTCCTCTATAATGCTCAACTAACACAGCTTCTGAAGTTCCCATAATCAGAATGTAATTGAAATACACAGTTACAATCCCTGGAATTCCACAAAGCAGGGTTTCTGGGATATGCTAGAATATTCCTCATGCAACAGATATTCCACACTGAAGGCTTTTAACTAAGCAGCATCCTAATCCACAAGCAGCCACTCATGTAATTGAAAAGGGTCAAGTTTAGCAAAAATGTTTCCTCTAGCCCAGTGCAGGAAATCCCTGATTTATGCAAGTACAGGGTATGGATGTTTAGTGTGCATTGATAATCTCCGTGGAAAGATTGAGCAGGAATACTCAGGCAATGCATATGATCATATCTGGGAACCTTTCAAATAAGCTGACTCTTGATCATAGAAATATTAACCATTAAACTACCCTACAATATAGATGCTAGGTGACATTCCCCTGGTGCTCCAATGAGTCTTAAAGGAACCCTTAACTTGCTACAGATTATAGATATCACTGCTTGAAGATTCACAAAACGATAAGGAAGGAAGAGGATCTCTTGATAGCTTGTTTTCTAATATACAAAGATATCACCCAATACCCAGTTACTCACATCTTTGCATTACTTCAACTGGAGTAATATGGCTATTACAATTTAATTTACTTAAAGGGATTGTAATACTTAAAATGTAAAAAATATAGGTTGTAGGGTTTATCCCCCTGAGTAAAACAAGAGTACTCCCACTGCTGAAAGGTGTTTTATTCAAAAGTTATTAATTTTCAAAGTTGAATTTTTTAGGTGCAATATCACAGTGGCCTGAAATTGTACAGTGGCGATGTCGCTACACGATCCTATGGACAGCTCTGGTCCCGGGACCATAAATCTCCATAGGATGGTGTAGCAATAGCGCCACTGTACAATTTTAGGCCACTGTAATATTGCACCTAAAAAATTCAACTTTGAAAATTAATAACTTTTGAATGAAACACCTTTCAGCAGTGGGAGTACTCATGTTTTACTCAGGGGGATAAACCCTACAACATATTTTTTTTTACATTTTAAGTATTTCTATCCCTTTAAATCACTGGAAATTTGGTGGCATTTAAGCAATATAAACAACAGACATTTTACACCTTATTTATAACATTAAAGTACAATTCTGGAGCAAACCAACTGCAGAATGGGGGGGATTAAAATCCAACAAATTCTCATTGAATTAAATGGTGTTTTAACCCCTTGAATGCTCTCTAGAATACAAGTGGTTAAAAGGCCCATTTAAATCAATAGAAGTTTTCATGTTCCCGTTTACCTAGATGAACAAGGTAATTTATTTGAATACTACAACACAGTTCATTCCTTTGTTTCAGTACATCAACCCAGTGCCATTGAGCCTTCATTCATTAAAAATGACTTAGTTGTGGTAGAACAACCATTGTCATATAATGAAACCTACCCATAGTGTCCTTGTTTTTCATGTCTGTCCCTACATTTTTCATTGTTGATATTTTTCAGTATTATCCAAATGGTAATGGTTGGTCGTTTAGTAAAACATGATATATAAACTTGTTTTTTGTAAATGTTTTTTTACAAACAGTATTTACAATGTTAATGTGCACACGTCCTTAAAAACAATGGCATATAGCAGGGAAATGAAAATAATTTAGCCTTGAAGCTCCTTTCACAGCACTGTATCCTCAGCAATAGAACAGCAAATGCCTCAAAGTCCTACATCCATATTTAGTCACCACAGAAATAATATTTAACAACTTGAGGATCAGAATGGTGCACAAAACAATGGAAAGCAATGTGTTTCACACCCCTCTGGTCCAGCAGGGTTTAACACTTCGAGAGACAGAGGGTGTCATCTGTCTTACTCTGGACTCTTCATCTGAGATGGAACTCAAAGGGTTAGACATTTCTGTTCAATGTGTCTCTTTCAAGGCCACTCAAGTAGATTGGCAAACCGCAATTTAAGATCAATGGATAAGTTGACCACATCTCCCTTTTAATGCAGGATGCTTATGCAAATGCACAGGAACCATAACAACTATCCAGTGTGTGTTTTTCACAAGGGACACATAAGAAAAATACATTTTGCAGGGATGCATCAGTTTTTACAGGTCTGCAATAATTCCCACACACATATCTGGGAAGCTTGTTTTCCTAAGTAACCAGAGAAACACTGTAGAGCTGAAGATGGAAGCATTCAAATTATATGTTTTGTGTCATATTGTGGGTGTGGCTTAATCAAGTGGGCTTGCCAGGGTGGTTGAAAGGAGTTTGCCTAAAATGGGTGGGAAAATGATAGGAATGGGTGGAATTTGGCTGAATAGACTGTGAATTGGGTGGGGTTATAGTGGGGCTCATCAAATCATAGAATCAGGCTCTGTTCTCAAAGACCTGCAATTCAGTATGGAAAAACTGGAGTATATATATATATATATATATATATTTGTTATCTTGATAAAGGCTATGTAACTTAGCCGAAACCTCGATCTGAATAAACATCATTTGTACACTTTGAAAGTAACCCTGTGAGTGTTGTCAATTCATCTATAACTTGTATCTATCTATCTATCTATCTATCTATCTATCTATCTATCTATATATATATATATATATATAGATACAAGTTATAGATGGACTGAGGGCACGCACAGGGTTACTTTCAAAGTGTACAAATGATGTTTATTCAGATTGAAGTTTTCGCTACGTTACATAGCCTTTATTAAGATAACAAACATACAGAAGTGACTACCCATATATACTAAGTGAACTTGCCTCAAAACTGGTGCCAAAACCCCCCACATCAATTAGCATAATTAATTGCTCAAGTGAGAATAATTTGAATCGTGATGTTAACACTTAAACAAATGTACACATGTAATACTAATATAAAAAAGACACTGACAGTGACTGATAAAAACAATGTGGTCAGAAAGAATGATAATATGACCACTTCAAAAGGAAGACAGATAAAAGTGGTCACTTGGGTATAAATACACAACCCGCATCCGTATCCAAGCCAGTCCTACCTGACATTGCAACGCTCAGAATGGTATCACAAATACCTTATTTTACCTGGTTAAAAGGGAGCTGGCAACGTCAGGAGTCCGAACAAGGAGTAGAGTTGCAAGCTATGATCAACCCGGGAGAAACATACTGATATCTTATGGTCTGCCGGACTGACAGAAACCAATTATCCTATATTATCTCACGTATTTCCAATACTGTTAAATATGCATAATGTTTGAAAACAGAATTCTCATCAAAAGCAGAAATCAAATAACGAGTGTATTATAAACAGGTATCTATTGAATCATACAACGACAATCATAATGATACGGACAGAAGTTGTAGTATACCTAAAAATCATATGCATCTAGATCGTAATAATATGAATACTGACTGGTAAGGAATACTCCTAGGACTAACATAACAGAACTACACTACATATGATAAACAAAAAATGGTAGATATGCTCAGTGTTCTATAAAACAGTATACGTGTGAGCACTTGTATGAGTTGTTATATAGACAAATGGTGATGGACATAAGTCTTGGAGGATAAATAAGCTGAATATACGATAACAATGTAATGTCAGTGGTAGGTACACTCAAGTCCATGCGTAGTCCTGCTGTTTCTAAAATATACTCACTATATATGTGTGGTGTGCAGGTATATATAAAGATACATATGTATGTATATGGAGGGCAATCTATCACTCCACCTCATTATTATGCCAGCTATTTAGCTACATAAAACAAGCAGTGATCAAACTTCGCATATGCAGTATTAGTGTCTCATGTGTGTATAATTGTAGATACAATAGAAATGCACTAAAATACAGTAATAGATTTAAAGGTGAGACTCAAAACATATGGACTGTTCTTAAAGGGATAGTAATACTTCATTTTAACTTTATTTTATTTTGTAGGCATTAAAAAAACATGAAGAATGATATAAGTCTTATCTCTGAAACATTTATGGTTTAAGAGATATTCACAAACAAAGTACCCCCCCCCTGTTCAACCAGATCAGAAGGGAGATGCCCAGGTAGACTGCAGAGAGGGACAATGTTCAATTAAGATAATAGAAAAAGCTGAAAAACTTGTCAAGGGGGGAAGGGCTTTCATTGTTTTCATACAAAGAAAATTGTCCCCTTCTGTTATCTGTACTGTCATACAACCAGACTCACATCTGAGAAGAGATGGCTTACACTAGGTAAAAGGGGCGGGGAGGGGAACTTTGCTTGTGAATATCTCATAAACCATAAAGGTTTGAGAGATAAGACTTATATCATTCTTCATGTTTTTTTAATGCCTACAAAATAAAATAAAGTTAAAACGAAGTATTACTATCCCTTTAAAGTCTCTGTCATAAAACCCAGATAGACAGATATATTGTTGCAACGGTCAGTAATGATTGTAGTGACAGTTCACTACATATTGCTTTATCACATAATAGTCTAACACAACAGTCTTACCCCTCCTCTGGTTGATTTCTCCGTGTCGTGGTGTGCAACTTCATGGTCGCATACTTACCGACTTCTTCTTTCCCTATGTGGACTATAACTATATTATGAAGTAGTCTCACGAACCTCAGGATTAGGGTTACTTAGAAAGGGTTCTTCTCTCCAATCGCCATAATTTACTGATAGGTCGGTACTCATGATGTTAAATCCAGGGTTGTGTAGAAGATATGGAATCCGGACGGTATTCTGAGTGATTCCTAGTCCATGAATTATCCAATTCATGATATATTTGTATTCCATGGGGCAAAGACAAAATGCTCACAGATGAAGAATATTAAATGCACGAATTACCAATATACTGCTAAAGAAAACAGCGTACCGAACAGATAAGAGAGACCACTGGAGATCCTATAGCTATTACTAGATTGACACGCGAAAATAACAAAAGCAGGCGTCTGTGAATAATATTGGGCCCAGAATGGTGCTCTGAAGATGTGAGATGTATATCAAGGTATGAGCTGTTAAATGTTATAGAAGAATGGAGTGCGGTAAATTATCGGCATTGAAAGTGTGCATATATAAATAACGCTCTATTGAAAGGAAATCAGTCCTTTATAATTGTCTTGGACGTGACTATTGGGAGTTGGGAGCGTACATGTGAATAATGCTTTATTGAAGAGAACTCAGTCTGTGATGATTATCGGACATTTAAATATATGGTGTACATGTGGATATATATTTGGAAGATCTGAAGAGGAATTGATGCCATATAGATACTAAAGTATGTTTCAGATTGAGGTGTTGTTACATGCAGGAAGTTACAATTTAGTATCCAGCAGACTAACCGAGTCTGTAGTTTTTATAGGATGATTGTTTGTATCAGCAATACTTGTTACTCTGTATGGTGCTCAGAGTGATTGTTTGTCGACAGAGCTCTAATATAGGGTTTCTGACGGTGAAGATATATCACAGAGTATCACCAAGATTTTGGTGAATGTCACGGCGTACCATTTAGATTTATGTGAAGGTATGTGTAGAGTTAATTCCTGCATGTGCTTTTGGTTTTATTGAATGTGTATTTTTATTGTGTGTTGGAAGTTTTTTTTTGTGATATTGTTTTGGAGAGGTGTCATGGTTTGATGTGGCAGGGCGGAGAGGGGTTAACCCTTGAAGGACCTCTTGAGACGTGGAGGGGAATTTTTACCCTATGGTTGTGAGTGAGTTGTGTCAGTGATTATTGCTTGGCACTTTACTTACCGACAGGTGGGTGAAGTCCAATCCGCTTGAATATCAGGAGGTACATTATTGAGGGTTTCTCATCTCACCGACAGTCCGGTATAATCGAGGCACAACGATATTATATTATATGTAGAGTGTGTACACAATATATATGGTCTTATTTTATTTTTGAGATGTATATATACTAATTTTAATAAATATATCTTTGATATCACTATATCCTTTATCCTTAAGGGTGAATATAGCGCTTATCTTATTTATTTATTTTTTTTTTAATGTCTGTTTTTACCATTGGGGATAGAGGTAATTAGATAGAGCTGCTTATTCATCCTCTGAGCTAGGCTAATATTCTGTTGCACTACATATTTATTTTTTCTGCAAAAAAGTAGAACAATTCTGGGACAAACCAATTGCATTATAGGGAACTAATCAAATACACGTTAATTTTAAATGGGGAATGTAACAACCTGAATGCGAGTGAGGTCTTTAAAGGGATAGCTCTGATTAATAATCATTTGCTGTGCGCCAGGCAGAGCGGTATTTCAATATTTTAAGATTTGTAGTTCAAGCGAATACAGTTCTAAAGGATCACTCTCCCTCCCCTTTCACCTGTGTCACACTGCTTCGCTAAGCTGGTTGGATGAAGCATAGCGAGGGACAATCTTCACTGAGCATAAGGAAAATGTTGCCCTCCTTTGCCAAGAGGGGCAGGGTTTCCTTATAGTCATTGGATGAAGATTGTCCCTCACTTCGCACTGTCCGGTCCCAGGACTGATTTCCACAACTGAGGGGAGGCAGCTAAGGGTAGGTAAAAGGGGAGGGAGGGGGGTCTTTTAGAATTGAATTATAGACATTATTGTCTATACAGCTTGTAAATACACCCTATTTGGACTGATTGTATAATATCAGTTCTAAAATCAGTCCGGTGTGCCTGAGGTTTTCTTCTCAATCCAGATAAATTAAGTACCGTAAAGATCCCACCATATTCTTTTTTTGTCAGGTAACTTGTATGAGAACTGCCTGCAATTTGTTCATTTGACTTATGCAGCTCTGTACAGCAGCCTGTAAATCTTTGTCTCTTCCCCTCCCCAGTTGTTCCCCATTATCAATTTTTCTCTAAGACAGAGGAATCCAGAGTGTGAGTCGGAGTGCTCTCTTGCCAATGAGATCGCTCCAGCTCATGTGCTGGATTCCTCTGTCAGAGGAGGAGGTGATAATGGTGAACAACTTGGAAGAGGAAGAGATGAATTTTGACAGGCTGTGGTACAGAGCTGTACCACAGCCCGTCCTGAACTGACATCATGACATCAATATCAAAAGATTATATATCTGGCTATACTGCAGGAAAAAAAAACGGATTGAAGATTTACTCAGATGGAACATAAAGATAAGAAGAACTTTAATAAAGGTGAGAGTTCCCCTTTAAGAAATGTTAGTGAATTGGCTCCATAGAGTAACATAGGAATTGTAGAAGTGGTCTCGTTTTCCTGTTGATCTTCTTCTTCCTTTAATCTTCCCATTCATTATCTCTGAAACACATCTGAAGGAGCATCTTGAGGTGAGTGGGGTGGGTAGATGTTCAGCAGCTGGCATCATCAGAGTATTGGAGATTTAGAGCAAAAAACTATCTCCTAGTTCTACTGCAACATAGAAAGCTTGGTGATCTATTTTTTAAAACAAATATATGTATACCCAGCTGTATTTATACCATTTAATAAAGCAAGTTTTTTATTATGAATATCAGATCCTGTTGATCTTTCCAGAGAGTGGTGTCACCAAGTAGGACAGTAATATACCATGAATGTTTCATACCAGCTTGACTATCACCAGTGTGTTAGTACATTACTTTTCATTGTACATTGTGTATGTTGTATTCTTGCACCGTGTAGTCTTTGTTTTCTTCTTCACTTATGAAGGATCTTGAAGGTGTATTCTGGGTTATTTGGAGAGCAGTGTCTACATCCTGACATTGAGTGCCTGCTGAGTGAGGACAGTGTGAATCCCCTGTATGCCTACTTGGTGGGGTTTTGTTGGAGGCCACATTGAGCTATCTTTTATTCACTAGGAGCGCCCCTCGTGTTTTTTTTCTTATTCATTCTGTAGAATTTCTGTTGTGTACACTTCAAGCACATTCTTAATTTGTTTGTATATTTATGATGCAAGTGTGGAAAGCAGAAATCATAGAAGCAGGTGAGTCCTTGATGTGCGATGATCAAAGTGCTTACAGGTGCTTTTTTCCATTTACAGGAGACTGCATTTCTTTCAAAGTTGGAAGCATAGTGTGACTATATTGGCTGGAGGTTAAGTGAGAACCTTCCTCCATCCACTGAAGTAGAAAGCACTGTCACATTACTAGTGGTAGAGATGCTACCACAGCAAGTTACCATGTGCAAAATTATTTCATTTATTAGATTTCCAACGCACTGTGAAGCATTGTGATGGGGACCTATAGCATATTTTTTTCTGTTTCTTGACTTACTAAGCAGTTTAAATGCGCTTGAATGCGTTACATTTTCGAATTGTTCTGCCAATAAACATTGAATTAAAAAAATCCCAATTTATATCATTGAGAATCTGTATTTGTCCCATAAGGTGCAGTTTGATTGAACCTGAATTACATTTTAGGACCCCAGTCTCACTCTTTGTAGGCCCAGCTCCTTTATCCCTTTGAGTGCCAGAGGGGTACGCAAAGCATTGCAAAGCAACATGCAACATATAGTTTAAATGGTGTTTTTCTGGGGAAATCTACTAATGAAAAGGATTTGGGAGTAATGGTAGACAATAGATTTAGCAGTAGCATGCAGTGCCAGCTGGCAGCTGCAAAGGCCAATAAGATATTGGCATTTATTAAAAGGGGTATTGACTCAAGGGAGGAAGATATTATTATGCCTCTTTACAGGTCCATGGTAAGGCCCCACCTAGAATATGCTGTTCAATTCTGGGCGCCCTTTCTGAAAAAGGACATTATGGAACTAGAGGGAGTGCAGAGGAGGGCTACAAAACTAGTAAGGGGAATGGAAAGTTTTATTTATGAAGAAAGGCTAGAAAAGTTAAACTTGTATACACTAGAAACACGGTGTCTTAGAGGGGATATGATAACAGTATATAAATATGTTCAGGGCCCATACAAAGGGCTTTCCAAAGACCTGTTCATTAACAGAACAGTACACAGGACAAGGGGCCACCCGCTTAGACTTGAGGAAAGGAGATTTAATCTACAACAGCGGAAGGGTTTCTTTACAGTAAGGACAATAAAGTTATGAAATTCATATCCTGAAGAGGTGGTGCTATCGAATGCCTTTAAAAAGGGCCTGGATACTTATTTAAAAGAGCATAACATAGAGGGCTATGTACGTTAGTATTGGGATTAATATTTAGTTAGTGCCAGTTGATCCAAGAAGAAATCTGATTGCCATTTGGAATCAAGAAGGAATTTTTCCTCCCATTCAAGGCAGAATTTGAAATTGCTATACTGAGGGTTTTTTTTGCCTTCTTTTGGATCTACGATGGTATACAGGAATAGGAAAAGGGTTGAACTAGATGGACGCAAGTCTTTTTTCAACCTAAATTACTAAGTTACTATGTATACATTTATTCACAGTTCTCAATGTGTTTTTTGTCTTTTGTTTTTGCCATTGTATGTCTGAATTGAATATGGATTGTTATTCATTATTACTCAATAATAGGAACTAAAACAAGAACTACACCTGGCAAGGTGTCAGATTGTCTATACATACCACTCTAATGTATTTAACATAGTAGAAAGGAAAAAAACATATATTAAAGAGAATAAATTCAATCAAAATCCAGCAAGGTCTCATGTATCATGTGATACAATCATAGAGAATAGAAGACAAAGTAAACATATTCTAAAATGATAAATGTTCATGTTAATAATGCTAAATAAAATCTGGATGATAATGTATTATAATTTGACTAGTTGAAGAGCCTGTTACTCAGGCCACAGTGCCACTGCCAGCCGGTCGCGGGGCAGTCATGCGCAGTAGAGACAGCCCGCGCCACGACTGATACAGAGTTGGACGCTCCGAAGCCGCGGCACAGGCAGTCTCTACTGCGCATGACTGTGTCGTTACACACGTTTTACCGAATTATTATATAGGATATAATAGAGTAATTAGATATAACAAATAGCTTAATATATAAGCATTAATATAAAAGTTCCTCTGTTATGTAGACAATGCAGCCTTCAATATATATTTTTTAACAAAGTAGCAACTAGTGAATTAAACTCAGACACCTAATATGTCTTTGTTTGTTTTAATGATCTATGTTTCTATGATTTAAGGTGAGTCATCAAGGGGTGATAGGAGCAGCTTATCAGACTTGCTGCTTTTCACCACCTATTCACTTCGGGTATGATCAATTGAATTTCCCTGCCTTTCATATTTGAGGTAGGGAAATATGAAAGTGATATAAATGCTTACACATACAGAGTCTGCCCCCATAGAGTGAAGGATATCCACACTCAGACTGAGAAGCTCTGCCAAAACTTTGCTTCCTTAACCTAGGACAGCATTCTGAACTCCACCAGCCAGGAACCAGGATCATAGCTCCATTCACCCAGTCACTTAGGCAGAGTGAACACACTCTGGATACACCAAGCAGCCCCAAGCAGGTTTAGGATAAGAACTCTTTATTGCAGAACACACAAGGTTTATATACACACATAACTGCATTATCAACACATCTTGGAATGCAATAGGATACAGCCCACTGCAAACCACATATGGAGAGACAATGGGGCCAGTGGTGGAGGGGCACATAATACAAAGAGGCACAATGAGAACAATACACAAGTTATACAATGGGAGTAACCATACTGTGTGATGGAACAATGGGTAGGTGGTGACAAAATACAATGGGGCCAGACAGGAGTGAATTAACTATACAATGGGACAAAGGAATAGGGCTGGGAAGGGGGCCAGAATACACAGAACAGGATAATGTACTTTGTGCTGAAGCATCTTGTACATCTTCCAATGTAATTACAGTCTTTTGGGAGGTCTGGTATCATTTGGCCTGACCAGGCTGGGGAAAAGGGCTCACTGGGGAAATAAAATAACCGGGGATAAGGGGACAATCACCCTCCTTGGCAGGGGTAGGGACTCAGTCTTAGGGGGAAGCTATACCCTATTACAGGGTGGTCCATAATCTGTGGGCAGGAGGCTGGCCCTCAGCCCTCTCCAGGAGCCCCAGTGATGGAGGATTCTGTCACATTTCTCCCCCTTCCGAAGGGGACTGACCCAGGAGGAGACCCCAAACGGGTTGACTCCGCAGTCAGTCAGCTCACCTGGCCCATCAATGCCCTCCCAAAATTGGTGTCACTACCAGCCTGCCATTCCAAAAGCTGTACTGACCCGACCAACCTCTGCCTCTCCCTCAAAATATGATACAAAAAAGGGAGAGGGAGATCCTCAGGGTAAAAAATACCATGAGGATGAACCTCACAAGAGAAAGTAGCCTATTGGAATGAGGCACTGGAGAGATAGGGAAATACAAAAAATGTGAAAGCTTTATTAGACAGTTCATATATAAATCACAGACAAGCTAAAAACAATTAAAAACAGTCAGTGTAAGGCTGCTCAATCACTTATAATATACATTTCCAGATAAACAGTGCAAATAATAGATATCATATACCAAAAAGTAAATAGACACTGAAAAGTCTCAACTAAAAATTGAAAATGAGCCCATAAGGTGCATAAGTAATAAGACAAATACTGACAAATAGACAGTGCAAAATAAAGGTATACTTATCATGTGCAAATTAAAGATGGTAAACACACTGGGAATGTCTAATGTAGAAGCCGAAAATACTGGACACCCAACGCGTATCGCCACCTCCGTGGCTTCGTCAGGGGTAATGAGAACTCGAGTGACATCAGTTAATAAAATATGCCAATGTTTGGCTAAGATGCCACGTATTACAGACCATAGAGAGTTGTATTGAGTAATCAATCGGGCAGTCTCTTCCTGTTGTTTCTTTTACCATCCAGTGTTTAACCCCTTAAGGACCCTTGACGTACCAGGACCGTCAAGGTCCTTGAACTACTCATGGTACGTCACGTACTTTTTACTTACAGCGCTCTACCGGGAGCGCTGTAAGTAAAAATAGGGCCTGAAATGGACCGCTCCAAAGATCGGAGCGATCTCTTTCAAGCCCCATAATGACGCGCCGATACACGTGACAGGTCACGTGTACCGGCGCGTCCAAGTGCCCCTATGCAGTCATTATGGGACGGAAATGTCCCATGACCTCCGGTCCTTAAGGGGTTAAAAGGGTATCCCTAGGAGTATGTAATGCATGCTTATAACCTTTTTTCAAGCAAGACTGAGGATAACCTCTTTCTTTAACCCCTTACCGCTCGAGGACGTACATGTACTTCCCGAGCGGATGTCCCAGGCGGACAGAGGACGTACATGTACGTCCCGAAAATCATTTACAAAAATGAAAAAAAAAAAGTTCGGCGGGCGTTAAGTGCCGGCCGCGCGCACTAAGGGGTTAAAACGGTGTTGTAATTCCTTAGCTCGCAAGTGAAATTGGGTGTCAGCAGAACATTTTCTCCGTACTTTTAAGTATTGACCAGTAGGGATACCTATTTTGTAGCTCAAAGGATGTGCCCTGGAGTAATGTAGAAGTGCATTAACTGCTGTTGTTTTACTATTTGGATTTAGTACCAATTATCGGAATATTTATATATGAATGCATTTTACCTTTGTTCTGGTTTATGTCTGACCTGGCTACAGGATTTTCCAGCAAATTTATCTTTATATAATTGGAACATGACTATAGCGTAATTTGGATATAGTGGGAATTCTTCAGCCGAGTTTATTGATCATGAAACATGATTTCCTCATTTATTAGATCTTTTGATTATGTTATTAGAACTGATTTCTAATAAATTGGGAATGTAAAATGTATTTATGTTCACATATGTAACTAATGAGTCACACTATTTCTTTTCTGTACTGATTTTTGTCAGGATTGTATATCATATATAATTTATATCATCTACATTCTTATAATCCAATGTATAATTTGTCTGATTATATTATTGGTGCTAGTGTCTTGATCGGCAAAGACGAGGTCCTCAATTATTTTCCCTTTATCTGTGGTCAATGCTCAATGCTCGACCTATAATAATGAGTCACTCTTATGCGGCATGTTTCTTTTCTATTTTCTGTCAGTACATATATGTCTTTGTAGTACCACAGTTCCTGTTATCTATCTGATATCATCTTTGTACCAATATATTTTTGATAACTGGATTGAGACGAGGTCCGCAATTATTTTTCCTTTATTTGTGGTTAATGTTTAATGCCTGACATACTGTGTGATGGAACAATGGGTAGGTGGCTACAGGATACAATGGGGCCAGACATGAGTGAATTAACTATACAATGGGACAAAGGAATAGGGCTGGGTACAGGTGTCCCCGAGGGGCCAGAATACACAAAACAGGATAATGTACTTTTGTGCTGAAGCATTGTTTACATATTCCAAAGTGATTACAGTCTTTTGGGAGGTCTGGTATCCTTTGGCCTGACAAGGCTGGGGAAAAGGGCTCATTGGGGAAATAAAGTGACCATGGAAAAATCACCCCCCTTGGCAGGGGTAGGGACTCAGTCTTAGGGCAAAGCTATACCCTGTTCCAGGGCGGTCCATAGTCTGTGGGCAGGAGGCTGGCCCTCAGCCCTCTCCAGGAGCCCCAGTGATGGAGGGTTATGTCACATATAAGATATACCCGCTTGAAGCTGGTGTATGGAATTGGAGGCTCTTTCTGGGCTCCACTCAGTAATTAATGAGTAAAGGACAAATACAATCCAGCTACTGAAGAATAGGTAAATGGCTAATGTGCAAGGAAATCCTCTGATTTTCATGAGCTTTATAACATTCTCCAATTGATGAATTTCGCTCGTAGACTCACACATTGTCATTCTGCAGCAGTGATATTCCTATGATCTTGTTATGTCTCAGATAAGGTTTTGGTTATTAACGTCTTGTATGCTTGAGATGCCTCCATTGCCTAGTGAAACAACGCACAGTATGGTACCCTAGTATCCAAGGTGTAATGTAGTTTACTCACCAATATGCATATGCATGTCTACTGGGGAGCATGCATAATAAAAATATATTGATGGCTATTTGCTACAAGCCGTCTGATATAGGAGAGCGTGAAGAAGCCCAACTGCTACTGCAAATGGAAAAGGCTTCTCGGTTAGGAAATGTACTCATAATGGGAGGTTTTATCTACCCAGAAATTGATTGGAGAAATTAGAAGAATTCCATATCCCAACTATTAAAGAAGCCAACTAAAAATGAGGCCTTGCTTTATCTCATGGACTTAAACAATCCTCAGATGATATTTGACGTATAGATAATGGAGGATTTGGGCACTAGTGACCGTAATATGGCTTTGAAATGTATTGAGCTAAATAAGAAACACAACAATCACTATATATATATATATATATATATATATAGAGAGAGAGAGAGAGAGAGAGAAAGAGAGAGACAGTATAATGGAACGTGGACTCAGGAAGATCTAAGATCAAAACCACATGGTTTGAAATGAGAATTTTACCCATAACATGTGCATATTTTATCTACATCATCTGAAATGGGTGAAATTGGAATGATGGTGATGCACAAGATATATATAATATAATATTGTATTGTAGATAGGTGATGTGATACAGAAACTGTATATATGCAACTTCTTGGTGACTAATAGTAAGCAGATAAGAGATTGGGGACTGAGGAATCACTTTTGAATTTGAGTTCTGTATAGGTTAGATTTTGAACACATTTAATTGCTGTAAGCACTCAAACAACATTTACTCCAGCTCTATTCTGTATAGTGGATACTAGATATATAAGATATTGTTTCATATTTTCTCGTTTCACATTTCAGCTACATGTGCATTGTTTATTGCATTGTTATACTTCCATCATCTATTTTTACACTATCCTATAAAACTTACATTTCTTATAGCATATACCTACCTACTGCATCTGTATAAATCTTCTAGATTATTTTCTGTATTTTAGGGATTGAGGACCCATTTAAGTTGCTATCTGCTCTTTGTTATTCTAACATATTTTTACAATTATTATTTATTCTAGTCTCTGTTATCTAAAATGAGAATGTGGGACTAATAGATACTACCAGAGCTGCAATATACTGATTTATCATTTGTTTAGATTTTTCATATTAGTTTCTATTCTCAGTGACATTAGTCAGTTCTAAATGTATGTCTTTGTAGTGTAAATATTTTTATACAAGTTTAGCTATAATATTTTAATATACTCATTATATTCCTATCTTTTTTATATTTTTTGTTTGTGCTGTGTTTCTTGTTTAGTTCAATAAACCATGTATGTTTTATTTTTGAATTGAGATTACACATACTGTATTTTATTTTATTTTTTTTTGAGAAAGGGGCTAATAGCACACCTCGCTATGCCTACAGTTAGCCTTCCTGAAAGTACGCAAGGGCAGAGCCGTCATCATCTCATCCTCCGTTCTGGACCATTCTAAACTGCATATTTCAAGTCATTTAATTGATTCTTATTAACTGGACAGTATGTGACATATTGTTTATTATCCTTTACCTATTGGATTTTACAGTTAGACTCTTTGGCTTAGATCCTATTACCCCGACACAAAAAACCACCCCACAACATCTCTTCAAGCATGGTAAGCAATGCAATTACCTGTGCTATGAAGCCCCCCCACACACCTTTTTCCCCTGCCCACTGGTAGCCACTGATTTCCCACATGAACTGTTGTTCCTCTACCTGCTAGTAGCCTCCAATTCTCCACATCAACTTTCTGCCCCCTGCCTTGTTTCCCTGCCCACTGGTAACAACCAGTTCCCAGCATCCATTGTCTGGCCCCAGCCTTGTTTCCTTGCTCACTAGAAGCCACTGATTCACCACATGAATTTTCTGCTTACCCAGCCTTGTTCCCCTGCCCTCTAGTAGCCACCAATTCCCCACATCCACTGTCTGCTCCTGCCTTGATCCCCTGCCCACTGGTAGCCACCAATTACCACATGAACTGTCTGCCCCCCTCAGCCTTGTTCCCCTGCCAACTAGTAGGCACAGATTCCCTAGATACACTGTCTGCCCCCCCTTGTTCCCCTTCCCACTGGTAGCCATCAATTCCTCACATCCACTATCTGCCCCCCGTCTTGTTCCCCTGCTCACTGGTAGCCATCAATTCCCCACATTCACTGTCTGCCCCCAGCCTTGTTCCCCTGCCCACTAGTAGACACTGATTACCACATCCACTGTCTGCCCCTCTTCAGCCTTTTCCCCTACCCACTGGTAGCCACCAATTCACCACCATGAACTGTCTGCTCCTCCAGCCTTGTTCCCCCGCCCACTAGTAGCCACTGATTCCCCACATCCACTGTCTGCCCCCTCGCCTTGTTCCTCTGCCACTGGTAGCCACTGATTCCCCACATCCACTGTCTGCCCCCAGCCTTGTTCTCTTGCCCACTGGTAACCACTGATTGCCCACGTGAACTGTCTGCCCATCCAGCCTTGTTCCTCTGCCCACTAGTAGACACCGATATCCAACATCCAAAAAAAAAAAAAATGAATTATGGAAATATTTGAGCATACCAGCCTATGGGTAGAAAGACAAGCAACCCCTCATTTGCTGTGGGTGAATGTCTACTTTCCAAAATGGTATAACTTGCATAACGTTCCTTCATATCTCTAATGGTTAGGACAATTATAGTAAAGGCACCCTATTTAAAAAAGAAAACAAGTAGGTGTCATGTTGTGCTTCTGCCACCCCCTAAGGTATGTCAAGCCATACCAACGGGGTACCATTTTTCTTGGAGGAGTACCAGTAATTTGTGTAATTCCATAGTTTTCAAAGATTTCAGTACATTTGAAGGGGACTAATTGTAAAACAATTTGAAATGTTTTCCTTTCATGCCACTTTCTGGAAACACTTGTGCCCATAAGGCTTGGAGTAGAAAGGCAAGTGATCCCTCACTTGATGTCCTGCGTTGTCTTCTTTCCAAAATGGTATGTTTTTTTATCTTTTATTCATTTATGTACTTGTTACAGCCATTAAAGTACAGGCAAGTCATTTGAAAAACTACAAAAAATGATAGACTGCAGATAGTGTAGTTTTGTACTTCTGGCACCACCTACAGTAGTTCAGATCATACCAATGGGGTACCATTTTTCTCAAAAGAGCAGCAGATAATGCATCCCGTAGTAAACTCCATGATTTTCAATGATTTCAGTAACTTTGAGGGATGGAAATGCAACATAATACCTATTATTCCTTTAGTGCCAATTTATGGAAAAATTTGTGCACATCAGGCTAGGGGTAGAAAGGCAAGTATCCCCTCAATTGATGTGGTGAGTTGCCTTCTTTGCAAAATCATATGGTTTGTCAACATTTTATTTCATTTATGTAGTTAGTACAATCATTTTAGTACAGGCAAGTAAATTTCGAAAAAAATGCAAGAAAAATGATAGATTGCAAATTATATAATTTTGTATTGCTGGTACCCCCTAGAGCAGTTTAGTTCATATCAATAGGGTGCCATTTTTCTCAGAAGAGCAGTAGCTAATGAATACAGTAGTAAATTCAATAGTTTTACATGATTTTTGTACCTTCAGCCATTTTGTGATTCATATGTTAGTGTATTTTCACAAAATTGTTGTTTTAGGGTAATTTAATCATGTACATTTTTCGTTCATAAAGTTGAAAATACCCTTTTGTACTCCTGGTAATTAGGAGTCTGCACAGGCCAGCAATGTAGGTGAAACTATACATATTTGGCATTTTTGCACTCAAGGGTTTCAGGGCTTTTAAAAATATTTGAAACTTTCACAACCAACTTAAATGTTTTTATATACAGTGTATGATATTGGCAAAATTATTCATTTTTTATATTTTTATACTTATGATATCATAGTTTATTGCAAGTTGTATAATTTACTTCATTAGTGGCACTATGAAAAAAAAGTTAACCATATATATCTAGAAAGTTATCTCTGGGAATCCAAGTGGATAAACTTCCCCAAACCTCAGGCACTTAAACGGCTAATATAACTATATGGTTAAGCAATGGTACGCAGAAACAAAAATACTACATATACACTAAATGGCAAACTACTTGGGGAATCCATGTCAGAGAAAGATTCAGTAGTACTGACAGACAATAGACTTCACAATAGACTTAACAACTGTGTGCTGTGTCACTCAGCCTCTGCAAGAGCCAGTAGGGTTCTATTATGTATAAAATTGTAACGAAACTAGACAATTAATACAACAGATGCAACAACTATTTATAAATTCTGTTAATTGTAACATTTGTAAAAAAACTTTGGATTGTAATTAAATTGTATGCAATGCAGTATCTTACCCACCATTTGTACCTGTATACTGATTTAGGGTTTTATTACATTGCAGTTGATAATGTTATAACTGGGTTCTATCCCCATCAATTTTAATAGGAATCTGTAAGGTGACTTTTACATGGGCAGCATTGACACAGAAACAGCAAAGCATGAAAAAAATTGCATGCGTTTTAAATAATTATGTCCTAAGCAGGCCCGGACTGGCCATCGGGCACACCGGGCATTTGCCCGGTGGGCCGGTCCGGTGACCCAGTCTCCGTAGTAATACAGAGCGCTGGGAGATGACATCATCTCCCAGCGCTCTGCATTATTGCGAACCGCGCGCGAGAGATGCAGCTCTGTGCCGAAGGAGGCACAGATCAAACTGATGGTACGCCGCGTCGCCGCTAGATCACCAGGGATTTAAGGTAGGGGATCAAGGGGCATTGCGGAGATGAAGGGGGCGTTGTGGAAGGGGCATTGTGGAGGTGAAGGGAGCATTGTGGAGATGAAGGGGGCATTGTGGAAGGGGCAATGTGGAGATGAAGGGGGCATTGTGGAAGGTGCATTGTGGAGATGAAGGGGGCATTGTGGAGTGGAAGGGTGCATTGTGGAAGAGGGCATTGTGGAAGGGGCATTGTGGAGATGAAGGGGGCACTGTGGAGTGGAAGGGGGCATTGTGGAAGGGGGCATTGTGGAAGGGGGCATTGTGGAGATGAAGGGGGCATTGTGGAGTGGAAGGGGGCATTGTGGAAGGGGCATTGTGGAGATGAAGGGGGCATTGTGGAGTGGAAGGGTGCATTGTGGAGTGGAAGGGTGCATTGTGGAAGGGGCATTGTGGAGTGGAAGGGGGCATTGTGGAGATGAAGGGGGCATTGTGGAGTGGAAGGGTGCATTGTGGAGTGGAAGGGTGCATTGTGGAAGGGTGCATTGTGGAGTGGAAGGGTTCATTGTGGAAGGGGCATTGTGGAGATGAAGGGGGCATTGTGGAGATGAAGGGGGCATTGTGGAAGGGGCAATGTGGAGATGAAGGGGGCATTGTGGAAGGGGCAATGTGGAGATGAAGGGGGCATTGTGGAAGGGGCAATGTGGAGATGAAGGGGGCATTGTGGAGTGGAAGGGGCAATGTGGAGATGAAGGGGGCATTGTGGAGTGGAAGGGGGCATTGTGGAAGGGGGCATTGTGGAGTGGAAGGGGGCATTGTGGAAGGGGCATTGTGGAGTGGAAGGGGGCATTGTGGAAGGGGCATTGTGGAGTGGAAGGGGGCATTGTGGAAGGGGCATTGTGGAGATGAAGGGGGCATTGTGGAGTGGAAGGGGGCATTGTGGAAGGGGCAATGTGGAGTGGAAGGGGGCATTGTGGAAGGGGCAATGTGGAGATGAAGGGGACATTGTGGAAGGGGCAATGTGGAGATGAAGGGGACATTGTGGAAGGGGCATTGTGGAGTGGAAGGGTGCATTGTAGAAGGGGCATTGTGGAGATGAAAGGGGCATTGTGGAGTGGAAGGGGACATTGTGGAAGGGGCAATGTGGAGATGAAGGGAACATTGTGGAAGGGGCAATGTGGAGATGAAGGGGACATTGTGGAAGGGGCAATGTGGAGATGAAGGGGGCATTGTGGAGTGGGGCATTGTGGAGGTGAACAGTGTGGGGAGGAGGATGGGGTGGGCAGAGTGTGGAGGTGAATATGTGGGCGGGGGCAGGGGATTGTGTCGGAGGGGGGTGGGGACATCAAAATGCACCTTCGCCCTGTGTATACATAAATCCTTGCACCGGCCCTGGGTCCGGGCGTTAAAAAAAAAAAAAGCGAACGCCCCCCAAATGGGCTGCTCAAAAAATAAAAATGGGCTGCTCAGCTTTAAATGCCCGGGCCTATTTTTTGTCCCAGTCCGGGCCTGGTCCTAAGGGATATGTAATAAGGACAGCATGTGCTGAAATGGCTGCAGAGAAACACCATGCTACAAAGTCCTTCTACAGTGCAAAGACACAGCTACAAATTTGTAGAATATGTTTCAATGGAACTGCATTGCAGTCACACAGCTAGTGCAGGTACCTCCATTTTCCCTACAATTTTGTCACTATTCATAATGAGAAAATGGGATACTGGGAAAACTTTGCTACACTGTAGCACTAAAAATACACCAACAGTATCAGCTATTACAAAAATATTGTCCTTCAAAATTGTCAGTGTGAAAGAGTCCTAAGATAAAACCAATGATAACATATATCTCCTGCACTGGAATACAGACAAATTAGAATCCCTATGTTTTGTTTCTTTCTAAAAACAACATTAGGTGTGTCACTGAACTCCTGTGATGGAAGAGATTACTCTGATGCATTACTTTCAATGTTTTGGAGATGCCTCAGTCATGCATGGTGTTAAATATTCTCAGAACTGGAATGTTTATGTAGTAAGTATTTTATTTACTTGGTTATGAAGTGGGAATTCTGGTTTGCTACATGATTTTTTTTAACTGTGTGCAATTATGATATCCAGGGCTATTTCATTGTTGTGTGTGTGTGTTGTGAATCAAGATAAAAGTTTAGTAAATCTGGAGCAAATCTGTTCAGCCATATGCATAAAAGCAATGTGGCTCAATTCCAGGCCCAACCAACTTGACAGTAGGGGACAAACAAAGATGTCAGCTAATTTAAATGTAGTATTTAAGGCTTTGAATGCAAGAGAGATCTCCAACTCATTGTGAATCAATGATTGGTTGAATAGTGGGAAGATGATATGGGCATTTGTTACCCCATCATTTGGAATGTCAATGCCTGAGAGGTTTGGTTACATTAGGGCGATGCTTCTCAAACACTGGCCCCTGGACCTGCACCACTCCTTGCATTATCAATGCCAGTCCCTGGAATGCTTTATGTGGCCCTGACGTTCAAAAATACATAAATGGCTTAGATGTTAATAGTGATATTTGTCGGTTTAGGGAGGCAGCCAGCTGATCCCTGGCTAGAAATTATCTGTGAGAAACTGCTCTAGTATGTGTCCTGTGTAACTCCACCTTCCAACCAATGGGACCATGGGAAAATATTTGACCAGGGATTGACCATATATAAGCCAATGCCTGTTCATTTTTTTTTCTCACATTGGCTCAGGCAATGGCCTGATACGGACTGGTGGGGGTGGTGTTTCTTTCTTTTTTCATCACCTTTATAGCACCGGTGGCAATGGTGGGGTTGTTAAGAGGTTTTTTTTTTTTTTTTTATATGGCTATAACTGTGGAGGACACTGCAGTGGAGGACCAGGGTGTTGCTGACACCACTGGACTACCAACACCAAGGTACATGCTTCACACTGTAAACACACTGGGAGTGGGAACACCCCTAAATTATTTGGAATATCACTTCCTGTTTTGGAGGATGGGAGGAAAGGGACTTCATTATTTAGAATATTTGATCTTGTTTGGAATAGTGGGGGTAAGGGGACTTCATTATTTGGAATGTTGGTTCTGTTTTGGTGGGTGGGGGGAAAGTGTCTTACATTCTGGTGGATGTTGGTTCTGTTTGGAGGATGGGGGAACAGGAGCCTCTATTACTTTGAATTTTGGTTTGCTATTGGAAGGGAAGTTTGAGTATGGACTAATTTATTTTTACAGCTTCTACTGTTATGGGAGGGTGTCCCTAATGCTGTTGATGAATTGATATGCAGAATTTGGCCCCCATTAATTTATCTTGTAGTTGCTTGTGTTGTGATGCCTCAGAGCACATGATTAGGTGTCTGTTTGCTGCTGTTTTCTTGTACGACGCTGGATTTTAAAAACCACTAGGGATACTTTAAACAACGAGGGACAAAAAGAGACCACAATATAAAGCTCTGATTTTATTTGTTACCCTCTATACCCGGTGCACTACCTACAGGCCCCTCTATTGTCCTAGTCTTAGAATAGGAAAACTAGAATCCCAAAATCAGTTCCTTTTTTAGGAAATCTTGTCTGGACTCCCCACTCTCAACGTCACCTGCAGCTGGATCTCTGGTCACCTGGTCTCGTGTTATGTTAAGCTGGATATTAAAGAAAAGAAAAAAACGCGACAGCACCTCTAAGGGTAGAATATTTGGACTCAATCACCACTCCCAAGTATAAATCCATAAACCCGATCAAGGTGGGTAATCACAGAATGAGGAGGCTAAAACAGACTCTGATTTGGAAAGCGCTTCAAATATTACACTGCAAGCCGCACACCAGCATCTGTCTTTATTCAGATATTTACCTCTTCTCATGTTTAATATCTTCATTAAAAATGCAATAGGATAAGAGAATATGAACAATAAAATAAAAATATATAAAAACTGTAGCGATAATAGATGTATGAAAATGTGTGTTAATTGCTTTGCTGAATTAGGCGTAATAGCTCATCCTCTCACAAAATGGCAGGCATTTTAACCACTTTTTGAAACACATTCGCTAAAAGATGAATAAACGTTCGCTAATTGAAAATAAACATGTGCAATTTAGTTACATTTTGGTGCTAATCATTTTGCAAACAAAATTGCACTGTTAATAGAGATTGCATACGTTTCTTGCATTCCACCCAAAGTATCTAATTTATATATATCCGCTGTTTCTTTTATACATAGAGAACAAAATCTTTACAGTGATAGTAATGTTTTACAAAAACTGCAGCTACAATTAACCCTTTGAGTGCCAGAGGGGTACGTAATGCATTGACTGGGACTCAAAGGGTTAATCTTCATAGTATTTGGGCCAAGGAGAGTGTTATTTTAATACTGTCAGAGTTGTAGTTCAAGAGTAATTGAATGATAAATTATCCTCTTCCCACCCCTTTTACCTAATGGAAGCTGCATCCCCTCAAATGTAGAATCTGGTCCCTGGACCAGACAGTTCACAGCAATGGACAATCTTCTTACTGTGAGCATAAGGAAAACCCCCTTGATAGGTTTTTCCTTAAGATTGTCCCTCTCTGCTATCCATCCGGACAGTCTTACTGCTCTGAAGTGAGCAGTGCTACATCCGTAAAAGGGGCGGGAGGTGGGATAATTTATCATTCAATTACTCTTAAACTACAACTTGGACAATATTGAAATAATCTTTATCAGCTTTATCAACCTTATAAATTTATTTAAGACTAGTTGAAGAGCCCGTGAACACTGGCCACAGTGCCACCAAGCAACGGCTGAGGTGCAGTCATGAATAGTAGAGACTGCCCGTGCCGCGGTTGATACAGAGAGGATTACGGTCTGAATACGGAGCCCCGCTCCATTATCAGCTGATGCGTGAGTAGTCTGTAGTGCACATTACTGCAGCGCCTGCAGCCATCTCTACTGCGCATGATGACTTCTGACAAACACGTTTAGCGAATTATTATATAGGATAGGGATTTAAAGGTACATTAGAGTAGGTACTTGCAAGATCTTGAGGTACCTTGGCATGGTTGGCAAGCTTACATTCTTTGGCCAAATTATGGACTAAATTCTCCGAATTTTCAACAGTTATTATATATACCTAAGTTAGGGCACACATATACACAGTTATTATATATGCCTAAGTCAAGGCACACATTTGCACAATGGTATGGAGGAGCGCAGGTTTGGTTTTTGTTTAATATTGAAATAATGCTCTCCATGGCCCAAATACTATAAAGATTAATCATAGCTGCTTTTTTTGTGAAACATTACTATCAGTTTAAGTAGAACAAGAAGGAATTACTTCTATACCAGCCATCTAAAAGTTAGCAATATTTCCCTCGGAAATGTTGGTATACAGAATGTTTGGGGTCCCTGTTGATGACATTCCTGCAATGCTCTCCTATTCTTTCATGCAGGCATATAGTGGTCCTCCCCACATATTGAATCCTACACCCACATTGGATTAAATAAAAAACATATTTACGATTGCAGTTGATAAAGTTTCTTATCTGGTATGCTTTACCTGTATGGTTACTTTTGAAGGATTTATTGTGGTTTTGCATTGCAGTACAGGTGTAACATTTGCATTAACTGAATTTGTAATTCTCACTTAATACATTCTTTCTGCAGGACCGGAGTGGCCATAAGGTGCCATCTGCATTTATAATTAATTGTTTTATTACCTTATTCTTCTAGCTACAAAATATCTAAAAATCTTCACTCTCCTGAATGTAACTACTGGACTTTCTCCTATATCGCCTTTAAGCAGTGGATCCAGGTGCAGAATATCCCAATGCTTATATAACAGGCATCTAATTATATCTGCATGTAAACTGCATTGCGTTATAAATGAAACATCAAACCTCTTTTCCTCACATCCCTTTTGGGCTTTAGGTTTTTTTTTATTACGGTACTTCTATCTAGTAGTTTACCTTAGGCCATAAGATGTACTAGCTTTGCTCTAGATTTACTGAATGATTGCCTTGATGCATAAGCCTGCAGAAAAAGGTGATTTCAGAAGTTTCAGCCTAACAGCCAATGCATGTTTATTTTTAGTAATGGTAACAAAGAGCCTCTTTTAAAAATAAATACATTAAAATACATATAAATGTGCCTCCAAGGTCTTATAACACCTCACATGGTCACCACAAACACCCACATTATCATCCAACAGACTTCTTGAGAATAACATATATATGTCACCCTCATCATTTTAGTCATCAAATGCTCTATTTTGGTTTCCTTACACAAACTCTGTAGACACCAAATCCTCTTCATTGCCACTTTACATGCCCACATGGTCATCCTTCAGCCAACTCATCAGCAAAATTAAAGGGATAGTAATTTTTCACAAAAAAAGCAGCTCCAATTAATCTTCATAGTATTTGGTCCATGGAGAGTGTTATTTCGATACTGTCAGAGTTGTAGTTCAAGGGTAATTGAATGATAAAGTATGCCCTTCTTCCACTTTTACCTAGTGTAAGCCACCTTCCCTCAGATGTGGAATCTGGTCACTTGACCGGACTGCTTGCAGCAAGGGACAGTCTTCTTACTGTGCCCTCCTTGACAGGTTATTCCTTATGCTCACTGAAGAATGTCCCTCTCTGTGATCCACCTGGACAACCTTGCTGCTCTGAGATGAGCAGTATTACATCAGTAAAAGGGGTGGGAGCTGCTTTTATTGTGAAACATTACTATCCCTTTAATATAATGATAACCCAACAATGACCACAAACAGCTGCACATTGTAATGAGAAAAAGTATTCTGTGAGTTTTTAATGTGTACAAACATGCTATTTTGCAAGACATGAAACGTGTTGGGAAACAAATGTTTAGTTTTGTATTTTCTTTGCCATTTTAATCAATCAGATTTCAGGTAAAGTGATCACATGATATATGGAAAATTATAAAAGCATGTTTCCTTACCTTCAGATGTCAATCAATCAGGTTTGTATGAACAAGGTAGGAGAGCTCCTCCTGTGGGTTAGGAGACAGGCAGGACTGCTGACAACTCACCCCCCTCTTTTTTACTTTCTCCTGCTTTGTCTCTGCCCTTCTCCCCCTACTCCATCTCTCCCCTTCTTCTGTGCTCTGTTTCTTGCCTTCTCTCCCTCTTGTATTTTTATGTGGTCCTGCCCTCTCTCACTCCCATACCCGCTTCCCCAATGTCTCCAGCACTTCCTCTCTTTCCCTTCAAGAGCCAGGCTGAGAAAATATCAATATATTGAGGGACAATGATTTAATGGGGTGAAAGACAAACATGCACAACATGAGAGTTTATACCAATGATTGTATACAATTCTTAGCTAGGGTAATAAGCTACCATACCTACTATCATTCAGACTGATATAGCCTGTTGTTTAACACGTGGAGCTGAATTAAAATGGTGCACAGCATTCGGCTGCAGATACTATGAAAAAATATATACACAGATTTAATAGCCTGCTACATGAAATGTAATGCAGCAATCACACTGAGGCATGAATCAGCCCTTTATTGGTACAAATAGTCCATCATACACAGACAAAGTGTTGTTTGTACCAATAAAGCAAAGTTTTGTACTCTGAAGTGCTGATTGCAATGATTACTGATTCGTACTTCATCAACAGGATCTTGGATCGCTCCTTCATTTTTCACCTAGTAGATGGTGGATGTGGTGTGTGTGTGCAGGTGTGGCCTTTGGTGAACATGGATCAGTCTCTTTATCTGCTTTGTGAAGGACATATGACAGCGGTTCTCAACTGGCACTTTGGTGTACCACAGACACCAGCTTAAGGTGACACTTCTTTTCCATGAAGACTGACAAGAATGTGAATATTGAATTTTAAATGTATATTTAAGGTATTTGTTATGCCCAATAAGATTGTCCTTCTGATTGTAAGATCTTAGAACAACTATATATTTTTCTATTTGTACCCTTGATTATGACATTGATAAATAACAATAAAATGCTAGGGTTGCCCTGAAAATTCCAGATTGAACGTTTAGGGTGCTTCGAGTGAAAAAAGACTGAGAACCTCTGACATAGGACACATGAAGTGCTGTTAAACGCATTGAGGTGGATGTACTATGAAGATATGGAATAATTATGAGACAACTACAAAAACAGAAACAAGTGGGAATGCTGACAGACCTCAGTAATATGTATAATTAAAAGTCCTCAAACAGGTAACTCACTTTTAATGTAGAACTGGCTGAAAAATCCAAGTCGGTTTTGTAACGTGCAGGGACACACAGCCCACCCTGCTGGGGTAACCATTGTTTCGGCAGGATCTTCAGAAATCCAGAATAATTATATATGCAGTATGGAGCAAAATATGTATTAAATATACAGACCCTGCATTGGCAGAGCTGTTACTATCATTCTCATCACAGATAGTGTATACTATTAAACTTTTATCAGAATAATAAATTCTTGCTTCTATTAACCCTTTAAGGACAAGTGAGATTCATTGTTGTTTCTTTATATATATATATCTCTATAGATAGATAGATATATTGCCTGTGGCATTCATCAAGATATCCTATCGCAATGACTTTTTACACTATATATGTAGCGAGTTTTAATTTATTTATATACATGTTACTAACCTTTCCAGATTGTTCAGAGGTTCCCATTTCAGATTTCCATGTGATGTTTTGTGTTATTGCCTTCCTCTGCTCAGTACAACATAATGGGGTGAATGTACAACAGAGATTCTGAGCTAAATCAATCAATGGAATCACAGATAAATCCCAACTCTTACCTAACATCAATTTATTTGTATACATGCCGAAAAGCCACCCCTTAACACCACTTGCACCAAGGTGAAGACAATGAGGCAATCCATGGGCATTTTTCTGCATTCACTTAGTCAGCTCCAAGATCTACAACATGTAACAACAGTGAGCAGGTAACGTATTCACTGTAAATTTTCCTCTGCAGGCTATGAGGCACACCTGTGAGGCTTACTGGAATTAAAGTGTAAAGCTGGCATGTGTCTGCTGGCATGCTCTTCAACAATCGTAAACTGCATAGCATGCGCTTGATGCTCTCGTCACCTGGCAACAATGGAGAATTTATACATATGCTCCACTTATGTACAAAGAGGAACTGGAGCATGTCCATAAGGGACAAATAAACATTCCAGTTGATTTAAATATGGATTTTAACCCCCCTGAATATTAGAGAGGGTTGAAAGTATTTTCAGTGTAGAAAAGTATGATAATAAAGTTCTCAGTGCATCACTGAGCTTTCATTTTCACAAATAATATTATCTCCTGAACTATGCATCCACTGATCTTTTGCCTAACATATATGCAGTTTGGAATTATGTTTTAAAATATGTTAATGTGAATTCACGATGACAAGCCCACTTTAAAGTGATAGCAATGTTTCACAAAAAAAAGCAGCTCAGATTAGTCTTCATAGTATTTGGACCATGGATAGTGTTCTTTCAATACTGTCAGAGTTGTAGTTCAAGAGTAAATGAATGATAAAGTATCACCCTACCTAGTGAAAGCCACCTTCCCTTAGATGTGGAATCTGGTCTCTTGACCTGACGGATTGCAGAAAGGGACAATCTTCTTACTGTGAGCATAAGGAAAACCTTGCCCCCTTTGACAGGTTTTTCCTTACACTCCAAAAGGACAAAAGAGGCGCCAATAGCTATATATATACATATGTACAAATACAGCATTTATAGAATGAAGGGAATTTCTTACTGTCCCTTCTTGGTTTTATCCGATGTCCTTGCTTGTTTCCCCATGGGTATAGGTATAAATTCCATCAACAAAGGTAGAAAAAGAAAAATGCTGCTCCAGATACTGATAAAGTATAAAAATGTATTAATAATAAAACAAATACATCTATTGTATAATCCTACAATACTATGTGTTTTGCAGCGATCCACGCTGCTTTATCAAGATATGTAGGATATCTTGCTGTGTATATACATATGTATTTGTACATATGTATAAATACAGCAATGTTGAAATGTGAGTGAGTCCTTATTGCAATTTTGGTTTTAAATGGATAGTAATACTTCGTTTTATCTTTATTTTATTTTGTAGGCATTAAAAAAAAACATGAAAAACGGGTAAATGGGTAAAAAACTGGTCAGAGACATTGAGATTGCTCTAGTCACACCCACAATTCGGGACAAGATTGTAATACCAACAACAATGCTAGTACAGCAGGGATACAATATCTGTATCTCTTATTGTCAGAGGATAAATAAAATTGCCCATTGATTTAATTGGGACTTTTAACCCATTGAATGTTAAAGTGGATGTGTCACCTATTGACAACATCGCTTAAATAGTTATGTGATATATCAAATAATACGAAAATGGTATTAATTTTTTTATTTAAAGTTTTGATTTTGTCTAAATTTTACTCACAAAGTCTGGACTGCAGCTACTTCCGCATACATTGCAGCCTGACGCTCTGCCTCTGCTCTCTTCCCTCCTCCAATGACGAAGGCTTCTGTCTGTAAGCAGGAGCGGTCTCATTGGCAGAGATCGATATCTAGCCAATGAGATAGCTCCAACTTTCCACACAGAAGCCTCCGTCATCGAAGGAGGGAGGAGAGCAGATCCAGAGCGTCAGGCTGTGGTTACAGAGCAGGTAACCACAGTCAACCGCAGTATATGCAGAAGTAGCTGGGGGACAGACTTTGTAAATTCAATTTAGACAAAACTAAAACTTAAAATAAAAAATTAATACGGGTTTAGTATTATTTGATATATAGCATAACTATTTAAGCGATGTTGTCCATATGTGACATATCCACTTTAAGCATTCAATGATTAAAAGCTCCAATGACATCAAAGGGATAGTAATACTTCGTTTTATCTTTATTTTATTTTGTAGGCATTAAAAAAACATGAAGAACGATATAAGTCTTATCTCTCAAACCTTTATGGTTTAAGAGATATTCACAAGCAAAGTATCCACCCCCTGTTCAGCCAAAGCAGAAGGGCGGTGCCCAGGTAGACTGCAGAGAGGGACAATCTACAATTAAAATAAGGGAAAAAGCTGAAAAACTTGTCAAGGGGCCAAGGGCTTTCATTCTTTTCATACAAAGAAGATTGTCCCCTGCTGTTATCTGTCTGGTCTTACAACCAGATTCACATCTGAGAAGAGATGGCTTACACTAGGAAAAAGGGACAGGAGGGGGAAACTTTGCTTGTGAATATCTCTTAAACCATAAAGGTTTGAGAGATAAGACTTATATCATTATTCATGTTTTTTTAATGCCTACAAAATAAAATAAAGTTAAAATGAAGTATTACTATCCCTTTAAGTCTTGAGTGTTAAGGCACTATTGGCACCTCTTATGTTTTTTCTGTCTTTTTGCAGTATAAGATTGATTGTTCTCTAGTGTAGGTATACAGGAGAGCAGCCAATAGCCTTAAAGAAGTTGAAAGACAGTTGTACGAGGGACAGCTATAAAAATCCCAGAGTCTAAATTGCTAGTCCACTCATAAGTGTCTGTCCAGCATATACCTTTGTGAGTACTGTCCCACAGGTGGTGGTGGTTAGGTGTTCTGAATTATTGGAAGATATCGCACAAGGAAGTGCCTCTTTTTTCTTTTCTCTTGCAGGTTTTTCCTTATGCTCACTGAAGATTGTCCCTCTCTGCGATCAATTTGGACAGTCTTACTTCTCTGAGGTGAGCAGTGTTACATCAGTAAAAGGGGCAAGAGGGAGATACTTTATCATTCAATTACTCTTGAACTACAACACAAACAGTATTAAAATAATGCTCTCCATGGCCCATATACTATGAAGATTAATTGAAGCTGCTTTTTATTGTGAAACATTACTATCCTTTAAATTACAGACAAGCAAAAATGGAGCTTGTTAAATGTGGCCAACTGCATGTACAATGCAAAAATATATAAATAGGCATTTCTGCCTGCTGTATGAAGGACTTCCTCCTCATTATAACTGTCTGCTAAACAAAATAAGACTCAGTTAATATTGTATGTACATTTTCATTATAAGTGTAGCTATTAAACAGTGTGTGTGTGTTGGGCGGGGGCCACTGATATCAGCAAATGTAGGACTTTCTATATTGGCCCCTGGGCTCTTGGAAAAACGTTTTTTGTGACATAAGCCTACATATACAGAGGTTGATAATAATGGTAATATTAATAATAATACTCACAGTCAATTTTATGTATTCTGCAGGTGCATAATATGTGAGGTCAAATTGCCTATACTATTTTTTTTTCTATAATTATTATCTTGACCTTTTTTTTACACTTTTTATGTCACTGATAGGAAGCAATCTGATTTGGATAACAGAGTGCTTTCAGTGTTGACTGTGAAAGCAGAGGAAATACAACACTGTAAACACGATACAATGACAGTGAAACAATGAAGAAAAGCCTACTTCTACAGCACACAGATCAATCAGTGCTCCTGGGAGACTTGCAACACTGTATAAATATCTTTGTTCTCACAGTTCCTGAGTGCCAGGCTCTGCGTAGACAAAAATTCTGTTAGCTCCCTGTCGGAGACACAGAAGTGTTAAAAAATAGGTGAGGATGAAAAATAAAAAAGTACAGGCAAGTTGACTTTACATATTAGACACTTGCAGAATATGTACTGTCAGTTTGGATGCTGTCTCTTTAAAGGTATAGTAATGTTTCACAATAAAAGCAGCTCCAATTAATCCTCATGGTATTTGGGCCATGGAGAGTATTGTTTCAGTACAGTCAGAGTTGTAGTTCAAGAGTAACTGAATGATAAAGTATCCCCCTCCCTCCCCTTTTACTGATGTAACATTGCTCACCTCAGAGCAGCTAGACTGTCCGATAGATTACAGAGAGGGGCAATCTTCAATTAGCATAAAGGAAAAACCTGTCAAGAAGAGGCAGGGTTTTCCTTATGCTCACATTAAAAAGATTGACCTTTGCTGTAATCTGTCTGGTCCCAGGACTAGATTCCACATCTGAGGAGAGGCAGCTTACACTAGGTAAAAGGGGCGGGAGGTGGGATACTTATCATTCAATTACTCTTGAACTACAACTCTGACAGTATTGAAATAACACTCTCCACGGCCAAAATACTACATGTTTCGCAGGGATCCATGCTGCTTTAGCAAGCTATGTAGGATATCTTGCTGTATATATACATACTAGTGTAAAAGCCCTTGTACACGGGCCAAGGTCCGGGTGATGTTAACCCTTTGAGTGCCAGAGGGGTATGCAACGCATTGCTTTGCAATGAGTTGCGTACCCCTCTGGCACTCAAAGTGTGAAGAGGCTGGTCCTGCTCTGCGTCCTGCTGCCGACGCAGTCATGCACTGTAGAGACTGCCTGAAAGCACAGAATGCTCCCAGCACAGAACTCCCAGCATTCTGTGCATTCGGGCAGTCTCTATTGCGCATGAAGACTTCTGACAAACATCCTAGCGAATTATTATATAGGATGTATTTGTACATATGTATATATACAGCAATGTTGAAATGTGAGTGAGACCTTTATTATTGCTATTTTGGTTTTAAGTCTTGACTGATAAGAGGGTTTTTTTTGTCTTTTTGGAGTATACTTTTGGTCCTTTTCCAGTGGAGGTATACAAGAGAGCAGCCAATAGCCTTAACCTGTTAAGGACCTATGACGTGCCAGGACTGTCATGGGTAAACTTCCCATAAGGATCCATGATGGTTATGGGACATCATGTGTTAAATGATAGACAGCAGTGAGAGGGACAGCTATAAAAAAGAGGTGGGAGGGGGACACTTTATAATTGAATTACTCTGGAAGTGTACATTGTAGAGAGTGATAATACCGCTCTATGTGGCCCCAAAACTATAAAGAATAATTGGAGATGCATTTATTTTGAAACATTACTAAGACCAATAAAGTTTAATGTGAATGAAATAGTCTATGAAAAGAATGCAGAATTTGCCAGGTTGTAGCCACAAGCTTGTGCAAACAGGTTAGTCTTGAGACTTTTTCTAACTCTCTGAGTACCAGAAAGCTATTCAGCGCATTGCTTTGGCACTTGAAGGGTTAAACATTTGTAGCGAGGGGTGTCTTGGACTGTAAGGGGGACAGACTTCCACAAAACTGGAGTAGCATGACAAAAGATAGGCACTAGGTGATGTTAATTGAACTAAGAAGAACCAGAGCAATTCTGGGGCAATTAAAATGCACAACAGGACGCAAATCAAAAGTCCTTAAATGCTCATTATTTTAAAGTTGGTTTTTAACCCTTTGGCTTTGTGTTGAAAATGTATCTGGAATTCAAAAGTTTAAAATACCTATTGAAATCAATAGTGATTTTTTGTTTCTCCTCGGGTACAGCTGGTTTTCCTAAAATCAGTCCAATTCTCCATAGTGTGGAGAAAGGGAAAATGACATGTATTTTTATTTGGGCAATTTTTCACAGCTATGGAAAGATGATGGACTTATATGTAATGGGGAATGCTCTTGGGAACTTTGGCCATGTCTTACATTATTGACCCACACATCTCTGCATATCTTAACCCTTTGAGGCCCAAGAGAGGTACGCAACACATTGCCCTGCAATGCATTGCGTACCCCTCTGGCACTCAAGGGGTTAAACTATTCATAGATGTGTGGATGCTTTTACGGAATATTTATTTATGGCTCTCTTTTTTATTTTACAGGTTTAATGAAAAGAAGACATAAGAAAGAAGATGGATGAAAGAAGAAGAAGAAGAGAGAAGATGTACAGTAGCTGACTAGGGTGCTGAAGACTCCGCTGGACACCAGGATTAATGGTAAGTGTTACTTTGCAGGGGCTGTTGCTTTGTAACTTGTGGGTTAACCCTATGAGTGCCAGTGGGGTAAGCATACCCCACTGGCACTCATAGGCTTAATTCTACTAACTTTAGACACATTTTGGGAGTCACGTATTGATATGTGGCTTAGGGCCCCTTATCTATATATCCATTGGGGACTTAGGTTTTTTATTCAACTATGTTTTCACCCGCAATTCCTGCATCAGCTGTTAAAAGATGTGCTAAGGGATTATACACCCCAAAAAAACTGTGTCTGCAATTTCCCACGATAAAGAGGGTCCGATAGTGCATCTTAGCACCTAACTGAGTCTTTTGAGTTGCAGTGTAGAGAGTTTGTACTATGTTTAGTGGGGGGAAATGGCCACTAAGTTTAGAGGCCGATATGCTTAATTTTCTGCCGGCAGTTCTTCACAGCACAGTTCTTTGAATTGCTTACTGTGCTGCCGTTGGTTATTTTATTTTTGCGTCGAGACTCTTTAGATTGAGCCCATAAACTGGGGTCTCTGTACTTCCTTTTTGCAACAGTGCTTCCAAAAATGGCCTATATCAGGGTTTGTCAATCTTTGGACCTCCAGCTGTTGGACACAGAGGCTGGTTTGGGATATTAGGTGTTGTAGTCTCCAACAGCTGGATGTTTGATACTTGAGTACCCTGGTCAATATCTCTCAGTCTCCACAGAAAAATAGGAAATTGCAGTCCCAAACAAGGAATTGTCAAAGTGTGAGAACAAGGGGGGAGATTTATAAAAAATATTCTTAGTACTTTATTAAGAACTGTCCTTAAGTCATGGCAAATGGTGATGTCAGGTCTGATTCATAAATGAGTAAGGGCATAATTATAAATATTCTGTAGGTAAGGTGATGTTAACGTCTGGAATGTTTAAAAACAGTTTATACCTGGTGCTAAGATTCTGGTGAAAATTCTGTCACAAAATTGTCGCAGTTATCGACATTTCTTTATAAATAATGCAGCGCAAGAATTTTCGCCAGTTGTACAGTCACTTTTACCAAAACACACGTATTAAGGCTTCCAGAAATGGCATAATCTTTTTAAACACAGACCTTCATTTTAAGGCCACTTTTGCTCTACATTTTTCATAAGGCCAGGTTTATAAATCTCCCCCATTGGCCCATATTTATATTCACTGGAGTTATTCTGGAGTAAACCAACTGCACCACAGGCGACAAATACACACTCATGTTAATTTAAATTTTGCAAGCAACACTATAGAACATTTCCCATTAGGAAGGGCCTCTTGAAGACTTAAGAATCTGCTTCTGACAGCTTTACAGCTCGTCAAGCAGAAAGGGGAGGGAGCGGAGAAATCTATTTTCCTATATCTCTCAAACCATAATGGTTTGAGAGATATAAATAAGTGCAAGTAATCTCTTTTAACTGTATCTACCAAATAGTTAATGCTTTATTTCTGCCATTACTATCCCTTTAATCCGTTTAACACATGGTCTTACTGCAGTCAGTTTATTTTTTTTTCTACTGCTAGCTAATGGGGAAATATATCCTAGGAATAAGTGGTTCTTAAAGCGGAACTTTCATAGATATCAACCCCTTAAGGACCCTTGATGGTCCTGGCACATCATGGGTTGGGAAGCCATAAGGACCCATGACGTGCCAGGACCGTCATGGAATTCAGGGCCCCCCACGTGGCTGTATGCAGTTCGGGGAGCCCTGAATCCGATTAGGTAAAAAAAAAAAAAAAAAAAAAAAAAAAAAAGGTCCATGGTCCTAAGTGCCGGCCAGGTGCTCGATCAGACGGTCCTTAAGGGGTTAAAGTACCCCCTAAATCCTTTTTCTCGTGGGGTTAAGCATGTCAGTACTTGTATTATCCTTAGTATATCCGGCATTATTTAGAAATCTACTTCTTCGGAGACTCACCGGCAGGCATCCTGACGTAGAGAAATCTGTGCGCCTGCGCTGTCCGTCCCTTTCTCTGCCTTAAAATACAGTGCAACTTCCCCCTTACCAATCATACAGTACGAGCAGGGCCCTCTGATCCTTCTGTTCTCCACATCTGATTATATTATTTAATACCTCTGTATGTCTATTCCAAATTGCGGAATTAGTTGGCGCTATATAAATAAAGAATAATAATAGTAATACAGGAGACTGGGACAGACAGCGCAAGCGAACAGATGCCTCATCGCCAGATATCTGCACTGTTGTCTGAGGTGAGTATCCAAAGAAGTTAGATTTCTAAATAATGCTGGACTTACTAAGGATAATACAAGTATTGATATGCTTAACGCTGTGTTAAAATGATTTGGGGAGCACTTTAATATTCATGAAAGTTCCGCTTTAATTAGTGTTACACATTGACTTACTTAGGTAGGTGTCCTTTAAACAGCAGTCGGAAGTATATATATATATATTTTACACAATATCTGCAGTTTCATATGTATATATTCATATGTATATTGATCTCTGTTACAGTCTGCCTGTTACTTATACATCCACACATCAAACACTGGGTTTCAATAGACCTGAATGACTTTCAAGGGAAATACATTATCAGACTGAAATAATTAGCAGTATATTTAAAGGAGATCAAATGCAAATAAAAAGTGTAAATAGACCTGACTGCTGTTTGAAGGATATCTTGTTAACTCCTTTTCATTAACAAATGAAGAGCCACTTATTCTTAGGGTATAGTTCCGCTTTAAATTCAGTTCAAAATCTAGTTCCTCTTTAAAGGGATAGTAATACTTAAGTATTACTAATCCCTATAGCAAAGTACTACTTAAAAAAAACATATTGCCCCCAGTGTCATCTCTCAAACCTTTTAAAGTTGCCCTCTCCCTCCCCCTTCCCCGTAGTCAGCATGCTAGCTGACTGAAGGAAGAAAATCGTACGACTTTCAGGTGGATCTCCAAGCACACGTAGAAGACCATTTTAGTGAAAGTTTTTTTTTTAAATTAATGCGATCGCGGCTCTGCTGCAGAGCCGCCTGATGATCTATGACCATTTCAGTGAAGGTTTTCTTTTTTAGGAACGCGATCCGGCTGTGCTGGAGAGCCGCCTGAAAGTCGTATGACTTTCTTCCCTTCAGTCAGCTAGAATGCTGACTGTGGGGAAGGGGGAGGGCAACTTTAAAAGCGTTCATCTCTCAAACCATAAAGGTTTGAGAGATGACACTGGGGGCAATACGTTTTTTTTAGTAGTACTTTCCTATACGGATTAGTAATACTTAAGTATTACTATCCCTTTAAATTCAGATCACAATCCAATAAAGACAACTGACTCTCACAATCCATTGACAGCAATAGATGCAAAGAACTTTGAGCTGGAAGTACACTTTAACTTATGTTGTATAAAAGCAACTGCACATATAATGCACATACCTGGGAACTTCCAGTTGAGGGCTACCCGGAGGGGAGTCCTCTGTTCAGCAGGGGCTGACAAAAATGACGCTAATCGCGTCAAACAGGGGCGGGGCTTGACGCGAGTGGGGAGGCAGGGCTTAAAGGTGTCACACAGAAGGCTGGGGATGGAGGAACAGCGGGAGAAAAAGCAGATGTGGCAGAGTTTCAATAGAAACTCCCCACATCCGGAGGAATCAGCCTCTGCCCCGGAGACCCGGTAAAGCTCTGTCAGAACCGGAGTCTGCGGGGCAAATCCGGAGAGTTCCCAGATATGATTTTATATATATATATATATATATATATATATATATATATATATATATATATCTCAGGGCTCAAAATTTCCACTCGCCACTAGCCAATGGTGAGTGAAAATTCAGTCCTGGCGAGTAGAAATTCAGCCCTGGTGGGTATGTTTTGGCTTGCAGTGGAGAGTGACTTTTCAGGCCTGGCTAGTAGAAAAGGACTTAAAATTATAAGCCCTGTATATATATATATCTCTATATATATAGATATATACCAGACTGCTCTTTGAATGGCACCTATCTGAGTAAGGCTTTCTGTCCTTTCTCACACATCCAGCAAAACCTTTTAAATATGTTATATATGAGAGCTAATACTCAGGGGATGTATTCTGTGCAATAACCATTATGGCCATATACTCATTTGGCTGCTAATGAGCCTTCTAGCTATCAAAGTTTAATGAATGGGATTAGTTTGCTCGCTGAGCCTAAGAAATACATCAAATAACCTTCACATATCATGGCCAGGCCTATAAGTATCATCATGATGGGTGTTTATGTGTCTTGAAATTACATCTGACAGCCACGTTTCATGGCAGTTTATACTACATAACACAATCAGCAGAAAAAGCCAACTTAACCCACTTTTATGTGATTTTTATTTTACAGTATCTCCACACTATAACTCTTTATTATTTTTCCACTGTTATATTTCGTCAGTTATCCAACACAGATCACATCAAACACAAATGAGGTCTAAATTTGAGTCACAGCGGACCACAGTTCCACATACAGACAAATCTTCAAAACTGTGTTGACCTGCCAGGAAAAGAGACAAAGATAAACAGCACAGCAAACATGTACCTGCAATGCACTGCTTGCCTATTAAATATTAACGGCTTCATTTACATTTAAATAAACCGATCAGCCACAGATGGAATTTCCACTGCTGCCATTTGGCATTGCTGTCATGGAAAGAAGCCGAAAAATCATGCGTCTAGAATGGACAAATGAAGCAATCTCAATCTCCGTTCTACGGTGACTTGAAGATGATCCCTCATCAGTCTGGAAACATGATTGTAATACGACACTCTCTTCCACATTCAAGGTTCCTTCCATGTTTTGCATTGTAAACACATCTGGACATAAATAAATTAAGTCTTCCTGTCAATCACATTCTTAAACTGAAGCTGAAGTAGAAAAGGACGGATGGATGGATGATGTACAGCACTGAGAAGATGGCATAGTGAGCTTTTTTCTTAAATATATTCATATATTCTTTTTCTCGGTGAGGTTCTTTCCTTCCCACTTCTTAGAAGTCTATTTTTTTGGGTGGTTGGCTGCATCAGCCGTCAGACACCGGTGGAGTGACCCAGCCATACTTCTCGTGGGTCTTCACCAAACTCTTAAATGTTGCTTCTGCCTCCTTGCGGCTAAATGCTTTTTTAGATTTGCCAGCTTTCCTGCAAATCCGGCCCTGTGGGGAGAAAACAGGGGAAACTGTAAGCAAATTGAATAATTGCAATGTTGCATATACACACACAAAGAGCTCTATGGGCAGAATGCAGGAATCATGAGCAATCGCTATTTCCAGTGTGAAAACCACTTTTGAATAGGTTTGCACATGATTTTGTTGAATTGCTCATGAAAAATTAAGAATAGTGAACAGCTGTGCATATTTTTTGTGGGGGCAGTCAGAAATAACAAATCTGAGTGGAACAGAGAATGTGCCTAATGCAGGAAGTGCTTTTGTGAACGATTTTATACATCTGTGTAGTTTTGTTGTAAAAGCTAATTTTTTGTGTGCAATTCAAGAAGCGTTCGGTACATGGCTTCCTGCATTCGAATATGTGCAATATCTATCTGCACATGAAAAATGCCTTCCGCACATGTGCACGTTTCTTGTGTACTTCCCTATGTTCCAAAGAAAAAGCTGCACGATAGAGGAAACATTTTTTTAAAAAAATCTCATTGATTTAAATGGGTACTTAAAGGGAATAAACACTACATTCTAGAGAGATTACCAATGCATAAGGAAGCAGTGCTTTTGAGACCACTCTACCAAGCAGGTAAAAAGAGCCATTTAAGTCAATGGGAATTTGGGGAACTTTTGGCGCGATGCACAAAACGTGTGCAATCTCTATTTCCAGTGTGAAAACCACTAGGGAATAGATTAGCGCATGATTTTGTTGAATTGCACATGAAAATTCAAGATTACCGAACGGCTGCGTATATTTATTGTTTGTGGGCGTGGCTAAGATTAACGAATCTGTGTGAGTGGAATAGTGAATGCGACTAATGCAAGAACTGGTATCGCAAATGAATTTATACGTCTGTGTATTGTTGTCATAAAATGGAATTTTTCATGTGCAATTCAAGAAGCGTTCGGTATTTAGCTTCCTGGATTAGAATATGCGCAAAATCTATCTGTGCACAAAAATGCCTTTATCCAATGTGAACGTTTCTTGCATCACGCCATATGTACTTATACACTACGGTGAGTTGGGTTTCTCCATAATTACTTTACTTCTTAACATAGGTCCTAAGTACACCAACAGTAACTAATTTAACCCTTTGAATGTCAGAAGGGGTGTGCAGTGCATTGCAAAGCAATGTATTGCACATTCGTCTGGCTTTGAAAGGGTTAAATAATTTATTCATAATTCCAAAACCCAATGATATGCTTTATTTTCTTTTACAACAATGTTTAGTTTTCTTTATCACTGTAAGTTTTACTTAACATTAATTATTGGAAGTTTGGGTTGTTTTTATTAACCAGACCTGCATCTAAACAAAGTTATTGTATTTACCTCACAATCAAACAAAGGTTTCCACCTCAGGAACATATTAAGAATAGTTGCTTTGTCTGTAAGTTGATACTACGAAATAGAAATTCCTTTGGGCACTAGATTTGTTTATCTTTTGATTACATAACACCTTGCAGAAGCATCAAAGAGCTGCTGAAGCATCAACTTGGCTTGGGGACAGTTCTGTTTTTCACAAAACAGGGCAACACATAATTTTTAATAATATATAAGTGCAGTTTAATCCAGACCTACAATAGAATGCATAGTTCAAATAATTCAAATGATAGAGAGTAAAATAAATAAACTATCCCAAAAGCTCAAATCAAGAGGCACACCAAACTCTGTCTTGTCCATTAAAACTTAAAATCAGTCTCTTCTGCTGAATTGCCTTGATTTGGAAGGGATCACATGTACGTTTCAGTGGACAAGATGGAGGTCAGTATGCCTCTTGTTGCGGAGCTTTTGGGAGTTATATATTTTACATATTATCAATTAATGTATTTGAATTATGTATTATATTATAATTAACCATTCAGATTGTACAAGAATTCAATTATATATATTTGTGCATAGTTTAACAGAGGGACTTATCAAGGTTGCTGTCCTTCATATAGCAGTCAGATGCGACTATTTATATATGTTGCATTATAATCGTGGTTTCCTGTATACGGTGAAGTCTGATAAAGGCTACCCTTTGGTCACACCTCCTCACAATAAACAGCATGCTTCTAAAGCCCTGTATGGCTCATACAGGTCACTTGTTATTATCATATTCTAAACTGAAACAGCTAGCAGTAGACTACATCAGAAATCAATTCCCCCAAAAAACAAGCAAATAGAATAACTGATTGCTGCTTAATGGACACCTACCTAAGTTCTAATGTTAAACAAATTAAGGGTATACATGCAAACTTCTTCCCCTTAAACCCCAAGAGAGGCCTCCTGTGCTGCCGAGCAGGGGGATGTCAGTGACAGGATTTGTGTCATAAAAGGGGTGTGGCTTAATAGGGTGAGCAAGGGTTACTCATCTATGGTCATAAAGTGGGTGGCAAGCAGAACAGGGTGGGAAGGAGAAGTGGGCAGGAAGTGGGAGGAGCACTGTGGGAAAGAGAAAAAATTCAGCCTCTGTCCCCAGAGACCCTGTAATTCAGCCTGAAAACCAGACTCTACAGGGCAGATTGAGTTCACAGGTATTAATAAGAGCTATTTCTTCTTAGGGTATAATTCCCCTTTAAAGGGACAGTAATACTTAAATGTAAAATAATATATATTGTGCGGTTTATCCCTCAGAGTAAAACAAAGCTACTCCCACTGATGAAAAGTGTTTTATTCAAAAGTTATTGTAGCTCAAACTAGAATTTAGGTGTCGTATCACAGTGGCCTAAAATTGTAGTGGCGCTGTTGCTATGCCATCCTATGGACTGATTAGGTCAATTGACCTTAAATCTCCATAGGATGGTGTAGCAACAGCACCACTGTACAATTTCAGACCACTGTGATACCGCACCTAAAAAATTCTATTTAGAGCTGCAATAACTTTTGAATAAAACACCTTTCAACAGTGGGAGTACCTTTATTTTTCTCTGAGGGATAAACCCCACAACATATTATTTTTTATATTTTAAGTATTACTATCCCTTTAAACTCAGACTTTTTATGGTTAATCTCCACTATGGCCACTTGGAAAGTAGCAGCATTATAAACTTTCATAGACCAGCTCTACACTAAGCCTCTTGTTCCATCTCCTTCAAAGGCAGGAGTTGCCAGTGGAAGTTGATAAGGTTACTAGAGTAGAGGCAGCTGTTATATTTGTTATGAAGCAAGAGACTCTGTCACAGACATTATGAGCTAATTTCACAGGAAGGGCCACAGATATGTGCAACATAATGCTTTATAAAGCAATACTCACCCCTCAAGTCCTTCAAGTTTTAAAATGACATAAAAAGATACACATCAATGTAGCCACAATTTTAATATATAGCTGACATTTTAGACGGTGATGATTATCTTCACAGATGCTGAAGAGGTCTCCAGCATGTAAAAATGGTTAGTATGTAAAGTAATGTATGCAACACCTCTTGTATGAATGCACCTTGCTATGATTGCAAAACCTAACCAAAACTGTATTGAAAAGACTAACAGAATAAAAGTGATACCTTTATTGGTTAACTGAAAGCATTAGAGTACAAGCTTTAACCCTTTGAGTGCCAGAGGGGTAGGCAACGCATTTCAAAGCAGCCACTTAGGTCTCTTTGGCAGACATTCACTTGTCTGACGAAGAGACCTAAGTAGTCTTGAAAATTGCATTCTAAGGGCCATATGTTCAAAGAGGTAGCGAAATAGCTTTTGTCGTTTGTAACAACATTTCAAAGTACAGTGTCGTTGGACTCTAATATTTTCAGAGAGTCTTAACTAAAGACAAAAATGTCTGTATATAGGTATGGTAATTGTGCTTTTGTTGTGTTTCCTTCAATTATATGTTTCTCACATTCAGAACTTCACATTCCCTCCACTTTTTTCTTAACGTCCAAATTTTGTCTTTTGCAAGACATTTTTTTCTTTGTATACGACAAATTTTCTTTTCCTCTATACGACACTGGAGAATAGTTTAGCCACGCCCTCACCCTGCCCCTCTGCCCAGAATACAACACATCAAATAAAAATATGTAAATGTATTAAGAATAATATGCATACAAACAGGTTGGTCTTGTATAAAACATTACAATTCTAAAGCTGGTTTAATAACTGGAACAATTTTGGAGCAAATCAACCACACCATAGGTGACAATGGAAAATGACCATTGATTTAAATGGCAACAAAAAACAAGAGAGGTTACTTCAAAGGGCAATAACATTCACATATAGGAGAAACAGACAGATTCAATTAAGATTTATTCAAATGTTAACATAGGTACTGCATATCATGAATTATTACTAGATAAATTTATATATATATATATATATATATATGTGTGTGTGTGTGTTCTGATTCAAACACACCGCCACTTCTCTATTTAGTTTCTTCCACATGTATTTGCTGCTGTTTCATGATATTTCTATGAAAACACATACTTTATAGAGCTTTTCCTGCTGTCCCACTGCTGACAGATGTTTTATTCAAAAATTATAGCAGTTTAAATAATCAGGAAGTACATTTTCTGTGTTTACTTCCTGATAGTTCTAACTGACAGGAAGTGACTGGCAGTTTCTGTCACATTCTATGGAGAACTGTATGTCTCTGACTTTTCTGACTTTCCTTTCCATTAGAATCTAACAGGGAATCTAATTAGAATTTGACCACTAGAGGGCACTGCTAATGTAAAAAAACATGGGTTAAACTGTAATAATTCCGCAGTGGGAGTACCCTTATTGTACTCAATAGGAAAATCCCTACAATATATATTTTTTTCATAAAAAAAGTTTACTGCTCCTTTAAAGTATGCCAATAATTAAAATAATTTAAATAATTACTGGTATTTTAACATATGCAATGATTCCCTTTATATCAATGTGTCATATGATAACGTATATGTAACACCTGAATATTAAATATACATTTTAAAATGTTATAAAGAAATAGCTATTGGTTAACAGCAGATTCCCTCAGCTCACAAAGAAACTGCATACTGGACAGAAGCGGAACATAAAATCAAGAGCAAATAATACCTTTACCAATCTCTAAGTTGTAGTGATCAAAACTCAATTACAGAGCCTAAAAGTGGACAATGGCTACATTCTTCAAAATATTAGCTATGTAATATACTTTAATATCAGGATTTTCTACAGAAGAAAGAACATATGTAATTAAGTATTTTATCACAAAAAAGCCATTTGTACAAAAAAAAGCAAAGTCTAAATAATTTAGTCTAAAAACCCATTTATTGAAGAATTCCAACAGCAGACAACCTTATTGTAATAATGTTTAATTTGGAAAACCATCCAGTAACAAGTACTTCATCAAAATACAACACGTTCTGGAGCAAATATAACGTTATGCCCTGAGATAAAATGAAAACAAGCAATATGTATGGAGGATTACAACACAAAATATAGAAAGAGCATCCCTAGCACAATCTTGATGAAACATCCCATGATATAAAACATTATGGGCTGTGTGCACAAAAAAAGTGGAATCATTTTGGGGCAGACAAACTTCACCATAGGAGACAAATAAAAATGCTTATTAAAATGTAACCATGAATATGCACATCTGCTGCACCCTTGTATACAACCATATCCCACAGGCTTAGTGCTTAAAAGGACCATAACACCTACAAACAGAGGCATACCTATTACCTTAAAGGGGATGCATCACCCTATACATGTTGGTCTAAATAGTTTATGTAGCAACTAAATGTTATAACGTTTTCATTTTGTTATAAAATCGTTAGTTTGCCGAAAATAAACGCAGTCTGTCACTATGCCTCTGCTCCCCTCCGTCGATCCAGCCTCCTCCGATGACGAAGGCTATCTGCATGTAAGCTGGAGTGCTCTTATTGGCCAGAGAGAGCTCCAGCATACATACAGAAAGCCTCCGTCATCAGAAGAGGCTGAATCGACGGAGGGAAGCAGAGACAGAGTGACAGAATACGGTACAGAGCATTTGAAGCGAGAGGTTCATTTGTATCTGAAGAAGTGGCAAGTGAGCCACGAAACGTTTTGCTGAACCTTTTCTTTTAAAATTGTTATTTTGTTTTATTTTTTGTTAGGTCTTTGGAGCAATTTTATTTATATTTTATATTTTAATTAAATATAATTTGAAATCGACTGCAGCACAGCCTCTGAATTCCTTTGACACCTGAGGAGACCTGAGCAGAGTCAGGCTAATTTTCTCTGCATGCTTGATTAGTTACTGGTGGGTAAAAGCCCCCAAGTAACATTCACCTTTGTGAGTATAATTACATATATATTGTAATATTAGTCATCTTGTGATAACAGCAAGATTGGGCGCCCTCCTATTTGTGTTTTTTTCTATGTTTCAACTTCATTTGATTTGAGAAGAGGAGCAGCCCAGATGTGGAGAGAACATCACTGTGTGGGGGACAGTGTATAAACAAGATACCCTGAGTACGATTGTCAGTGAGCATATATATGCCACACTGACCACGAACTTTGTGAGTATCCCTCCTATTGAGGTGAAGGGTGGTGAATTGATTTACATATCAACAATATTGCACCAGAAGTGCCTTCTTTTTCTTTTGTTGTTACTTTTAGTTTCAGACTTTGCTTTTGACCAATGAGGTAAGCCTTGTGGAAATGCAGGTGTGGGCAACAGATGGAGGTACAGAGGCCAGATGTTTGGGGAGGCATTCTTTCCCAAGAGGAAGGGCACTTCTTCTGTATCTTGTGAGTACCCAACCTTAGGGGGCAGGGGAGGGAACACAGAAGCTGGGTGTCACCTTACAGGTGTGTTAAGCTTTTCTCCTTTTGTTCATCCTATATAGAATGTAAAAGGGGTCTCTATTGGAGCTCATATAGAGGAGGAATAGACATCAAGAGGTTGAATGAGGCTTCGGTGCTCAATCTAGAGAAGGCACGATATAGCCTCCATATATTGTGAGTGTAACATCTAGAACAGAAGGGGGGACTGGGATGCTGGGTATCATATTAGAGGCAACTTGCGCCCTTTCTTTTCCTTATATTTCCTGATATAGACATTGTGTGACTTTTGTCGGAGCTCATTTGGAGGATGTACAGTACTGGAGACTCCATCTCCAGAAGGATGTAGATACTCTAGAGAAAATTCAAAGAAGGGCTACTAAAATGGTGACTGGTTTACAGGAAAAGAAATATCAGGATAGACTAAAGGATCTGAGCATGTATAGCTTGGAGGATAGAAGAGAGAGAGGGGATGTGATAGAAACATTCCTCTCTTCTTTTTCCATTTTGCAACATTTCATTTGTCCCCTATGGACTGTGTATGCATAAATAAAAGAGGAGCAATGATGGGTCAAACCAAAAAAAAAAAAAAAGAAAGATACAAATTTGCCATTGACATTAATAAGACTTTTAACCCCTTGAATACTAGAAGCCTCTCTGGTTAAACCCCCCCATTCAAATCAGTGGGAGGTTTCCTTTGTCACCTATGAGGCAACTGCTCCTATTTTCTTTGGGCATAGAACCCAATATTGTCTGACCGAATTTTATAGCCAGGGAACTTTGTAAACAGACTCCATACTGTGAAGTACTATAAAGCTACAGCTCACAACAGATGCACATCCAAAACTGTATGTATCATTACTGGATCTATCATTGTACTGCAATCGCCGATCATAAGTCATCTGTCTTTTGGAAGTAGGTTGAGTGAGTGTCAGAACTGGAGCAACTATTGTTCTCTTATATGGTGAAGAACACATCAATAAATCATGCTGGGTATTTAAAGGAAAGCAACGTGTTACAATACGGGTTTTATTAAATGACTTGCTTTGGAAAAAGGTGTTTTTTCTACTCCCCGGCTCTTTCTTCTCACTGATTTCATGCTACCCTGTCAAACCTGACACTGAGGTTGACAGCACAAACCAACTGCACCATGGGCTGGGGGCCACAAAAACAAATCCCAATTGATTTGAATTAGGCCTATAATCCTTTGAATGCTGGAATGGTCTCTAACAAATTGGTATGCAAAGCGATAGAGACCTCTAGAAATCAAAGGGCATAAAAAGCCCCATTTAACCCTTTGAGTACCAGAGCGTTCTGAATTACCGGGTCTCTGGGACAGAGTCTGATTCCTCCAGATGTGTGAAACTCTGCCCACTTGTGCTCAATCCCACCCTGTTCCTCCCACTCCCCGGCCTCTTCTCTCCTTCCCCAGTCTCTTCAAGCTATTTTTTTTTGTTTTAGAAGTCCCGCCTCCCACTCACAATTAAGTCCCGCCCCTTTTTTGATGTGAATCACATAATTTCTTTCCACTCATTGGAACCAGAGGGCTCTCCTCCAGTCAGCCCCAACGAAGTCGTTGTTAAGCAATGCGTTGGGTACCACTGTGGTACTCAAGACAGTTAACCCCTTAGAGTCCGGTGACGTACCCGGACCGTCACGCTGGTCCTGCACTTAAGGACCAGTGACGGTCCTGGTACGTCACGTACTATTACTCACCGCGCTCCTGCAGGAGCACGGTGAGTAATACCGGGGACTGAATTTGATTGCTCCAACACTGGAGCGATCTCTTTCAGTCCCTCAGTTCGGCGTGCCGCCCCACATTATCAGTCACGTGGGGCGACACGCCGAAATTCTCTATCTGGTCTTTAAAGGACCACTCACCCCGCGACCGCTGGTCGTTAAGGGGTTAAATGGATAAGAATGTGATGATTTTTATTTGTTCACTATGATGTATCTGGGTTGCACCACAATTAGTACTTCTGTGAAGATGATATACTAATGAGCATTGGTTAATTCTGGAGTAAACCAACTTCTCCATAGGAGCAACTACATTTAAATGGCATTTGTAACCTCACTGAATGCTAGACATTGTAAAGCAATGCACTGGAGACCTTTCTAGCATTCAAAGGGCTAAAAGCCCCATTTAAGTCAATGGAATTATGTGGCATTTTCATTTCTACCCTGTGGTGCAGTTGGTTTGCTCCAAAAATACTGTAGTTCTTAATACCAACCTGATGTACTTAGCAATGTGTTGGAGACCTCTAGCATTGTGATAGGGTGTGATATTTTTCTGGAGGGATTGGTTTGTGACAGGAATGCACCAGTTGTGCTTAGTACATCCGCCTCACTAACTCTCCTGGAAACTTTACTTAAGATAACTTGGGGTGATGTTGTTCTCACAGAACTCAATGTAATGTTTATCACTGAAGTATTATTTCATGTGTCCTGGCTATAACCTGCAGAACACTGCTACTGGATTCAGATTCCTGAGAAAGTACTGAATTAATCATGAAATGAACTGAGTGGTAGAGCACAGCTGACTGACAGGCACACAAGCCTATATATGAATGATTTATGGCATATGCTAAGAAGAACTCCATTATCTTCTACTGAGAATAGTACTGAACAATACATCATTCCACATGCAGAGAGCTCTGTCTTATTGTCATTTGTCTCTAATAAGTATTGTGTCTGTTTACAGCAAAGGCTTCTAACCACCAATAATTATATGCCTTGCACACACAGTACACGTAGCTATGTATTTATTATTTTTATCATCATCGTCATTACTTGTTTACTGACCTGTACCATATTCAGCAGCACTGAAAGTCCACTGCAATAATCTAATAAACCCCTTTAAATGCCAGGGAGATATCCAATGAATTGCATTGAAATGAGTTGCATAACTCTGGCAGTCAAAGGGGTAAAATTAAGTTCACATGGGCAAGTGTGTTACAGAAATAAATCTGTTGTAACCATTAATTTACCTCAACAAATATGGGGCTGTTCATATGGGCACCTGACTTGGTGAGTCACAGGTGCAGCATGATGCAACTTTCCACAGATAGCAGATGATCATCATGAAGTTGCAGCTTGGAGAGGCTGCTGTGAATCTTCTTCATACTGCAACTCCACAGACAGGAGATGACTATCATGGAGTTGCCATATAAGGAGGCTTCAGGACAGCCTATGTAGCCACTATGCAAATGTGTTCATAAGAAATTTGATTGTTTTGATGTGTACTTCAATATGCAATTTTTGTGCGCCATGCCTGACCATCACACAGTCATGTCTGGGTGATATCCAGTGCACTTTCCACACTCTGCAAAGTACTGTCACCCACCTCAAATAGAAAATGAAGGCAAAATGTGGCTCCTTGCAGAGCGGCTGGTAAATCATTGGATGGTGGACCACACCACTCAGGTTCTCAAGGGTCTGACTTACCAAGATAGGTGCACTTCATACAGCAGTCTGGTATAGTTCTCTGTTTACTTTGTTTTTATTATATCTATCAATATCACACTCCTTACAGCAAACGATGGACTTCATTGGACATGTAAAGGCCATTACTCTTAACTAGTAAAGGTCATTACTCTTTATAGGCTTGTAAAGTGGGATAATTAGCACTGTATTATAATAAATATAAACTTTTATAGATAAAGTTGATTGCTGTTAGAAGAACACCTACTAAAGTCATTTTGTGAACCCTTTGAGTGCCAGAGGGCTCTGCAATAGGTTGCATACCCCCCCGGCACCCAAAGGGTTAAAAAAAAAAGTAAAGGCGACCTAACACCTCCTAATTATGTCCCCACCAAGTGCTTGAAGTTTTTCAAACTGAAGAAGGTAAAGTTCATGAACCTGTGTAACCCAGTAAGTAGGAGTGTGCATTGTAAAGAAATGTGTTCTAAATCCCTCTGTTCCTTAAAGCGGAACTACCACCCATCATAAACTTTGTGGCAAATATTTATCCATCTGGTGACTAGCTGCTCAGTAGTGCTAGTTGCCAGAATAATTACTTGGTTAATACATAGTAACATAGTAATTTACGTTGAAAAAAGACTTGCGTCCATCTAGTTCTACCCTTTTCCTATTCCTGTTTACTATCGTTGATCCAAAAGAAGGCAACCCCCCCCCCTCAATTTAGGAATTTCAAATTCTGCCTTGAATGGGGGGAAAAAAATTCCTTCTTGATTCCAAATGGAAATCAGATTTCTCCTTGGATCAACAAGCCCTAACTAAATATTAATCCCAATACTAACGTACATAGCCCTCTATGTTATGCTTTTTTAAATAAATATCCAGGCCCTTTTTAAAGGCATCTAATGTATTCGATAGCACCATCTCCTCAGGCAGTGAATTCCATACCTTTATTGTCCTTACTGTAAAGAAACCCTTCTGCTGTTGTAGACTAAATCTCCTTTCCTCAAGTCTAAGCGGGTGACCCCTTGTCCTTTGTACTGTTCTGTTAATGAACAGGTCTTTGGAGAGCCCTTTGTATGGACCCTGAACATAATTATATAGTGTTATCATATACCCTCTAAGACGCCGTGTCTCTAGTGTGTACAAGTTTAACTTTTCTAGCCTTTCTTCATAACTAAAACTTTCCATTCCCCTTACTAGTTTTGTAGCCCTCCTCTGCACTCTCTCTAGTTCCATAATGTCCTTTGCCAGAAAGGGTGCCCAGAATTGAACAGCATATTCTAGGTGGGGACTTAGCATGGACCTGTAAAGAGGCATAAATATCTTCCTCCCTTGAGTCAATACCCCTTTTAATACATGCCAATATCTTATTGGCCTTTGCAGCTGCCAGCTGGCACTGCATGCTACTGCTAAGTCTATTGTCTACCATTACTCCCAAATCCTTTTCATTTGTAGATTTCCCCAGAGAAACACCATTTAAACTATATGTTGCATTTTTATTATTGTACCCAAAATGCATAACTTTACATTTGTCTATATTGAATCTCATTTGCCATTTGCCTGCCCAGTTACTCAATTTGTCCAAATCCTCTTGTAATGAAGACACATCCAGTTCAGACTTTATTACCTTACTTAATTTTATGTCATCTGCAAACACTGATACATGGCTCCCTATGCCCTCTGGAAGGTCATTAATAAACAAATTAAAAAGAAGAGGACCCAGGACAGATCCCTTAGGTACTCCACTTATCACGTTTATCCAATTGGAGAACTTGCCATTTACTACCACTCTTTGCATGCTATCTTTCAGCCAATTTCCAATCCACACACAAACGTTTTTCCCCAGGCTTATTTCATTCAATTTGTACAGTAACCTCTATGCCTTGGCAAAGTCTAAATAGATCACATCAACCGCCGCTCCCGCATCTATATTTTTACTCACTTTTTCATAAAATGCGATCAAGGTTGTTTGACAAGACCTGTCTTTCACAAAGCCATGTTGGCTCCTGCTAATGATATTCCTGTTCCAGCAGAATTCTTGAATATATTCCCTTAGCAACCCTTCAAACAGCTTCCCTACCACAGTTGTCAAGCTTACAGATCTGTAATTTCCTGGCTGTGACTTTGATCCCTTTTTAAATATGGGCACCATATCTGCTTTATGCCAATCCATGGGCACCATACCTGAAATAAAAGAAACCCTGAAAATCAAATATAACGGTCTGGCCAGGGCCTGGCTTAGCTCTTTAAGTACCCTTGGATGTATACCGTCTGGCCCCGGGGCTTTGTCTACCTTAACATCATTCAATTGTTTTAACACTTTTTCTTGTGTTAGCCAGTCCCATGCTTGCTGTGACTGTTCTGTAAAAGTAGTTTGCAGATTCTTGTCCATTGGGTCTTCCTTGGTAAAACAGAAGAAAAGAAATTATTTAAAATATCTGCCTTCTCTCTGTCCCCCTTGACCATCTCACCCGTTTCAGATAACAAGGACCCAACATTATCAGACTTTAATTTTTTGCCATTAATGTATTTAAATAATTTTTTTGGGTTGCTCTTGCTCTCTTTAGCAATATTTTTTTCATTCTCCAGTCTAGCTAATTTAATAGCCTTTTTACAGGTTTTGTTGGCATTTTTGTATCCTGCAAATGCCTCTGCTGATCCCTCAGCTTTATAATGTATAAATGCCGCTTTCTTGTTATTTATTTCATGAATTACTTTACTGGGGAGCCACACTGGTTTTAATTTGCTTCTTTTGTAGTTGTTTCCAACAGGGATACATTTATATGTGTATTTTTGCAATGTTATTTTGAAGGCATTAGACTTACCTTCTGTGCTTTTTCCTGAAAATATTTTATCCCAGTCAACGAGACCAAGGGATCAATTAAACCTGCTAAAGTTGCCCTGTTTAAAATTCAGTGTTTTGGTGGAACCCATACCAAATTGCTTTTCTTGAATTAATCTCAAACGATACCATGTTATGGTCACTATTCCCCAAGTGCTCCCTTATTTGGATGTTAAGAGATAAGTTCTTCATGGTCAGTTATTACCAGATCCAGACACGCATTCCCTCTGGTTGAGGTTTGCACTAGTTGAGACAAGTTCAGAAAGTTACTGCTTTTAGCAGAATTAGCTGTTCCATTTTTACAGTCTATTTCTGGATAATTAAAATCCCCATAATTATAGTTCTCCCTATTTGAGAAGCCTTTTCTTTTTGCATTAATAGCTGTGAGAATTATACCCTGCTCTGGAGCTGACAGGCAGTAAAGAGCTCAGACATGTTTCTATAGTGACATCTGCTCACCTGTGCTGTCAGTCCCAGCCGGCTCTAAGAGGTGTTGCTAGGAGCCATTCGGCTCCAAAAGGGACTGACAGGGCAGGCTTGCAGATGTCTCTATGGAAAGATATCTGCACACTTTACTGCCTGTCAGCCCCGAAGCATGGTATAATTCTTATTAACCAGTTAATTATTCTGGCCACTAGCACTACTGAGCAGCCAGTCGCCAGATGGGTAATTATTTGCCACAAAGTTTAAGTTGGGTGGTAGTTCCGCTTTAAAGGGTTAAGGAGTAAGCAGAGTTTAAAGTTCTGTGGTCAGTCGAGGCTTGATAGACATGACATCCAGGACTTATTAAATATGTTTTGTGTTGAAACAAGGAGAAAGGGCCAAATTCATGGGGACATTAGGAATTTCTGTCCATAGTAAGGTAAGTGTGTGTGTGTGTGTGTGGGGGGGGGTACTTAGGTTAGTGTTAGCTCCCCTTTAAGAGCCACTTATTCCTACGGTATTGTTCTCATTTAACAATGTCAACTTTAAAGGGGAACTTTCACCCCTATACATGTTTACCTCATTGCCATCCTCATACAGCGATAAGCTTTAATCGTTTTTTTTTTTTTTTTTTTTAAATGCTCTTGCGAAATTGACATTATTAAAAATGATCCTGTGCCTTACTTCAGAACAGACTGGTTACAATTCTGCACCACAGCCTGTCAATCTTCTTCTTCTGTTCCTCCCCAACTATTGTCATGTTCCAACCTCCTCCAATTATGGAGAATTTCTCCATGTAAGCTGGTTGGAACATGACAATACTTGGGGAGGAACAGAAGAAGACTGACAGACTGCGGTGCAGAGCTGTAACCACAGTCTGTCTGAAGGCCATGGCTCATTTTTAATAATGTAAATTTCGCTACAGCATGGGTTTTACTAAAAAAACAATGAATAAAGCTTATCGTTATAGGAGGGTGGCAGTGAGGTAAACTTGTATGGGGCGATAATTCCCCTTTAATAATTGTGAAAATTAATCACATAGGGTGTAACGCAAGAAATGTGTGCATAATTATGATGTGCCTTCACTGGAAAATTGTATAGTGACAATATTTTACTGAATTGCACACAGCGAACGTGTGCTTTTTTAGTGAATGTTTTTCAAAAAGTGGGCATGCATAAAATGTACATCAATTTACGAATGAATCTGCGGCTGCGCCTAATTCAGCAAAGCACACATTTTAGTTCATCTAGCTAACCTTTTCTGTTAATTTATGAGCACGTGCTTACTTTGCCATTAATTTAGAGCATGTACAATTCAGCACCAAGGCATTAGTATGTTTCCTGCATCAAAACATGAGCAATCACAAATAGCACATACATTTATGGCTTTCAAAAAATAGCCAATGCTCTACTTTCTTGTATTCCGCCCATAGATTCTTGAAGGTCTCCAAAGCATTTGGGATTATTCAATAAGGCATGATAAAGAGGTGATAAAATGGGGATGACTACTCCAGTGATATCACTTCTCCAATTTCATAGGCTCCATAGAATAACATAGGAACTGGAGAAATTATATCACTTGAGATGTCATCTCTACTTTATCATCTCTTTATCACACTTTAGTGAATAATCCCCCTTGTGCTGGTAGCATCCAAGGGTTACAAAACCATGTTTCTAAGAAAATCAATCCATTAAATGAATACAGTATACTTTAAAATGATCCTGAATATATAGCTGGGTAATATGGACTTTGATCACATGGAGAATCACAGGCTGTAGAAGATTTAGCAAAGAGCTAGAGCACCGAAAGAGAGAGAAAAAAAAATACATAAATCAGATATAGATCTTATTCTTCTATGTCTAGCAAATAAGCAGCTGTCCCAGAAAAACGATAGATTGTTTTTTTATAGCTTACCTCAACCTACGAGTAAAAAAAAGTAGGTCAGTATGAATTCATGCTTACAATAAGTGTCACACTTTTCACCTAATGAATAGTGATCGCTTGAAAAATATATTTTAATACCAACAGAAGACAATTTTGTTTAGAAAGTGGGACCTGAAGAATACACTGGGAGAGATTCACGAAGCGGTGATAAAGTGGAGATGACTTCTCCAGTTTATCAATTCTCCAGTTCCTGTGTTATTCTATTGAGACTATGCACTAAGATTTCTTCAGCTTTGGAAATCTTAGTGAATAGGCTCCATAGAATAACATAGGAACTGGAGAATTGATAATCTGGAGAAATCATCACCCCTTTATCACCTCTTAGTGTATAACCCCCATTCAGATTTCTCTCCTTTTCAAGTGTGGAGAGCATTTATTTGTGGACTGAATTAAGCAGATATTCTAACAATATGTGAGGGATATCATCTATACATTTTTGTTAAGTATCTCAGATGGCAAGCTATAGCTATCAACAAATGAACAGGTTAATTGTAACTAACAGATCAATTTATCATGGAACAAGAGTTTCATTAACCCCTTGAGGATCATTGGGGCATGCAATGCATTGGGGAACATTCCTCAAAGAGTTAACCCTTTGGGTGCCAGAGGGGTATGCAACGCATTGCTTTGCAATGCGTTGCGTACCCCTCTGGCACTCAAAGGGTTACTACACGTAGTGGAATACATATGTAGCACTCATAACACTTTTCAAAACAAAAGCGGAGGATTTCTGGGGCAAATCATTGGCACTATGGGGAGAACTAAAAATTCCAAAAATCCCCCCAAAAATGTCCGTTGGTAAGCACTGCAGCCGTCTTACTCTGTAGTGCCCAACATGCAGTGCAGTCACTTTATATTTGCGTATTCACCCTATTCTTGCTCTCTCTCTCTGGCTGTAGACTTGGTTCACTGGTACTTGTGGTTTTTGGAAAAATCTGAAGTCACTAATTTCTGCTATCTACTTACCTCTCTGCCTATACTGCAAAGAATAGCTATGTAGGGTGCTTAGGGTCATATTTAGGAAGCTAAAGGGTGGCAAACCAATTGTAAGGACAAAATACAATTCCTATTAATTTAAATGTGATTTTTATGTCCTTGACAAAGTACAGCAAGGTCTCCAGGATCCGAGGTGTAATACTAATTTCAATCTATGGGGATTTGGGGAATGTTTAATGCATTTGGTTTACTTCATAAGTTCATCTCTTTAGCTTTCTGCATACTGAGAAAAATACCCATTTTGTATTAGGAAAGGCTAATATGATTCCCATTTTCTGGGATATACTGTGGCAAAGGTTGAACTTGATGGAGTTTTTCAGCCTAATGTACTATGTAACTATGCAATATGGAAGCCTTAGTACTATGTAGGGTTGTGATAATACAGGATAAAGGTTTTATACAAAGTTTAGGTCCCTATATAATTTGCAGGACTATCAGATAAAATATAGCCGAGTAACAGCTAAAAACCTATATCTTTTGTTTAAACCTTTGAGTGCCAGACGGGTACGCAAATCTTTGCAGTGCACTCAAAGGGTTAAAGGGATAGTAATGTTTCACAAAAACAGCAGCTCCAATTAATCTTCACATTATTTGGGCCATGGAGAGTGTTATATCAATACTGTCAGAGTTGTGGTTCAAGAGTAATTGAATGATACAATTCCCCCCTCCCACCCCTTTTACCTAGTGTAAGCTATCTCTTCTCAGATGTGGAATCTGGTTGCTTGACCAGACAGATAACAGCAGGGGACAATCTTCTTCCTATGAGAACAATGAAAGCCCTGCCCTCCTTGACAGGTTTTTTCCTTATCTTAAGTGAAGATTGTCCCTCTCTGCGATCCATCCAGACAGTCTTGCTACTCTGAGGTGAGCAGTGTTAGATCAGTAAAAGGGTTGGGAAGGGGATACTTTATTGTTCAATTACACATGAACTACAACTCTGACAGAATTGAAATAACACTCTCCAAGGTCCAAATACTATGATAATTAATTAAAGCTGCTTTTATTATGAAACATTACTATCCCTTTGAGCCACTTTGTTCTTTGATTATTTTGTAGGTCAATAGAAAGGTTACCTCAGACTGCAGATTCTAGATGCAGGTGTTCTACTTACACGAATCATGTTTCTTGCTTTTACTTATATTTTGTTTTAACCATCTGAGTGCCATACAAACGAGCAACACATTTGTTTTGCAATGCGTTGCTCGCCCCTCTGGCACTCAAAGGATTAATACATAATTTTGGACACTGTGCCAAATGGTAGAAACTAAAAAACAAATAAACATGTATGTCTTTAAGATTTACGAATATAGATTTGTACTGTGAGTTAACTTTATAAATACTGGTCTATATGTAAGCTGAAAAACTATTGCTATGAAAATAGGAGTTTAGTGATTATACATCTCATATACATTTATATTCCAATGTACCTGTGTGTTTTGCGAATGGTGTGTGTGTGGTATGTATGCGCACCTGTGTATCGTTATTAACCCTTAAGGACCCATGAAGTGCTAGGAACATCACAGTGGTTCTGCCCTTAAGAACCAGTGACAGTCTTGGCACATCATGGAATTCAGGGGTCCCCGTGCAGCTGCACTCTGCTCGGTGACCGCTCGGTGACCCCTGAATCCAGTGAACAAATAAAAATGCTCTGTGGTCCGTAACTGCCGGTGTGTGTGTCTTTGGTGTGGGGTTTTTAAGATGAAGTGAATGTATCCAGCCCAGGACGCATTTTAAAGATAACAAATTCTTAAATTAGAGGTGTACGTTAAAATGAAAACTAGCCAACTTGATAAAGTGTATATATTATGGAAGTCTCACAAATGAGACCCGTTTGTGGTATTTAAGGACTAAACTTGCCAATCTAACATAGTAACGTAGTTGACGAGGCTGAAAAAAAACATCTATCAAGTCCAGCACATAGGCTCTTCTACATTTGCAACTGCACTTTGTTGACAAATTTGCCATCTCCTAAACTATGTCTCTCTAGGTCTTTTGGTTAAAATAACACTTACACATATTTAACCCTTTAAGGACCACAGGAGCGAACACCACAATGTGAATCAATGCATTGCTCCACCTTCTGGTCTTTAAACAGGCAAATGTAGTTTTCAGATATGCAAACTTAAATTCAAGGTGAAATGTCCACTTTAACCATTTGAATAGCAGATAGCGTTATCCAACACATTGCACTGCAATGCTTTGGATACCCCTTGGCAATCACAGGGTTAAGGTATGTGGGAAAATTTGAGTGTCAAGGATAAGGTTTCCAATGCTACAGTTATTAAGAATAGGTTTTTTCTCTTGAGTAGAAGAGATTACCCCTTTAAAGGGGTATATTGAATTTATAGAGTCTGCAAGTGAATAATATATAATGTAAATTTGCCTATATTTTTCCTTTTCATCTTAACCTAGTTTTTCACACTTGTTACTGACAGCAACCTCGCTGAATCTCTGTTTGCAGAGAATTTACATAGAACACCAAAGCAGTACAGTGATACAGTGTAACAGCACTGTGTGTTCTGTAGGCTATATTTTTTAGACTGTAAATCTATATCTTTTCTCGTAGTCGTTTCAGAAAGATCTTTGGAAATAGATCCAAGGAGCTCAATGTCAGGGACATAAAAATGTATTAAAAATGTAAATAATAAGTTTAGGCAATTTCTTGTACATATTGTGTACTTGCAGAATGCATAAAGTCAAAAATAAAGGGTTACTGTCACTTTAATACAGGGTCCTGATCAAGTAATGAACTGCCATACAATTCTATTCAACTAGATGTGAATAATTAATACATTTGCTATTGTAATTCTTAACATTTCCCTCAGGCCACTTTGTTAACTGAAGAGTGCCTGGGAGATTTAAAGTGTATTGAGAACTAACAATTGTATAGCTCTCTGAGATTCAAAGGGTTAAGCTCTATGACAGAAAATGTGTCATATTCAGTAGTATTTTTTCACATAATTATCAAGATCTAGATCAGTGTAAACCCTTCGGTAAAAGTGAACTATGAACGTAAAAATGACATATTAGAGATTATACTTTTTTCTCCTATATCACTACCCAGTACACTGCTCTTTAAAGGGGACGTATCACCTTATATTTTTTTTTTACCACAGCTTTTGTTAATAACGTAGTAATATTAAAGCACTGTGGAATTAGTTGGTGCTATATAAATAAAGAATAATAATAATGATAGGAAAGCTGTTTTTTTTTTTTTTTTGTTTTTTTAATGTAAGTACTTTAAAAGAGGATTTTAGTCTTACCTGTTAAATCCTTTTCTCTTAATCCATACAGGTTACTGGTAACGCTATGGTAGGCAATCCGCCCCTTTAATTGTAGGCAGGAACAATTCTAGAATTGTATGCAGGGGGTGGAGCCTACTTTCCCTCCTTGGCTGTAGCTAGCCAACCAGCTCCAGAAAGATTTGAGACACTAACTACTGACTAGATAGTGAAGGGAAAGAAGACCCCTTTGAGCATGACCCCGAAGGATCCCCACGGTCTGTCACAGAAGAGCAGAGCATGGTCCCTTGAGAGGGTGGGAGGCCAGTAACCTGTATGGACTAAGAGAAAAGGATTTAATAGGTAAGATTAAAATCCTATTATCTCTGTCGTCCAATACAGGTTACTAGTAACTCTAGGATGTCCAACCATTGAGTTTCCCAGTAGCGGGAAGTAAGGCAAGGACCAGGAGCAAGGCCCCCAAAGTCACCAGAGCAGATATGAACCATCAGATCAGAAATAGCCCAACAAAACAATGAAGTGTCAAAGGACACTAAACAGGGGGTAACAACACCCCAAACTGTTACACAGCATACTGAACTAGAGCCAGCAGGGCTCAAAAGTGAAGGAAGCACCAAGAACTGAAGAAGATCCTAGACAGGGAAGGCTACCTCCAGGATCTTCCTCCCAAAGCTGGCATCAGCCAATGCCAGCACATCAACACAGTAGTGCTTCGAAAAGGTGTGCACAGACGACCAAGTGGCAGCCTTGCACAAATGATCAGCAGAGGCCTGATTCTTGTAATTTCAAGAGGCCCCAATAGATCTCGTCATGAGATGACGAACAACGCGTCTGATTGCCTGATAGACTCAGTGCGATGCACATAAAACTTGAGACAACACACCACGTTTAACAAGTGGAGATCCCTCTCCTTGTCAGAGGTGGGGTCAGGGCAGAAAGAAGGCACCACAATCTCCTGATTGATGTGGAACTCCAAAACCACATTCGGGAGAAACTACTGAGAGGTGCGAAGCACCGCCTTGTCCTTGTGAAACACCAAATAGGGTGGTTTAAAGGACAGAGCATGCAACTCCGCAACACGACGGACTGACACAATCGCCAGGAGAAAAGCCATTTTCCACGTCAACAGGCGTAGAGGAATAGTAGCCAAAGACTCAAATGGAGGACACTGAAGAATGCCCAAAACCAAGTTAAGATCCCATGGAGGAGCAGGAATCTTGAAAGAAGGACGAGTAAGAGCAATGCCTTGGAAGAAAACCTTGACATCAGGAAGGACACCACACCGTCCTGCAAAAATGCCAGGACCGTAGGCAGATCAAATACCTGAGACAGGTCCTTGTCAGCACACTAAGATAGGAAGGTTGACCAGACACGATGATAGATCTTGGAAGAAACAGGTTTGCGGGCACTGAGCATAGTAGCCACCACACCAGAAGCAAACCCTTTCTTCCTCAATATTGAGGATTCAATTTCCAAGCTGTCAAAGCTAGACAATGAACATCCTCCTTCCACAGGTTCATCAAGTCTTCTTTATTCTTTTTTATAATGATGTGTATCAAGAAAACGTTATTAAACGCTGCAGTTTTCATTTATTTAATAAAGTTTCCCCCTCCCGCCCCTTCCACTTACCGCAGCAGCCTCAGCAAGCCAACCTGGACAGAATGCGACAAGTGACAATCTTCTTCCAGCATAATGAAAAAACCTGCCCTCCTTCTTCAATGGGGCAGACTTTCCCTTGTACTGAAAGCGGAAAGATTGTCCCTCGATGCAACCCGTCCGGTCAGTGGACCAGATTCCAGACCTGAGGGGAGGCTACGGAAGTAAGTAGAAGGGGCGGAAGGGGTAAACTTTATTAGACTATAAATGAAAAACGTCAGCGTTTATTAACATTTTCTTGATACACATCATTATAAAAAAGAATAAAGAAGACTCGATTTTACTTCAATAATTAAACATTACTAACCCTTTAAGGGCTTAAGTAGTGAATGGTGCACGGTGTTGCCTGTTTGATTGGGCACACTGTACACATTGGGGGCCCGCTGGACCGATGAAGCTGTGATTCTTGCAGCAGAGATTTTTCATAGGAGTGGACAAGAGAGCTTAGCCTCCCTGATTCACAGCATTTGGCAGATCTCCACCTCCCTGCGACCCCGGGGTGGAGCAGACAACGAGCAAGAACCACTGATATTTTTACATATATAGATAACAGTACTAGGGCCTTTATGTTCATAAAAAATATGGAGTTAGTCTGGGGAAAACCAACAGCACCATATGGGACAAATACAAATTCTTATAGATTTATATGGACCATTTAATAACCCCTCCAATGCTACGGAGTTCTCCAGTACATTGCTAAACAATGTGTTGGAGGCCTCTCTATAATTCCATGGCTTAAAAGGCCCCTTTAGATCAATGGGAATTTTGTGGGATTTGTATATTTCCCCTCTGGTAAAGCTGGATTGCTGCAGAATTGGGTGTTGCTATGAAATGCCAGGGAAGGCAAATGCCTGAGTCTAATGTGCCTATTAGTCATGATGAAATCGGACTGCATGGTGCACTAATAATGCATTAGGCTGCACTATGCCTCAGGTCTTTTGGGAACCTAGCTACCCTCTGCCCATGAATATTCAACTTTTCTTCAAAACAATGCAATGGAGACCTCCTTGGTTCCAAGTGTTTAAGCCCTTAAGGACCCATGACGTGCCTGGAACATCATGGGTAAAACATGCGATAAGGACCCATTACGGTCCTGTCACGTCATGGATTTCATGGCTCCCCACGTGGTTGCACGTCGTTTGGGGAGCCCTGAATCTGTTAGAGAAAAGAACAAAAAAACTTTGTGGTCCTTAAAGGGATAATAATGTTAGCAGTAATGTAGATCGGCGAGTCTTTTTATAGTAAATGTAACACATTGCGCTATGTTTAGCAACTTTCTTTTCTGTAGTTCAAAAGATATTAAATGTAGAAAGACCCCGTCCTGCCCCTTCTGACCTCCTCACACTGATTCTGAAATGTGGTCCTGGGACCGGACGGATGCAGCGAGGGACAAACTTCAGATTTTCCTTTTGCTTACTGAAGATTGTCTGTCGCTGCATCTGTCCGGACCAGGCAGAGAGGCAGCGTGGCATGGCCAGAAGGGGCGGGAGGGGGTCTTTCTTCATTTAATATCTTTTGAACTACAGAAAAGTAAGTTGTTAAACATAACGCAATGTGTTAGATTTACTATAAAAACACTCACCGATTTACTTTATTGCTAACATTACTATCCCCTTAAAGGGATAGTAATATTTCATAATAAAAGCAGCTCTAATTAATCATCATAGTATTTGGACTTTGGAGAGTGTTATTTCAATTCTGTCGGAGTTGTAGTTCAAAAGTAATTCAATGACAAAGTATCCCCCTCCAGCCCCTTTTACTGATGTAACACTGCTCAGCCAGATCAGAAGGGAGGTGCCCCGGTAGACTTCAGAGAGGGACAATCTTCAATTAAGATAAGGGAAAAACCTGAAAAACTTGTCAAAGGGGGCAGGGCTTTCATTGTGCTCATAGGAAGAAGATTGTCCCCTGCCGTTATCTGTCTGGTCTATGGACTGCATTCCCCATCTGAGAAGAGATGGCTTACACTAGGTAAAAGGGGCGGGAGGGGAAACTTTGCTTGTGAATATCTCTCAAACCATAAAGGTTTGAGAGATAAGACTTATATCGTTCTTCATGTTTTTTTAATGCCTACAAAATAAAATAAATATAAAACGAAGTATTACTATCCCTTTAAGTGCCAGTCTCAAATGCCAGAGGCTGGTCCTTAAGGGGTTAAAGTGATTGATTTTTTTTTAGGGTTGGACTAGAATTTTGCTTGAAACTAAAGCATTTTACCACAACAAGAAACTGCTGCTCTAGCACATCTAAAACAACAAACAGCAATCGTGAGAAAATGTAACAAGCACCATCCAGGTTAAATAATGCATAGAGCCCGCTGACCGACAGGCTAAGTTAAACTTAGTTCATTGCTCTTGAGGAATCCTTCTTCTTAGTGTTATTTTGCTAGTAATGTACAGTAAAGGAAAACTACATTAACTTGAACAAAGCATGGATTATCCTTGCAATTCTTTGACTACAGACTGGAGCTGTGATATACAAACATGGGTACATAAAAACTGTAATGATTGGACAGCTGTTTGATGAAAACACTGAAATAAATTATTATTTATTGAGATGGTTAGATTTTATGGCAGGGGAATTTCAATGCATGGTCATTCAGGACTTCAATTATCATCATCCACACCTGCGTGGGGTTGATGGAAACTGGAGTCTTAAACAGCCATATAACCTCTGGTTGCCCATCAATATGCAAGAAGATCCTAAATGTTTCCATATATTTGGTTGCCTCCATTCACAATTTCTCCAGGCACTTCAGGGGTTCTTAAAACGTTGCAGTTTTCTAAGTATTTTTATATCTCTTTTAACCAAAATATTTATAAACACAGCTTTAAATTAGGCTTACGTTATTTTGAACACCATATCAGATACATATTTACATCCCAGGAGCCCCTGGGCAAGGCACTCTAGGAGCCCATACCCCCCCAAGTCCCACCCACTATTTCCTGATAAAGAAAATACCCTTATCCTATAACATGCAAGGACAAAATAAATAAATAAATAAAAGCTTTATCCCCTTGTTGCTAGCGAGGTCTCCATTCGCAATACCTCAGTAGTATCATAGGGTTTAAAGAATAGTCTGTAAATGGGTAAAAAACTGGTCAGAGACATTGAGATTGCTCTAGTCACACCCACAATTCGGGACTAGATTGTAATACCAACAACAATGGTAGTACAGCAGGATTGTCAGAGGATAAATAAAATTGCCCATTGATTTAATTGGGACTTTTAACCCACTGAATGTTAAGGTGGATGTGTCACCTATGGACAACAACGCTTAAATAGTTATGTGATATATCAAATAATACAAAAACGGTATTAATTTTTTTATTTACAGTTTTGATTTTGTCTAAATTTAACTTACAAAGTCTGGACTGCAGCTACTTCCGCATACACTGCAGCCTGACGCTCTGCCTCTGCTCTCCTCCCTCCTCCAATGACGGAGGCTTCTGTCTGTAAGCAGGAGCGGTCTTATTGGCAGAGATCGATATCTAGCCAATGAGATCGCCCCAACTTTCCACACAGAAGCCTCCGTCATCGAAGGAGGGAGGAGAGCAGATCCAGAGCGTCAGGCTGTGGTTACAGAGCAGGTAACCACAGTCAACAGCAGTGTATGCAGAAGTAGCTGGGGGACAGACTTTGAAAGTTAAATTTAGACAAAACCAAAACTTAAAATAAAAAATTAATATGGGTTTAATATTATTTGATATATAACTATTTAAGCGATGTTGTCCACAGGTGACACATCCACTTTAAGCATTCAATGATTAAAAGCTCCAATGGCATTAAACATTAAAATCAATGGAAATGGTATGAATTTTATTTTTCCCCAGTGGTGTACTAGATGTGCTCTAGAATTACACTTTTTTCTTCTTAGTATATAAACCCCACCGTCTTTTTAAAAACAGCATCAATTCAATTTTTCCCCATTCATGCTGCTGAAAGCTCTTTTGTGTTATGAGAGCTTTATGTTCATTATTCACTTGGGCCTTATTTTACAATGTTCCATTAACTAAGGTCAAATTAAGTCATGCTAGTTAAACCTGGTCTGTTATTTTCTCTGATTCATAATAGTATTCATTAACATAATCATGTGCATCAAGAAAAGTCTGTAGTCTGGCAAGCTTATGCCACACAATACCTTTCTAGACTGTTACGTTGTCCTAATGAAATGTATTACAGAATATAAAGGAGACGAGAACATGAAACAGTGTACGTTGGGGAGGGGGCAGGGGAGATGTATTAATCAGCCTGTTCAGCTCTTTTTCTGCCATTTTACATTAGCTTAAAAGAAATGTGCATGCATCTATGGGTAATATACAACAGAGGAGTAAAAAGTAATTGCTGAGCCCCCTCCAGGAGTATCACTAGATCCTACTGGGCCCAGGGGCTGATGGGCCCCATTCTATGCCAGGCCCTGTCATAGCTGTACTCTCAGCAATTACGCCGTCTACCAATGCTACAATGCATACTGGCTCTCGCATTCCACCAGCATAAAGACGATTGGCGCAATGCAGGAAACATGCGCAATCACTATTTCCCGTGTGAAAACCACTAGGGAATAGGTTTGAGCATGATTTTGTTGAATTGCGCATGAAAATTCAAGATTAGCGAACGGCTGTGTATATTTATTTTTTTTCAGGCCATGGCTAAGATTAATGAATCTGTGTGATTGGAATAACTAATGCGCCTAAAGCAGGAAGTGCTATTGCGAATGAATTTATATGTCTGTGTACTGTTGTGGTAAAATGGAATTTTTTATGCGCAATTCAAGAAGTGTTCGGTATTTAGCTTCCTGGATTAGAACATGGGCAAAATCTATCTGCGCACAAAAATTCATTTATCCGATGTGAACGTTTCTTGCATTGCGCCAATTGTTTCCAAGAGTCTCGATGTCCAGAGACAGTCCCTGGTTTTACTCATTGTTCCTAAATCCCGCTGTTCCTATTTTTATCCATGGTTTAAAAATTAAATCTCAACTCTATATTATATATATGTTTGCCAACTAAAGGATGATTTCACATGATAATATGGCTTAATTATATGACTTCTTGTAGTATTTAGGTATGGGAATTGACTCTTTGTTTTAGAAATGCAGTTTTAAAATCGGTTTTCTGTTACCTTATACACTGCTATGGAATACTTGTATCATGTGACTTCCCAGGAGAAAAGTGACTCTAGACATATTTTTTAGATGTTTACAAGTATGCATAAACAATTTAATGTGAGCAAGGCCTCAATACTCCCCCTCTATACCATGTGCAGAAAAAGGGAAGCTTTTTTCATCAGTCTCAACTGAACCATTTTAGTACATGGCCCATACATTTTCCACAGATCTCACTTTGGGAAGAGTAGCATAAAGAGACTATCTTCATTTTAAACTGCTCAGTAAACGACAGGATGGTGCTGCACATAAAAAAATTGTTCCAGTGCTAATTTTAATTGCATTTGTACTTTCCACAATGTTTAATATCTTAAGGACATATTTGGATGATATTACATGCTTAAAAGAGCAGTAAATGTTTTCATGAAAACCTACAAATTATAGGGCTTTTCCTGCTCAGTAAAACAAGAGAATTTCTATTGATGTCAGTTGTTTTATTAATAAAATGATAACATTATAAATTGATAAGAAGTGAGTAAACGCGTCATTATTTCCTTAATGTTCAAATTGACACCATGATTCAGCAGTTTATATCACACTATATGGAGAAAGGTTTGTCAGTGACTCACCTCTCCCACAGACTACAACAGAATAACTTATTGATATCTGACCACTAGAGGACACTGATAATGTTAAAAAACAAGCATTTTAATGTGTTAACTCTGGAAAGATGCATTTCCCAGCAGTGGGTATAACCTCATTTAATTCTGAAAGAAAAGACCTACAATATGTTTTTTCATAAAAAAGTATTATTTTCCCTTTAAGAAAAACATTCCTAATTACACAACAAGGCTCCATGGACTTATATACCACCAAATCTGTAGATGTATTGTGATTGGTTCCATTCTTATTCTTATTATATATATATATATATATAAAATCAAATAGTGGACAGCACTCACTCCAACCAATAATAATGCCCAGGTGCACAATCCCTGTTGTGAATAGGTAGTAAAGAATGGAATGGGCAGCACCCATGGGACTTGAAATATAGGAAATTTATTAATCAATGAAGCACATAATTTTGTGCTTCATTGATTAATAAATTTCCTATATTTCAAGTCCCACGGGTGCTGCCCATTCCATTCTTTACTATATATATATAAATCAAATCCAAATCAGTGGCACTCACGGTTAGTAGTCACATTGATGCCTGGGTGCAATCCAGCGAAAGATTAAATCCAAAGATTAAAGTAATAGGCAGCACTCTCAGGAACTTGAAGCAAAAAAGTTGAACGATGTTTATTGTGATCGACGTTTCGGCTATATTACATAGCCTTTATCAAGATAACACAACACCAGCAGTGAACTCCCTTAAATACTAAATGAACATTCAAAAACGCCTGTAAGGGCGCCAAAACACACTAATTGACTTAATTAAAATCACAAGTGAAGCATGGAGGTGTAAATTGAATGACATCTGCATTAACCCATAATCGCGCTTAGTGCAACTATATATCAATTCCCACTGTTAAACATAAATTTTAGATCAAGTGGAAGAACAAACCCTATGAATAAAGATACATAAAATAAAGAAATGTGATATTGAGAGATATTGATTGGATTGATTTTGGAATGTTTATTCTTGACTAAGTTCAGTTTTTGATGTTGGCATGCCTCTGATTTAGCCTCGTAATCCTACACAGCACTCGTTCCGATTATTTAAATAATAAAAAATTCCTTAGACCAGATGGTGTTGTATGATGTGAGGGAGTCCAGGGCTGTATCGAGCGGTAAGCCATCACTTCACATTTCTTTATTTTATGTATCTTTATTCATAGGGTTTGTTCTTCCACTTGATCTAAAATTTATGTTTAACAGTGGGAATTGATATATTGTTGCACTAAGCACGATTATGGGTTAATGCGGATGTCATTCAATTTACACCTCCATGCTTCACTTTTTAATTAAGTCAATTAGTGTGTTTTGGCGCCCTTACAGGTGTTTTTGAATGTTCATTTAGTATTTAAAGGGGAACTACCACCCCGCAATAACTTAAGCTTCACTGATTGCTCATCTGGCGACTAGCTGCTTAGTAGCGCTAGTCGCCAGAAATATTACCCGGTTCTGCAGATATCGGCGTTTTACCGATGGTGACAGGAGCAGGAAGCACGGACGTCTCTTCACAGTGACGTCCGTGCGCCTGCGCTGTCAGTCCCTTTTGCACCGCGCGGTTCAAAAGGGACTGACAGCGCAGGTGCACGGACGTCACTATGAAGAGACGTCCGTGCTTCCTGCTCCTGTCACCTTCGGTAAAACGCTGATATCTGCTGAACCGGGTAATATTTCTGGCGACTAGCACTACTAAGCAGCTAGTCGCCAGATGAGCAATCAGTGAAGCTTAAAGGGATAGTAATACTTCATTTTAACTTTATTTTATTTTGTAGGCATTAAAACAACATGAAGAATGATATAAGTCTTATCTCTGAAACCTTTATGGTTTAAGAGATATTCACAAACAAAGTATCCCCCCCCCTGTTCAACCAGATCAGAAGGGAGATGCCCAGGTAGACTGCAGAGAGGGACAATCTTCAATTAAGATAATGGAAAAAGCTGAAAAACTTGTCAAGGGGGGAAGGGCTTTCATTGTTTTCATACAAAGAAAATTGTCCCCTTCTGTTATCTGTCCTGTCATACAACCAGACTGACATCTGAGAAGAGATTGTTTACACTAGGTAAAAGGGGCGGGGAGGGGAACTTTGCTTGTGAATATCTCATAAACCATAAAGGTTTGAGAGATAAGACTTATATCATTCTTCATATTTTTTTAATGCCTACAAAATAAAATAAAGTTAAAACGAAGTATTACTATCCCTTTAAGTTATTGGTAGTTCCCCTTTAAGGGAGTTCACTGCTGGTGTTGTGTTATCTTGATGAAGGCTATGTAATATAGCCGAAATGTCGATCACAATAAACATCGTTTAACTTTTTTGCTTCAAGGGATTTTTATTTGTCCTCAATAGTGCAGTTGGTTTGCCTTTGTGCACTTTGCTTTTAACCCCTTAAAGACACCCTATGCTACACATTGCTTTGCAATGCATTGTATACCCCCTCTGGCCCTTAAAGTGATAGTAATGTCTTTTATTAATAAAAAGTAATATTTTATATTTTCAAAAAATATATCAAATCAGGCCAGTCTGATCTCTAAAACCTTCATGGTTTGAGAGATATATAGTGTTAAATTTCCCCCTCCTTCCCCTTTCACTGATGTCAGCCTCTAGCTGACAGAAGAAAATCCTAGTCCCGGGACCGGCATGCAGCTCTTCAGCAGAGGCGAAATACCGCAATCTAAAAATAAATACTTAACTGTAACGTCTACAAAGAGTGCTTGCAAACCAGGCTCACTTTGTAGACAGTTCCAATGAAGTAGTTCTTTTTAGGTTGCGGTATTTCAGCTCTGCTGAAGAGCCACCTCGAGCTGCACGACCCGAATCTCTTTCTGTCAGCTTTACAGCTGACATCAGTGAAAGCGGAGGGAGGGGGAACTTTATCACCGTATATCTCTCAAACTATAAAGGTCTGAGAGATCGGACTGGCATTATTTGATTTATTTTTTTAATCTCTACAATATTACTTTTTATTAATAAAATACATTACTAACCCTTTAAATTCTTAGTGTTTTTATTTGTTGTATATAATTGTTGCATATATGACCATACTATATTAAGATTTATTGAGAGCATATATGCTCCCTATGATATTTGATTTAACCCATAAACTACACAGAAATGAGCAATTATCATATATTAAACCCTAGTGGATAAGAAGGGAGTGCAACACAATGCTTCACAATGCATTGCACTCATCTTGTTCTTAAGGGGGTTAACAGGAAGATTTACTGCATCATTTTCTATTTCCTGTTCACTGTAAAACTGAAGACAATCTTTGATAATTATATGGTACTTGTGCATTAAAAATGCACATTTATTTAAATTATTGTTTACAGGAATTTATTGAATCTACAGAAGAAGTGATGATTACAGAGATAAAAGAAGAGAGTAATATATGTTATTCCAGTAACAGCTCAACAGATGGTAAGTAAAGATGAAACACAATGAATACCTTGGCATGAATGGAGCAATGTTCCCAAAAGAAAACTATGTGTAACTACAAAGATCGTGGAAGATCTAAGAAGAGACTTATACAATTGCCCTTGACAAATAAAAATGCTTGGCACTGTCAATCTTTCTTAAAAAAAAGTAATAGAAAGAATTAAAGCTTTATTATGCAAAAGGCACATATTGTATGGCATTTCCTGCTGGGTTAAACAAGTGCAATCTCACTGCTGAGAGGTGATTCATTCAAAAGTTATTACAGCCAGATGAGTTAATACAAGATTACTTGATCCTCCAAGACATATAGGACCATATCATGAAAGAAATATGATTCGATGCACCCTTCACTTTAAATAAATGTGTAATAACGAGTCCTATTTACTGAAAAAGTGTATTTAACATCCAAACAAGCTATACTGCTCATACCCCCCCCCACATATAAAAAGTATAACCAATAACTATGGTATGGCACAATACCTATAATCTTGTGACATTTTCATGGAATTCAAACATTTTTTTTTTACATTTCTGATTTCCATAAAAATGTTACAATAATGTAAGTACTGCTCCATACCATAGATTTTGTTTACATGGTCCATATGCACAAAAAGTGGAATTAGGGTAAAGCAATTGCACCATAGGTGACAAATGTTACACAAGCATATAAAATATTGCTCCACAATTCATTTAACTGCACTGTGAGCTATGTTTGAAAAGGTAGTGAAAAGGGATAAGGAAGGGACACACCTTGGCGCACCTGAAACATAAAACCACAAGATTTATGGTAAGCATGTGAAACCCAAACTTCAGTGATGATGTTGTCATAATCATCTTCTTATGCTAGGGTCTGGGTGTGGGAAAATATACCCAATATCCTGGCACCTTCTGGGTCTTCTTCCTCCTCGGAAGTTCCACCATTGCCTCTTTCCTCCCTTCTACCTGATGATAGTGCATCTGTTGATGTGAGGATTTCACAGTTTGTGTCCACCCTCTGTACATTGTGTGGTACACATGTGGCAATGTGGTGGAGAACAATCAAATGCACAGTATCAGGGAGCATCTGCAGCTGGTGGAAAGTAGAATTCATTATTTTTATTAAATCTCTTTGTCATCATATGTACTTAGCGGAAAGGACAAAGGCCATAGTGACAAAAGTACCTGATTTCTTGGTGGATGGTTTAACTTGGTGACATAAACATCAAGGTGGTAGTTGCAGTTATGTCATTGACTATTGCTTAATATGAGAGCACATATAACAATTATGATTCTGTCCAGTCCTAAGCCTATTTTACAGTGTTTAAAAACAATGTGCACATTGCAGTTGCTGAAACTAAGGCACAGCTCCATCCTGCTGTCAAGGGAAATAATAATATTCCAACACACCCATGATTTTAGAGGAAGTGCAGGAGAAGAAGGACAGTTGTCCAACGTCTTCTACCCATATGTAGTGGTGGCAGCTTGTTGTGGTGTTGCTGCTGCTCAGTAGCACTGGGGCTAATAACAAGTAGAAGGGAAGCCCACCAATATGTCAATACATTGTCCCGCCGGTCTCTCCTCCTTCATCAAGGAGGGCAGGGTTTTCCTTATGCTCGCAGCAAGAAGATTGTCCCTCTCTGTAAGCTGACCGACTTCCACATCAGAGGGGGGGCAGCATACAAGAGGTGAAAGAGGCGGGATGGGGAATCTTGAACTACAAAGCAGACAGAATTCTAATAACGCTGCTCATGGCTAGAAAACTATGGAGAATACTTGACGGGGCATTTGTTTTACATTACTATCCCTTTAAAGGGATAGTAATGTTTCATAATAAAAGCAGCTCTAATTAATCGTCATAGTATTTGGACTTTGGAGAGTGTTATTTCAATTCTGTCAAGAGTTGTAATTCAGGAGTAATTCAATGACAAAGTGTCCCCCTCCAGCCCATTTTACTGATGTCACACTGTTCAGCCAGAGCACAAGGGAGGTGCCCAGGTAGACTGCAGAGAGGGACAATCTTCAATTAAGATAAGGGAAAAACCTGAAAAGCTTGTCAAGGGGGGCAGGGATTTCATTGTTTTCATAGGAATAAGAGTGTCCCCTTCTGTTATCTGTCTGGTCTATGGACTGCATTCTGCATCTGAGAAGAGATAGCTTACACTAGGTAAAAGGGGCAGGAGGGGAAACTTTGCTTGTGAATATCTCTTAAACCATAAAGTTTTGAGAGATAAGACTTATATCATTCTTCATGTTTTTTTAATGCCTACAAAATAAAATAAAGTTAAAATGAAGTATTACTATCCCTTTAAAGTTAAAACTTGTAGAAGAGCATTGTAGTTGTATATACATCTTAGCTTTTAATTTCTGACAATGATTTCATTTGAAGGATTACAAAACACACATCAGGTTGATAGCAAAGAGAAATTTCATTACAAATATCCAATTTTCTTAAATCCTTGCTTGGTCACATTGTAACCCTTAAGACATTCTTTTCTTGAAAAGAGTTTAAATTCTAAGGTTCCTTTCACAAGTGTGACTTTACCACAGTGATAGCAAAAAAAATGAAACCACTGAGAATTATTGTGTTCTATGGGGCATTTCTCAGAGATATGAGCTGTGAAAGTTGTAGGGGGAAGCAACATGCTGTAAATGTTCTAAGGGTATGGTAAGGCAGCTACAGATTTGTAGAAGAGTTTTCTATGGAATAGCACTTAAATCACATAACTATTGAAATTATCTGATTTCTCCCTTGTGAAAGGTCCAATGCTGGAACATTGGCCATATGTTCAAAGGGATAACTACAAAAAAATGTTGTATGAACGACAAAAGTAAGTAATTGTGTGAATGAACGACATATTTTCTATAGAGTATATGACAAAAAACTAGTAATGTCCATTGTGTACTACACAACTCCAGAATTGCCGGGGAGGGGAAAGGTCGTGGCTAAACTATTCTCCATTGTCGTATAGAGGAAAAGAAAATTTGTCGTAACTAACAACAAAAAAAAGTCTTGCAAAAGTCAAAATTTGTACATTAAGAAAAAAGTGGAGGGAATGTGAAGTTCTGAATGTGAGAATTTTTGTCTTTAGTTAAGACATTTTTTGTCGTTACTAAAGACATTTTTGTCGCTAGTTAAGACATTTTTTGTCTTTACATACAACATTTTTGCCTTTATATATGAACATTTCAGTCAGGACAAACAACATACTTCCAATCACAACCGACACTCTGAAAATATAAATGAGCCCAATGACACTGTACTTTGAAAATTTGTTACAAACGACAAAAGCTATTTCGCTACTTCTTTGAACATATGGCCCCTAGTGTGATCGTACCAGAATCCAGCATCTTTACTGCTTGAAAGAGTCCTTACACTAGATACTGAAATAATGAATTACAAATTACTTTAGCTGAAGTAGTACAAACAGAGTAGTACTGTGTTTGTGTTTAGCTGTAATTTTCCTCTTTATTTAATGTACCCAAATATTTTATATATTGTTTTTCTTGCCATAAGATGGGCTTTCTAATGATACCATTATTTTTATCATATGATATAATTTACTATATAAAAAAAATTATAAAATATGATGAAAAAATTTAACAATGTAATCTATAAACGGTAAAAAAAAAAACCCTGCTAAATAGATTATAATATTTGTCTTGAGTTTAGAAATACCCAATGTTTACATGTTTTTCTAATGTTTTTGCCAAGTTACATGGCAATAACTAAAAGTAGAAAAAATTGAGATGTTCTAAAACATTTGAACGGTGGTGTATCTGTAAATGGTAATTATATTGCCCCATAGATGTCTCTTCCCTAATGTAATGTAAATAAACACAATTTGGCTAATCTTTCTGTATAACTTAGATCATCCAATCCCTTTATCAGTTTTGTTGCATGTCTCTGAACTTTTTCCAGTTCAATAATGTATTTTTTTAAGAACTTGTGCCCACAATTGTACTACATATTCTAGAAGCGGCACCTGTACCACTTTGTACCCTATTGACTCTTGAAGACAGAATGATATAGTACACTACTATGAAGTCTATTATCTATAAGTATTACTGAATTTCTCTATAAAGTGGATTCTCTGAGTAGTTTTCCATTTATTGTATATGTAGCATACTTGTTTCTGCAGCCCAAATGCATAACCTTACATTCATCTATAATAAGATTTACTTGGGATCAGATCAGTCTGGGACAGTGGAGACATTCCATAATGGATTAGAATATACAGTTTGATTCAGTAATTGGTATTTGTCTGAGGAGAGATCCAGCTGAGCTTAAGAAAAAGATAAATCTATTACTGATATCTCCAACTATATAAAAATTATGTATTTTATATTCTTAGCTGCAAAACATAATTATTTAATGTACATTGAATAAGGATATCTCCAGACTGAAAAGATGGGTCTGATCTTGATCAATGAGAAATATAGAAATATACTTCTTTAGAAACATGATACATTTATAAAAATGGACTATGCCTTTCTACTTCCATTTGATTATGCTCTTCTATTACTCTAGGTGCTTCCTAAGTTTATGTTTGTATCATGAATCTATCATAATCAGTAAGTTTGCTATGTTGCCATTGTGTTCTCTGCCCTTTCTTCTCTTTCCTTCCTCTTTTCCGTCATTCTTTATTTATTGTGTGACTTCACTTTGCTCTCAAGGTATTCATGTTAAGATTATGTAATTTATAAAACTTTTAAATAAAACATTATTGGAAGACAATTTGTTTAAAAGTAATACAGGAAATTACCAAACATTTTGCATATTTTGACAATTCAAATGATAGCAAAGAAGAAAGGGGGGCAAGATTCAAACCAGGAAATTATAGACCTGTGAGCTTGACTTCAATAGTGGGCAAGATATTAGAAGGGTTACTAACTGACTGTAGTCAGACCTGTGTGAAGACAAACAATATTTTTAGTAGGCGTTAAGCATGGTTTTATGAAGAATAGTTCATGTCAAACTAATTTTTTTTACCCACTTGGGGTTTAATTGGAAATGGCTTCAGTGTATTTTTTTGCCTTCCTCCATATCAACAGGGGTGTTTTGACATGGGCTGGACTTGATGGATGCATATGTTATTTTCAGCATTGTCAACTTTGTTACTATGTAAGATCAATTTTATAATAAATGTAATGAATATTTCAAATATTAAGCATAATGCATGTTGTGTACCAAAGTTTTTTCCCTAAATTAAAAATGTGACTGTACAATTAGAAAGGAAAAAAGGGAGAACTTATAAAGGTTAAAGGAACCCTGTCACCTAAAATTATGCTTTAGGTGAAAGTGTTATGCATTAGCCATTTTTTCTTTAGAAAACTAGGTTATGAGTTAGATTTACAGATTAAGCTAATTAAGGCATGCTGTGCAATTACATCCTTTCTTCCCTTCCATACAGATGAAACCAACCCAGTGATGGATGGAGAAAATAAAAAGAAAATAAGAAGACTGGTGCAAACCCTGTCTCTCAAACCACTATGGTTTAAGAGATATAGGCACTGAAAGTTCGCCCCTCTCTCCCTTTCTCCTGATGTCAGTTGTAAAGCTGACAGCAGGAGATTCGAGTTGTACAACTCGAGGAGGCTCTGCAGCGGAGCCACAATTGTGGTATTGCAAAAGAATTACTTTATTGGAAATGTCTACAAAGTGTGCATGGTTTGCAAGCACACTTTGTAGACATTTCCAATGAAGTAATTATTTTCCAATACCGTGAATTCGGCTCTGCTGCAGAAACACTGGCTTGTCCCCGGACCGGAATCTCCTGCTGTCAGCTAGACCAGTGATTCTCAGCTCCAGTCCTCGGGGCATACCAACAGGTCATGTTTTCATGATATCCCTAATTAATCACAGGTGAATCAATCACAATGACTGAGCCACTAATTACTCACCTGTGATTAGGCAGGAACAACCTGAAAACCTGCACTGTTGGTATGCCCCGAGGACTAACGTTGAGAAACACTGAGCTTATTAGGAGTCCCCCTGAGTTATTTTTTCTTTTATTTTAATTACTAATTTCACAGTAATGTCTGATCTTTTTTTAAATTGGATCCAGCAGGAAGTACTTGATGTCCCCCAAAGGAGAGCAAGTTGAATCACCAGAATGCATTCCTGCCAGCTGTCAGTAAATCTGGGATTGGTCTTCACTACAATGTGAGTAATTTTGACAAGTTAATTTTCTCTTTCGGTACATATTTGCTGTTCGAACAGAACCCCCTATTGTCTTTCTCAATTCCATTTCTCCAAGGTCCTTCAGGTACAGTGTAAAGGAAGAAGCGTCCCCAGGTACATTTGTGTGTGGACAGGGGACTATCCTCCATTTGTGTAAATGGCACTGTACTATTGGAAGACACTGAGAAATGGAAGTGCATTGGTCTACTTTATTCAGATGTGAATGTATTATCCTATGGGCACCTCCCCCCATGTGGGTATCCTTTATATGATAGGAATAAGTCATCTATATATTTCCTTCATTACATCTTCAGTTTCCTGTATATAGTAACCTCTGTTGAAGTATATCTCTAGATCACACCTCATAAAGCGGAACTTTCACCTCTTATTAAGTCGCTATGCAATCATTAAGCATATGGCGACTAGCTTGAAAATACATGTCTTAACTATCAAAAGTGGCAAATTCTAAAGAAAGCTTTACCCTCTGGAGGCCTGAAGCCAGGTAACAACACAGACATCTTGTCTGCACGCCTGCGCTATCAGTCCCGGTCTCTTTTAAAGCATTGCAGCGTGCCACATGGTAACCGGAAGGAACTGACGGCACAGGCGCGCAGACTGCATGAACATGGCCGTCAGTCTCCAAAGAGTAAAGATTTCTTTAGAACCTGCCACTTGTGATAGGTAAGACATGTATTTTCAAGCTAGTCGCCATATGCTTAGTGATTGCATGGCGACTTATTAATAGGTGAAAGTTCCACATTAACAACAATAGGTTCCAAGTGTTTCTAGATTCTATCTCCATCTGTTCTCTATAGGTTTCAGCTGATCTGAATGGCTTGTAAGGGACACACTTCTTTGTAAGGTAAGCCCTTCTGTTAAACAGATTGAGAGCCATTGATGATTAAAGCATAGTTCCCCTTTAACTACTGCTTAGTTTTAGCACTTTCAATAAAATTAGCCATCTAACGGGTTTACTTGGAATTACAATAAATGCAGTAAAAAAGTCAGAATACAGGTACTTTTCTGATATAAATGCAATTATGTTTGGGACTCTTAAAAAAATGATCATCATTTTGACATGAGGATTGTACTGCATCTGGCACTGAGGTGAAAGGCAAATGCAGGTCAATTCTAGTGCTGAGCAAGGGATCACACTTAAATAAATCCCAAATTACATATTGGTTAATTACATATGAAATAAAACACCCACAGTTCAGTTTTGAGTGCCCTCCGATAAACACCAGAATATTTTCACGATTCTTAATATTTTTCTATGTTTGAAAAAGAAAACCTGAGAAAAACATACACATTTAAATAATAAACTTAGAAGCTATTTTTCTATTGCAAGCACACTTTGTAGACCATTCCAATGAACTATTTTGGTTTGTAAGCACACTTTGCAGACCGTTCTAATGAAGTATTTCTTTTTACATTGTGCTATTTCAGCTCTGCTGAAGAGCTGCCTGTTTGTCCCAGGACCAGGATCTCCTGCCATCAGCTTACAGATGATTTCAGTAAAAGGAGAGATAGGAGAGTATTTTAGCATCGTATTTCACTCAAACTATTAAAGTTTGAGAGATAGGACTGGGATTGTTTAGTTTATTTTTGTAATAGCTACAATATTACATTTTTTATATAAAGATATTAGTAACCCTTTAACCCCTTAAGGACCGGGAAAATCTTAGGTCATTTTCACTTAAGGACATGAGCAATTCTGACCTTTTTGACTATGTCTTTGATCAACAGTGTTTTCCCTCTAAGTACTGTATTTTACCCATGAAAATTATATATCGTTTTTTTAACGCACAAATAGGTCTTTCTTTTGATACCACACTTATATGGATAGCCCACCATTTATTTTAGGAAAATTAAAGAAAGCGGTAAAAAAAATAAAAAAAAAACGCCTCTTGGGATCATTTGGGCACAATGGGTTACATTTTTATGGGCACTGCATCAAACATATGACAGTCATACCTATAAAATGGGCAGTTTTAATTGGTCACTGTCCCCCCTGGGTGAAAAACCCCATGTCCACCCCCCTATTTTCCCACTTTTTTTATTGATGGCATTTGGTGGTGTGTATAAATGTATTACATGGCTCCACAACAATCAGACTTCCTATTTTGGTTATTGAAATGTTTTTTTTTATTTGAATAAAATTTTTGTTAAAAAAAAAAAAAAAAAGTGTTGTGTCTTTAAAAAAAAACAAAACAAAAAAACACTGTTAATTTTAGCACGTCAAAAATGGACCTGCATTTAACCAGCCTCCAGCACAGCAGTTAATGGGTTAATACCCCCAGCTGCTGCATTTTATTTGTCCACTAGGAGTCTCCTCTCTGCTTATCTGTCCCTTACTTTGATAACAAGGGACAAACGGCTGAGAAGAGTCATGGCACTTGTGAAAGTGGCTGAGACTGAAGGCTCCGGTCCCGGAGCGCTCAGTCTCAGCCAGGAATTAATGATAGCAGCGTGCACAGAGGCATGCTGCTATCATTTAACCCATGACGTACCAGGACCGTCACAGGTCCTTAAGTCAAATCTACCCATAAAATACATCTGTTCATTGGTCAATCCAACTCCAAGCAAGCTAGTTAATGGGAGCATGCTTAATGGGGGATTCAGCCCCATATCCTAGCAGAAAAAAAACAAAAATATCTCTTACTTAGAGGCTAACATTGGTTTAAATTGTATTTTCTTGTCTACATTATCATATCAGCTTACATACAAATGAATGTGTCTTAACTGATTCATTCTCTAAAAAATAGATGGAATAATTTTCCTAAATACCTGTATTATAAAAGACAAAACATTAATTGATATAGGTTTTCCAGAGCTAATTAGCAATTTCATCTTGTGGCTGTTGTGTCAGTGTATTAATATGCATTAATTAATATGCATGTACTCTTCACATAACAATCTAATAAATGATTGCACAATAATGTAATAATAATATATTTCTAGTTTTATAATCTAACTGAAGAATAAAGACTGATGAAAAAAATAGTTACATTATTTTAAATGGTTATGTCATTTGAGTCAATTTTCATAAGGAGTTAAAGGGACCCCCCATCAAAACTTTTATAGTAAAGATGCAAATGACATGTCCTTTAATACTATGTTTGGCTGACACAAAATAGCTACCCATTGATTTATTAACTTAATGTTCAGGCAACATAGTCAGCTGTTGGTTGGGGGATGCAGTGGAATGCTGGAGAAGGCTAAACAAAGGCTTGTGTGCATTCTCTGCAGCTTCCCACTAGTGCATATCATGCATTAATGCTTCTAGTATAAATTGTTTTAACTAATTATTTATGTAGCTTAAAGGGCAATAATCATGCAGATTTAGGCCCCTTTAACAAGGGACACATGGGGGGAGATTCACTAAGCGTTGATAAAGTGGAGATGACTTCGCCAGTTTATCATTTCTCCAGTTCCTATGTTATTCTATGGAGCCTATGCACTAAGATCTACGTCTTAGAAATCTTAGTGCATAGGCTCCATAGAATAACATAGGAAATGGAGGAGTGCTATCACTGGAGAAGTTATCTCTGCTTTATCACCTCTTTATAACTGCTTAGTGAATCTCCCCATTGTGTCCTATGCAGCATTTCATAGAGGAACATGCAATTCAGTTGTTGCAGAGAGACATAGCGTGCTGCAAACTTTCCTTTGACAGTGTGATAAACAATTACAAAACTGTAGTAAGGATTTCAACAGAATTGCACTGAAATTACACAACTAGTTCAGGTAACTATGTTTTCCCTGCAATTTTATGACTTCTGTTTATATTATGAGATTGGGATTCTGGGAAAACGTTTCTAGGCTGAACTCTGGGTTGTCTAGGTTGTCTTTTTTTTTCAACCTTATTAACTTTCTTACTATGATTTAAATTGGATTTTTAACTTCTTGAATACAAGAGAGGTCATCAGCATATTGTGAAGCATTGCACTGAATATGTCTCTAGAATGCAGGAGGCTAAAAGCCCCTTTTTACATCAATGGGCATTTGGGACTTTTATTTGCCCCCTCTGATTCAACTGATTTGCTCTACAATTGCTCCTGTTCTTCTTAGTACATAGAATGTAGGTTTAGTTTAAAGGGCAACTATCACCCCACATAACGATTCCCCCCAAGAATTACCCATCTGGCGACTAGCTGAACAATAGTACTACTCGTCAGAATAATTACCGCCTTATAGAGAAATCCTAGTGCTGCAGAGATTGATGGCCAGGCAACAACACTTTAGCACCTGCACCATCAGTTCCTTCCAGTACCTTAAGGTACCATGCAACGCCTACTAGAGGAGACTGGGACTGACAGTGCAGGTGCTCAGATGTCTCTAAGCAAAGATGTCTGCGCTGTTGCCTGGCCATCAGCCTCGACAGCAGTAGGAGTTCTCTATAAGGTGGTAATTATTCTGGCAAATAGTACTATTGTTCAGCTAATCACTAGATGGGTAATTCCTGGGGGGAAACTTTATGTGGGGTGATAGTTCCCCTTTAATTATATCACTGAAAAGTCAGTCTGTTGGGCTGATGTACTAAGAAAATTGTGTAGTTGTGTAGCAAACCTCCAGTAATACAGAAACAATAAAAAATTCCCATGATTCCAAAGGGGCTTTTAATCCCCTTGGAAGCAAGAGAAGTGCATGATTTGATGATTTAGGGTATATTATTTGTCTCGAACAGTGCAGTCAGTTTGCTACAGAATTTATGTTATTTTTCTCTTTTCTTACTACATCTCTCTATGTAACTAAAGCAAGTTTGCAATCAGAAAAGACTATTCTGTGATTGTCTTAAGGCTTCTCATTCTTCCACAACTACGTTTCCTCTAAACAGTTATTTACGTCTGAAAGAGATGACGTCTGAAATCCAACATATCTGTGCCTGAATAAACAAACGTTTTTTGTCACCACACTAAACTTGATTTTAAAAACATTTAAAACCGTGATTCATTTGTGAAATTTAGAGATGTGAAGAAATGTAACCAGATTTCAAACACTAAAGCTGAACTATCAGCAAACATACAACCGCCCCCAAATAATTTACTATTGTTTTAATACTTCCAAAATGGCTCTTTCAATTGTGGAAACACTGTCCAAATCCTTTAACATACCTTTCATTTTCTTCTCAGATGAGGGAGAGAGCTGCAACCTTAAACCTGTTGAGTATGATCGGCAGTACACTCCCTGTCATTTACCTGCCCCTTTCCTCCTTCAGTGTGTCTGTATAGAGCTACCTGCAACAAACAGAGACATGAAGGAGCAAGCCAGACAATGAATAAAATAAATGAAAAAGTAATATCCTGCATTGATAAGTTATTTTTTTACTGTGTATTCATTGTCTGGCTTGCTCCTCCATGTCTCTGTTTGTTGAAGGCAGCTATACAGACACACTGAATCGGGCCGACGGCTTTACAATTAGATGCCTGTGGTACAGCTTGTACCGTAGGTAAGCGCCAAGGTGACGTCAGCATTTCAAGCCAATTTATAAAAAAAAAAAAAGCATTTTTACCCCAAGTGATATTGCTGCCTACAGTTGTTTTTGCTTCCATTTTTCTATGGAAGCATAATATTCTGACATGATAGTAACACTTTAAATCACAAGAGGTTTTTAACGACCAGATAGGGGTATAAGAAAAAGCTTCTGTAATATTTTTTCTTTTTTTTAATAAATAATGGCCTTCAATACACTGCAAGTCTATGTTTTGGAGACCTCTCTAGAATGTGGGTGTTAAATGCCTTCAACTTTTCTCATTCTCACTTCAAAAATAAAGAGAAATACTGATATTGTCCATATGGCAGACGCCACATTTCCAAGCTTACACTATCTGGAGTATTTCCAGTGTAACTAACCCTTAGATTTTGCAATTTATAGAACTGTCCCAAAGAGGTTACGTATATAGACTAGGCCACAGTGATTGCATTCAGCAGGGTAACTGAACCACATATTTTGTAATCTATATAATTGATATAAGTGTCTGAAAGTCAGAGAGAATGCACACGTGTGCCTGCCTGGCTAACTATAATGCCCATTCAGAAGCCTAACAGAGCGGCTAACAGAGGTAGTACCAACAGTCACTAAGATGGCTAGGTGATAAATGTTTCTAATGGTGAGAATAATTTCTATTAGTCCACAATTGGAACAGGCACCCCTAATTTGTGAAGATTTTCAGAGGTCATTTCCAGGAATGCATTTCCTCCAAGGATATGGGTCTTAATATGGGGACTGTTCCTTAAAAAGAGCACTATCTGGTCACACTAGTCTAAGCCTGAAGGGGAAATGTAAAGTAATACAAAATAAATAACTTTTTATTGCTAAAATATATATCATTGGGTGTTTCCTTCTACTTCCAGTGCTTGGGGATGATTCAGTCAGATGTTATTACAGAGAAAACCATCAAATAAAGTTGTAGCTGTCACTATTTCATTCTACTAAAAGACACAGCCCAAGCCTCAGCTCTCCCATAAAGTGAAATAGAAATGACTGTATGAAAACCAGGTGGTGCTGTTACTAGCAGCTTAATAAAAAAAGACAATTTGAACCATAATAACTTTTAAAGCAAGCATCTCCCAGCAGAAGTAGTACTGTTCTTTTATCTTTTTTTTGGTAAACATTGCTAACAATTTCATTTGTATTGTTGTTGTCCCGAAATTCCATTAGTTAACTTAAAAAAAAAGAAAAGGAGTTCTGGGGCAAGCCATTTACTCCTACAAATTCCCATTGATTTAAATGAGGATTTTAACCCCTTGAATGCTAGAGAGGTCTCAACACATTGCGCTGCAATGCCTTGGAGCCCTCTCTAGGGTTCAAGGGGTTAAAATTTCCATTTAAACCAATGAGAATTTTTGAAAATTTTAGTTCATCCCTATAGTGCAAATGGTTTGCCCCAGAACTCCTCCACTTTTCTTTTAAACATACGGCCCATAGAGACCATTCATTTGTTAACTCTAAAATCTTTTTTTTTTTAAATAAAGTTTCAGGGAAGTTAACTGTGAGGTAAGTGATGACTTCCTGCAGAAATGCTGGTTTATCAGAAGCATTTTGCTAACAATAAAAAATTATGAAAAGTATCCCTACTGGAGTTCAGATGCTTAACCTGATCTTAAGAGTGAAAGAGAGACTGGTATATTATGCGCCACTGATTGTAACAGAGCACCAGGATCAGAGCCAAAATGTAATAGATGATTGCTGGAAATGGAAAGACTCCAGGCTTTGCCAACAGTAAAATGGGGGATAGGCTGATTTAAGTAAATAAATAAACACCTGTTGAGCTACTTTGAATAACATGGATATTTAACCCTTTAAGGTTAATTCTCTTTAATAGGTTCTAAACTGATCTGAATTAGCAGTAGTCTACAATAATGCTCAGATGCAAAAATGAATATATATATATATACATACATATATATATATATATATATATATATATATATATATATATATATAGATAGATAGTAAAGTGTTAGTAAAGTCTATTTTACTAACACAAAAATTGAAGCTATTATAAAATTAAACTAAACAACCCCAGTCCCATCTCTAAAGACTAAAGTTCCCTGCTCCCTCTGCTTTCCCTGATGTCATCTGTAAAGCTGACAGCAGGAGATTCAAGGAGGCCGACTCGAGGCGGCTCTTCAGCAGAGCCGAAATAGCACAATGTAAAAAAGAAATACTTTATCGGAACGGTCCAGAAAGGGTGCCTGTTTTGCAGGCACACTTTGTAGGGCTTTCTAATTAAGTATTTCTATTTACATTGCGCTATTTCGGCTCTGCTGAAGAGCCGCTTGTTTGTCCCGGGACCAGGATATCCTGGCATCAGCTTACAGCTGACATCTGGGAAAGCGGAGGGAGCAGGGAACTTTAGCCTTCTGTATCTCTCAAACCATAAAGGTGTGAGAGGTGGTACTGCAATATTAGCATTAGTAAAATAAAGATCTTACTAACACTTTAATGTATGTAGATATTTAACCCTTTGAGTGCCAAAGTGGTACGGAACACATTGTTTGCAATGCGTTCCATACCACTCTGGCACTCAAAGGGTTAAGATGGATGTTTGTAAGACACCTACTTAGGTTATTCCTTCTGACAACCAAAACTAAACTGTTACTAATTCCAGTGGCATAATTCTCTTTTATAAAGCAATGTGTTGCCTACCCCTCTGGCACTCAAAGGGTTATGAAAACCTAAAATAAAGATACCAGCTCTCAGCACCCAAAAATTACATTGAGGAGAAGAGCGAAACAGAATTAAGTTCATCTGGCATTGATAGGCTCACACTCAGTGGTAATTGTTGTAGTGGTTGGATAATCACATATTTCAAAACCTACATTGCATTACAGAAGGGACACAACCCCTGAATGGCCCTAAAATAATATTAACTGATCGATTCACTAATGTATGCTACTGGTTCCTAATGACTCCTAATATAAGTGCAGTATCAGTTGTCAGCATTTAACCCTTTCAGTGCCAGAGAGGTACGCAACTCATTTCTCTGCAATGCTTTGTGTGCTCCTCTGGCACTGAATCGGTGAATAATAATACTAGTATTAAAAAATGGTCAAATACAAATATGTCACATATAATACTGAGTAATGCAGTTGGTGCAAAACTGCAGAATAGCCATGTATGTTTGTATATGTATATATATATATATATATATATATATATATATATCTCACACCTTAGTGCTTAACTCCCCAGGTGGACTACAGGTTAACTTTGTGGCACTAGAGGGCACTGTTAATGCAAGCACACATAGAAGACCGTTTCAGTTAAGGATTTCTGTTTCTATAACGCGATCTCAGCTCTGCTGCAGAGCCGCCGCATGTTTAGGGACAGGATTCCCCTGCAGTTGGCTAGAACGCTGACGTCAGAGGAGTTGGAACTTTGAAAGTGGCTGTCTCTCAAATCACACAGGTTTAAGAGATGCCGCTGGGCTCATTTCATTTGTATTTGTAAGGGATACAATATTAATTAAAGTTGTTTTAAAGTATCACTATCCCTTTAATTCATTTCTGATGGAAACCAACTTACTATAGGAAAATAACATTAATTACAATTCCCATTGATTTGAATGGGGCTTTTAACCATTTGCATTGGAGACCTCTAGCATTCAAGGTGTTAAAAGACCATTTAATTAAATGGGGGAGTTTTATAATTCATATTTCCTATGGTGAAGTTGGTTTGCACCAAAATTTCAACAATTTTCCTTAGTGCATTAAAAATACTGCAATTACTGTGCTATTTTACACAATTTATTGGATTAAAAACGATTATTTCTGTCAGTGGTTCTCAACCAGTGTGCCGTTGCACTTTGGTGGGTAGTAGGGTCCTGGGTAGTAGTGTACAGTGCCACGCAAGATAAAATTTCAGTTTAGACTTAAAGACAGAGGGGGATTGTTCAAGACATAGGGAGAGGGGTATGGAGTTCCATAGGTAGGGAGCGGAAAGTGAGAAAGGTTTGACACAAGACAGGGCCGAGGGTGTGGATGGTGCAACCAGAAGTGCATTGGAGGAGGCCAGGAACATAAAAGGAGGAAGAGATGTAAGGAGGGGGAGTAGTTTAGAGAACATTAAAGGTAAGAAGAAGGACTTTGTAAGTGATGTGTTGCTGAATAGGGAGCCATGACAGATATCTAAGAATTATGTGCATATATTTGTTTGAAACATAATAACTAAGACTGCTATAAAATACTACTAATACTAATAGCATAATAGTATTTATTATGTTTATTGTTCCTTTCATAGTGATGGTGTTTCCAGTGTCTGATACTCAGATTGTTGGTTCATAAATGATTTTGCAGAACAAAAACATCTGTTCATTTCACTAAATTTCAATGGTTTTCCTCTACTTTTTTCATCTCTTTTTTCTCCTACCTATAAATAATGTTCCTGGTTTGAGCTGGTTTGTTGTATTTTGATATGTTTCTCAGTTAGGAGTGTAATGCCATTGTAGTGAACCGGACAATTCACATTAAACAGCTATGGAGATATTTGAAATACCACTCCACAGAGAGCTTTGAAATGAGGGGAACTGTGAGATATGGTGAACTTTACACCAATCCAGTATTCTAAACTGAGGACTGCACAGAAAGCTCTGGCAAACTACACAATTCCCCAGTGTCAGGAAGGCAAATTCATTTCTATGAGTTCCGACAGCATCGAAATCTATTGACCCTTATAGCAAATGGAAAATAGTCACATTAACATATGAATATGCCCTCAGAAATATGCAAATGGCTCATTAGCCCTGTGAATGCCAGAGGTGTACACAACGTATTGCTCTGCCATGTCAATATGGAAATAAGCCATTGGTAAAGGAGACACTGAAACATTGTAGACGTGGTAAATGCAAGGACAGTGACGGCATGGCACTCTAAGCATTTCAGAAGTGTAATCACAAGGATAAGATGGCAAAGAGGGCTTAGTGCCTACCACAATGGATGGATTCAAGTCAAATTCACCACAATATTGCTAAAGAGAACCTTTATCAAAGATTAGTGCATCTTCTCTCTGGAGTGATTCTGGGGCAAATCAACTTCAACAAAGGGAAGAAATAAAAGTCCCATTGATTTAAATGGTGCTTCTAACCCTTTGAATACTAGAGAGGTCTCCAGCTTGCTGCTCTGTAATGAGTTGCAGACCTCGCTAGCATTCAATGGGTTAAAGGCCCAATTTAAATCATTGGGAATGTTTACTGCTCCCCTATTATGCAGTTGGTTTGCCCTAGAGATAACTCCAGGTTCTTAGTACTCAGCCTCAGTATCATTTCACTCAGAATTCCCCATTCATACCTGGTCTCTACTTACCATTATGCACACCAAATTCCTTATTTCCACAGTAAGAAATATGATGTCAGAGCTTATTTTCAGCCATGTTATGCCAGGTCAGTGACCCAGCACATTTTTAGCATGTATGTATGAAACCAACAGGGAAATAAGCCATTATGTCACCAGTAGGGCAGTACACCATTACAGAATGAAGCAACTCTGTACCTTTTAGAAAATCCCCCTGAATAGAATAATTCTTCTCTGCCATTTTGGTGCATAGTGATGCAAAATCAGCAGGGAGGCCACTATCATAGCTTAGTAACACTTTTTGCACTTACAAAATGAGAATGAACTGCTAAGAAGGGTTGGGGTAATTCTGGGATAAACCATCTGAACCATTGAGTGCATTGCTGTGATGCTGATGTTTGCAAGAGAATTATTCCAGTGCCTCTTAGTACAGCAGCCACATTAAGTAACACATGTCTGGGTAATAGGTACCAGAAAGATAAATAAGACTCAGACACCAAATATGGTTTTTAAAACTGGCCACAGCTTTATTGAGTAATGACATCACATAAAAGGTCCTTGCCATGCAGACATTTTACCATTAACTTAAACATAAACATTTTGTCCAAAGATGGACCAACTTATCATTCAACTGTGTACCCCATTGGCTGGCAATGAGTAGCCCAATGGGTACGGCAACAATTAGCCCGCGGCTGCCACCCGGGCGAAACTTCACTTTTGAGGCCATTGGCCTCCCCACTGGTTCTAAACAGATTAAGAACCTTCCCACTTTTTACCAATTTCTATGCCTGGCAAGGACATAACCGCCACTAAATCCGGCTGTTTACTCCTAATCAGCCGGATTCCCCCCCACGCAATAAAGCTATGGCCCACTCAATTGCCCCCATCAATTCCAGATTAAAGAAATCAAGCCCTATGTCGTTGGGGTGCACCCCATCCCCGCTCAACAAAGCTTGGTTGAGCTCCTCAAAGGCCTTGTGTCTAACTGTCATCCCCCCATGTGAAATCACAAATTTAGACTCTTCTATTGAGACGGATTCTGGCTTTATCCAGGGCTTTAAGATCCCTGGCACGCCTCCAGTAACGCCTGGGGATAATTTCAGACCAAATAATTCGGAGAGTTGGGTATTGAGCCCACAATACTGTGAAATCTTGCTTAATCTTCTCCCCTAGGCCCCAAACTGGAAACGCCCCAAGATCATTACCACCCAAATGGATGGCCAGTATATCCGGACCACATCCTTGTTCCTTAGCCAAATGCGAAATTTCCCCCATAAATTGACTCCAACACATACCCGAAAAACCAAACCAGGAAACTTTAGCCTCTCCCTCATCAAGGGACATCTGCAGACCATTCGCTCTGAGGGCCGCTCTCTCCTTGGCCCGACGTACAAAGGAATGGCCTACGATCCACACCTGATAAGGAATACCTAAAGGAGACACAAACGAAAGAAACATAACTTGAAAACCCTTGATATTGAAGTTACCCTCCCTCTGAGAAAGGGGACACCCACTGCCCAGAAGGGAAGGAGATAATTAAAGCAAAAGGTTAGGCCTTACGTACAGCCTAAAGCGATTGGACTCCCATCTCCCTATTCTCTTAACAACTTCTTCGTTAAACCCCAGCCTAGCCGCCTCCGTAGCAGCCCCTATACGAAAGGAATGACCGCCGTATTCACTCGGAGACAAACCTAGGCGTGTCAGACAAGTCTTAAAGACCTGGACAAATTGAAACCTCGTCAAAGGGGTTCCTGTTATATGGATCAAAAATGGGCCCATCACCTGTGGGCGCATGTTTAGAAAAGAGCGAGCTAAAGATACAGGACAGAATTCCAGCTGTGGAACCCCAAACAACGAAACCCATACCCCTCTGCCCTCAGGATCAGTTTTTGACTTTTGGATTTTAAATGACAAACAGTCAGCCTGAAGGCGAACCTGATCCATCCCAATACCCCCGGGACAAGCCTTGGACCTGCTCACTAGCTCCCCAATGCGTAATGCCCCAAAGAAAGCCAAACTAAATGACAGGGAAAACAGTAATGTCTCATATTCAGATGAGCAGACGCTGGGCAGCACCTGCATAATGCCCTGCAGGATAGTGAATGAAACCGGCCTGCGAACATCACGAGAAGTGCAACCTCTGCGCAAGCCCCTCAGCGCCATCCTAACCACAAAGTCTTTTGTTACATCCTTCCAGCCCCTTAGCTTGAACCAGAATGCTAAAGCCGCCATTCTGGTGCCCAGGACTGAAGGGGATAACCTTAAATTGCCCCACTGCCAAATCAACCATAGTACTCCATGCAGTCTGCCTGAATCGTCCAGTGGGTCCCCAACTGAAGCCTCCAAATCGGCCCACTCGTCCCAGACAGTCTTGTACCGTGCCCATGTAGCTGGTGACAAAGAATTCTTCACCCAAGCCGCTAAATCTCTCGCCCAAGCTCCCATAGCTCCTCCGGGCAGGATTTCCCTTCTTCCTTGGCTCCAGGGCAAGCTCTCCGAAACTCCACCATCTGAAATCGAGAGAGGGCATCGGCAGCTGTGTTAAAAACACCCGGAACGTGAGCAGCTTTAAACAAAATTTTAAACTGTAAACACCTTAAAACTAAGCGTCTCAATAGCCGTAGGACTGGGATAGATGATGCAGTCAAGCCATTGATAGCCAATACCACCCCCATGTTATCCGTGTGAAACACCACCTTTCTGTCACTTAGCAATGTCCCCCACAGTTCAACCGCAACCAAAACCGGGAATAATTCCAGGAACACTAGATTTTTTGTCAGACCTAGGTCTGACCACCATGAAGGCCACTTCTCTTGACACCAGTCAGGGCCCAGTATGGCCCCGAAACCTACAGAACCGGCTGCATCAGTGAATAAGTCCAGCTCTGGGTTGGAAACAGCTGATGCCTGCAAAAAGAAGCGCACGTTGTACTTATCCAAGAATGCCTCCCACACCCTTAGGTCCTCACGCAAGGAGGCGGTGATCCTTATAAAATGATGGGGCTTCTTTATTCCTGATGTAGCCAGTGAAAGCCGTCGCGAAAAAACTCTCCCCATGGGTAAAATCCGGCAAGCAAAATTTAGCTTACCCAGCAAAGACTGAAGTTGTTGTAGGGTAACTTTTTTAGCACTTCTACAAGCCCGGACAGCCAATTTCAAATCTTCCAATTTTTTCTGGGGTAACCGGCATTCCATCACCGTGGTATCTATTTCAATGCCTAAAAAACAGAGGCATGTAGTGGGACCTTCAGTCTTCTCCGAGGCCAGAGGGACCCCAAAGAGGTCAGCGACACTCTGTAGGGTTCGGAGCAGAAACCCACAGACATCTTGGCCACCCGGGCCAACACAGAAAAAATCATCCAGATAGTGGATTATGGATGAAAAACCTGCTTCTTTCCGAACTACCCACTCGATAAAAGTACTGAAGGTCTCAAATAAGGCACATGACAGTGAACAGCCCATGGGGAGACACAAGTCCACATAGTACTTGCCCCCTAGATGACAACCCAAGAGGTGGTGACAGTCCGGGTGAACTGGTAGAAGACGAAAGGCCGCCTCAATGTCAGCCTTTGCCAACCACGCCCCTGGACCCGCCGACAACACCAGACTAAGTGCCTTGTCGAAAGAAGTGTATGCGACCTTGCATTCAGCCGGGTCAATATCATCATTGACCGATTCCCCGAAAGGATACGACAAGTGGTGGATTAAACGGAACTTCCCGGGGTCATTTTTTGGTACAACCCCTAGAGGTGACACACGAAGATAAGGCCAAGGCGGAGAATCAAAGGGGCCAGCCATGCGCCCCAGTGCCACCTCCCTGTCCACTTTCTCCCGAGCCACCCCAGGAAATTCTGACACTGAACGAAGATTACCTGAGAAAGATCCAGTTACCCTATTTTTGAAAGGAATATGAAACCCCCATGTAAACCCCTCCTCTAAGAGACTAGCAGATCGACGGTCCTTATAGATTTCTAACCACGGGCGCATTCTTTCCACGTTGACTGGCGTCTTCCCCTTTTCCAGCCGCATCACCCCCACGCTCAACAGACTGTCCCTTGCGGTTGCACCGTGTTCGCGGGTGAGACCCTCCACACCCAGAGCACACATGCCGAAACCTACACCCAGCTCCAAACTTACATTGGGCATTGTTGTACTGAAAGCAGTATCCACCTTTTTTTGCCGCAACTTGCGAACTGGGGAGCCCCAACCCCCCGGCGCTGGTCTGAAAGGACGCCAAACCCGTATGAAAAGATGCTGGCGTTTCATAATGGCTAGCCAAAGGCCTATATCCATCTGATCCCATGACATTGATGGCCGCACAGCCATCCTTTGACGGAATTGCTCATCGTAGTACCACCATGATAATCCACCATAAACTCGACACGCACTCCAGATAGTATCTAAATAACAAAATAATGCTGAACATCTTTGTGGAAAACGTTCACCGATGACACTGCCGAGAATAGCAAATGCACGTACCCAGTTCCCAAAGACTTTAGGTATCTTGCGATACCTCTTCCGCTCCTTTTCCTCCTTCTTGGAGTCGTTCTTATCGTCTTTATCAGCCGCACCTTCCTCCAGTGGAAGAAGGGAGTATAACTCAACATACTCGCCTTTCCATATTTTTTCCTTGACTTCGGATTTTAGATGAAGACCCAGAGGGCCTGACCAGCATAAATAAGTGGCTCCATAAGAGGACTCCGACACTCCCGGAAGAATAGTCCCTGGTAACGTTCCAGAAACCCCTGTTGGCGACTCAACCCCCAGTGACGTCAGATCCACGCCCATTTGAGACCCGAGCATCACCCCAGTGGGTGCAGAAAAGCCCATGGCAGAATTAGCAGAGGAAGCCAATGCTACCCCATCCTTACTCTGAGTAGAAGGAAGGGAACTACTAGCTCTCCCTACCGCTGACGTGGGACAGGTCAAAGGGCCAGGAAGAGACACTGCTGGACTGGAAATCCTTGATTGAGTACCAGTTTGAATATTTAGCCCGCTGTTTAAATTAACTGACTCCAGTGGCTCACCACCAACCCTGATCCCACTAGGGACGAATGAAGATGAAGTAGAGTGTGCCATTCGCGGGACCTCTGGTGGGCCCATGAGTGGAAAAGTGGTGCCCTGAAACCCCTTTTCCCCCACACCACTATGAACCCCCCAAGAACCCGCTGCTAGTTGACCCAAGGAAGACCCAACCCTTTTAGACCCCCCTTGATAAGCCTCCAGCAATTGCTGCACACCTAGTAAAAGGGCCTGAATGTCGGGACCCCTGGTAACCTGATCTTTTGATTCTCCATGAAGCTGACCTGTTGTCGAAGGCACCTCCACAGCGGGCGAAGAAACAGGCATCCAAATACCAGAAGAAGCGGAACCCTGGTCCACTAGAGATCCTGTGGGCCCCACTGCAACATCATGTACCTGCAAAGTAGAAGAATGATTAGCATAAACTGTCCGGTCTACCGCTTGCTGAGTATTAGCGTGCGGTTGCCCTAAAACTGGCTGATAACCTGCAAAGTCTGTCAAACTGCTCGTATGTACAGGGGGAAAGGAAACACCACTGAGGTGGGCCACATCCCTGCACTCTGCCACATTGGAAACATGCGCAGGATTATTCTGAAAGGGAGGTCTCTGGGGCGATGGAGCTAGTTCAACCCCCCGCCGAGTCGTACCCAAAGTCAGTGACACTTCTTCTGGTACCCTAACTGCCACATGGGAAGCATGCGCAGGTGAATTGTATAGCTGTAAAAGCTGAAGCGCTGCGGGGGCTGTCCCCACAACTGCTGATCCTGCATTACACCCAACTACACCCTCTTCCGTGGTGCCCTGGGCTTGAAGGTCTCTCACCTGTTCATGTATAATGTTAGTACTGGGAACTGCCAGCTGAAGGCCACCTTCCACTTCAGCAACTAATGCCGCATTCCATACGTTCCTTTCTCCTTCTGCACTGCCTCCTGACGGCTGCTGCAAGTCCGGTATTGCACTGCTCCTCGGCTGAGATGAGGGGGTCTGCTCCCTTGGTTGGAGCTGACGTGATGACTGTGGTGGGGTGGTCGCACGTCTGACCCGTGCCCCCCTGCCCGATGTTCTCCTAGGACTTCTACTCCGCCGTCTGGTGGGCTGTAAACTGGGGCTAAGCCTTCGTGGGGGCCTAGCCTTAGAAAGTCTGGATGGCCTGGTGTTACTCTCTGTAGACCCCTCAGAGGGCTGCTGTGAAAAGGCTGCCAACTGTGCTCTCAGCCATTGTCCTCCATCTGCCTCAGAAATTCTTCTCACCTCTTCCATCAGTCCATCCATTTTTATTTATTTTATCTTGTTTTGAATTTTTTTTTTTTTTTTTAATAAAATGCTAATTGAAAACAAGATTTTCAGGTCAGAAGTAGCAGCTTAGACTCTGCACCACCAACTGTTCTAGTGCTCTTTTTTTTTTTTTTTTTGTGTAATGTATAAAATAAATATATATTAAATGTAGATGGTTAATAATTTTCTTTTTTTTTTAAATATTAACTTTGCAGGTGTGGGAATTGAACCCAGGATGTTCAGGTCAGAGGCAGCAATTTTGTCTCTGCACCACCAAGAACAGACCTGCTTCTATGTGTAAAAACCCATATATATAACGTATTGAAAGTGTTTTGTTTTTAAATTTACATATTCCAGATATATGTGTATATATTCATATCCCTATACACACATATATCCAACACTTTCTTTTTTTTTTTTTTTTTATTAAACTAATAAACTTTCAAACAGCACAAGCACCACTCTAAACAAGGTGCTTGTGCTTACCTCAGATGCGCCTGGCGAAAATGGCCGCCAGCGCGCATCAGCTTTTATATATACGCCGGTCACGTGACCGGCATCATACTGCTACTTTCTAGGACCTTCCCCCCAGACATGCCGCTCCTGCACTATGCGGCCGCACTGCTCCGGAGCTGGTGCTTTCCAAATTTACAATCTTTCAATATGCAGAAATTAAATATGCAATATTTACAAGCTGAATGACCGCTGAATTACAAACACAGTTATTAATTCTTCCCTTCTACTGAAATTCTGTTGCTGTTTATTTCTACTACATGTAAAGAGGGGATGCTTATTCATTTAACAAGAACCCATTAGCATCTGCTTCTCTGTTCGCAGTCTGTGCTGAAGTTTCACATTCCGCTGATTTCTCAGCTTAGTGCTGGTGGTTGGGGGAAACAAAACATGTTTTTGGTTTTCTGGTCGCGAATGTCCTTAATGTAAACAAAGAGAGTAGGAGAGGACATATCAAATTTCACTATCTCTGCATATGTGTGTAAAAGAGAGCGAGTGTATATGTTGATATGACAGTTTATGTGAGAAAGTGAGTGCTATATGTAGGTATGTGTGAGAGCATGTTTGAATAAATGAAATTGCATGTTTGTGTAGGTATGGGTGAGTATGTATATGAGAGTGCGTGTGTGTGTGTGTGCTATGGATACCAATTAGACTGTAAGCTCCTTGGGGCAGGGACCTCTCTCCTATTGTTTCTATGAATGTCACACTTATTTCATCCCCTCTTACTTATTGTAACATATGTCTATTGTAAGGCGCTGTGTACATTGTCTGGCGCCATATAAATAAAGATATACATACATACGTACATACTGGTAAAACATCTGCTCTAGGAACGTCTAAACACATTAATAAGGAAGGGAGGACCAATAGGTGGCAATAGCAATGTTTGCTGTAATAACTATGGAGTTAATAGATACCATTGATTTAATATACAAATACATTTTTTCTGTTACATCTATTTTAAATAATACATTCCAGCATGTATCAACTGAAAGACAAGATGAACCATATATTAAGCAATAAATATATTTATAGTTATGATGCCCTTCACACTGCAAACAAGATCTCAGATTCAGAGCTTTATAATAGGAATGAATATTTAAAAATATAGAGAGAAAGATACACATTAAACATAATCAATGAGAAGATGGCGAGCCCTGCACCAATACTGTACTACTGCAATTAAAACTGGTTTACATTCGGAATCCCTTATCCCCTTCCCTGTAGAACAGCTGCAATCTGACAACAGATATTATAAATTAGATGGAAAATGGTATAAAAAACTGGGGTCAGAAAGAGGGAAAAGGCCGAGTTCAAGGTTCCAAGTCCCTGAAAAGTCCCAGTGATTATGTAAGCAAATTACAAACCAATATCCAGAATCCACCTACCTATAATGGAACTTATTAACTTTGCCTTGTTATACCACTAATTGGTGCACATGATTTCCTTTGGGACAGTGTTTCATTGACTAAATCACTTACTGGCGTCACTCGCTGAAGTAATTTACGACGTAGGCAGCTCAATCATTATTTTGTTGCAAAAGATGTAATTCAGTTTTTTTGTGGCAATGGCGGATGAAAGGAATATTAGTCAGGAATCCTTGCAGGTGACACTAAGGGCTGCATCATATGAACAGAGAAAATAGAATAATTCTGGGCTAAACCATCTGCACTGTAGGAATAAAATACCCCCTCCGCAATTATTTAAATGGGTACCTATCCCCTTGAATATTAGAACTGTCTCCAACTCATTGGAGACCTCTCAAGCATTCAAGGGGTTAAAGGTCCCAAAGAAATCAATAGCAATTTGGGGATATTTTTATGTGGTTTGCCTCACGAGTATTCCACTTTTACTTTACATCTATGGTCCTTTGCACTAATAAACTGGGAAGCCTAAAATGGCAGTAGTGATGATGTATAAATGTTTTTCATTTGTGTCTAGAGATATCTGAAGTGCTTGCACTGTCTCTGAAGGAATCATAAACAAACATGCACTCATCACATATTTTACACTCAGACTGATATATGTTTCTCAATGTCTTTTCATGTTTGCAGTGAGTGTCAAATGAAAAAGAAAATACAATCTGGGGGCCTTATTCATCCATCTATAGAGATGTAATACTGGGGCAGGCTAACGGCATTATAAATGGGAAATTAACCCTTTCAGTGCCAGAGAGGACCTTTTGCAATGCGTTGCGTACCCTTCTGGCACTAAAAGGGTTAAAATTCCACGTGTGTTAAACAGGGCTTTTAACCCCTTAAATGCTAGTAAAGTCTCCAACAGAATGCAACCGAAAGACATCTCTGGCACTATTGAAATCAACTGGAATTTGTGGAATTTTTAGTTACCTCTTGCGATTAAAATGATGTGCTCCAGAATTGCATCTCTTAACCCTTTGAGTGCCAGAGGGGTACGCAACACATTCCTTTGCAATGCATTGCGTACCCTTCTGGCACTCAAAGGGTTAAGCATGATGAATAAGGAGGTTTTATGTGTCATACGTAGCAAAAGAAACTGGAGCAATTCTGGAACAAACCAGCTGCAAAATAGAGAGACAAAATCATTCCTGTAATTCCCATTGTTTTAAATGGATTTTTAAAGTGTTGACTGATAACGAGGTTCTACAGTGCCTTGCTTTGCAATGTGCTGGAGACTTCTCTAGCATTCAAAGGGTTAAAAGCACCATATACAACAATGGGAATGACTCTTTGCCCAGAATTGCTCTAGTTTATTTTGATACATAAGGGCTTATGGGCCTGATTAATCATGATAAAAAGGGGCAGTTGAAGAGCAAAGGAACTGCACCATAATAATAGAAGGAACATTCCTATTGATTTAACTTGGTCTTATAAGACCTTGGATTCTAGAAAGGTCTCCAACACAGCAAAAAAAATAAATAAATAACAGTTCTGGAGCAAACCATCTTCAGCATAGGGCAAAATAAAAATTCAGACAATTTGATTGCTTTAAATGGGATTTTAACCTCTTGAAAGCTAGAAAGGTTTTCAACGTGTTGGAGACCTCTATCACACTGAAGAAGATACAATATAATTGAAATCAATGAGCATTTCTAATTCCACCCTATGGTGCAGGTGGTTTGCTTAAGAATGTCACCTCTTCAGCTTTATAGAGCTCTAAAGGCCTTATTCACAAAACAAATGAGCACAAATTGTGGAAGAAACCAAGCTGCACTGAAATTCTGGAAGAAACCAAGCTGCACTAGAGGGTAAATAAACCTTTCCCTTGAACTAACTGAGGATTTTAACCCCTGGAATGATATGGAAGACTAGCATTCCTGGAGGTTAACACTTTGAGTGACAGAGAGGTATCCAACGCATCGCTGACACTCAAAGGGTTAACCCCCCCATTTGAATCAGCTGGGTATATGTTTTTCGCAATGGGTGGTTGTTTTGCTCCAGAATTGCTCGTCATTCCTTTTGTGAATAAGGTTCTTTAACGAGCATTATTCATCAAGCTGAAAAGGTGCAATTCTGGAGCAAAAAGACATGCCATTTGTATTAATATGTACATGCTTGGCATTACCACACAAACGTGGCAATTAAACACCTGCTCCAAGCTTACCTGCCCCTTCACCAGGCTGGCTGCAAACTGCCTCATGACTGCCTCCACAGTGTATGCACTGGACCAACCCCTGGGAGTGAGGAGTTCCATGCAGATGGCCCCACCATCCAGGACATAGCCATTCTCCAGTCTGGGGCTCAGCACCCTCATGAAGGGAGGAGAGAAGGGGAAGTTGTCCGGGAAGGTAAGGTTGAGAAGGATGTACTCCGTGTTGGTCTCCTTCATGTCCTGCCACAGGGTGGAGTCCTTGTCCACCTGGTGCAGCTTGACATTCCAGTCGAACAAACTGTCATCCACCAGCTCTACTGAGATGAAGTGGTCGCTAAGCTTGCGGATATCTTGCAGCTCCTTCATCAGCCGCCTGCTTCTCACCTGTGTGCAATGTTGCCTGTTGGGGGGCACCAGGGGCTGCAGAGAAGAACCCCCTCCCTGCTTGCTACCTACCCCTCCACTGCCTCCCCCAACACCTTGCTGTTTGGATTCCTTAGTGATGGTAGGGGTGCTAGTCTCTTTGGCACTATTTTTCTCTTTGCCAGCAGCAGTACAGTGTTTGTCCTTGTGACCCTGCTCAGGCTTTTTGCCCTTGGGCTCTGCCTGGGCAAGGATTCCCTCAGTACTTGTAGTGTTATTGCTGCAGCAGCCGCTGCTGCCTCCTCCACTGCTCCCACCACCCCCTCCTCCTCCTGCTGAGCCCCCTTGCTGTTTGTTGCTGCTGTTCTTCCCCTTGCTGTTCTTCAATGATCCTTGCTGACTGCGGTGGTGGTGATGATGCTTGGGGTCTTCTGTGTCCCTGTCATGAAGACGAATCAGTCCTATTTTCCGAAGCAGAGTGGCCATTTTCCAATATTTGTAACCTGCGTCCACCAACAATATAGCAAGGTAGTAATGTTTGAGCTGAGAGCAGCAGTATTCTGCAGTGTATCAGATGCGGGTTGTATACAATCCCCAAGCTGCCAATGTGCTTTCCTAAACTTAGATCCCAGCTGACATTGCAGTACCACTGGCACAATCAAAGTTGATACATAATTCCTTTTCTTGCATACACTCAATAAATAAACTTGCAGTCTGGTAGCAGCTCCTCAATAAAACCAAAAGCTTGATAAATGCTGTCTGGCTGATTCATGAACGCTGGGGAAAGTGGATGAGTCTGTGATGACAGAGAGGTTGCATTGCCTTGCTGCCTCTCTGTGCCTTAATCCCCATTCAGTCTGATCAGTCTCCTACAATGCTGGCTCTCTTTTTCTTTTTGTGATCATCGGTAGAGCATCCTTCCCCGTGATTACGGAATCGCTTTTCCAAACAGACACTTTTGCCTTGCTGTGTTGAGCTGTCTGAATGCAGCAGCCTCAGGACTGTCTCTCCCTCTCTCCTCCTTGTCTGCAGTGCCCCGATCTTTTTTTTCTGTTTTCACCTCCTCCTGGTGCAGTGAAATAGTACTGATCGCCTGCCAGCCCTATCCCTTCTGTCTCTTATCTGCAGACCTCACAAAAGAGGGGGAGGGCTGCACTAGAATGGGGGAAGGAGGAGGGAAGGAGCACTGCAGCTCGCATGTAAGCAGCAAGCAAGCAGGCACACGACTGGCTACATTAGAATTAAAAAGGTCCTATGATTAATCCACAGGCAGCTCATATTATTCACAAACGTCAGCATTGTCCCGCCCTCTCCCACTATCTCTCCTGCATTACCTGTGTTGCATCCCAAACTGCTGGGTCTGCAGCTATTCTGCATTACAAGAAGGGGGGCTGTGCATATGAAACATCAGAATCAGAGTCCCACATAGGTCTCCTTTATTTCCCAGCAATTAAATGGTTCAACTTTCCTGTTTAACCAGTTCTGCGATACTTTGTATATCATGTGTGTGTATCCATTGCTCTGATTTTGCCTAAGTCTATCTTTTAGAAAAGGGTTAACACTGGGGTTGAAAATTATTGATTGTTTTTGTAGATCCCTAGAGAGTAATGAGTCCTCAGTTCACTGTGGGGTCACCTTGGGCCATATGTGCAAAAAATATGTGGTTCAGTTCTAATGCATGCAGAATTTACCACACATGAATAAAAATGGCTCACATTACAAATGATTTAACCCTTAACTTTCCAGAGGGTATTCAACTTATTACGAAGCAATGCATCGCGGGGGACACCTGGTGCTCAAAGGGTTAAATTGGCTTTTAACTGCTTTACTGCTACAGAAGTGAGCATCAATGGGTCTAATGTATAAAAGTGGAGTAGTGCGATTCTGGGGCAAAAACATACAAAACATACATAAAAATGCCAATGGAGTTAAATTAAATTTTTAACCCCCTGAATGCTAGAGAGGTCTCCAAAGCATTGCAAAGCAATGCATTGGAGACATTTCTAGCAATCAAGGGGTTAAAAAGCCCCATTTAAATCAATGGCAATTTGGGATTTTTTTATGTATCTCCTATGGTATTGTTGGTTAACCCCAGAATTCCATGTTCCACTTTTGTACATAAGGCCAATACAGGTAAACCAATACCAAAGACATACTGTAGATGGTACTGCTCATGAAACGTAGCAGTTCTTTGAGGTGAACGTGTTTACCCCATTTCTGAAATTAACATGAATTCCTTCTTTTTGTGGCTTTATATGGCTTAGGATTCTTACATCTGATAAATAGTGAATCAGTTTCCCCTCACCTGGATAGGAAATTGTACACAGTTATAAACAACCAAGCAATGCAGATACAAGGAACACTATAATGAGCTTGAAATTTAATATTGATACAGTACGTCAAGCCAAGGAAATGAGATAGTGATGTGTACAATCCTGATGGTATCATGTAATTTTCATTCCCTTGATGACCTCAGCAGTATTTCTGTTGTGAAAAAGGCAAATCTCAGTAAACAAATTATCCGATTACATATTACCAAGAATTAAAGGATTAAAATGTAAATATTTTCATGAAGTTGTACAAGGGGATCCATACATATCACCTAGTGTTACTATCCCAATGGTTATAGAATCTGATGATTGGTAGATAACGACTTCTTCAAGGTCACACTGAACAGGTCATCAAACACAAGCAGAATCTACAAAGTCATAGCCTATTTCCTTAGCAACAGAGCCGATTTCTCCACGTAGTCATGAGGTAGAAGTGTTTGTAATTTATGAATGAGGTCAGTTTGGGGGTGTCATAAAGCTCACGCACTCAGAACTGGAGAAGCTAGAAGACCATAGTGAACATGGTTTGGTTTTCAGTGTCCAGAAAATAACAAGGTCATTGGAAGTGTTTCCTATATCATATTTCATATTTGCTGTTATATTTAATGCATGGTCACAGGTACAGTTATTCATGACATATGTGCAAATATATCCTCTAAAGCCAAACAAAGCAGTTAAAGAAAATACAATAAAATGCTAAGGTATGATGTACACCATTATATGATACAACACTTTACAAATAAAGAAGATATAATACTGATTGATCACTGGAATTTGGTATCAAAGCAGGATTTACAGGTTAGAAAACAATAGACATTTGCAAATTTTGGCCTGTCTCTCCTAAACACCCTCCTTCATTTGAAGATGCTCCATGGAGCTTTCATTGCAGCTGGAATGGAAGACTGTTCTACTGCCAGATGTTGTCTTGTTTTATTATTAATTATGACATTTCATTTTCAAAGTAATATGAAGTAGGAGGTGTATTTGTTATATATATGAATGTATTTCACATCCCTCTCTCGCTCTCTCTTCTCCTTCTATGATAGTTAAAACTATTCAGTAAAAGAGCATGTGCCATAAGTTGTATGGTTCCAGCAACATTAAAACCTCTCAGACTCAATGTTATGAATGTCAAATATATATCCACTGTAAACCAGGCACTAGATTTTATCCCCTATCCCTATGTCTGCTTAACACCAATTTAGTTGGCTTCTTACTACCAAAATTCTCCCTTTAACCCCTTAAGGACCCGTGACGTACCAGGACCGTCATGGACCGATGACGGTCATGGTACGTCACGTACTTTTTACTTACATCGCTCTACCGGGAGCGCTGTAAGTAAAAATAGGGCATGAAATAGACCGCTCCAAGATCGGAGCGATCTCTTTCAAGCCCCATAGTGACGCGCCGATACACGTGACAGGTCACGTGTACCGGCGCGTCAAAGTGCCCCTATGCGGTCGTTATGGGACGGAAATGTCCCATAACCTCCGGTCCTTAAGGGGTTAATACCATTTAAAAGTGAGGACAGTGGAGCAGTCTATGGATATGTTAGGGCCTGCCTTATCTCTACACATTAAAGGGTCAGTAATGTCCCTTAAAAATATTTAGAGTTAGGTAGTGATTAAAAAAAGAAACTAACTGCCACAAACCCTATCTCTGAAACTGCTATGGTTTGAAAGACATAGGGATTAAAAGTCCCCCCCTCCCTCCCCTTCTCCTGCTGTCAGCGTGTAGCCGACAGCAGGAGATCCCTGACGGGGACCAGCAGGAAGCTCTGCAGCAGAGCCGAAATCACGTTACTTAAAAAGAATTCATTCATTGGAAATGTCTACAAAGTGTTCTTGCAAACCAGACACACTTTGCAGACCTTTCCAGTGAATGAATTCTTTTGAAGTAACACTATTCCGGCTCTGCTGCAGAGCCTCCTCGATTCGTATGACTCGAATCTCCTGCTGGAGGCTTTACAGCTCACAAACCAGAGAAGGGGAGGGGTAGTGGTTTGAGAGACAGAGTTTGTTGCAATTAGTTTCTTTTTTTAATCACTACCTAACACTAAATATTTTTTGGGATATTACTGTCCCTTTAACAATATGTACTAAGCAATGAGAAGAGGATCCTGATGCCCCACCACAAAGCCTGAATTTGTTTTGTTGTAAAGGCATGTAAGCTTCACCCCCTGCCTCCTCCTAAGCACAGTAAGCGGCATGAAAGTGGCTAAGCAAAGGTTGGTTGAGTAGCGCTCCTCAGCCAATCAATGTTTCAATTGCCATATATATACACATATGTATTAAAACAAGAATGCATGGAAGAAACATTAAAATTAAAAGTAAATTTAAAGAATCAGCAACATCTCTTAATAATAACCTCTTTTTACCTTAATCTGGACAGAATATTTTAATGGCCAATATAAATAAATTCTGAGTGGATTGGTACCCTAAACTTAATCTTTAATCATACTGCATTTCATATCCAAGGAGACAGACTTGATTCGTTTTGAAGGCCTACAGGATCCTAAACCCCTCCCTATAATGTAATTTTAGGAAGAGAAATTGCATTTAGAGGAGTTTTGGTTCTGGATAGGGATAAGGAAGATTATTCTGTAAGTTTTGTATTTGCTGAATTTGAAATAGGGCATTTTGTGAGACCAAAAACATTTTTTTGATACCTCACAATTTTTACCAATTGGATTGCAGGAAAAACGTTCACCATTTAGGTAGGCATTTAGTTCACAGTTATATAAAATAAACAAAGGAATGCAACAGTCTATATAAGATTAACCATAGAGAGAGTAAAGAGCCTCTCCCACAATTCTAATGTGACATAAGAATACTATCAAGGTAACTATATGTCCCTGTTCAGTTACAGACAATATCAGAATTCAGATGTAAAAAGTAGAGCATATATTTTGTAGACTGCTGTTTGAAGACACATTCCTAATCAAGAATGTCTATTAAAGAGATTGAGACGCTTACTTCAAAGGCATACTCCCCTTTAAAGGGATAGCAATACTTAAAATGTAAAAAAAACTGTTGTAGGGTTTATCCCCCTGAATAAAACAAGAGTACTCCCACTGCTGAAAAGTGTTTTATTCAAAAGTTATTACAGCTCATAGTTGAAATATGGCCTGCAATATCACAGTGGCCTGAAATTGTACAGTGGAGCTGTTTCTACACCATCCTATGGAGATTTATAATCCCAGGACCAGAGCTGTCCATAAGATGGTGTAGTAACAGCGACACTGTACAATTTCAGGCAACTGTGATATTGCACCAAAAAACTCAACTATGAGCTGTAATAACTTTTGAATAAAACACCTTTCAGCATTGGGAGTACCCTTGTTTTACTCAGGGGGATAAACCCTACAACATATATATTTTTTTACATTTTAAGCATTACTATCTCTTTAAAACAATCAGTCTTGAAAAGGTTACATTTTTGCTTTACACACAAGACTGTCATGATTAATGAATGTTGTTTAACCCTTAAATTCAGTGCCAGAAGGATATCCAATGCATTGTTGAGCAATGTGGTGGGCACCCCTTTAGCGCTCAAAGGGCTAAAGGGGAATTTTGCGGTAAACCAAGGACTGGGCTCAATAAGTTAACCCCTTATGGATCAGAGGGGTGTTCAACGCATTGCATAGCAAATTGTTGGGCACCCCTCTGGTCCTTAAGAAGTTAAAGGAGTGTATTTCTGTTGTAAAGAAGTTGTGCCATAAGGGTCAAATGCATATTCCCAGTGCTTGGAGACTACTTCAGTATTCAAGAGGTTAAAAGTCCCATGTAAATCAATGGGAATGTTTTTTTAAACCCATGGTGCAGCTCATTTAGTTCCGAATTGTCTCTCTTTAGCTTACTGAGTGTGTCCATTACTCTGTTGATATGAAAGTAGACTGACAAGGAGAGCAGGACTGAAGCATACGCATGTCAATTGGAACCTTATTTATTGTTACCAGTAAGGTGGATCATTCATTCAAATGGTATCTTGGCTTTTTAAATGATACAGTTTTGTATTCTCCCCACCTAAACCCAAGGGTCACATGTAAATGATGAAATTGCTTTCAGCACATTGTGTGTAAATTGTTCACCTTTAGATAAGTCAGTGGACCATGCACACAAGAGGAACAGTTCTGTAGCAAGCCAACTGAATCAAAAGGGAAACAAATATTTCCAGAATTTCCACTGAATTAAATGGGGATATTAAACACTTTAATCAGAGGTTTCCAATGCATTGTACAGGAGGAAAATAATGTGCTGAAAATGCTGAGTTGTCAGTGGGGTGACTGTACAAACAAACATAGTTCCATTGGTGTTACACTCAAATTCCAGTGGCTGCACTTCAGGTTATGTATTACAGCATATGATCTCTGTAATGCATATCAGATACATTCCGCCTTAATAAAGACTTCATCACCAGCAAGCACCTTACACCTACTCCAATGCATGCTTAGAAAAATTGCGTGTACTAACTCCATTTCCTTTGCACCTTGTTTAGAAAGTATTGTTAAAGGAAAATAATTCCCCAGAACACCCACAGACGGTCCACTGCCCTCCTCTTGGTGTATGCTGTGTTAAGGGGAAAATGTTTTGTGTAAGTAACTTAGTCAATTGCTATTAAGCAGGCATAGGGTTAGAAAATTAATTCCAGTGTCTGATAGTGTGTTGCTGTATTTGCACATTCAACCCAATGGTGTGGTTTAGTAGTGGAAGAGGGGAGGCATGTCGTAGATGGGAGAAAGGCAATGATTATAGTAACATAATTGACAAGGCTGAAAAAAGACATGCATCCATCAAGTCAAGCCCATGCCAAAAACACCCCTGTTGATCCAGAGGAATGCAAAAAAAACCTTGAAGCCATTTCTAATTTAGCCACAAGTGGGTACAAAAATTCCTTCCTGACTCCAAATGGCAGTCAGAGAGATCCCTGGATCAACCTATCTGCCTTGAAGCCATCTGTCATCATTTTCATTATTGTTCTGTGTTAGATGGGCATCCATTGCTTTTTTGAAAGCAGTTATATTATCTGCAAGTACATTCCGAGGCACAGAATTCCATATTTTTACTGCCCTTACTGTAAAAAAACCCAGCCTTTGTTTTCTGATAGTTATGCACTAACGTGTGCTAAAGGTGAGGAGAATTGTCCAGTGAGACAAACTCTCAAATACCTGTTATTCTGTGGAGATTATGTACTAAGATATGTCCAATTTGAGAACGTTTAGTGCACAATTTCCATAGAATGTCATAGAAATTGGATAGTTTATTACTACAGAATTATTTTAGGAGACTCGTTGCTAAAGAAAGACCTGGGAATCCTTGTAAACTACAAACCTGGAAACAGTGACCGGTATCAAACAGCAGTAGCAAAGGCAAACAAAGTCCTGTCATGCATAAAAAGGAGTATTGAAGCAAGAGTGGATAACATAATTTTGCCATTGTACAAAATGTTGGTATGACCTCTCCTCGAATATGCTGTGCAGTTTTAGGCACCAGTTCAGAAAAAGAATATTCTAGAAAAGGAAAGAGTACAGCAAGAGAAACACAACTAATTAATGCAGTGCAGGACTTGAATTATGAAGAGCATCTAGACAAACTTGGTTTATTTACTCTAGAGAAAATATTACTAAGAAGAGATCTTGTTGTTATACTGTAGAAGAATATGTCAGGTCAATACAATGATTTCTCTGGTCAGCATTTCATTATAAAGCCTGATCAAATAACTAGGAAAGGAGTATTCAACTTCAGCAGAGGAAGATTTTTTTTTTACAGTAAGGTCTGTCTGGGTTAGTAATGCCCAAAATAAAGTGTATTGTATATGGTAGATTTTGCAAAAATAAAGTATTTGCAGAAAGTCCTATCTCTCAATCATTTGTGGTTTAAGAGATACCCTCCACTAAAGTTCCCCTCTCCCTCCCCTTCTCCTGATGTCAGCGCTCTTCTGATAGCAGGAGATCCAGGTCCAGGGACCAGCAGGCGGGTCTGCAGAAGGGCCGAATTCAGGTTATTGGAAAATAATTACTTGATTGGAAGGGTCTACAAAGTGTGCCTGGTTCGCAAGCACACTTTGTAGACCGTTCCAATCAAGTAGTTCTTTTTAAATAACACTATTGCAGCTCTGCTGATGAGCCTCCTCGTGTTGGCTGACACGGATCTCCAGCTGTCAGCTTTGCAGCTGACATCAGGAGAAGGGGGGGAGAGGGAAGTTTAGCAGAGGATATCTCTCAAACCATAAAGGTTTGAGAGATAGGACTTTCAACAAATACTTTATTTTTGTAAACTCTGACATATAAAATACACTTTATTTTGGGCATTACTAACCCTTTAAATAGTGGAATTCCTTATAATTAAATAATTATAACAGCTCAAACTTGAATTTTTTGGGGTGCAATATCATAGTGACCTGAAAATTTACAGTGGCGCTGTTGCTATACCATCCTATGGAGATTTATGGTCTACGGACCAGAGCAGTCCATAGGATGGTATATCAACAGCATCACTGTAAATTTTCAGGCCACTGTGATATTGCACCTAAAAAATTCAAGTTTGAGCTATTATAATTTTTTAAATAAAATTATAAACCCTATAACAATTCTTTTTTACATTTTAAGTATTACTGTCCCTTTAAGAGAAAATTAAATGCACTTCTGGCAGAAGGGAACATACACGGTTATACTGTGTATTAGTAGGTAAAACATGTTCTGGTAAACAGACTAATAATCATTTTGGAGTTGGGAAGGCTTATATATTTCTAGTTTTCTGGCTTATACTGTGCGAAAGTTGAACTTGATGGACTTGTGTCTTTTTTTCAACCTAAGTTACTATGTAAATCCCATGTATGGTGAGTTTTCTTATCTTTATCCCATCTTTATCTTTCTATAGTGCATGTCCCCTGAAGGTGTACTAGAGGATGATAAAAAGGTGTGGTGCCTTGGAGAAGAATGACAGAGAAAGATAAACAGGAGTTAAGATTGGAGGCGTGGAGCAGGGAGAAGGAGTGTGATGGTGGGAGGAAGATGAAAAGATATGATGATGAGGAGGATGATGAGGATGAAACTGTATGCTGCTTTGTATGAGGAACCAGAGGTGTGGTGGGAAAGGAGGATAAATAGGTGTAATTTGGGAGAAAGATAAAGAGATGTGGGAGTAGTAAAATAATGTTGATGTGTGGGAGTGGTAGAAAATTAAAGGTGTAGTATATGGTCAGGTCTCATTAATTTTAGGTGAAATGTTAGCTCATGGCAACATCAATGCCTTAATCATTGCTGTGTCCTCACTAATTTAGAAGACTTACTCTTCCAATTTAATTTTTTTCTTTACGCAAGGTGTTATCCATTGAAAGCACATTGCAGTTCTGACTGCAACACTCAGCTTTTCACAAGCATCAACAGCAACAGGTCTGCCTGGCTGCAAAAGCATCTTTAACTAAAGCTAATAGAAAAATGACAAGTTGGGAGTACCCTTGCCCTACTCTGGAGGTACTCTGTCCCTCTAAAGATGATGAGTATAAATATGAGTCTGGCTAGAGAAGGCATGTATATGGCTAAAAAGAGGAGGCACATTGGGAATGGGGAATGGGTGTGGGGAAGACATACGTGTTTGTGTGTGTAGGGGCCGTTAGAATAATTAAAGGTGGATTATACCTTTGAAATAAACCACTTTTAAATTGTTTAAGAGAAGAATTTTCTTAGTAATTTGTTATTCATACAGCCATCAGGCATATCTATATAGAGTTTTTTATGTTTTTTTTGTTTGTTTATTTAATTTGATCTCTGCTGTAGTATATAACTGAATAGGAATATATTACTACCTTGAGAAAGTCCCATTAAAATCATGAGTGGGGCTTTCACTCTATGTGGCTAATCTTATTCACACTGATACAGCTTTTTATTTGTTGTGTGGACATAAGAACTATATGAAAACCTAAAGCAGTCCACAATTGCTACAAGCAACATCACATAACATGCAAATATATATATGTATTTCTATGTACTATATATATATATATATATATATATATATATATATATATATATACAGGGCTTAAAATTTGAAGTCCTTTGCTACTAGCCAGATCTGAAAAGTTACTCGCCACTGCAAGCCATAGCATACCCACCAGGGCTGAATTTCTACTCGCCAGAGCTAAATTTTCACTCGCCATTGGCTAGTGGCGAGTGGAAATTTTGAGCCCTGATATATATAAATTCAATTTAGGCACTCCTAACAAAGCTGTATAATATATGAATATCTACTGCCTGGGTGCTACTACTCAATGTATGTATAATTAAAGAAATGGTATAAAACCATGTGCACTTGTCTCATGGTTTTATACCATTTCTTAAATATATATATATATATATATATATATATATATATATATATATATATATATATAATACTAACAAACTAAAGGAAAACGCTACCAATGTACTCCAAATCAACTAATTTTATTTATAACAATAATATAAACATAATTTATCAGTCAAAAACAGCGCTGTATAAAATAAATAAAATTAAAAATCTTAGCATCAAAAAATGCTCCAGAGCTTAAAAATGCGCAAAAAATAACTAAAAGACAGTTTAGGATCCAAATGCCAGTTCCTTATATTCATGTATAGTCTTGAATTGGTTGATATGAGTTAATATGCCAATTTGATCATGTCAATCCTTTGACCTATAGCTAGATAATCTCCTTATAAATATTCAGGTGCTTATTTTGTCGCGGGCAGGTCTATATCAAACAATGTGTAAGTGACTAATATGTATTCACCCCAATGATGGGTATCTCCTCCGTTACCACTATTTTGCGAGTGAACAATATACCACTTAGTCACTGTATTTACTCATTCATGCACTTATATATTAAAACAATAAATACTTGCAATTTTTTCTTTTGCTTGCTGGTTCCAACCAAGTGCTCTCTGTCTCGATCTCCTTGAAAAGCCTTGTTTTTAATTCCGGACAGATAAAATGAAGAGTGGATCTCCTATAGGAACCTTGGTATCGCTTTGTATTCTGACCTACCGTCCTCAGACAAAAGTTCCCACACCTGTTGCTCTGTATCGTATCTTGATATTCTCAAACAGAAGCTCTTCTCTTATTATCGTAGCATATCTCATACATATATTATTACGAATCTGGCACTAAACAAAAACAAATTCATACAGCACAATCTGATAGACGTTTATATCCAACGCGTTTCGTCCCTTTCCAAAGGACTTCCTTCCCTGAGGAGCGTTTTTTGATGCTAAGATTTTTAATTTTATTTATTTTATACAGCGCTGTTTTTAACTGATAAATTATGTTTATATTATTGTTATAAATAAAATTACTTGATTTGGAGTACATTGTTAGCACTCTTCTTTAGTTTGTTAGTATTTTTTTCTTATTTTTGGACCCCAATCATTGACGGGGTCATAGGATTGAAGCGCTACATTGTTACTTTAAAGATTTATTTGGTTGGTAGTGGAACCCACACACACAGGGCGCCGGCCGTGATCACAGTTAAGTGTGGTTTTGTATTATATATATATATATATATATATATATATATATATATATGTATATAGATATCATAGAAAAAGAGGGGGCAGCACCAGTTGGACTCTTTAAGATGCAAAAAAAAGTCTCACTGGTGCTGCCCCCTCTTTTTCTATGTACTATTATTCATTCTTGGGGAATGTGCTTTACATTTACTTAGCGTGAGTGCCTTCCAACCCTCTATTCCTGTATGTATATATATATATATATATATATATATATAAATATATATATACGGGAGGAATGAGAGTCAGCACCAGTGGGACTTAATTGAACAGATTTATTATTGGCAATAAGGCAATCAACAGGTCGACGTTTCGATCCTACCACAGGATCTTTCTCAAGACGTCTTGAGAAAGATCCTGTGGTACGATTGAAATGTCGACCAGTTGATTGCCTTATTGCCAATAATAAATCTATTCAATTAAGTCCCACTGGTGCTGCCTCTCTTTCCTCCCGCATGTATTACTTTCTCTGAGGATTGTGCACCTGGGCCATTGCATTCTGAAAGTGAGTGCCTCCAACCTCCAGTGTGCTATATATATATATATATATATATATATATATATATATATATAAAAATATAGTCCATAGTTAAGAAAACTAATGTAAAGGAGCACTCAAGAGGTCTTACCAAAAATAACAAAAGTTTTATTAATTTATTTTGTCAAAATATCGACGTTTCGGCCCTCACAGGAGCCTTCCTCAAGACAAGGCCCCTGTGAGGGCCGAAACGTTGATATTTTGACAATATAAATTAATAAAACTTTTGTTATTTTTGGTAAGACCTCTTGAGTGCTCCTTTACATTAGTTTTCTTAACTATGGACTATATTTATATTACCTTTAAGGAGCACCGAGGCGTATTAGAGCTAGTTTGGGACTAACTCATTTGTTTTGGAGTGCCCACTTTAACCCCCTGTATATATATATATATATATATATATATATATATATATATATATATATATACTAGTTGAAGAGCCTGTTACACGGGCCACAGTGCCACTGGCATCCGGTCGCGGGGCAGTCATGCGCAGTAGAGACTGCCTGCGCCGCGGCTGATACAGAGCTGGATGCTCCAAAGGAGTGTCCAGCTCTGTTTCAGCCGCGGCGCAGGCAGTCTCTATTGCGCATGACTGCAGCACACGCAGCAGTGTCTACTGCGCATGACGCGGCGTTACACACGTTTTAGCGAATTATTATATAGGATATATATATACATACACACACTGACATTCTGGACTGCTGTATGAATGACCCCTGCCCAGGGGATTTGATATAAAGGATCCATTCAGGGCTTGCTCATATTAAACTCGTACTGTTGTTAGAATATGTGCATTAATAAGTGCAGGAATTAGAATAAATATGCAAATTTAAATGTAAAAAAAAAATAGCAGAGCAGTCAGATTTGTAAATCTCCCCCTTCTGACTACCATTACCATAGCAATCTTGATAGGATGTCTCAAAAGTGACAGTGCAGGATTGTCTGTAAATCACCTGAGATAACTCAATAAAATATCTTATCTCTTGTCCCTCATTACAACATGCACATACAAAATTAATTAAATGGCATCTGAACACGATAGTCTACACATGCATTAAAGGGGAACTACCACCCCGCAAAAACTTTATCTTGATTAAGTCTTCATCTGGCGACTGACAGGGACTGACAGCGCAGGCACACGGACGTCACTATGGCAAGATGTCCGTGCTTCCTGATACTGTCAGCCTCGGAATAAGCTGAAAATCTTTTAAACCAGGTAATATTTCTGGCGACTAGTGCTACTAAGCAGCTAGTCGCCAGATGAAGACTTAATCAAGACAAAGTTTTTGCGGGGTGGTAGTTCCCCTTTAAATAAGCAAGTTTAGTTTTATACTTTTGGGATCTAAAGTAAAAAAAATTATGTTTACGGGTGCTAGCTGTAAATCCATGATTTTAACCTGCATATCAACCAATTTCATTGTTCCTTTAAAAATGTCCATAGGTTATGGGGGGCTTTTAACGCATGAAGGCTAGGGAGGTTGCCAATGCATTGATGAGGTTAAAAATCTCTTTTAAATGAACTGGGAATTTTTGGATCTGGGAATTTGGGGATTGTCCACTATGGTGCACTTGATTTGCCACATATTTGCTAGATTTCTTCTGAGTGCATCAGTGTCATTGAAATTAGGGACAAATAAGCACAGGGGATAAAGACAGAAAGCTTGTCTGACTTGTCAAATACCAATGTGCCAGGCCTCAGAGGGTATACATTGGACTAAAAGATATAAGGTAAGATAGAGGAGGAAGGGGTTTATTTCTATAAAGGGTTTGGGGGTGAAAGGCTGAAAGCACAAATTCCTCTGTGCAAACTCACTGGTGTCCATTTCTAAAGCACTCCAGGGTGTGCTGTGAGGACAATCTCTGCCACTGATAAGACTATAATGACAGAAAACAGCATATTCCCACAATAACATATAAAGGGAAATGGCGTACCCCCATGCCACTTCTTCTACATCTTGTTTAGTGCATAGCCATAAACAAGGCACAGAGGAAGTAAATGCTCTGGAATACATTCAGACTGCTCCACTGAAATCCCTTATTTGAACTTTACGTTTTATTATTTTTTTTTATATCCATCTACTTAAACACTTTTGCATCCTTGACAATGAGCTCCCTGTGTTTGTTTGCAGATAACTTTCTTTCAGGCAATATGAAGAGAGATAGTGATACAATGTAAAAGAAACAATGTAAACAGAGCACACAAATCATTCAATGTTGTTGGGAGAGTGTAATATTATTTTACTGTTTTGATGATCTATCAACCAGAATCTCTCAGGAAACTGGGATCCAGGGAGTTTATTATCAGGGACAGAAAACTGTAAAAAAATAGGTGAAAACAAAAATAACAATAATACAAACTATAAGTAATTTGACTGTACATATTATGTATTTGCAGAATATGTAAAATCAAGATAAAGGGCTACTATTCCTATAAGGGGAGGTATTCTGGAGTACATAACATTAGGCAGGTGTAGGGACAAACAATCAGTTCTAGCACATGATTTAAAGGGATAGTAATACTTCATTTTAACTTTATTTTATTTTGTAGGCATTAAAAAAACATGAAGAATGATATAAGTCTTATCTCTGAAACCTTTATGGTTTAAGAGATATTCACAAACAAAGTATCCCCCCCCGTTCAACCAGATCAGAAGGGAGATGCCCAGGTAGACTGCAGAGAGGGACAATCTTCAATTAAGATAAGGGAAAAAGCTGAAAAACTTGTCAAGGGGGGAAGGGCTTTCATTGTTTTCATACAAAGAAAATTGTCCCCTTCTGTTATCTGTCCTGTCATACAACCAGACTCACATCTGAGAAGAGATGGCTTACACTAGGAAAAAGGGGCGGGAGGGGAACTTTGCTTGTGAATATCTCATAAACCATAAAGGTTTGAGAGATAAGACTTATATCGTTCTTCATGTTTTTTTAATGCCTACAAAATAAAATAAAGTTAAAACGAAGTATTACTATCCCTTTAAAGAATAAACTCCATTGTATATTCATCCCACTGAGTCAATAAAATAACATGCATGCTAATAAATAATCTCTTAGGGACACTAATGGCCATCACTAAGGGCCGTATTCAACGACCCAATTCTTGGGTAAACCAGTTGCACTGTAGGGCACAACTAAAAATTCCCCATATTCTCATTGAACTTTAAGGGCAACTACCATGCAGATAGTGCTTTCCTAGTAGAAAACCTGCCGATGAAGCTAGAGGTGGAGTATGAGCCCCAATGAACAAACAGGGCAGCAGAACAGGCATCTGAAGAGAGACTGCCCTGGGGCTTCCTCATAAGTCCCCGAAGATAAATGAGCTGCACCTTCAGCCTCCATTGACCCCAGTGAAAAGCTTCCAAGCCCAATCCTTGAGAGTTATAGAAGCTATATGAGCAACCAGTCTGTAGCTGTGAACCCCATGACTGAAAGATGTCATACCCACCCTAACCCCCAAAGGGGACCAAAACAATAAAGGACGCCAGACTACTTGGAGGTAAAAAGGCCTTGGCTTGGTGGCATTCCCCCCCCCCATACCAGCGAAAAGTTCAACACACTGACTGTACCATGAAAATAACCCTAGCTCACATCAGCCCCTGAGCCATAGCCTAAACAGGGACGCGTAACCAACTGCCTGTCACCGCACAGCGATGAGCATGTCACCTCACAAATACCGAGATGGCATGAAAGGAAGAATCGTCTACCCACCAAACCACAACTATTTATTAATGATTGGCATTAAATTACAACAATAAAACAAGAGAAGCACATCAGTTTATTATATATATATATATATATATATATATATATACATATATATATAAAAAAAAAAAGATATATATATATATATATATAACAGTAATTACTAATTCCTAAATCTAACCTAGCCTAGCTGCAAAACTAAACTGTTAAGCAAATAAATTATAACATGGAACAACCTAAAAGAGAGAGTTAAATACAATAAATCATAGCCATTAGTGATGGGTGGGAGGGAGATGCTGCCGGCCCTGTGCTCCGGACTGGAAAGAAAGTGATCCTTCCTTTCCTTCTATTAGCACCCCCCCACACTCCTCTCCTGCCTGTACCCAAAACTCACTTGTTGCCACCAGAAGCGTGTGTGGGGGGGACCTAAACCCAACCACCTATAGCCAGCGGAACGAATAAGCTGATGCCCCTTTCAGTCAGGGTGTGCTCCCCTCAATGCTCCGGGACCCGTACATGACTGAAAGGTGCCATACCCCCCAATCCCCAAAGGGGACCAAAACACTAGAGGACCACTTGCAAGTAAAAAAGGCCTTGGCTTGGTGGTATTCTCCCCCCATACCAGCAAAAAGCTCAACACACTGACTGTTCCATGAATATAACCCTAGCCCACGTCAGCCCCTGAGCCGTAGCCCAAAGGGAGATGCGTAACCAACTGTCTGTCACCGCACCGCTATAATCACGTCACCCCACAAATACCAAGCTGGCATAAGGAGAAGAATAATCCACCCTCCACAGGAGGAATCGATACTCCTGACAAGGACTCCACTCCCCAAGAAGAAAAAGAAGACACTGTCCTGAAGTCCAATCAAAAAGATATCTAAGCCAATATCCATATATCAGACTCCAAATGCCTGTGCCAAACAGCAACACCCCCAGTTTGACTCACATGTCTACAAATTGACATGTTAAGTTTTCGTCTGCGGCATTGAATAGCTTTGAAAATCCTGGCCCTTCTCCAAGTGTATCTAGGAACAAACTCTGACCATACAATGATCACATTAGGAAACATTGATCTTAAATTATCTAAATCATACCTCATGGTATAAATCAAACCGATGTTCCTGACTTGACCAAGGTCATTGTAGCCACAATGTATAACCAGAACCAAAGATCAACAAAACCACTACTAATATTAAAAACCAATGGCAGCAACTGGTTCCACTGAAGACCTCCAATGCCATGCCAATGGTTGGACACCTCCAGAAAACCCTAATTCTCCCCAACTGGGCGAATCTCCACCCCTTTTTTCTACCTAAAACATTTATGAATGTCCAATAATCCACACCAAGGTGGTAGCATTGCCGATGGACAAAGAAAGTAAAATCAACATAATATATGCAGCCACACATAACTGCAAAACCATTTTGACCTCCATCGCCCCAGCTGCCACACAACACCATCCCCTAAGCTTACCTGCTAGCCTCTGTTGCAGACCAGATACGAAAGGAGTGCATCTATCAGATCCAAACCAACTGCCGCTATACAACACTTGAAAATCCTTGAAAATCGATAACTAGTGAATTACATGCCGTCCTCATGAACCAGAAAATTAACTCCTAAAGACCTTGTGAGTGAGTACTGCCGGACTAATATTACCGGGCAAGCATGCCTCCCAATGGCATGCACAACCACCGTGACCCCTTTTCCATAGACATCTGTTTTGGACCAGGCCAAAGGAAATGTAAGATCATCAGAAGACACCTGCACATTCCCAAGTCCCAAACCGTCCGCTTGGCACTGAGACAGGGCAACAAATCAGAGATGTGCAGAGGTCTTAAAATGGCCACGCTAAAGTCTGCCTGAAAAAGGAGCACCTCAAACTCGGAAAAGCAAATGCGATGAAAGACCGAACACAACTGAGCAAGCAGAGCAAACGACACAGGCCGCCGGCGATCCACTATCCGAGCTTTTCTACGCCAACTCTAAAGAATCTGCAGAATCACAAAAGCCTTCTTAACATTGCAACAACCCAGTGGCTGAACCAAAAAGGCCACCCTGGACAGTTTGGACTGGACAAAACCCTCAATAACACGCTTCACCCTTAACCCTTCCAAAAATAACAATGTACCTTGAAGCAGACGGCCCTCACTGACCTCAGCTCTTGCTGTCCATCAGCATTCGGCCTACTCCAATCAGCTCCTTTCGTAGGCCCTCCAGGAAGAAACGGAAACAGAATGCTTCACAAGGTCAATAATCCCCTGGAACCGAGGGTCCACAAGGAAACCGGGCAGCTGAAACTGGTGGGGTCCTCCTGAGTTGGCAGCCATTGAAAGCCAGCCCACTGAAAATGAGACAATGTATCGGCGATTGGATTATCAATGCCAGGTACATGCTTTGCCCTAACACTAATATTCAGCTCAGGTCAGTGCAAAACCAAGTGATGCATCAACTTGACCACAGCAGGTGACCTCAATGCCATCTTGTGCCCTGTGCTCCAGGATGGAAAGATAGTGATCCCCCCCTTTCCTCCAAAAAGTATCCCCCAAGTCCCTCCCATGTCTGTACCCAAAATCGCCGTGCGTCCTACACTCATTGCCAGATGACCAGGGGTGTAAATTTCTGGTTTGATTCCCAGCCTGTTACCACGTGAATGGGTCATAGCACAGTGCAGTCCCAGGCTTTTTACTATGTCTGTTCCCATAACAGCGTGTTTAGTAAAACATGCTAATTGCCTTTTAAAAGGTCATTGTCAGCATAGGTCTCCAAAACATTTTGAAGCAATATGTTGAAGACCTCTACAGCATTCAAGGGTTACAAACCCAATTTAAATTATTGGGAATTGTAACTTGTCCCCTGTGGAGATGTTGGTGAGCATCAGAATTGTTATGTTTGGAGCAAAACGAAATGTTTACGGGTTACCAATTACAAGGATAAATGCTTACAACTCTTATTAACTCCTTGGATTGCTGTGCATTGTGTTGGAGATATCTCTAGCATTTAAAGGGCCAAGGAAGGTAGCTGGAAAACAAACTGTAGTTTCGGGAATCAGATCAGAAGTCAGATGCCTACTCCAATACAGTTCGAGACTTTTTTTTAGATAATTTGCATATACTCTGTTTAAAAGAGGAGGTGCATGTAATAAATAACATAGACCTTAGATGGAATAAAATAAGTAGCAAAGTAATAAAAAAATTCTAAGGCACCTGCCTCTGCTTGTTAATCAGTGTTTACTCTAAAATATTGCTACAAACATAATATCAAAAAAGCAATATAATACACTGGTAGAGAAAAACAGGTCCAAAAACCTGCAAAAGCTGCTCAATATAAAAATCACTACACCTCCAAAGTGAAAGGAAAAACAAATGTCTAAAAGATAACATCTAGCTCTAATACAATTTATACTGAAACAGGATAATAGAGAAAAAACGTATGTCCAAAGAATATCATTTATTCAGTATAATAATACAATGGAAATCTATATCCCTAACAGGCATACATAATGCCAAATGACTCCTTCATCCAGGGGTATACAAAGAAACCTGAGGCAGATATCAGATCCAAAGTAGTTTAACACCCAACCAGACAAGAAGTCCAAAGAGAAAAACCTCTGTAATAAACAGAGGACCATGTACTAACAATTGTCCAGTTCAGGAACGAACACCACAGATCCACCCTGTCCACAATGGTCCAAAGTCTCCGAAAGAGAGAAAGAAACACACATCAAAAGAAAAAAAAGGGAAAAAGGAAACGAATGTCTATACAGAAAGGACACCTCAACAGTACCAGTACTCCAGTGTGTGTAGAGCTGTCCACTGTGGATCATTATTTGAGATACTATTGGATCCCATCTGGTACTAACTTTATGGGACTCATAGAGATTTCAGTCTAAACCTCTGTACTGAGTGACTGTATGACTTTTTATTATTATTATTATTTTTTATATATATATATATATATATATATATATATATATATTTCTTTGTGTGCACATACCTTGTTTTATTGCATTATTATATACTTGTATCATGCTGTCACTGTCCATCTTGACTATTACAGTTGATTATATCATATTTCTTATTTGTGTTTGATTGAGTGTATAATATATACAGTTTGTGGGCATAGCAGGTTCATGGCCTGAAATTGATTTTTTTGGTTCCGTTGAAGACGTGGACCCCTCTGGCCTTGCTGAGTGTCTTTTGTAGTTTTTCTCTGTTTGCCAGGTGGTGGAGTGTGGATGGTGGACAGGGAGTGTCCCCGTTTAGGTGTGGTACACCTGTTGGGTGATACTGTGGTGTCCACCGTGGACATCTCTACACAGCGGAGTACATGTTCTGTTGAGGTGTCCTTTCTGTATAGGAATTAGTTTCCTTTTTCCCATATTTCTTTTGATGTGTGTCTCTTTCTCTCTTTGGGAGACTTTGGGTCATTGTGGACAGGGTGTATAAATGGTGTCTGTTTCTGAACTGGACAATTGTTAGTCCATGGTCCTCTGTTTATTATGGAGATTTTTCTCTTTGGACTTCTTGTCTGGTTAGGTGTTGGTCTACTTTGGATTCACTGTCTGCCCCAGGGTTTTTTTGTCTACCCTTGGTTGAAGGAGGAGTAATTTGGCATTATATGTACCTGTTAGGGATATAGATTTCCATTTTACTATTGTACTGAATAAATTATATTCTTTGCACATACGTTGTTTCTCTTTTATCCTTTTTCTGTATAAATTGTGTTAGCACTCGATATTCTTTTTTTGACAATTGCTACAAACTTGATTACCTTAGATACTTTTATTCTATAATAAACCTTTTTGAGGATGACTGTTATACAGTGTTTGGCAACCTGAGTCCTCCAGCTGTTGTGGACTATAATTACCATCATCCCTAGCCAAGAGTTGTATTTCCCTAAAATGCAGTTGGTTTCCTCCAGAATTGTAGCACCTTTGCTTTATACTGGATAAAAAAGTGTGTCACAGGCTCAGGAGTAAGAAATAACAGCAGTGCATCAACTTCCTATTTAATGTTCCTGCATTATACTGTGTGTATGGCTACAACAAAGGTGTCCTGAGAGTACAGTAAATACGATCTTCCCACCACATCCTGCTGGAAACCTGTATATGCACATTTGGATGGGCTGTACAAAAGAATATTGATGGGATGAAACAGAATTGTCCCTGAGTCTGTTTTATTTTTCTTACTTGCTGAGTTGAGTTAGCCAGTCATTGTGGCATAAACACACATGCACTAGAATCCTTTAGTGGGGATATTTGACTGCTGCCCTAGTGCTTGATTTAAAGAGCGGAAGACTGAGGGTTGCAGACGGAGAGGACAGTTGCTGGTTGGGGAGGAGAGTACAATGGGAATGGACTCCACTATCTACCCCACTACCAAGATCTGCCCCTGGGGGACAGGGACTAAAGGTTTGAGGAAGGCCCTTTAGGGGGTCGCAACTTTGACAATAAAATACAAATTCTACAAGCAAGTCCTATGAGCGCTCTCCTTTGACATGGCCTTTGTACCATTTCTTGCTTTATAATCATTTTAGTAGTAGCACCAAGGCACTATTTTTTGCAAATATCCAAAATCAATGGAGAAAATGAGCCACACTCACAGGACTTGACAAGATAGCTCTTGATAAAGATCCTTGTCTGGGTCAAAATGTTAATAAACCAGCACTTTGATTGATTCACCTACAAGTCCTGTGAGTGAGGCTCATTTTTTCCACTATTTACATTTTAAGTATTACTATCCCTTTAATGATGGGTTACCTAGTATATGATGATTGCATTCACCACTCTGCAGTTCTCCCACTTCAGGCAGGCATTCTTTTCTCCCGCTTGCTGCCACCTCCATCTTTCCTGGTATATGTGTGGAAGGTGGCAGCCAGCAGGAGAGAAGAATGCTGGTCAGAGGTGGAGATAGGTGGAGTAGTGAATGTGAACATCTTAAGCACACTAAGAGAAATCATGTTGATTTAAGTTCTGACTGTAGAAACACGGATGGGGATATGTCTTGACAATAACCTGTTTCAAGAGACCTTCTGATGAGCTTAATAGATGGATATTGGATATATGCACTGTAGCCCAAATCCAGAACTTTAGAGTATTTATATACCAGATTGTATTGCATTATTTACAATTTATAAGACCTCTCGAGTGGGTAAATTATTAGTGTTGTGTTTTTATTTCACCTGATATTCACTGGTAATATGTAGCATTTTTTGAGTACCAGAGAACTCTATATTTATTTATTTTTAGACATATTCTTAACCATTTCACTGTTACAGGGGTGTGCAATGCATCTCCCTATGGCATTGAAAGGCTTGTAGTGCTGGAGTCTGAGTGGATCCTCTCTCCTCCCCCTGTGGGCAAGTGGGTGAGCAGAGAGAATGCGCTCAAACTTCAAGATTGTCAAACTGCTGGAGGTGTGTAAGGGATGGTAACCCTGCATTCTAATTAGTATCCCTCCTCCTCCCTTGCATCTCTAAATCCTAGTGTATACAGAATTGTATGTCTATATCCACAAGGCAGTACGCTCACCACACATCGTCAGACACACATGGTCATAACATCGCCTCTTAGTGCATATCTCCCCAGGAGTCTAAACAAAAGCTATAATATATAAATTATATAGCTGTGGATTATAATGAATAGCTGCTATATCACATACCACCACACAGTGGCAGTCTCTCTAAAAACATGTTCTTCTTTACAATGCTGGAACTTGATTTCTTCCTCATTACTCTCACTAATTACAGCATCTCTCACTTGTTAATGTCTCTTTCTGTCTCATGCACCAACAATTCTCCTCACATAATGATAATTCTAAAACCACATTGACACTCCCTCTATTCTGGCTCATGCTTCCCCAACAAACATGAATTCGTCCCATAGTAGACCCTTGGCCTGAGCAGTCAGGCGCCCAAGAAGGTAAGGGGACTCCTTGCTACAATCTAATTGGCAAATTAAAGTTCTAGTCATCAGCAAAATAACAATTAAGGAACAGAAGGGTACACAATACATTGTGAAGCAATGCATTGCACACCCCTCTGATCCTTAAAGGTCTAAGACGAATATGAAAATAAAATATTCGGTTTATTTACTACATGACTACATTCTTAGTTCTGTTTGGAGAGATTCGATTCTGGAGCAGACTAACATGTAAACTACAGAGAGGAAATAAATCTTCCCAATGTGTTGGAGACCTCTCTATCATTCATCATGGTTAGACTTCCAATTTCAATCAATGGAAATTTGGGGGCATTTTTTTATTTTTCTCTATAGTGTTGTTATGCGCCACAACCACACATTCTTTTGTTTTCTGCATAAAGTCTGTAGTATGAGCCCATTAAATATTTATAAGAAACTCAAATGGCTTAGATGTCCTCAGGCTGTGATTGGCTGATTTCATTTACTGCAGCTTTATTCATGTATTATCTTTGAGGAAGCTGCAGATATTCAGCTGTGAAGCTGTGAACTTGTGACCTGTGCTACATCACGTAGAACAGGTCACATGATGAGATGATGAGCAACGCTGCATGCATGGTGTCAGCCTGGGGAAAGAGGAGAGCGAGAGGCAGGGAAGGTGAGGGAGCAGAGAACCTGTACTAGAAACCAATGTGCCATGTTGTTATGTACGTTCTTTGGAGTTAATTATTTCACTGTGGAGGGATGGCTGAGAGTGAAGTTACATGCTTCCTTAAACATGATACCCTTTTTTTTTTTTAACTCTGGGGGAGCTATTACTGAAAGTTCCCAGGTATGTGTGTTAGTGGGCATGGGTTGGGAACCACTGTGTTAACCAAAGGGCTAGAATGAATTTTAATTCCACTGATAAAATGTTTTTTTAAATCCTTGAATACTTGGGAGGTGTCCACCACATTGAATTCAATGGAGACCTCTCTTTGATTCAAGGGGTAAGAGTGACACTACTTCAGTGATTTTGAAAGAGCTTTCAAAATCACCAATATTTGCTAATTTTGTGTAGAAGATGAATCTGGGTTATTTCGATTTATAGATTATGATAAATAACCCTTTCAGTGCCAGAGTGGTATGCAATGCCTTGCAAAGCCCCTCCGGCACTCAAAGGGTTAAGGCATGCCATGCAAGCACTTGCTGTTTTAGCTGTGTATACTCAATGACACTGCTCAGAAGCTCATTGCCCATCTCCTGTAGCACTGGAAAGGTTAAGTGACAGTGAGTGGGAGATGGGCACTAGGCCACACACACAGATTGTCCCTTAGATCAGTGACAGGCAATCAGATTCACCTTAAAGATCATAAATGTGGCCCTCAAGCCTGATAAAGGCTGCACATTATAGTTAAACATTGAATCGTAAAGCCTGTGAAGTGCAGGTATCCCAGTTGTAATCATGGGTGGGCCAACAAAAGCAAAAACAGCAGGATACTCAGAGGGCCAGATTTACATTTCAGGCACCAAAGGCTCCCGTAGCTCCTCCTCTGGCTGCTTTTTACAATACCATACCCACTAGCTGCCTGGCACACATTGATTCACACTTTCCACAGGCAGGGCTGGATTTCCCGGTAGGCAGACTAGGCAACTGCCTAGAGATCTAAATTTTGAGGGGTGTCTCAGCTGTGCTGGCCACACCCACATTAAGAGCTGTGTGTGGTTAAAAGAATCTCAGCATCCCTGAACTAATTTATATAAAAAATTACTGGCTATTTTTTAATGGATGCTTGAGAGATCTCCATTGTGTTGCAGAGTAATGCACTGGAGCTTTCCCTAGCAACCAAAGGTTAAAGCTATCCGTTCTTGCTTGATATAGTCCAAGGGTATTTTCTGTGCTAGGAAACAGTGGATTGGACTGGGGCAGGGTAATCTGAGGAGTGGGTGTGTTGCCATAAGTAGAGCAAAGGGTTCCTAGATTGCCTGGCCAATGACATCTTGCATGTAAATCTGGCCCAATCAACAGGTTAATCTGACTATATTTACTTATGTCATCCTGTAGGTAAAGATTTCTCATTCATTTTTAAAGGGATAGTTATACTTCGTTTTAACTTTATTTTATTTTGTAGGCATTAAAAAAACATGAAGAATGATATAAGTCTTATCTCCCAAACCTTTATGGTTTAAGAGATATTCACAAGCAAAGTGTCCCCCTCCCGCCCCTTTTACCGATGTAACACTTTTCAGCCAGGGCAGAAGGGAGCTGCCCAGGTAGACTGCAGAGAGGGACAATCTTTAATTAAGATAAGGGAAAAACCTGAAAAGCTTGTCAAGGGGGGCAGGGATTTCATTGTTTTCAAAGGAATAAGAGTGTCCCCTTCTGTTATCTGTCCAGTCTATGGACTGCATTCCACATCTGAGAAGAGATTGTTTACAGTAGGTAAAAGGGGCGGGAGGGGGAAACTTTGCTTGTGAATATCTCATAAACCATAAAGGTTTGAGAGATAAGACGTATATCATTCTTCATGTTTTTTTAATGCCTATAAAATAAAATAAAGTTAAAACGAAGTATTACTATCCCTTTAAGGACATTCTGATTCAACTGTGCCACCTAAACTGTCATTAGCAAGACCCTCAGTGCCTCTTGCATTCGGTGGCATGATACTGATAACTGTGAAAATAAAAGCAATGGTACAATTTTGATTTATAAGTGATCTATAATAGCTGCAATCTCCTTTTGTTGCTTAGCTGTTGTGTAATGTTTCGGAAAGAAAGTTTGGCTCATGGGCAATGAACCTGAAGGTATTCATTAAACATTCACCTACTGGTATAAACAGTTGTAATGGATGGTCACCTAATTCTCAGTACATTAAGTCCAAAGTTTCTCTTTAGGCTATATAGTAATTTACCTTAAACATGGCATATAATGAATTGTAGATGTTGGGTAAACAAGTCAACTATAGCCAATGAAGTTCTTAGGTCTCCAAAAGACATGGAATTCAGGCCAAGCTATTGCATTATTAGCACCCAGTGCAGTCCAGTTCTGCCTTTACACTAGGGAGATTAGCACCATTAAAGGAGCAGTAACTTTTTAAAGAACATGTTTATATTACATGGCTTCTACTGCCAAATAAAATGAGAATACTTTCACTGACAAAATTTTGTAATTTAAAAATGTATTACATCAGAAACATATTCTTTTTTAACTCAAACTAAAACAACAGTATCATTCAAGGCATTTTTTTTACAAAGAACTCTATGGGAGAGCTTCAGACAATGACTACAGTTCTCCATGGTAGTGATAGGGAAGAGCACTACCCAATGAGCAAGATAGAAAATTATAGTTTCACTTTAGAAAGCCAAATCTGTCCTGTAATAATATTCAAATTAAAAATCTCCCATCTATGTGAATACCTTTATTTTATGTAGCAAAAAAAGCCATATAACATATTTTTCCCAAAAATGGTTTTATTGCTACTTTAAACAAATTTTCTGACCCATAGGAAGTGATATACCTAAGTAGGGATCTCACAGCCAATAGAGCTGAACACAAAAAGAATATCTAGATCAGATTAGGATATGAATCAATATATAAATCAACCAGTGGAGGCCTATGTCAAGTTTATTGATCCTAAGAATGCTATCTGAAGGGCTGACTTTGTCCTTTACTTAACACATTGATTTTAGAGAGGTAATGTTTCCTATTAATAGTGAAATATCATCCGCCATATTGAAACTGTCACTCAGTTTAAAGTGGATGTATCACCTATGCACAACATCCTCTAAATAGTTAGGTGACACATCCAGTAGCATTAAAATGTTATTATTATTTGTTTTGAAGCTTCCGTTTGGTTTAAATGTAACTTATAAAAGTCTGGGCTGCAGCCACTTCCGCATAGACTGCATCCCGACGCTCTGCCTCTGCTCTCCTCCTTCCTCCAATGATGGAGGCTTCTGTCAGTAAGCTGGAGCGCTCTCATTGGCTAGATATTGATCTCTGCCAATGAGACTGCTCCAGTTTACTCACAGATGCCTCTGTCATCAGAGGAAGGAGGGGAGCAGAGGCAGAGCTCTGTAACCGTGGAGAACCGCAGAGAACTGCATTCACCCGGAAGTGGCTGTAGCAGACTCCTTTGTAAGTTACATTTAAACCAAAAGGAAGCTTAAAAATAATAATAATAATAATAATGTTTTAAATATATTGGATGTATCACCTATTTAGAGGATGTTGTGCATAGGTGATACATCCACTTTAAGGATCAGAGGCTGATTGGATTGAAGCAAGCCAACAGTAACACTGGGGACAAATTAAAAATTGCCCAATTACCCATTAATTTAAAGGGATAGTAATACTTCGTTTTATCTTTATTTTATTTTGTAGGCATTAAAAAAACATGAAGAACGATATAAGTCTTATCTCTCAAACCTTTATGGTTTAAGAGATATTCACAAGCAAAGTATCCCCCCCTGTTCAGCCACATCAGAAGGGAGGTGCCCAGGTAGACTGCAGAGAGGAACAATCTTCAATTAAGATAAGGGAAAAAGCTGAAAAACTTGTAAAAGGGGGAAGGGCTTTCATTCTTTTCATACAAAGAAGCTTGTCCCCTGCTGTTATCTGTCTGGTCTTACAACCAGACTCACATCTGAGAAGAGATGGCTTACACTAGGTAAAAGGGGCGGAAGGGGGAAACTTTGCTTGTGAATATCTCTTAAACCATAAAGGTTTGAGAGATAAGACTTATATCATTCTTCATCTTTTTTAATGCCTACAAAATAAAATAAAGTTAAAACAAAGTATTACTATCCCTTTAAAAAGGAGTTTTAACCCTCCAATGCTATGGTTGCATATCTTACCAGGGGTTAAAAGCCACATTTAAATCATTGAGATATTTGGGGACTTTTCATTTGTATCCCATAGTGTAGGTTTTGTGCCCCAGGATTGCTTCTCTTATGTTTTCTGCATATGTTTTATTGAGGTAAATGTACAAAATTATTCTGAGCTAAATCACGTGCAGGAATTCATTTTTACTTCCTACACCTGCCTAACATCAATGTACTAAGCTAAGTGGACCAGATTTCCTTCCTTTAAAGGGATAATAATGTTTCACAAAAAAGCAGCTCCAATTAATCTTCATAGTATTTGGGCCATGGAGAGTGTTTCAATACTTTGGAAATGGCAAATGAATATCAAGTGTTCCTTCAATTCTCCAAAATATGGACTGAATAAGTAATCAGATGTGTTATAATCAAGAGAAAAATAAAAAAATGTTATTGAAGGGACAATAATAAATGATAATATAAAAAGTAGAATTCAAAATTAAAAAATAATAGAGGATAATGATGGTAAATACTTCAAATGAAACCATTTCTAATGGTGAAGAGATATAAAATCATGAAATATAACAACACTGTATATAGAATGTTCATGAAAAGTCCATCAGTAATAGTAAATGATAAGGAGGATTATTACCAGTTTAATCCTTTTTGGCATAGAATGATGAATGAATGAAGATGAAATGAAAGTCAGTTATGAAGATGGAATGAGGATGTAACAAATGATGATGACTGAATGATGAAGCTTACCACCTTTTATTATCCAGTAATGCAGCAAATTGGAGTTGGTATAATGGCCTTGTCCACTTGTAGAAAACACTGTATACTGTATCAACTCAATTGCAGCGCAAGGATGGAAGAAAAAAGGGAAAAGAGAAATAAAGTGGGCCAAGCGGCTCAAATGTCGCGGGATAGTTAGGGGGGTGGACTAGGAGATATGGGTAGGAGATTGGGAGAACACAGAACACTGGCTAACAGGGAGGGAGACCCTGTGATGTGCATAAAGCCCAAGAAGGGCAAATGTGAATGTAATACCTTATTTTTAATCTTACTGTTTGTACAATAAAGCCAGTACACTTAGATTGGTTTATTTCTCTTTTTCCTTTTTTCTTCCATCTTTGCGCTGCAATCAAGTTGATACAGGATACAGTTATTTCAATACTGTCAGAGTTGTAGTTCATGAGTAGTTGTATGATAAAGTATCCCCCTCCTGCCGCTTTTACCTAGTGTAAGCCACATCCCCTCAGATGTGGAATCTGGTTAATTGACCAGACAGATCTCAGCAAAAAACGCACATATGCATAAAAAGTGTTTTAATGATTTTATTTTGCGTAAAATTATTTGCAAAGGTCGAAATCCAGGAATATGATCTCTGGAAGAGTTTTGAATTAAGCATGAAATTACAGCATTTGCGACCCCGACACAGAGACAAATACACTTCCTGCATTAAACGCATTCTCTACTTCACTCAGACAGATTCGCTAATCGTAACCACGCCCACATGACCATGTCCACAAACACAAAAGGTGTGCAAAGATTCGTTATTCAAGAATTTTCATGCGCAAATCAGTACAACCATGCGTAAATACATTCGCTATAGATTTTCCCTATAGCTGTTATATGCTACTCTTGCAGAGCACACTTATGTGCACCTACCCGCTCTGCTTGATAATTTGAGTTTTTGGGTTCTGTTCCTGTATATATTACTAGTATGTTCCAGTATATCAGGGCAGTGTGACGATGTTCTTTGTCGCGGCCACCGTACTTGCGGCCCGGTGATGACGTCACCACTCTCCCTCAGGCCATGTGGATATCTCAGCGGTGTCTTTATAAACCCACCGCCATCTTGGTAAAGTGTAACGGTTTTCTGACACTCAGACCAGGGTATGAAGTAAAAACACAGTTTTATTAAAAATAAAACAATGCCCCTAGAGGCCAGTACAGAAATAGCAGTAATGGCAGTAATGACAAGGTGAATGCACACAATGATAGTGATAGGTGCTATGAATGGATAGGGAATATTCCCCCAAAGGGTTAACAAATGCAATAGGTGAGATATAAACAAGATTGGCCAACACCCGGGATAAATAGCAGTCTCTGGAACACAGTCTCTCAATAGCTGGATAGAAATAAGTAACTGCACTAAATACACTCTCAAGTTGGTATAGTAGCGCAACAAAGTCCAGAGCTGAGCCGATACCACCACCGTGGGCTACAGAGGAATGCTATTGCCACGCTGTAGTGATCAGAACCAAAATCGCCCTTGACTGGAAAAGTAGTAACCCTGTGTGTGCTACTTGGATTGTGCCCTAACACCCCTTGGGTGCTATACTGATGGTGACTGCACAAGCTGTAGTAGAGCCGGCGCCCTCTATTGCAATGGGAATGTAACTTCAGCGTCTGTGGGCCGGAGCCAGAATACGAGCACGGAACAGACAAGGCTCTGAGGGTGAATGAGAGATACACAGAAGCACTCCGAGTAAAGGCTCAAGTCAGAAAACGTATGCTTGGCAAGATATATCGGAGGCACTAGACCGGAGACTACAGGCACTGCAAGGGTTAAGTGGTTCTGCACAGGAGCGAGCACCTTGGCAACCAGCAGAAGGCAAAGCAACCTCAGGCTACAGCTACTGACAAGTGAGAGGAACAGTGAGTCGCTTAAACAGTTCAGAATGTCGCCGGAGCGACTGGAATGATGCCGGAACACTGGAACAGCAGGCAGACCGGAACGGCAACCGGAACAGCAGGCAGAACCAGAACGGTAACTGGAACAGCAGGCAGGCCGGAATGGCAACCGAAACAGCAGGCAGAACCGGAGTGGTAACTGGAACAGCAGGCAGGCCGGAATGGCAACCGGAACAGCAGGCAGAACCGGAACAGTAACTGGAACAGCAGGCAGGCGGGGATGAATCACAGAGCAGGGTCATCAGCCAGAACCGGGCCAAGTCGCGGAGCACGGTCGTCATCCAGAGCCGGGTCAATTCACGGAGCAGGGTCGTCAGCCAGAGCCAGGTCAAATCACGGAGCAGGGTCGTCAGCCAGAACCGGGTCAAATCACGGAGCAGAAGCAGGAGAAGAGTCAGACTAGCCAGGTCGGTACACAGGAGGCACAGGAATATGGCAACAAGGCGCAGCAACAGGAACACCACGAAAGGGCAACTGACAAGTGCCCAAGCTCCAGCATATAACGGCACATCTTGGGCGGGCCAATCAGTCTCCACCAATGCACAGGCAAATCAGGTCAGATTGCCAGAAAGTCATGGGGACCGTGATATAAAGTTGTCTTGAGAAAGGTCCATCAACAGGACCGAAACGTCAACCAATTCTTGCTGCTAGATTGCCCATTAAATTTTCTTTAAGAAGTCCCACTGGTGCTGTCTCTTTTTTTTTCTATATGCATATATGTATATATATATATATATATATATATATATATATATATATATATATATATGTATACACACACAAATATACTCAGCCTACGATAAGCCAAGGATCGCACAGAGACAGCACTCAGGAACAGGGATGATGAAGGAAAATTACATATATTACATACCAAACATTTCTGTTGCTGAATGGACCTTCCTCAGGACCAAAAGCATTTGTCTCTGCTCAATCCTTGGTTTACCCCAGGCTGATTATATTTGTATATCTCATTTAATTATGGAACGTGCACCAATTGCCACACTTCATATAGCAGATTACCTATAGGGTTAATATATGAGTGTCACTGCCTATGTTGTATTTACTATATCTATCTATACACATATAGTCACACACACACACACACACACACACATATATATATATATATATATATATATATATATATACACACACACAATTGTATTATATGAGTCTTTGTCTATGTTATCTAAAAAGTTCCTTTAACCCACTGAGTGCTTGAGTACTCTGCCATGCATTGCACACCCCTCTTGCACCCAAAGGTTTAAGATGACAAATGAATAAAATAGTGCAAAAACAAATAATTTGATTTTCAAGATTAATGTGGCCTCCAATAACACAGGGAACATCTTAATTAAAATTGTAATATCCTACTGTGTATTTCTAATATCAGATAAAGTCTTATTAATTGCTGACATCTCAAATGCATTGCATTACAGTACTTTAGAGAAGGTCTCTAGCATTCAGGGCATTGAAAATAAATGTAGGCTCTCTAGTAGTTCTAGTGAAAGAAAATTCAGTGAAAGGCATAGTAAGACCACCTAATAATAACAACCCACATTTGCAAAGAAAAAAACTCACAGCGCTAACTCACCATAACATATCCATATCTTAGATAAAGTTTCAATGTGAATTTGGAAGTGAATATATAGATAGCAGCAAGGAATAAGTGGGTTCTCGAGTCCCCCAAACATTAGGTCGAAACCCAAAGTGCAAACACAAACAGAAAGACAAACCTATGCTCCTCTATATAAAGTGCAAATATGTGCCCTATATTGGGTATATATAATATTTCTTAGTAAATAAGTGATATTTTAGTTTCACAAATTGGCCAAGTCGTGTACAAGCTTGCCACCGCACCAAGGTATCTCACTTTATGGCAAGTCCTCTTCTAATACAACTATAAAGCCCTATCTAAATTAAACTTAAAGATTCCCTCAGGAGATGTTATAATAAACATGTTGGAGGGGGACCCTGTAAATGTGATTTTTGCAATGCTTGTGGGTCCCAGTGTGTTGCAATTAAAAACAGAGGCCATACAATATAATAAAAAATATGTAAATGAAGGACTTACCTGATGCAAAAAACCCCTCAATGGGCCTGCATTGTTTGAGTACATATATAGGAGGGCTGTGGATCCACTAGCCTTCCCCATAAGTAAAACATTTTTATCCACCCCACAGATCATGTGAGGAATAATTAATTACAGACAGGGTGCATGCAAGCTAAGACAGGCTTAATGCCTTGTCCTTAAAGGCCAAGAATAAGGAAAGAAGATAGGAAACAGTGCAACAGAATCTCGTGTGCATTACATTAGTGGTTAAATAGGATAGATGAGAAGCTGTTAGAATGAGCTGAGAAGAAGTGCAAAGAACAAGAGCAAAGAAAAAAAACCTCACAGCACTAAAGCACACAGTGGCTACGCCATCCTCCAGTCCATTTCATGCAGCACCATGGCCTCCTTCCTCTTACCCAACACTTCTGGGTTGCACCAAGGTCACTTCAGCGCAACCTGGAAATATCATTTAAGAGGGACAATGCAGTGAAACTGCTCTGTTGTGGTGCTGTATGAAATTGAGTAGAGGACATCCCTGCTGCATTGCTCCTAAGTTCTCCACTCCATACAAAGCACAAACAGGTGTGTGTGGTGGGGAGACAATGTATGTGGGGATCTGTGAGTACCAGTGGAACTAGGTATGGGGCTTATGATGCATGTGGGGATTGTGACTACCAGTGGATACTGGTTGGGGGGGTAGATAGTATATGAGGGATTGTAATTACCAGTGGAACCAGTCTGAGGGGCATACAGTGTATGTGGCAACTTTGGGCACCAGTGGAACTTGGCTTGGGGGCTGGTAATGCATGTAGGAATTGTGACTACCAGAGGAAACAGGCTGGGAGGGGAGAAGACAATATATCTGGGGATCTGTGAGTACCACTGGAACTAGGCTTGGCGCTGATAATGCATATGGGGATTGTGACTACCAGTGGAAACTGGCTGGGGGGGTAGACAATATATGAGGGATTGTGACTACCAGTGGAACCAGGCTGAGGGGCATACAATGTATGTGGCAACTTCGAGTACCAGTGGAACCAGGCTGGGGGATCAGAAAGTGTATGTGGGGACTGTGACTACCAGTGAAACAAGGCTGGGGGTCAGAAAGTGTATTTGTGGACTGCAACTACCAGTGGAAGCAGGATAGGTGGGAGGTAAGACAATGTATTTGGGGATTGTGACTACCGGTGCAACCAGGCTGGAGAACAGATAATTTATCTGTGAACTGTGACTATCAGTGGAACAGACTAGGGGTCAGACTGTGTATTTGGTGACTGTGACTACCACTGGAACCGGGCTAGGGGTCAGACAGTGTATTTGGGGACTGTTTCTACCAGTGGAACCAGGTTGGGGGGGCAGACAATATATGTGTGGACTATGACTACCTGTGGAACCAGGCTGAGAGGCAGACACTGTATTACACTCTACACTCTTTACTGTAATTGGTTTTCTAGCCATACATATGCCTAACACCAATTTACCAAGCTAGTAATACCAAACATTCTTCAAGTAACACCACTTGCACCACTAGTAGGACAGTGTGGCAATGTGTGTGTGTTTTGGATGTTACTTTCCTTTGTGTCTCATTACTGCCAGAATAACTTTACTCCATTTCCTTACATGTGCTATGGGCAGGCATTAACTGTTTGCTGGCATTAAAGTCACTGCCAAAGTGATCATATGCTGTAGCGCCTATCCCTAAGTGTACCTGACGATATTAGAGACAAATGTCAGAGGAGCTGCATTGGCCAGTTTCTACTAGGGCTTTAGATAATATAAGGGGCATAAAAGTGGACTTGTCACCTTGATTCATATCTGAACACTTTGTGAAAAAAACAAAAGATAGGCAAAAGTACAGTTTAGGAGATGTTCATACGTGGTACCATATGTTAATGTATGCTAATGAAGCATTAACTGAAGTTTCACATGCTAATTAGTTTTTTCTGTGATGTTTCATGTGCTAATAAAGCTCTATACTCCTCTGAGGGACTTTCACTTTTTCAAGAAATAAAAGTATGAATATTTCCTAAACTATACATCTGCTTGGACTTCTGATTATCATGATACATAGGCAATTTTGAATTATGTTTTCAATAAATAAAATAAAATCCAAGGTGACAAATCCACTTTAATGAATGAGCTCAGATGGTTCGTGGGGACTTAGTTTACCAGGCGAGGAACAAGATGAGCATGTAATCTCTAGTTATTGCCAACCATACTCATTCTTAAAGCAACAGTAAACTTTTATTATGAAAAAATATGTGATAAGGCTTTTCCTGTTGCTTAAAACAAGTATACCGTCACTGTTGGGAGATGCCTCGTGTAAACATTATTACAACTGATTATTTTTTTAAATAATAAACTGCTAATGGTAGCACTAGGTGGTGTCCATGCAGTCTAAGAGGAATATTGATTTGTAGACAATGGTTCTTCACAGTCAGTGATAATGATAGCACCACCTAATGACCACAGTAGAAACATGCAGTTTGAATGTAAATGTTTGAGCTGCAAAAACTTTTAATAAAGCAACTGTCAGCAATGGAAGTACCATATATCATCATCATCATCATCTTCAGCCATTGTTGAGCCACTGAAGGATGAAGGCCTCCTCAGCAATCCTCCAAAAGCTTTGGTCCTGTGCCTTTTGTTGGCACTGTGTACCATCACATTTGGTAATTTTATCTGCCTATCTTGTCGTCTCCTTGGGTGTTTAGTATCAAGTGGAATCCATTCCAAAATTCATTTGGGCCATGTGGTCTGCCCATTTCCGTATCAGGCGATTTACTCTTTCAATACATAATAGACTTTTGTTTGTTGACAAATCCACGCACGTTTTTCGGTCTCTTTGTTCTATATATACTAGTGTAAAAGCCCATGTACATGGGCCAATTTGTGGGAGATGTTAACCCTTTGAGTACCGGAGGGGTACGCAATTCATTGCTTTGCAATGCGTTGCGTACCCCTCCGGCACTCAAAGGATTAAAAGGACGGACCTGCTCTATGCCTTCTGTCAGTCACGCGATGTGCTGTGGAGATTGCCCGAAAGCACAGAATGCTCCCAGCACAGAACTCCCAGCATTCTGAGCGTTCGGGCAGTCTCTGCTGCGTATGACGGCCTCTGAAAATATTCTAGCGAATCATTATATAGGATAAATATATATATATATATATATATATATATATATGTATTTTTCATATTAAACGTTTATTTTTCCTATATGTGGAAAATGTGCTAGCTTTCAGTCACTGTGACCTCAAATGAAAATTAATGGCCTAGCCAAGGTCATGGACTTGTTAACCTTTATTTACATCCATCCCTGCCAGATACTGGTTCTAGTTAAGCTAAGGAAGACAGAGAAAGTACAAGGACCTCAGAAATCAAAGATTGAAAGGACAAGGTTAAGTGATACAGAAAGAGATTGATAGTTCACAAATCTACACGGATAATTACTCAAACAATAAAGTAGAAAGTAAATGAAGAGAAAAAAACATTATGTGAATAGGCATTATGGTGAGTCTGTGATGGTACATTAAACACTAAGAAAGGAAAGGTCTAAACGGTTTCAGCAGCTGAATACATTTCCTCAGTGGTGTTTTATTTTCTATTTGATATGGCAATAAGAGTAGTAAGTGTTAAAAGGAAACTGTATCCTAGTAATAAGTGAACTCTTAATTTGCTTAACACATTGGCAAACCTAAGAGGGTGTTCTTTATACAGAAGGCAGGTGTATCTATTGTTTTTTATATTATATTTACTGGTCTGTATCTAGGTCACACCTCAAAACAAAGAATGAGCTTCCTTAACCCTTTGAGTGCCAGAGGCATACACAACACACTGCAAGGCAATGTGTTACATACTCCTCTGGCAAAGGGAAAGGGAATGCAAGGGACACAAGTTGTAATCAGATTTGAATACTAAAACAACTAGCAGTAGACTAAACCAGAGATCAAATGCAAATACAAATAATAAATAGAAATAACTAACAGCTGTGTGAAGGAAACTACCCAGTAAAACCCTTATGATAAACAAACTAAGAGCCTTTTATACTTAGCTTAACCCTTTGAGTGCTAGAGAGGTATTCAATGCACTGCTTTGCAATGAGTTGGATATCTCTCTGGCACTCAAAGCTTTAAAGGGATAGTAATTAATCTTCATTGTATTTGGGCCATGAAGAATGTTATTTCAATTATGTCAGAGTTGTAGTTCAAGAGTAATTGATTGCTAAATTATCCCCCTGTCGTCTGTTTTACTGCTGTAACACTGCTCAACCTCAAAGCAGCAAGACTGTCCGGATGTATCACAGACAGGGACAACCTTCAGTGACCGTAAGCCCCCCTTGACATGTTTTCCAGGTTTTTCCCTAATGCTTACTGCAGATTGTGCCTCTCTGCAATCCATCCAGACAGTCTTACTGCTCTGAGGTGAGCAGTGTTACATCAGTAAAAGGGGAAGGAGGAGGATACTTTATAATTCAATTACTCTTGAACTACAGCTCGGACAGCATTGAAATAACACTGGCTACATCCCAAATACTATGAAGACTAATCGGAGGTGCTTTTATTGTGAAACATTACTATCCACTTAAAGTTCCCCTATAATGGTACAGAGAGGCTGGCTCTCCATAATGCCTGCCCAGCCAACAGTATATTCACAGAAATGGAGTAAAGTTATTCTGGCAATCATGAGGGAAAAAGGAACTTAACAGCCAAAACCTTACTGTTCTCCCCTTGGTATTATAGGAAGAATGGTTGATTTAAGTAGCTTAGTAAATTGGTGTTAGGCATGTGTATGACTAGAAAATAAATTGCAGTAAAGTTTTAGAGCTAAAAAGTATTCATACACCCCCATTGTTTTCCTGTAACCAATATTATTAAATTCATACATCTGCCTACATCCCAGACCTGCTCCAAATCAACAACTCCTTTGAGTGAGGGAATTTAACACACTCCAAAGCAAGAGATTGGGGTAAATGTAAGAATTCATCAGTGCAGCTGTACTGGCATTAGTCTATAATGCCAGTGGCTGCACTTCAGTGGCCTGCACTACAGTGTATGAATGATGTAGTGCATATATTGACTTAAGGAAGTCATAGTGAAAAGAAACACCCCACAGATTGCCTCCTCTGAACCTGTTTTTATACAATGTCTGCGTGGTATATTCACCTCCCTGAGTGGTCCCTGGCATCTAAGAGTTTAATTACATAACAAATAAAGAAATAACGTAAACCCATGCCTCTTCCTACTCTACACAAAGTTAACCCATCTACTGAAGCCTAAAATGTATTGCAACCTCTGTCTGAGGCAGCAGTCAGATTTATTATGTATTAAAATACAACATACACTATAAAGTACATGAAGCATTGAATCTGTAAGCTTGGGCAGGCCTGTTTAAGCCAATGATGGTCTATGGACAAAGGAAATAGGAATGGAGGGCAGACAGTCTGTGTAAGTATCTGAGACTACCAGTGGAACCAGGCTGCAGGGTCAGGCAATGTACGTGTGGACTATGACTACCAGTGTCACCAGGATAGGCGGGTCAGACAATGTATGTGGGGAATGTGTCTACCCCAGTAACCAGACTGAGGGGCAGTGTGTGTGTGGGAACTGTGACTACCAGTGGAACCAGCCTGAGGGGCAGACAAACTATGTGGGCACTGTCACTACCAGTGGAACCAGGTTGAGTGGCAGACAAAGCATTTGGGGAGAGTGACTTCCAGTGGAACCAGGCTCAGGGGTCAAAGAGTATATGTGGGGAATGTGTCAACTAGTGGAACCAGGCTGAGGGCCAGACAATGTATAAGGGGACTATGACTCCTAATGGAATCAGGCTGAGGGGCAGACAATGTATGTGGACACTGTGACTACCAGTGGAATCAGGCTGAGGGGTAGATAATGAATGTATGGAGTGAGACTACCAGTGGAACCAGACTGTGTGGTCAGGAAATGTATTTGCAGATTGTGACTACTAGTGGAACCAGGCTGAGTGGGTCAGATAACATATGTGGGGACTGTGACTAGCAGTGGAACCAGGCTGGGGCGGGGGGGACAGACACTGTATGTGGGAATGTGATTACCAGTGGAACCAGGCTGGGTGTCAGACAATGTATGTGGGGAATGTGTCTACTAGAGTAACCAGACTGAGGGGCAGACAATGTATGTGGGGAGTTTGACTACCAGTGGAACCAGGCTGGGGGGGGAGACAATGTATGTGGGGACTGCGACTAACAGTGTAACCAGGCTGAGGGGCAGAAATGTATGTGGGGAGTGTGACTACCAGCAAACAGGAATGGAGGGCAGAGAGTCTATGTCAGTATCTGAGACTACCAGTGGAACCAGACTGTGGGGTCAGGAAATCTATGTGCAGTCTGTGACTAGCAGTGGAACCAGGCTGGGCGGGGGGTGGGGGTCAGACAATGTATGTGGGAAATGTGACTACCAGTAGAACTGGGCTGAGGGATAAGACAGTGTATGTGGGGAATGTGTCTACCAGAGTAAGCAGACTGAGGGGCAGACAATGTATGTAGGGAGTGTGACTACTAGTGGAACCAAGCTGGGGGTTTACACAATGGATGTGGGGACTGTGGCAACCAGTGGAACCAGGCTGAGGGGCAGACAATGTTTTAGATGAGAGTGACTCCCAGTGGAACCAAGCTGAGGGGCAGGTAATATATGTGGGGAGTGTGACTAACAGTGGAACCATGCTGAGGGGCAGACAGTGTATGTGGGAAATGTGTCTACCAGAGTAACCAGGCTGAGGGGCAGACAGTGTATATGGGGAGTGTGACTACCAGTGGAACTAGGCTGGGGGGGTTTACCCACACCTGATATAAGAGATTAATAGGTGCCTGTAGATTTGCAGGATTAAAGATACAGCATTTCCAGTGTAAGCTTTCAGTTTGATCACTTATGTGTTGATCTTCCTTTTTAATATATTTTAATAGCAGAAAAACCTCAAACAAAATCAGAAGAGAATCTTCCTCTGTGTCCTGCTTTCAGAAGCTAAATCTTGGCTCCTAGTTTTGAATTGTTTTTGTCTTCATTAAATCTGTTTTCTCATAACAGTCATTTGTTTGTACTTCCTTTCATTTTCATGGTCCAGAATCATTATTAGGACTATGATTGTAATGTTCAACAACGTTTGTTTTTCCATAAACATTTACCTGGCAAACTCTGTATGGCATTTTTTGTCCTCATATGTCCCATTCATGTTCTGCTTAAGACTTGGTTCATATGGACAATGGGAATGCAGTAATATTGTAATAGCATTCCAATCCCTTATATTACTTAACTGTGCTGCCCCCAGATCTCCGGTGTATGGTTGTGTCAATGATGGTCGGCCAATGATAGTCACACATGAATGGCTGATGCCAAAGTGGATTGGGACATTGTGATGAAAACTGCAACCTACATTGTTATCTATGTGAATGTTCTGAAACCTGTACCCATAGGCTGATGTACAGCTCAGCCCTGCTGCAACTTGTCTGTGTTCTACTTTCATTGGAGGCAAGTTGCAGCTAGCTGTTTCAGGACAGTTGAGCAATTAATTATGCTGGCTGTGCATAATTATTCATCCTCATTAATTTATTCAACTCCTTTTGTTAAAGCTCATATATTTTGGCAGCTTCAGGAGGAGGTATTAGGTGGACTGCAGTGATTTTAAGACTGCTGAATAAATCATTGTACATCATGAGTATAATTATTCCTCCCCATCAATATATTCCACCACATTGGTTGAATCTGCTAAGTTCTGTTCTCAGAAGGAGTAGTGAAGAGGATATGCAATTTCAGGACAGGTAAGAAATTATCTATGCAGGCTGTGGCACACAGTTTGGAGAATTCATCTCAGCAGAGAATGAAGAGTCCCAGAATACAAAACCAAATATATCTAAAACCATTACATTGATTGAAAAACAAAAAGCACAATGTATAGGCAGTTTGGATACCTTTAATGAGACTACAAACTGGTGACATAGGAAGTGTAGAGTGATTCATGATACAGGAAAAGTATTTAAGGACTACTATGCTTTTTTAATTCTTTATCATTAAGATAGGATACAGTCCAAAAGAAAAAACAAATATATTGCAAAATGGAAGAACAATTAATAACTGAAATTCAGTAAAGATAGAACATCACATTTTTAAAACAATAAACAATGCTCTGCATCACATTTTTACATGCCCCTCATTTATTCACATATTATTTAAGACCTCTCTGGTATCTAAGCAGGGCTGTATTTCTAATTAGGCAGAGTAGGCAAACACCTAGAACTAAACTGCGGAGGCCACTCCCACTGTGCTGAGTTGTGGATATGGCAAAATCCATTCCAGTGCTTCTGCACACATACCATTTATGGTAAATGGCTTAGTTACTGGTTTACATGCCCTGTTACTGATTAATACTTAAACCTAGAGAGGTTTGGTGGCACAGATAAAGGAGTCATTATCAATGAAACAGAAATCTTTACCCAGGTATAATTTTTTAAAAGAAAGGTACTAGGTAACCTTGTTTTGTAATGGTACATTGACTTACAGTTTTCATGTAATCCCAGATGAAAAACGGTACAGAATCACCCTGGCATGACCTAGCTGAATATCAGCCCCGTCATTACCAACAGTATGATATAAGAAAATTTAGTCAAATGAACCTGTGAAAGATCCCCGTGTTGTAAAGATCTTTGCAAAGGCTTCACAGAATAACACAGGAATTAGGTTATCTCATGGGAGAGTTTCCCTCATCTTTAGTTCCCCATAATGCATCTCCACCCCTGCATTCTGAAAATAATATCGTACCATAGGTGGGTGACAAAAATTTCCTCAAATCATATTGCTTTAACCCCTTGAATGTTAAAGGTGTCTCAACACATTGCAAAGTAGTTCAATGGAGACATCTCTAGAATCCAAGGAGTAAAATATTTAATTCAATAAATGTCAACTTTGTTCCCTACAGTGCAGTTGGTGCACCCCATAATTACTCCCGTTCTTAGCATATCAGCCTTAGTGTGAGTATACACAAGACATTCTGGGACTTGCGCAGAAAAATGAGTAGACTTGTGCGATTTGGGTCGGTGACATTCGGAATTCGATGAAAATGGGGTCATTCAGCGACATTTGGACCTTCAGACAGGCAAGGGTCATTCGCCAAAAAAAAATACGAATCTGACTAGCCTTGGTCCGAATGTTGTGGAAACTTTTGGAAATTCGGTGACTGCTACCCGTGCTCGATTTCTTTCCCTCCATGTCTCTTGTCCAATTAGGTTCTCCGTTTCATGCGCTATGTTCCCGCTTTGTCTCTATTCCAATTGGCTTCTTCATTTCATGATGGGGGTTGGACTAATGACACAGACTCCCAGGTAGACAGCCTGCATTTCCTCATTGTGTTGTTGGAGCTCAGAGAGAGAAGAAGGAGATAGAGAGTCATCTTTCTTCCTATGCAAAAAATTAAAAATAGTAGGGATTTGTTTGACTAATTTTCAGAGTGACACATCAGCCAGTCTCAAAGTTCTGCAGGCAGGCCTAGTACCTTATTACCACCGCAAGGGAAAGTCACCTTTGTTTCTGTGTTTAACATTAAAAATAATAGTACGAATTTGTTTGACTAATTTTCAGAGTGACACATCAGCCAGTCTCACAGTTCTATAGGCAGGCCTAGTACATTATTACCACCACAAGGGAAAGTCATCTTTGTTCGTGTGTAAAATATTAAAAGTAATATTAGGGCTTTGTCTGTATAATTTTCAGAGTGACACTTCAGCCAGTCTCACAGTTCTATAGGCAGGCCTAGTACCTTATTACCACCGCAAGGGAAAGTCACCTATGTTTCTGTGTTTAACATTAAGAATAAGAGTAGGAATTTGTTTGAATAATTTTCAGAGTGACACATCAGCCAGTCTCACAGTTCTATAGGCAGGCCTAGTACCTTATTACCACCGCAAGGGAAAGTCACCTATGTTTCTGTGTTTAACATTAAGAATAAGAGTAGGAATTTGTTTGAATAATTTTCAGTGACACTTCAGCCAGTCTCACAGTTCTGTAGGCAGGCCTAGTAGCTTATTGCGTCCACAAGGGAGTCACCTGTGTTAAATATTAAAAACACTAAACTAGTAGGAATTTGTTTGAATAATTTTATGAGTGACACCTCAGCCAGCCTCACAGTTCTATAGGCAGGCCTGGTACCTTATTACCACTGCAAGGGAGTCACCTGTGTTCCTGTGTTAAATATTAAAAATACTAAACTAGTAGGAATTTGTTTTAATAATTTTCAGAGTGACACATCACCCAGTCTCACAGCTCTGTAGGCAGGCCTAGTACCTTATTACCACCGCAAGGGAAAGTCACCTTTGTTTCTATATTTAACATTAAAAATAATAGTAGGAATTTGAATAATTTTCAGACTGACACATCAGCCAGTCTCACAGTTCAATTGGCAGGCCTAGTACCTTATTACCACCTCAAGGGAAAGTCACCTTTGTTTCTGTGTTTAACATTAAAAATAATAGTAGGAAATTGTTTGAATAATTTTCAGAGTGACACTTCAGCCAGTCTCACAGTTCTATAGGCAGGCCTAGTACCTTATTACCACCGCAAGGGAAAGTCACCCTTGTTTCTGTGTTAAATATTAAAATTAATTTCAGGGCTTTGTTTGAATACTTTTCAGAGTGACACAGCCAGTCTCACAGTTGTTGTGTGGGCATGTTTTTAAATTTTAAAACTATTATAGTTCACTACCAACCTATCTGTCATTGATTTGAGTCCTACTGAACAACCTGATGTTCCTCGTCCTGGTACCAGCTGCAGTGACCCAGCAACCACCAACACCACCACAGTGATGTTGCTTTCAAGCAGAGCTAGCAGCAGCAGGTGGTCAAAGAAGAGTACTTTGAGTCGTACTACACAGACTCAGCAGCAGCACTCCAAAACGGAAACTAGAAAGAAGAAGGGAACTGCAGGTTGTTCTACCTCTACTAGCAGGGTATAGAGGTCCAGGTCCTCCTCTGAGACCACAAAGCAGCCGTCACCTGTATCTGGTCACCTGTTTGGTGATGATCCCCCCAGAACCACCTGCACAATGACTAGTGCCACTACCAGTTTAGCCACCACCTCCGCTACAGCCAGTTCTGTAAACCTGGGGAAACCTATTGTGTGTAACACAACTGGTCGACACTGTGGGCAGTATGAACACGGGATTTTTATAGAGAATGTCCGTGTAAGCAGCCCAAATGGAAATTATTGCAGTATTTGAAGAACATTTCTCCTGCCACCACTGTCACTGCCACTGAAAGCATATCTTGTCCAGAAAAGGTTATTCAGGGAGATAGTTTACCATTTCCCGGTAGCCACTAGGCAGAAGAGGGAATTGACCAAGGCTCACGAAAATCTGCTGCTGATGATTTTTCTTCCTGTCAAAACCTACAAGAGGTAGAAGAAGAATCCGAGGGATCAAGGCCTCCTAAGCTTAATTTGTCCCCTGAGCTTGATTTTTCCAGTGACCTTGATTATTCACCTGAGCTTAATTTTTCCCCTGCTTCCCATAGTACTCCTCCTGTCTCTCCAGTTACACTTGTGTCTTCTATTGATGACTCAACACCTGCCTCTCCAGTTCCATTTGAGTGTCCCAGCCAGGTAGTAGCTGCTAGTGTCTCCGCCACCAGTCCCACTGTTACTCCACTATCCTCCTCCAATCCCAGTCCCAACATCCCTGCTGCCATCTTTAGGTCTACTGGTACCCCTGTAACTGAACGTAGAAAGAAAAAGCAAATTGAGGTTGCTCCAGCATGTGAAGATCAAGAAAGTGTTACCTCAGTTTCTTCTTCTCCACCACCTTCCAGAGTCATCCGTCGCTCCAAAGTGTGGGACCATTTTGTGGCACTTGGCAATGGCCGGCTAGCGAAATGCAAATTGTGTGGCAGGGAAGTCAGCCGTGGGAAGGTGTTGGGTCATCTGACCACCTCTGGGATGAACCAACACCTGAACAACTACCACAAGTCAGTGTTGATTAGTGCAGAACGTGGCACTACTGCATATACCAGTGTCACACTCACCACCAGTAGGCAGGAGAAAGGGCAGGGTGATCATGCCACATCTGGTCCTAAGAGAAGACAGTCACAGCCCATCCCAAAATCAATACAGGTCACACTGGAAGATTTTGGTGGGTTTCATGCAAATGGGATGTGCAGACAGCTGACCCGAAAAATCACACGCCTCATTGCACAGCCCATAGCCGTTGGGGGTGCTACTATTAATTTGGTGGATGAGGAGCCCTTCCAGCAACTTATGGAGGCTGTGGCACTCCGATTTAAAATTCCATCCCGCACCACATTTAGTAGAACTATAGTGCTCTCACTATACCGGTCATGAGTTGGGCTTTTGAAGGACCTGCTAGGAAAGGCTGGTGGCCAGTCAGTGCACTTTACCACTGACTTATGGAGTGCTCTGAGTAGCCAGCATGGCTTCCTGTCCTTGACGGCGCATTGGTGGCAGCCCAGTGTGTTACAAGACACATCATTACCAACAACAAATTCAGGTGCAGTAGCTAAGCAGGCAGGGCAACTCTTTCCTGCTCCATGCTGAGGTAATGGATCAGCAGCACACCTTAGATAACATTCGCAAAGCACTGCAGAACATGGTGGCGCAGTGGCTAGGGGAGCAGGCAGGCACACAGGCATAAATGGGGTTTGTGGTCACTGACGGTGCAGCTAACAAGATAAAGGCTCTCCGGGATGGCAGATTTGTGGGTGTGCGCTGCTCAGCACATGTCCAGCATCTGGTAGTGAAGGCTGCTCTCGAGGATGGCAGTAACACTGGAAGGTTACCAGCACTTCTGGAGTCATGCCAACAAATTACTGGCTACTTCCATTGGAGCATCAAAGATAGCCAGCTCCTCAGGGAGGAACAGAAAAAGGCAGACCTCCCAGAGCACCGCCTGAAACAAGATGTTGGGACTAGGTGGAACTCCACCTTAGATATGCTAGAGTGTATCCTGGAGCAGAAAAATGCAATTCACGCAATGTCATCTCACCATTTCATTGGCAGTAACAGAACACTTGGCAGGGCTAACTGGGCCCTGATGGAACAAGTAGTGACAGTCCATACGTCTTTCCGTGCTTTGACAGAAATTTTAAGCAAAGAGAATGCTAGCTTGGCAGAAGTCATTCCCCTATTCACACACCTCTCCTTAAAATTGATGATTTCCTTGCCCATAGGAACTCTTGCCTGGTGCTGAGGGTGATATACTTCTCGATGTTGCAGCCCTTCTACCGAGGTTGAAGAAAGAACTGACTTGGTGTATGGAAGAGCGCATGGACGATTGTCCCGAGTTAATGCTTGCCACAATTTGCGATCCTCAAATAAAAGGCAAGATGGCACTTAGTTCCAATTCACTCACTGCCTGGAGGGAACAATTGATAGTGAGGGTGCGTGAGAGGCAAAGAATAAACAGGATGCAGTCACAGGAGGAGGGAGAAGATTCCGCAGATGAGCTGGAGGAGTGTGGTGGTCTACCTATCAGTAGCAGCGCCAGTAGCACGTCATCTTCTTCTGGTGGAGCAGCTGCTGCTTTTTATGCTGAGGCAATGGACAGATTATGCTTCAGACAAAACAAACAGCTCCCCATCAATAGAAAAAGTGCTGAGTTTGAGGATAAGGCTTACCTTACGGAACCTTCTTTGCCCCCAAGTACAGATCCCTTGACTTTCTGGGATAACAAGAAGGCTGTGTGGCCTACTTTATCCCTGGTATCCCAGTAGTTGCTTTCTTGCCCCCCAACCACTGTCCAGAGTGAGCAGGTATTTTCCTTAACTGGAAATATACTTAGCCCCCAGTGCTCTCAATTGCCCCCCCAGCTTATGCCAAAGCTGGGTTACCCTGCTCTCAGGTTCGATGTAGATTAGAAGAAAAAATTACCATAGTACCATAATATGCTGAGCGCTCCAGCTTACCCAGCTCTAGAACCGTGGTAGGTTTGGCAGAGGACACCCCCCTGACTTGGTCGGACACGGGGGGGGGGGGAATTTAAAGTCTACATTGTTGTCCCACTACCCACTATACAGGTTGTTTAGTCTGGCTCTATTGTTTTTCATCTCTTGTAAAAAAGTCTGCGGTATCTACCTACTGTGTCCTGGCTGCTCCAGTGTTCTGCAGTTTGCTGCTGGCTACACCTCCAGTGCTGCTGTCATCCTGAGTCCACCTCGTATCAGTCATCCTCAGTTTCTGTATCTCTACTGAGTCCTGGCTTCTTCGGTGTTCTGCAGTTTGCTGCTGGCTACATCTCCATTGTTGCTGTCATCCTGAGTCTATCTCGCACCAGTCATCCTCAGTTATGTAGTCTCTTGAAAAAAAAGTCTGTGGTATATCTACTGAGTCGTGCCTGATCCAGTGTTCTGCAGTTTGCTGCTGGCTACATCTCCAATGTTCCAGTCATCCTGAGTCTGCCCTGCACCAGTCATCCTCAGTCTTCCTTCAAATTTAGCTACATCCATACTTCATCCATAGTACCATAAGGCTAAATGCCCACCTTACCCTGTTCCACCATCTTCATTTAGATCCTGGGAATGGTTCCATTCATTTAATTTTCATTTATATTGTATTTTTAAAGGTATTTTAAAGTCGCCGAATAATTTGGACTGTCGACGACTTTCATCCGAGCACATGCCTTTACTTTTTGTCACTGAAGTTGATGGGAAAATCTCCTTATAGTATTTAGAATTCTGTGCTCTGGACTGTTTGTTCTGGGACTGCATACCTCAGAATGGGGGTTATGCACTAAGGTGTGATAAAGAGGGTAAAGTGGAAATAACTTCTCCAGTCCCTGTGTTATTCTATGGAACCTGTGAACTAAGGTCTCCAAAGCTGGAGAGATCTTAGTGCATTGGCTCCATAGAATAACATAGGACTTGGAGAAGTAATATCACTGGAGAAGTTATCTCCGCTTTATCTCCTCTTTATTACTCCTTAGTGCATCTCCCCCAAGATCTCAAATGGCCAAAGAGGGACACTTTTGTTTTAGATGACGTTGCTGGGTGTGGGACTGGTGGGCAGGACAGTGCTGAGAATTTTTAGGTTATTTCATAACCTATTGACACCTTTTTTATGTAATTGAATAAATTATTCTGAACAAGACCACACTCCTCACTGGCTATCTAACCAAAGGAATAAATGGGTTCCTTTCTGTAAAAATGGGACTGTTGGAAGCCCAGGATCAGGACCCCTGAGCCTAAAGGTCCCCAGTGAATTCCCTGGGTATACTCATGCATTAAAATGCCCCTACTGTGGAGAAATGTGATAGCTTTATATCCTCACTACACATTCTGATCTCCTAAAAAGAGGGACACCAGGGTGGGAAAGAGGGACAGTAGAATTTGTGTCTCAGACAGGGATTATCCCTCCTAAAGAGGGACACTTGGGAGGAATGGGACTGACTATTGTGCTGGAAGGGGCTGCTTTGGACATGGGTCACATATTTAAAATAAAGAACTACACTGAGCTACCTGGGGCATTAGGTCACCTGACTACAAAGACCTCTGGCACTCAAAGATTTAATCACTTATTGCATGAGAGTTGCAGCTGGATTCAATGCTTTCTCCTCTGTTTAGTAAATATGCTCCATTATCTAATATATTTCACACTGCTACTAGTTCATTTCCAGTAGTTTACAAGCACTGAGTTTTACCCTTAATGCCCTTTAAATACCCTTTAATACCAGTTCAAGACTTTTTAATTGTTTCTTTTAGCTACCATCATTTCATGTTTTCACGCTTGTCAGACAAGTGCCGAGGTGTAAAATGCTCCATTGTTTTATGTCTTCTGGGAAATAAACAGAAAAGCTTTGTGCAGATGATTGTGGATTGGAAGCATGAAAAACTAATTACGTTTATCAAAAAATTTTGTGCTGTAGTTACAGTATTAGTTCCACAGTTGAAACTGTATCTTTACGCAGACTGTGTTAGAAATGTTTCGTTTTACCTTGAATTTTCAAACATAATTAACCCCTTGCATTAGGAAGTAACTACAGGGAATGCTGAAGGTGAAGTTGTGATAGGGCCTGGGAACCAAGGGACCACACTGATTCTGCACTATCTTGGACCTCCTTCCATTCAGACCAGTGTCCTACCTGGTGGCTGCTGACATCATCCCACATGGCTCCAGACAGAAAATGAAATAAGTGCAGCACTGGCTAACCCTTTCCCTTTTAACCATTTAAGCACCAGAGAGGTGTCTGATGCATTACAAAATAATATGACGAACACCTGTCTGCACTCAAAGGATTAACTGTCAACATGTATGTCATGAATCATGATGTAGCAGATCCTAGGCTCTTTAAATCAATTGCTTGTATTGTCTGTCTTCCAATGCAAAGTCCTTCTGAGATCCTCTGCTGGTGAATTGCACATTGGGTTTGTGTCTATACTTGCTCTGGAATGTTAAGGTCTGTCTAGACTCAGGTTATTCAAACTTGCTCAAACCCATGAAGGGGTGGAGGTCAGCCTTTAATTTTGCCTTAAGGTCCAATAGATTCTACTTATGCCGAAGCCTTGGATGCTAGATGCCTTCTCACTCTCCACTCCTGACTGGACATGGGAGAGGTGTGGGAATGCTACTCTCTAAACACTGCAAGAACAATCCATTTTCTGTCTCCACTTCACTCAGCTTTTCCTCCTTTGAACTGCATGCTGTCGGTACTTTCGCTCCTGTCTCTCTACAGCTTGCAGTCATCTATTGCCCACCTACCTCCACATGTACAAATTCAAATTTCCTTTCTAACTTTGAATCATGGCTTTCATTTTTCCTTTCATCAGACACACACTCCCTTCTTCTGGAGGACTTCAACTGTCATGTGGATGATCCCTCTGGTTCCTGAGCAGCCCACTTTCTCTCTCTCTAACATCTGCATTTGGATTTCCAGTGGGCGGCTTCTAGTACTCCCAAGGATGGTAATTTCTTAGACCTTGTGTACTTTCCGATTTTTTAATATCTCACCTTTTCCACTATCTGATCACCACCTTGTAACATTCAGCACTGCTTCTACTTCTACTACAGTCCCCGCCTCCTCTCCTGGCTTCAAAAGCAACCTCAAGTCACTCACTCTCAATGCTCTCCAGTCCTACCTGGCTACAGGGCTTTTATCTATTCCCATTAATGCTGACACTAACACTTGCCAAAACATACAACTCCGTCTTGTCTTCCTCTTTGAACCTGCGTGCACTTCTCTCTCTCCGCCACTCCTGTAAATCTAATTCATGGCTGTGGTTTAATAAAAACACCATCTTCCTCCTCTCCTGTACCCATTCAGCTGAACAGCTCTGGAGGAAGTCAGCAGATTTTCTCGATTATAAATTCCTACTTTCCTGCTTTAACTCTGTCCCTGGCTAAAAAAAAACACAATATTTTTCACAACTAATTCACAAGTATAAATCCAACCCCCATCTAGGGGTGGGCGAAAAGTGTGAAAACTTTCCAGTGAAAAATTTCTCAAAAACGTGCCGATTTTTCACTTTTCCCGCAAAAAATATTGCCTTTCCGTCTATGCAAAAATGTCCTCCTTTTCGCCTATTTTAACAAATTTTCCGCCTATGTTAACACATTTTCTGCCTATTTTAACACATTTTTCGCCTGTATTTCCTATAGGTACTACATTTCCCACTGTAATATTACTTCTTCTGAGGGCTGAAGTTTAGAAATAAGTGGCTAAAAGTCAAAGTTGTGAGTCCTACAGCAAAATATGGCTGGATACTCTATCCTCCTTCTCAGATTATTGACACATATTACTTATCGGTCATAGCAGTGGTCCCAAGTGGCAACCCTTCTTCACATCCGTCTTCCACCTCCTCATCTGTGCTGCTGTTAATATATTTATCCTGGCTTTGTCTGTCTGACACGTGTGGTTTATGCTACTACTACAACTACTGGAGCTGGATGTTGATGTAACTCTACTGCCACTACTACTAGGTGTCAAAGGTGCAGCACTTATAGCAGCAGCACCAGAAGTACTCGTCATATCTAACACAACCTGTGTTGCTGGGTACTCAAAACAGGTGCGGGTGGCTGAGTGGGACTAGGACTTTGAAGAGGCAATGATGCTGAGGATGACTGATAGGGTGACTGTGTGCTTTTTGACATCTATACTTGTCCAGGGTCAGACTTTCCAATGGCTTTCTCAAACAGTTTATAGACAGACACAGTGCTCCTTAAAAGTGGCAGAAGATACAGCCTTTGACTTTCTGCTAACCTTATAGCCCTGTCATCATCCTCACTCTCAACTTCATTTGTATCTGAACTAGAGAAGGATGCTTGAGGGATATATTCTAGATCTGCATCATCAACAGTCCTCATTAGGTCATCCTCAGCAGCATCAGCATCACTTGACAGATCTTGCTCTCTACTACCCTTAAATTCCTCTAAGCTTCTGGATGTCTCAAACAATTTCTTTTTACTTTTACTATAACAAAATTCACTACTATTTTGAGGACAGGTGTTTTGGTGTCTCACTGTCTGATGCAGCTGGCGGTTCAGCTTCTACACCTTATTCTATTATGCTGTTGCCAGTATCATCAGTACTTGAATGTGACTTGCTGTCGTCTTCAGTGTTCTTCTTCTATATTGTTCTATATTTCTACTGGCACTGGTGGTGCTGGACCTAGTTTTGCTGGGACCTTGACAAACTGCATCCACCCGTGGAGTAAAGGAATCATCATCATTGATTGCACATGCTGCAACAACCATTGCTACAGTAGGTTTTTGGACTACTACTTTACTCTCACATCCCTACACTGATCCTCCCCTCCCCCTTGTGAGTTTGCTGGACATTCTGCAACTACACTGTGTTTTTTTACTGCACAGTGCACAACACAACTGATGGAGCTGTATGATGCCTTGCCTAAGCCCAGTCAGCTGTCTTCACTGTCACCTAAGATATTTTGTTTTTTTATTCTTTTTTATTATTTTATTTTTTTTTTTTTTAAGTTGTCCACCCTGTTGTCTTATCACAGTTTGTCCAAACAAAATTATAAGTGAAAAAGAAAATCAATAATGTCTTTCCCCAGACTTCCTCACCCAGCAGAGGGACAATAACAGCAAGATCAGCAAGCAAAAAGGTTGTCTGTGTCTTGCCTGTCAGTCACATGGAATTTTGGAGTATTTGGGGGACAACCTCCTTCCTCCTTTCTTATCCCCTAGAGTGTCCCCAGACTCCCCTAATACAGAGAACAAGTGTCCTACCTAAATGACTTCCTAAACTAAGCTTTAATTCCCCTTTATTTGCCTATCTCCTCTAGCTAAAAATCATGCTGCTCTCTCCTCTCACAAACACAGAACGGCTGATGTGAGAGCCTGACAGCCTTTTATATAGGGCTGTAGAAAACTTTTGTGTGGTGTAGAAATATTTTTCTTCCCATTGATTGCAATGGGCGGAAAAGGCAGAAAAAAGTGAAAAAAAAAAACGACACTTTTCACAGGAAATTTTTCGCCAAGCGGAAAGTGCCATTATTTGCCGATTTCAGTTTGAGGTGAAAATTTTCACCCATCCCTACCCCTATCATCTCTTCTCTACTTTTGAATCCCTCCTCCACCTTCCCAAACTCTATACAACCATAAGACCTTGCTAACGTCTTCAAAGCCAAGGTAGATTCTCTCCAGGAAATTATACCACCTTGTATATATCCTCTCATCTTCCCCTGTTCCCCGCGTGCCACACTGGACTTTTTCCACCAGTCACAGAGGAGGAATTGACTAACCTGCTATCTTCCTCTCACACCACTACATGCTTGCTCAATCAGCTTCCCTCTAACCTCATCCAGTCCCTCTCCCCCAGGTTAATACTAATCCCCCAGTAGTACTACAGATATTTAAGTCTTCCTTTTCCACTGCTACTTTGGCTGATGACCTGCCCTCAAGAACAATTCCCCTGACAGTACCTCACTCTAGCTATTGACCGGTTTCTCTCCTGCCTCTAAGCTTTTAGATCCCCTAGCCTACTCCCACCTGCTTGACTTCCTTATTGCATACAACCTGCTCGACCAACTACCACCTGGTTTTCCATTACTCCACAGAAACTCACAAGAGTTGTCAATAATCTACACATTGCCAACATTGCAAGATCACTATTCAATACTTATCTAGCTTGATCTCTCAGCTTCTTTTGACACTGTTGATTATGCATTCCTCTTCTGAATCCTTTACTCCTTAGCAGTCTGTAACTGAGCCCTGAACTGGAGGAACCAGATGAATTAATGAAGTGGGACATACTTATTTAAATGTAAGTGTTGATTATTATTTATCTAATCTACAATATGGTAAATACTGGAAGGATTTTATTCATTCTCTATGGTATATTTGAAAATCATTAACCACGGACTGACCAGAGATCACACATCCCACTTACACATATGCGGAGGATATCTCTCTTAAACTTGTTTGGATTGACATATTGTTTCAGTGCCAAATAAGCAGTCACCTGAAACATGACTTACCTTTCAAAGAAAAGGCAGAAGATAACCCATTGCATTAAATGCTTTTCTTCCCCTAACCTTGTGCTCTGGAAGTAGTGCTAAAGCTACATTTCCCAATGTACTAACATGTTTGAAAACTATAGAATGCCCTACTGCACTCATTAGCTACTGCTTGTACAAGAAAAATGGTACCACATTGGTATGTGAAGACATATTATAGGGATGCCAGAAGCACAAAACTACATCTACCTGTTTTTTTTCTTTAAATTGTCTGCCTGCACTGAAATGACAATTTTAAAAATAGACATTCACCTGCATCAAATGTGGGGTTATATGCATTTCTTCCCCTAGGCTGATGTGCACAATTATTTTCATACCTTGACTCTATAGGAAAAGATGTTTTTTTTTTTTTGTTTTTTTTTTTACATTTTCCACCACTTCAAATATACTAGACTCTTCGAAAACATTGGCATTTCCTGCTGTATTTAATATTTTCTACCAGCCGAAGAAAAATGGTTCCTCACTGGTACTTAAAGACATACATCTGTCACTTTTCTTTTGTGAAATGACCTGTGTGCATTAGAATGGTCATAACCATTACAGATTTGAAGAAAAGGTCAGTAAGGCATACCCTTTTGGAAAGTAGATATTAACCAGCATCAAATGGTTCACTTGCCTTTTTACCCCTAGGCTACTGCGCAAAACAATTTCCAGTAGAGGTGATATAGGAAAAAAACAAACTTTTTTTACATTTCAGTCACTTGCAAGATACTAAAATATTTCAGCAACATGGGATTCCTAATCTATCCAGTACCTAGTGCTAGTCCCCACAAAGGGTAGTATATGGGCAATTCCTTTGGAACAAGGCTGGCGGGGTTAAAGTGTGTATGCAGAGGTCTGTGACTATTAGACGGCTGGGGGGGGAGGTCAGACAGTGTATGTGGGGATCAGTGACTTCCAGAGGGCAGAAGATCAGGGCTTTGGGTGTCTGACAGAGTAGGCGGGGTCTGTAGTGGGACATCTATAGCACCACATTCTAGAAATAGTTGTGCATAATAGATTAAGTGTAGGGATGCAGCTGGCTGTTTACGTTTCAAAATAGTATGCTTTTCTACCTTTTTTTCATTTCTATTGTTGTTATGCCCATTTTAGTACAAGACAGTCTTGGTTTAAAATGTATGAATCATCGGAGATGACAATTTTAGTTTTGACTTGTGACACTCTTTATAGTATGTTAAAGCATGCAAACTGGGAGACATTTTTCTTATAAGAGCAGTAGTTAATACAACAGGAAATGATATGGTTTTAAAATATAGTGTATTTGAAGTGATAGAAATATAAATTAGCTGTATTGTTTCCTATAGTGCTACTTCTGGTAACATTTGTGTACTGTAGATTAGTGTGTCGGGGAATATCTACTTTCCCAAAATGGTATTTATTGCCTTCCATGTGTTCATATATGTAGTGGTCATGACCATTTTAGTAAGGAAGTTAGTCTAAAAAAATAAAAGTGGCTGGTACAGTTTGGTGCTCCAGGCACCATCTATAGAATGTCAACCTATACCAGTGGGGCACCATTTTTTAGAGCAGACACAAGGTACTAAATACATGGTGCTGAAATATTTTAATATATTTAGAATAATGTTCTGGAAATAATTGTGCTCACAAGCCTAGAGGTAGAAATTCGGGTGCCCTCTCATTTGATGCAGATAGCTGCCTACTTTCCATATACTTTTTGAAGTTTTCTTCATTTCTATAGTTGTTTCAACCAATATATCACATGCAAATTATATTTAAATAAAAAAAATTAAAGAAAAAAAAAAAAATAATAATAACTTGGTGTAGTTTTGTTCTTGTGGCACCCCTCAAAGTTTCCTGGATTGCCCATCATGGATTTTAAATGTGTTTCCCTTGTGCCAGGCAGTCCCTGACAGGGACAATAAAAAGTCCCAGAATGAAGACTCCAGAAAACAGAGTTCAAAATACTTGAAGAAGAACTGCCCTGTGTCTACTGTGATGGAAATAATGACTCTGCTGGGCTACAAAAATGACTACCAGACAGATCTCTAAACATTAATTTGATCCTGTCATCTAACCGAACCTGCATTGTTGTAGTTTACTGCTAGTCTAAGGCTTTGGGCATGATTTACGTTTTCTTCTAGCCCACCACTGGCACAGTAGTCAATTGACAGCTCCCCCTCTAATGTTTAGAACTTTGTGGTGTGCCAGAGAAAGAGCAGATTGTGTCTTGATATCCAGTGATTTATAGTGATGCCTCACGCAGTGCTGATGACAAGTATTCTGCTGCTCTCTTCTCTGCAGTGTCCCAGAATAGCAAAATGGAAATGTAGTCAACTAGCTCCTGCAGTATTTTAACTCATACCAATGTGTTGTCATTTTTTCACTTGGCTCTGTGGTTTATCCTCTTTCCCAAATGGAATGCTTCTTCTACCTTTTCTTAATTTCTGTAGTTGTTACAAACATCTTAGTGCAGGTAACACATTTGAAAAATAAAAGAAAAATGACCGTTTGCAGTTGGTGTAGTTTTCTGCTTGTGACACCCCATACAATATGTTAACCCCTTAAGGACCAGCGCACGTACGCGCGGCCAGCACTTGAGAACCACCGGGGTTTTTTTTTGTTTTTTTTTTGTTTTAGTGATTACGGTTCAGGGCTTCCAGAGCTGCTTGCAGCCACGCCAGGAGCCCTGAACTCCATGACGTACCAGGACCGTCAGCTTTTCTTAAGTGCCGGACTGCCGTGACGGTCCTGGTACAGCAATGATCCTTAAGGGGTTTAACTAACTCGTACAAATGGTTTCCACTTTTCTAAAAAAAAGTAGCTTATGAATACAATAGGACATTCCATAGTTTTCAAAGCTATCAGTACCTTGTAAGAGATGGAAAGATTTTTAAAAAATTCATGATTTTCCTTTAGAGTCATCTTCTGAAACCACTTGTGCACACTACGGTGTGAACATTATCCACAACATTGTAAAATGAGGGTTCAGAGGAGTTGCTAGGTTCCCAAGAAACCCTTGGATCAATCTAATGAATTATTAGTGCACCATGCAGCCCAAATATACCATTTCTAGCTGGGAGATTAACACAATGTTGTGGGTAATTTCATACCCTGGTGTTACCAGAAGAAGGTGCTAAAGGAAAATCATGCATTTTTTAAAAATCTTTCCATCCCTTATACTGACATCTCTGAAAACTATGGAAAGTCCTATTGTATTCATATGCTACTGTTCTTACAAGATAAAACCACCACATCAAATGAAAAAAATACACACAAACTGATACAACATATGTGGCTTTAACTCCCTCAGGCAGCTCCTATCAGTGCCCCTGCTAGGGAAAAAAGCTGGAACAGAAGGATCCAGAAACAGGAGATTGAATGTATAAAAATTATTCTACTCTAAACCAGGAATCAATTTTCTAGCCCCATACCTGCCTAACTAAGCATCAAGAGGAAGACAAGTAGACAGACTATGGGCATTTTGGAGTATTATTTTCCTTTTCCTTAATACAATTTAATACACAAGATTTCTGTATGCATACTATAGGTCAGGTTAAAGGGGGATCTCTCACCCCAATAAAAGTTAGGCTTATTAGGTAGAGTATGTATCGATAAAGTTGAAAATGTTATTTATTAAAAAAACAAAAAAACAAACACTATTTGGGTTAAAAGTATCGCTTATAGAGTGCCCTGCACCCTACTTCAACATACACTGCTCTTGCTGCTTTGCCTCTGCTCCCTTACCACAACCCAGCTGTCATGGTTTGTTATGACTCTCAGACACAAGTTTTAGGTAAAAATCTATTTTATTGAAATAATTAAATTGATCACTTAGGATGGCAATCACATACATATATAAATCATGAGTAATAGCAAAGACAGAAGGCAGACTCTACCGCAAGTATTTGGAGCAAACCAGCGTCCGCACGCTGGGACTAACAAACAATGTCGCCGACGCGACCAGGCAGAAGGTCGCCAGGATACTGGAGACAGGCGATGAGATGACAGGAACCAGCAGTGATCAGTCAGGTCAGGAAACAGCAGAAAAGAAGTTCAGCAGGAACTGCATCACCAGAGAACTAGGCCGGAACCAGGACTGGAACAACTCAGCATGCAGGAGACACTGGAACGGTTGAAATCAGGAACTCAGGAACACTGGAACAGAGGCCCAACTATCACTAGACATAGTGATAGCAAAAGGTCAGAAACAACACGAAAGGGCACTCAAAGGGTGCCCAATCCAGGTTTAAATAGGCAATATGAGGCGGGCTAAATGCAGACAGCCAATAGAAGCCCCCTACTGGTGACAGACAAGAAAATGCAGCAATCACAGGCACTGTGATAGTACCCCCCTTTTAAAGACCCCCTCTCCTAGAATAGGGTCTAGGTTTCTGTGGGTATTTGGCATGAAAGACCCTAGCTAGCCTAGGTGCATGAAGGTCCTTACTATCCACCCATGATCGATCTTCAGGACCATATCCTTTCCAATGTACCAGGTACTGTACCCTTCCTCTAAGCCTTCGGGAATCAATAATGCTCTGAACCTCGTACTCCTCCTGACCCTCAACCTCAACAGGTCCTGGCACCACAGGTGTGGTAGTATAGCGATTGCAAACCAGAGGCTTGAGAAGGGACACATGGAACACATTATGGATACGCATGGATGCAGGTATGTCTAGAGCATAGAAGACAGGGTTAATTTTGCGAATGACTCTGTATGGACCAATGAACCGGGAAGCCAACTTATTAGACGGAACCTGCAGCTTGAGATTTCTGGAGGAAAGCCATACTCTGTCCCCAACCTGAAAAGAAACCGCTGGAAGCCTTCTGCGATTGGCATGGCGCTGATGACGCTGAAATGACTGACCAAGTGCCCTCTGAACTTGTGCCCATGTGGAACGGAGTTGCTCAATATGCTCATCCAGAGCTGGAATTTGTTGCGTCTGAAATTAATCTGGAAGCAAACAGGGCTGAAACCCGTAATTAATCAGAAATGGGGAGCTCCCCGATGAAGAATTGACCGCACAGTTCCTGGCGAACTCTGCCCAAGGCAACAAGTCGGACCAATTATCATGATGGTCAGTAACGAAACAACGGAGAAATTGTTCCAAGCCCTGATTAGTTCGTTCAGCGGCTCCATTGGTCTGGGGATGGTAGGCAGAGGAGAAGGACAGCTGTATGCCCATCTGTTGGCAAAATGCCCTCCAAAATCTAGACACAAACTGGCTCCCCCTGTCGGACACCAGTACCCTGGGCACTCCATGCAACCGGAATACTTCTCTGGCGAACACAATTGCCAATTCCTTAGCTGAAGGAAGGCCACGGAGGGGCACGAAATGAGCCATTTTAGAAAACCTGTCCACCACCATGAATATAAAGGAATACCCTTTAGACATAGGCAATTCTCCCATAAAATCAATGGAAACATGAGACCAGGGGCGTTCGCCATTAGGCACCGGTTGAAGCAAGCTCACTGGGAGATGTCTCGGGGTCTTAGCGTGGGCACAGGTGGCACAGGCATTCATAAATTCGGCACAATCGTTTCTCATGGAAGGCCACCAAAATAACTGAGAAAGGGACCATAACAATTGGTCTCTACCAATATGTCCCGCAGCCTTAGAGGAATGGTAGGTTTCGAGCAACCTAGTACAAAATGGTTCAGCGACAAAACATTTGCCCACTGGGGTTTCATGGGGAGCGGACCCCTGAGAGGCCAGGATCTCCTCCCCTAAAGGAGAAGTGATACTCGTGCGTATAGTAGCCAATATTCTATCGGGTTGGATGATAGGTGCTGGTGCTTCCACTCTGTCACTGTCGGCCTCAAATTGTCTTGACAGTGCATCAGCCCTGACATTCTTTGATCCCGGTAAATATGATACAATGAAATTAAATCGGGACAGGAACAATGCCCATCTGGCCTGACGAGAGGACAATCTCTTGGCCTCCGAGAGATAAGTCAGATTTTTATGATCTGTTAGGATTAAGACAGGATTCTTAGTACCTTCAAGCAAATGACGCCATTCCTTAAGAGCGAGGATAATGGCCAATAATTCTCTGTCACCTATCTCATAGTGGCTTTGAGTGACAGTCAACTTTTTAGAAAAAAACCCACAAGGTCTGAGTGTTCCACCTTTATCGTGTCGTTGCGAAAGTACTGCCCCAACCCCAATATCTGAGGCATCAACCTCTAACGTAAATGGAAGTAGAGGATTGGGGTGGGATAACACAGGAGCCGCAGCAAATGCCAGCTTCAATTTCTCAAAGGCTTCCTCAGCAGATACCGGCCAACAAGAAGGATTAGCACCCTTGTGCGTAAGATCGGACAGAGGTTTGACAATGGAAGAAAAGTTCTTAATAAACCTCCTATAATAATTAGCGAAACCCAGGAAATGCTGTATGGCTTTAAGACCCTTGGGTTTTGGCCATTGTAGGACAGCTGACAACTTTTCTTTGTCCATAGCAATGCCATCATTGCCAATTATGAACCCCAAGAATGGCACGCTGGTTCTATGAAACTGACATTTTTCCAATTTACAAAATAATTTGTTCTCACGGAGTCGTAGCAATACTGCGGATACATCTTTGATGTGCTGTGACATATTTTGGGAGTAAATCAGTATATTGTCAAGGTACACCACAACACATGTCTGTAACATATCTCTCAGAACATCGTTTATCAGTTCCTGAAAAACTGCGGGTGCATTACACAGCCCAAATGGCATCACTAGATACTCGTAGTGCCCAGATCGAGTATTAAAGGCAGTTTTCCACTCATCACCTGCTCGAATGCGAACCAGATTGTAAGTGGCCCGTAGGTCCAATTTGGTAAAAATCGAAGCGCCCTTAAGCCTATCAAAAAGCTCGGTGATGAGTGGTATTGGGTATGCGTTTTTTGCCATTAGTTTATTCAAGCCCCGGTAGTCAATGCATGGTCTTAATTCGCCATTTTTCTTTTTTACGAAAAAGAACCCAGCCCCAGCTGGAGAGGTAGATTTTCGTATGATTCCTCTAGCAAGGGCATCAGAAATGTAATCTTCCATAGCATTATTTTCCTCATAAGATAATGGATAAGTGCGTCCCTTAGGAGGTACTGCTCCAGGCTGCAATTCAATGCAACAATCATAAGGTCTGTGCTGGGGTAGTATACTAGCCTCTCCTTTGCTAAAAACATCGCCAAACTGTTGGTAAACATCCGGTATAGCAGAGGAGGTGCACAGGACCTTAATAGGCTGGATGACGCACTTGTCCATACAAAACGGGGACCAAGCAGCAATTTCACACTTTTTCCAATCAAATTGTGGGTTATGTAACTGTAACCACGGAAATCCCAATATTACAGCATGGTGAGGAGAATTAATAAGTTGGAACTGCTGCTCTTCTCTGTGAAGTGCCCCAATAGTCATAGACAGTGGCATAGTTTCAAATATAACCTGAGGCGGTTCTAAGGGTCTACCATCAATCGCTTCAATAGCCAAGGGGTTTTCTCTTTCAATGCGTGGAACTCCGTGCAATTCGGCAAAGGTATTATCCATAAAATACCCTGCTGCACCAGAGTCAACCAGGGCCAAAACCTCCACAGAGCATTGTGCCCAAGACAATACCACCTGTATGGTGGGTTTCATTATGCCCGACACTGGGGACGATTGTACACCACCTAGGGCCTGTCCCCCAAGGTACCCTAGGTGTGTGCGTTTCCCGGACGTACCGGACAGGAATTTAGCAAGTGCCCGTTTTTACCGCAGTATAAACACAACCCTTGTTTCTTGCGATATAGTCTCTTCTCCTTGGTTAGTCTAGTGAAACCTACTTGCATAGGTTCACTTGTCTCCCGTACTGGTTCACTAGACTTCAATACCAGGGGAGGGATGGGTGGGCAAAACATGCTACTAGGCTCATTATTTTTTGACCGTATCTTACGATCTCTGGCAGTTGATCTCTCACGTATTCTGGAGTCAATTAGCATAACATACTCAATGTAATCATCTAGGTCAATAGGTAGATCTTTAGCAGCGATTTCGTCTTTAATGTGGTAATTCAGGCCTTGAGCAAAAGCTGCCAATAATGCCTCGTTATTCCAACCTACCTCTGCTGCCAATGTGCGGAATTCGATGGCATAGTCGCCCACTGTACGCCTGCCCTGTTGTATCTCCATAAGACGTTTGGCAGCAGAGGTGGTTCTACCAGGAGGCTCAAACACTCTTCGAAAGGATTGCACAAATTCTCTAAAGTTCTTAGTGCAAGGTTTAGCATTCTCCCACAAGGGGTTAGCCCAAGCCAATGCTCTGCCAGTGAGCAGCGATATCGTGAACCCCACTTTACTACGATCATTGGGGAATGCGTGTGCCGTCAATTCCATAAAAATTACAAGTTGGTTGATGAACCCTCTGCAGAGACTAGGGTCACCATCATATCTTAGCGGCAAGGGTGCAGAAGCCGTTAACCCTTTAACAGTACCCCCTAGGGGCCTGGTATCACTTTCCGGTGTCTGACTTGGCAAGACCACCGGGCTAGAGCCAGATTTGTCAGCGAGTACCGTGCGTTCAAGGATCGTTTGAATTGCAACCGCCAACTGATCCAAACGTTGCTCGTGCATATCCATCCTCCAATGGATATTCTGTGCGTTACCTTCACATTTGCTGTCTGAGATCATGGCCCTTTCGTACTGTCACGGTTTGTTATGACTCTCAGACACAAGTTTTAAGTAAAAATCAATTTTATTGAAATAATTAAATTGATCACTTAGGATGGCAATCACATACATATATAAATCATGAGTAATAGCAAAGACAGAAGGCAGACTCTACCGGTCCTGTCAATATACCGGACAGGACAGTCTGAGAGAATTGAATATTAGGCTCTACCGGCCTTGCCAATACCGGGTAAGGCAACCTGCAGATGGAATAGCATAACGGTTCTACCGGCCTTACCTAATTACCGGGCAAGGCAGCCCCAATAAGTACACAGAGTAGGCTCTACCGGCCCTGCCAATACCGGGTAAGGCAACCTGAGATGGAATGTGGCAAAGGTTCTACCGGCCTTACCAATACCGGGCAGGGCAGCCCAGAGATATCAATAGCAGTCGGATGATAATGGCAGAATGACAGGTTCGTAAGCAACCCAGTGTCCGCACACTGAGACCAACAGGGGAATCGTATAGCCGCAAGGCTTAGGAGCAAACCAATGTCCTCACACTGGAGTAACAAGTGAATCATATAGCCGCAAGGCTTTGGCGCAAACCAGTGTCCGCACACTGGAGTAACAAGTGAATCATATAGCCGCAAGGCTTTGGAGCAAACCAGCGTCCGCACACTGGGACCAACTACTGAATCGTATAGCCGATAGGCTTTGGAGCAAACCAGTGTCCGCACACTGGAGTAACAAGTGAATCATATAGCCGCAAGGCTTTGGAGCAAACCAGCGTTCGCACGCTGGGACCAACACTGAATCGTATAGCCGATAGGCTTTGGAGCAAACCAGTGTCCGCACACTGGAGTAACAAGTGAATCATATAGCCGCAAGGCTTTGGAGCAACCCAGCGTCCGCACGCTGGGACCAACACTGAATCGTATAGCCGATAGGCTTTGGAGCAAACTAGTGTCCGCACATTGGACCAACAGGGAATCGTGTAGCCGCTAGGCTTTGGGAGCAAACCAGCGTCCGCACGCTGGGACCAACTACTGAATAGTGTAGCCGATAGGCTTGGGAGCGAACCAGTGTCCGCACACTGGACTAACAACTGAATCGTGTAGCCGCAAGTATTTGGAGCAAACCATGTCGCCGACGCGACCAGGCAGAAGGTCGCCAGGATACTGGAGACAGGCGATGAGATGACAGGAACCAGCAGCGATCAGTCAGGTCAGGAAACAGCAGAAAAGAAGTTCAGCAGGAACTGCATCACCAGAGAACTAGGCCGGAACCAGGACTGGAACAACTCAGCATGCAGGAGACACTGGAACGGTTGAAATCAGGAACTCAGGAACACTGGAACAGAGGCCCAACTATCACTAGACATAGTGATAGCAAAAGGTCAGAAACAACACGAAAGGGCACTCAAAGGGTGCCCAATCCAGGTTTAAATAGGCAATATGAGGCAGGCTAAATGCAGACAGCCAATAGAAGCCCCCTACTGGTGACAGACAAGAAAATGCAGCAATCACAGGCACTGTGATACCAGCGTCCTCCGATGACGGAGGCTGTCTGTCTGTAAGCTGGAGTGGCCTCTGTCATTGGAGGAGGCTGGGTAGTGGGAGGGAGCAGAGGCAGTGCGGAACACTGCGGCAAGAGCATTGTATGCCAAAAGAGGGTGAAAGGCACTCTATAAGCAATTTTAACCCAAATAGTTTAAATAAATAACATTTTAAAGATTATTGATATATACTCTACCAAATAAACCTAACTTTTGTAAGGGTGAGAGATCTCCTTTAAGAGGCTGGCAGGTATCATAATCACAATGCCAGCGGAGATAGTCTGCCAGTATGTACTACAGAGCTCATTCCCTGTGGTGAGCAGCATAACTTCTGGTGAATTTGTACATAGTTGACAGGAATATGCAGTGCTTCATTATATGCCTCAGGATATATGTCCAGACAAATGAATGAAATGCTTAGGAGCTTTATGTAGAATATACCTTGGGCAAAATGTGCTTTTAAAATATAATTTTAGAATAATATAGAATTAGGAATTATTTTATTTATTTATTTGGAAAAAATATTCCAAAGACATTTTATATCAGTTTAATGATAGCCATTACGTTGGCATTTATATTTAGCAGTTATTGGTTGAGCTAAAACATTTATTCTGAATATGTTGCTACATGTAGTTTTTTATTTTGTATCTGCAGTGATTGCACTACCAGATACATGTAAAGGCATATGTACTAAAACTAACTGGTACAATTCTGGAGCACAGGCGACAAATCTAAATCCAACATTAACATTGATTTAAATGGACCTTTTAACCCCTCAGATACTAGAATTTGAGAAGCTAGAAAGCCACTTTTAAATCAATGGATATTTTTGTTTGCCCCATGTGGTACAGGTGAATTTCATTGAATGGCTCCAAATATTATTTATACATCAGCCTCAAAATCTTAGTTAACCATTTCAGTGCCACAGGCTTGGGGATTCTTTTATACCCTGGAAACCAGATACAGTCAGCATCTTTTCTATACACCTGTTTAGGTATGATTCCCTTAGGTAACTTTCTAGTTATGTATGGAAAACTATATGTTTTTAAGTCAAAATCAGCTTTTCCATAGTGCCTCATGTGAACTAAATTTTGCATTGTGTCATAAATAAAAAAAAATTAAAAACAAAATGCTTATTTTGCTAATTTTGTACACCATATGTCAAAAATATTAATGATGGTTGTTTTAAATTAATTGTAAAAACCTTCAATTCCTTTAGTACACTGATACCAAATATGTATAATTTTAACTACCCTAAAGCAGCTCACTAACTATATAAAAGTATATATTTCCCGAAACTAAACTAACTTACAAATCAGGAAATGGCTGAGGTTTCTTCCCACACAAAATGATGAAGCAAAGAAATGTTGGTTATCAGAAAGGTTTCAGAAATTTACACTGAAGTCCAATTTACTGTATAACATCTCAAGCAAGCTTAGTGAAATAAAAAGAAAACATATGAAATATGAATGCTACATAATATCTCCTGAGTACACTCACACTCAATATGTATGGTTTCATAAATGTAAGTCACTCACTGGGGCCCAAATCAGTAACAGCGCATTACAGAATTTCAACATTTTCAGGCTTTAACCAAAACATAGTTTAAAAGCATAATTATCTCACAGTATCAAAATAACTCCCCCTAATACCAAACATTTCCAGAAAGTAAATTTCCCACTGCATCAAACCAGGGGTCACTTGCCTTTTTATCAATGGAAGCCATCATGGATGTCCTGGAATCTTCTTTTGACATCTAAAAAATTGGACCTCTAAACATTCCCCTAGCTTAATTGCAAAATATTTTATTTAATTAATAAAAAATATAAAAAAATGGACCCATTGCCCAATAATATTTTAGTCCATGACAAAATGTCCATAGCGGCACCGTTCCGTGATTATTACACATCATTATACAACCTGAAAGATGCCAATCTTCTTCCTAAACTGGATTTTGAATAGCATATCTCTGCTTATGTGGCAGCAGCACACCTTCCACAATTACCCCCGATAGACTTTGACTCTTTAGAAGCTCCTATCTCTTCTGCGGAAATCCAACATACTATTCAAACTCTTCCCAATGGTAAGAGCCTTGCGTACTCCTCTGGCACTCAAAGGGTTAAAGCCAAGTATAACCTGTCCTTAGCCCTTTGAATGTGTTGCATACCCCTCTGGCACTCAAAGGGTTAACGGAAGTATATGGTGATAGTGTAAAAGCTGTGAGAAAACTTCTGTTTAGTGAATTTTCTCAGAATATTTTCAGAAAATATTGATAAACTTGATTTTTTTATAAATACAACTCATCGTTTTGAATTTTAGGGGTAATTCTTAAACATACACTAAGAATGGCCTTATACATCTGCCCCATAGTTCCCATTTAACATCTTCTCCAGAGGGAATTTTCTATACTGTGACTGACTACCCACTAACCATATCACACATTGATATAACCGGCACTAGTATAGATAGGTTGTCTAGAGGTCACTTTTTTGATGGATCTGGATGCACTCACATACCAGGAAACTTCCTCTCTGTTATTAATACATGCCCAAAGGAAGTCACTTTATTCATAGGGATTCTTTAACCCCTTAAGGACCAGGAAAATCTGAGGTCGTTTTTGACTATGTCTTTGTTCAACAGTGTTTTCCCTCTAAGTCCTTTTTTTACCCATGAAAATTATATACCATTTTTTTACGCACAAATAAGGCTTTCTTTTGATACCATACCTATATGGATAGCGCACCATTTATTTTAGGAAAATTAAAGAAAACGGTAAAAAAAATGAAAAAAAATTCAATTTTTTTTTCTCTTGGGATCCTTTGGGCACAAAGGGTTAAATTTCTATGGACACTGCATTAAACATATGACTGGTCAGTCATACCTACAAAATGGGCAGAAAAACCCCATGCCCCCCCCATTTTCCCACTTTTTTATTGATGACATTTGGCAGGTGTGTATAAATGTATTACATGACTCCACAACAATCACACTTCCTATTTTGGTTATTGAAATGTTTTTTTATGTAAATAAAATTTTTGTTAAAAAAAAAAAGTTTTGACCTGCATTTAGCCAGCCTCCAGCACAGCAGTGAAGGGGTTAATACCCCCAGCTGCTGCATTTTGTTTGTCCACTAGGTGTCTCCTCTCTGCTTCTCTGTCCCTTACTTTGATAGCAAGGGACAGATGGCTGAGAAGAGACACTAGAGGCAGTGTAGAACACTGCCTCATTCATTCTTTCACAATGCCGGTACATGGGATTGCTGCTGCAGCGATCCCATGACCCGGCACTTGTGAAAGTGACTGAGACTGAATGTTCCGGTCCCAGAGCGCTCAGTCTCAGCCGGGAATAAATGATAGCAGCGTGCAAAGAGGTGCGCTGCTATCATTTAACCCTTAACGGGCCATGACGTACCAAGACCGTCATGGGTCCTTAAGTCAAATCTACCCATGACGGTCCTGGCATGTCATGGCCCGTTAAGGGGTTAAAAGTGCAACGATGTGTAATTATTAAATCAATGTAGTGGCCCTGTTTTGGTCCTTTATCAAGTTTTAACCCTATGAAATCCAGAGGGATACGCAACACATTGCTAAGCAATGTGTTGCACAGCCGTCTGGTGATCAAAATCTTGATAATGGCCCAAGATAGGGCAGAAATGTATATATAAAATATATTGCACATCTGTGCACCTTTAATATAGCCCTGTATAAACTGCTTATATATATATATATATATATATATATATATATATATATATATATATATATATATATCGTAGCCCTGTAAGTGCAAAGATTACCTATGGAGATTTATATATAAATTTATATGACTTGCTCCCAGGTTTTATCAAGATAAACCTTGATAAAGTCCTACAACAGGGCAGCAACATGTGTGTATGTGATGTGTGTGTCTGTCTATCTGTCTATCTATCGATCTCTCTATGTCTGTCTGTCTGTCTATCTATCTATCCTGTCTTCTCACACAAAGACACACACACAAACACATACATTGGCAGTAGGGATAGGCAGAAATGTTCGCCTCAAACTGAAATTGGCGAATAATGGCACTTTCCGCTTGACTAATAATTTCCAGCGTAAAGTGCAGGAACATGAGAGTAACATAGTAGTTCAAAAACTGACTGCAGCAATGGTTGCTGCAGCGTGTGCAATCAATGATAATGACCCCTCTACTCCAATGGAGGATGCAGTTTGTCAAGGTCCCAGCAAAACTAGTTCCAGCACCACCAGTGCCAGTAGAAATAAAGAACCATATAAGAAGAACTGTGTCTGTCTATAAATTTTTGAGAAAGCCATTGGAAAGTCTGACCCTGGAAAGGCACATATGTCAAAAAGCACACAGTCACCCTATTAGTCATCAAGCAGCAATGTTGGGAGACTAACATTCTTAAAAATGAACCAAAATCTCACACCATCTTATTATCAGGTAGCAAAAACCACACATGACAGAGAAAGCCAGGACAAATATATTAACAGCAGCAGAGATGAGGAGGAGGCGGAGGGATGTGAAGAAGGGATGCCACCATCTACCCCACTTGGGACCACTGCTATGACTGATAAGGAATATGTGTCAATAATCATCACCACCACTACAATACACATCTGACACACTGTAGGTTGTATTTTATTTATTTTTTTATTACTTGACATCATCACAAATATGTGCCAGTGTCACTTAAGCAGGAAGTTAGTGTTGTGGGCAAAGGACAAATGCATTCTGCATGATAACACATTTTTCAAAGCATATTTTGCTGTAGGACTCACAACTTTTACTTTCAGCCACTTATTTCTAGACTTCAGCCCTCAGAAGAAGTAATATTACAGTGGGAAATGTAGTAGCTATAGGAAATATAGGTGAAAACTGTGTTGAAATAGGTTGAAAATTTGTTAAAACAGGTGAAAATGAGGACATTTATGCACAGACGGACAGTCAACATTTTTTGCGGTAAAAGCAAAAAATCAACGAGTTTTCACAAAAAGTCAAGCGGGAAATTTTTCCCACTTTTCACCCACCCCTAACTGGCAGAACAGGGGGTATTTGTTTTTGCTGCTTCATTATTAATAACGTGTCATTAATACATTATAATAGTAGCTAACAAGATAACATAAAACAGAAGTGGGCCCAGATGTATGTAAGGCTACTGGACAATAGAAACCTCTCTGATTCAAAATAAAGCTTGTATTCCATTGCAGCTGATAACTGTATCTAGGTTTTTATATATACATTCACCGATAAGCTTCAATTGGAATCTGTTAACCCTTCAAGTGCTAAAGAGGTTAAATAAAACCAATGATAACATATATCAACTGTAATGGAATCTAGGCCTAAGCTAAAGTACTTTTAGATGGTGTTCTGTTAGCTGTTCTGAAAAAGAGTCATCTGCCTTAAAGGGTTTTTTATCTGAAAATACAATTCCCATAGAAAGTTCAATGGATTGCAAAGTGTTTATTAATTTTCACAATTAATGCTAAGGTTCCCTGCTTCATCTTTATATTTATGCTTCATAATAAGCTATCTGAATTAAAGTCTTCCTGTACTGCTGCCAACGCACATAGGAATTTGATGTAGTAGTGTATGAATGACTAGTGGAATCCAAGCATGGAACAGTGTCAATAGATTCCTTTGAAAATCTAAAGATAAAATGATAAAGTACAAATATATGATTAAAGTTATGCATGAAAATACTCCACAGTCTACATTTGATAGATGTTATTAACTTTCATAGCACAGACAATTAATAAAATACACATCTCTGTTAGCAAGATGAAAGGCAACTGTTGAAATGTAACTCTTTGAACCTGCTCTTTGTTCATAAAGAGCTACTTACATTGACATCATATCATAATGCAGTAGTGCTAAAGAATATTCAGATTCAGTTACACAGAAGACTACAATTAACGGTTGTAACCACAAAAGAGGATAATGGACTAAGAAAATAAAAAACAGGAGCAATTCTGGAGCAACACAACTGCCCCATAGGGGGTAAATACAACATTTAAAACCCCAATTTTATTGAAATTGGGTTTTTAACCACTTGAATGCTAGAGAGTTCTTCAATGAATTATAAATTAATGCATTAGAGCAGTGATTCTCTACCAGGGTGCCGTGGCACTTTGGTGTGCCACAGACATCAGCTTAGGGTGCCCCATGTTTTCTATGAAGACTGACAAAAACTGACTTTTAAATAAAGATTTATAGAAATTGTTATGCACAATATGTTTAATTATGTTATTATGGTTGTAAGACCTAATAATAACTGTATATTTATGTACTGCACCCTTCATTATGCATTTGATAAATTACATTAAATATGTTAGGGGTGCCCCAAATACTCTAGATTATGTGTTAGGGGTGCCCCGAGCAAAAAACCCCACTGCATTAGAGACATCGCTAGCATTCAAGGGGTTTCCTCATTTAAATAAACTGGAATTTCTAGGTTTCCCCCTAAGATGCGGTTGGTTTGCTCCTAGAATTGCAGTTCTTCTTAGTATATCAGCCTCAACAGTCAGTAAAAAATGAATGAAGTAATAATGACTAATACTAACCCGTAACCTACTTTACTATGGCCAAAAAGTCCTAATATCTAAAATTCTTATAACACTATCAAAAGACCACACTTGCATGTATACTTGCATATTTTTATTTCTATAGTGCCAACAGGTGTACTTAGAGCTTTACAGTTTACATTTATTATAGAGAGGATACAATGAGATACAATAAGTGCAGCAGTTAAGTAGTTACACAGACGATTATCATAAAGGGGACCCTAGGGGGGATAAGGTAAGGAGTGATAAAGAGGTGATTATGTGGAGATGACTTCTCCACAATATCACTTCTCCAGTTCCTATGTTAATCTATGAAGCCTATGCACTAAGATTTCTCAAGTGGGAGTGATCTAAGGGCATAGGTTCCACATAGCAAACATTTGGCAAAGTGATATCCCTGGAGAAGTTATCTCCTCTTCACCTCTTTATCGCCCCTTAGTGTATTTCTCCTAGGTACATATACATTAGGATAGGAGGTCCCTGTCTTGTAGAACTTACAATCTAAATATATACAAGTGCCCAGAGAGATGGCTACCTTGATGGGAATGGAGAAAGCAGCAAAAAATAAGCAATAGAACAAACTAGAAAAACAAAGGGGGAAAAGCATGTTTCAAGGCCACCAATGGCCTTTTCCTCAGTACTAAAAAAAGACAATATAGGTAGGGATGGGGAAAATCAGAACAATTTCCTGCAGGAATTTTTGCGGGAAAATAAAAATTTCTTGCTTTTTTACAAAAAATTCCACTCATAGAAAATATATAACATTTTCACCTTTTGGCCACTGGCAATAAAGTTCCAGTGAGAACTTTGCAATTTTTTCCTATGTTTTCTATGACTGCAAGATTTCCCACCGCAATATTACTTCTTTTGAGGGCTGAAGTGGTGAAATAAATAGCTGAAAGTAAAAGTTGTGAAGCCTACAGCAACATATGCCATGAAGACATTGTTAGAAGGCTGAATGCCTTTGTTCTCTGCCCAAAATACTAGCCAGTGTCGACTAACCATCTTTGAAAAATAACTGCAGTTTAGGTTGTTTCAGCAGGGTGCTACACATGACATCAGTTATTTAAAGCCTCTGTTTTCAACAAAAGAAAAGGGCAGTATGTCAACCTCCAACATTTTGGCAAGTTTACTGTTTTTGTGCAGGTTTTGACTTATTTCTAAGAACTTAGTAAGTGTGGGATGGCAGAATATAGTAAAAGAAATGTGTAACTTTATTGCTTTAATAACATGAATTGTGGGGCACTCAATGACTCTTGTCATCTCCAAAAGCACACTCAGAGTCATATTTCTCTGCAGCAGGAGCAGAAAATCTTGGCACACTCTCTGGTGCATAAACAGCACTTCTATTATGTACCCCAGGGCCTTGGGAACGTTTAGGAGTACTTATGTGGTTGCGCTTTGGGGGGGGGGGGATCTCATTGTGGAGGTGCATAGGTGTGAATATTTTTCCCCCTGCTCACATGCTTCTTACACAGACAACAGATAGCAACATTCTTTGCTTTTGGATTGTCAGTGAAGTAACTCCGTACTGTGAACTTCATAGACTGAAGAGTTCATGTGGAGCTGCTACTACTACTAATGGGGTTAGATGTTGCTGAAAGTCGGGTACTACTAGGTGTCACAGATGCTACACTTTTAAAAGCAGCAGAGGCACTCATCATAGGTAGATTTATGGATGCTGCTAACTTGTTTTGTTGCTGGTTAGTCAACACTAGTAGTATGTGTGACTGATTGCGATTTAGACTTGAAGCTGTGAGGTTGCTGATGATGACTGTGTATTTTTTTTTCGTTTTTGCTTGTCCAAGGACATACTTTCCAATTGTTTTGTCAGTTTATAGACTGACACAGTGCTCCTTTTCAGTGATGAAAGAATGAGCTCAGAGCCTCAGGAACTTTTATAAGTACTTCTGTGGTTGTGCTTCAGGTGGGATCTCATTGTGGAGGTACCTAGGTGTGAGCCTGTTCCCCCCTGCTCACATGCTTCTTACACAGACAACAGATAGCAACATACTTAGCTTTTGTATTGTGAGTAAAGTATCTCAGTACTGTGGACTTCATAGACTGAGGAGTTAATGTGGAGCTGCTGCTATTAATGGGGCTAGAGGTTGCTGAAATTGTACAACTACTAGGTGTCACAGATGCTGCACTTTCAAAAGCAGCAGAGGCACTCATCATAAGTAGGGTTATGGAAGCTGCTAACTTGTGTTGTTGCTGGTTACTCAACAGTAGTAGTGTGTGTGACTGAGTATGACTTGAACTTGGAAGCTGTGATGTTGCTGATGATGACTGTGTATTTTTTTGCTATTTTTGCTTGTCCAAGGTCATACTTTCCAGTTGTCAAACAGTTTATAGACTGACACAGTGCTCATTTTCAGTGATGAAAAAATGAGCATTTGCCTTTCAGCAAACTTTCTGGGTCTGTCATCATCATCTCTGTCACTCTCAACTTCATTTTTATCTGTAGAAGAGGAGGATGCTGGAGGGGTAAATTCTAGATCTACATCATCATTATGAGTCTTAAGGTAATCCCCAGCATCACCTGCCATAGCCTGCCCACTACTTTTATTTTCCACTAGGCTTTTACAGGTCTCAAACAATTTCGTTTTACTTTTCTTCTTTGAGGGAGTTTCACAATGTTTGCTATTACTTTCAGGACAGGTGTTTTTGTGCTTGTTTGTCTCACTGTCAGATGCAGCAGTTGGTTCAGTTTCTACACCTTCTTTCACTATACCATCAACACTAGAATGCGACTCATTTGGTTTATTAATAGTACTGGTGGTGGTGCTTGTAGAACGTTTTGTGGGACTTTGACAAACTGCATCCTTTTTAGGATGAGAGAGATCACCTCATTTATCACACATGCTGCAGCAGTCATGGCTGCTGTCAGTTTTTGGACTACCACTTTACTCATACATCCCTGCACTACTCCAAATCTTTTCATCCTACCCCTATCCCATGTGCTTTTGCTGGACATTACTGAACTACTGTGTGTTTTTGCTGTAAAGTACACAATAGAACTGATTGTGTGTGATGTTACCTTGGCCCTCAACAAAATACTTTCTTCTTTTTTCAGTCTGCCTTATTCATAGCTCACATCAGGGTCCTTGTCTACTATCAATTTTATTTTATTTATTTATTTGTTATTAACTGTCCTGCTATCCCTAACAATGTCAACCAAAAAGAACCACACTCACTGTTCAATTGCTTCTTTACCCAGACTCCCCTAGCACAGAGAAAACAGCCAGATCATAATGGAACTTAGATCACAGCTGCCTGTGTCTACTTGGTCATACAAAATTTTGTGCTATTTGGGGTAAACCTCCTTTGCTCCCGTCTCACATCCCCAGACTCCCCTAGCACATATATAACAGCCAGACCAGTAAGGAACATGGATCACAGCTGCCTGTGTCTTTCTAATCAGTCATTCAGAATTTTGGGGTATTTGGAGTAATTCTAATTTTCTCCCTTTTCACACCCCCAGACAAACCTCCTTTGCTGCTTTGCACAAAGCATTTTTTTCCTATAAACAGTGTCATACACAAAAAGCACCTATTTTAGTTTGGATGCACATTCATTCATTCAATAAATAAGAGGATGCAACAAACATAAACAAACATTTTGCAGTTGTCTACCCCCTTCGTCAGTGACAACCGAACCATTGAGCAAACCCACACCAATTGCACAACCTTTAAACACAGTCCAACCAATACTGCTTGGGCGAGAATTCATATAATCTGATGTGTGTTGTTTGTGGGTTAATCCTAGGCCAGCCCTTCTCAAATAAGGTATTGTTCCTTGATATGCAGCACATGCATTCCATTGAAGAGAAGGCATCACTATGGTCTCATGTTAATAGACAGATGTACATAAAACCTACATCTGAAACAAATCTAGTCAACATTAATTGTGGCATTCATTTGAAACTCACTTTTTCATGCTAACATGGTGGTTCTCAGCCAGGTTGCTTTGGCAATTTGTTGTGCTGTGGTCATTCACTTAGTGTGTCCCTTCTTTTCTATAATGAAAAAATTGAAAAAATGTCAATATTAAGTTTCAGATATATATTTATGGAAACTGTTATGTACAATATGTTTGTATTTGTTATTCTGATTTTAAGATCTAAAATTAAGTATATATTTATGTATTTATACCCTTCATTACTCCTTGATAAATAACTTATGAAATGTTAAGTGTGCCCAGGAAATTTCAGACTGCATGTTAGGGGTGCCTTGAGTAAAAAACACTGAGCTTGCATAATAGTCCACAATCATATCATCTTAATAACTGAATATTTATATTTGAACTAGCAATATGAGACAGCATTGCCAGTCATATAGGGACTGTATAGCTTGTTATGATTTAATGTTATAAATGGTATAATGAAGACTGTGTTGTAGAAATATGTAAGTATGTGTAAGTTGTGTATATGGGGGTTATTAGTGGTGCCGCATGTGTTGGGGAAGGTCTGAGAGTGGAATGTGTGCTGTATGGGCATTTTGCAATTTTGTAGTTTGCATCAATTAATTATACTTAGTAAGCACTTTCACCAGATACTAATGGGCCTATTTTGACCCTAATGTAGGCAGGCAGGTAGCATTAGGCTAGGATGGGATGAATTAGAATGATCCTGATGTTGTAGCAATGGCCACATGTGCGTCCAGAATATACAGTGAATGGTATGTGCATTTCCCATAGCATTTAAAGTAGATAAAAAAATCTTACCTTGTGAGAAGTTAAACACTTCATGCCCAAACAACTGTAATCAGGAGCCCCCCCCCCAAAGCAGCAGGGGGCATTGTTCAATCTGTGGGTGCTTCCTCGGCTGCCTCACAGTGTTGCAGAAAGTTAAACACTTAATCTTGGTACTTGTAATCACTAGTCTCCCTCCCCTCCGGAAGCAGCAGCCGCCATGCTTCAATCGCCACCCACTTACTCCACTGCTCTGGCTCCCTTGCTGGCCCTCATGCACTCAACATAGCTTTGCAGTGTTTGAGGATGCTGTGGTCCTGGCAGGGCACTATCATGCGTTCAATAAGCACGAGACATGTGCGAATTCATTCGGAGACATTCGGATTTCGTCGAAAATGGGGTCATTTGGAGACATTCGGCCAATCCGAAACTCAAGGGTCATTCGGAAAAAATGATCCGACTCCAAACAGCCCAGGTCCGAAATTTGTCGAAACTTTCGGCAATCTACACATTTCCAAAAGTTTTGACTACTTTTGACCAGGACTTTTTTGTACTTCCTGTACGCGCTCAGTTACTTTCCCAATTTGCCATACCATAGCATGTTTATTTTGTGCTCTTCCGCCATTTCTGTGTTGCAGGGTGTCCCATCAGTGTGACTGTCAGCAGCCGGGCAGCCCTATGCTCGCTCAGTGGCGATGCCTGCTGGCTGCTTCAGTGACATGAATTATGTGATAGTGAAACATTATGCCTATTTTGTATTGTTTATCGCCCACCTAAATTCAAGACTTGAGTAAATAGGTCTACCGTCCCAGATTTGCTAGAGAGGTTTTACAAATACAGGAGGGTGCCCCCTGTATAAAATGAGTGTAAACATTTTGGATCCCTAGTATGAGTGCACAACAGTGCATGATGTGTCCTGAACAGGATTGCTGTGAGGTGTCTCCACCCAGAAGGTGCTGGCCGGGCTGAGCTTCAACATTGCGACAAGTGACCAACTAAGAGCACCGTGCCGTGCAGCCATAGCATCACCCCCTCCTACTCTCCGGGTCCCGCTGACTGGCAATAACAGGTGAGTCACTAAGAGATCTGAAGCCTTTCTGGAAGTCCTTTCACTTGGAAAGGGGCTAGGTATTACTTGGGGGAGTTACCTCGTGTGTAAATAATTTCTAGGTGGGAGATGAATGTGCATCACTTATGTGTTTCCTAACAGTAGTTAGAATACAACTCCCATCATCCCCTGATTATGACATTGGGAAATGCCCAGCAATTACCGTAGAGCCCTCTATTGCACACTCACGGAAAACGGTGATATTGCTATACTAAGACAATGCTGTGGACCCCTCTTCAGTATAGATGTCAAGCATTTTTTTTTTATTTCTCTCCTGTGTTGCAGTTTGTTCACAACAGAATGTCTCAATTTTTCTTTTTAACACATTACATCTATCACATTACAATCATTGATGTTTATTCTTGATGTAGTATGAAACTCTACAATGTATATACACATAGAGTTATCTGATATGAGGGGAAATCAGGATAGGAAAACGAGAGAGAGGAATTTGGGTACTAAAGAGGGACAGTAGGGTAGGAGGCTGGTACCAGAAAATGAAACCTTAATCTTTACCCATGTACTAACATAGAATGTGACATGTAGTTTGTCCATGTTCGAGTCGACCACTTATGTTGAGTAGGATGTGACAGGCATGGGTTTTCGATGTCGAGCATATACTAAATTGAATGACAGGCATGAGGTTTCGATGTTCGAACATATGCTATATTGAAGGACAGGCATGGGGTTTTGATGTTCGAACATGCTAAATTGAATGACAGGCCTTTGGCCCCTTGGCCACTCCTGCCAAATCACCCCCCAGGTATGTCCAGGACAGGCACTATGGAGGAGATTTTTAGATAGATAGATAGATAGATAGATAGATAGATAGATAGATAGATAGATAGATAAAAGCAATGCATTCATCAAAAACAAAGTTACAGACAGCTTGTTGTATGACCCAAATAAGAGTCTACCAAGAACTTATTTCCAATTAAAGTAAATAATTATAGTCTGTGTTCATTCAGACCTCATAGAGCTATACATTTACATTTATTTGTCCAGCTAGTGTTTTTTTATGTATAAGTTCTTAATTTGGAATGCTACCCAGTCCAAGTTTGAGTAATAGAATCATCCTTGATTGCACTGCCACACTGTGTGCAGCTAAGACATGGAAATGTGCCATTCCTTGGGATTGAAATAAATGTTTGTAAATGGTCTCTCTCACCATCTATTCCTTAGCCTTTTAGTCTTTTTTTATAAGCAAACACATACAGGCTTTAAATGTTTGGATTTTTGTAATATGGAGCCTTCATAACTTAATTTTTCCTTTATAATATAAATAATAAATCCCTTGTGTCTACAGGATGAATCCCTTGTGTCAATTTGTATCTACATTTTCTAAGAGTCTTGTTACTATACCACCCGTCAAGGAATTTGGCTGTCATCTCATCCAATATAGTTTCCAAAATATTTCAATCACTTACTATCCTCTTAGCTCTAAGTATTTAATTGTATGGCAAAGCTGCCTTCAAATAATATGGGTGAAATCTCTTTGCATATAAATAATGATTAAAATCAGTTGTTTTTACATATATGTCAGTTATCAATTTTTGATCTTGTTTATTTACTTTACATCACAAAACTTGATAGAAACCCGATGAATGCTGGATGTGAACTTAATTGCCTGATGGGAATCATTCAAGTACTCAACAAGTTGCAAGAAATCTCCATGTGAAATTTAGTGAAAACAACAATGTAGCGCAGAACAAAATATTACTCGTATATAAGAACTTATTTTTAAAATCTAACATAAAGATTCCCATATGCAGGAGCTATATTGGCTCCCAAAGCTGTTTCCTGGAAGTGTTCCTAGAAAATCCTCTTTCATATCAATTAATTTTTAGCGAAAACAATTCTCAGTAATTTGATGATGCTCGTTGTATGACTCAAATAAGGGTCTACCAAGAACTTATTTCCAATTAAAGAAAAAAATTATAGCCTCTGTTCATTCAGACCTCATTGAGCTATATATTAGTGTTGAGCGAGCATGCTCGGCCGATGCTCGGATCGGCTCGAGCATCGCTCTGCTCGGCACATGGCGGTACTCATACGAGTACCGCATGTGCTCGCCCGCCATGTTCGGGTCTCCTCCCCGCACGTTTTGCGGCTGCTGCGCAGCCAATAAACGTGCAGGGAGGCTCTGACATCGGTGTAATGCCAGCAGCCATGTTGGCTGCTGGCATTACACTGATTGGCTGGCCAGAACCCGTGGTCGGGTGCTGTATAGCACCTGACCATCGAGTTCGGCTCAGTCTGAGCCAGGGAGAGCTGAGGATAGGAAGGGAAAGGCAGTGTAGGGAGGAAAAAAAAAAAAATTGTGAAAACAAAGAACCAAAAGTCCTTTTTAGGACTACTGTGTGTGGGGGCAGCAGGTTATTTTGTGTGGGGGGAAAAAAAAAAAAAAAAAAAAAAAAAAATATTCTGTTTAGTGTGAAAAGTTGCAGATTAGAGCACATTCTGTTTAGTGTGCACAGTTGCAGATTAGAGCACATTCTGTTTAGTGTGCAAAGTTGCAGATTAGAGCACATTCTGTTTAGTGTGCAAAGTTGCAGATTAGAGCACATTCTGTTTAGTGTGCAAAGTTGCAGATTAGAGCACATTCTGTTAAGTCTTCAAACTAAAATATCAAAGTCACATATTCCATTCAGTGTGCGTCGCCGCAGTTTAGCAGCACATTCTGTGTACTGTGCAGAGTTGCAGAATAGGAAGAAATACTGTTAAGTCTTCAAACTAAAATATCAAAGTCACATATTCCATTCACTTTGCTTCGCCGCAGTTTAGCAGCACATTCTGTGTACTGTGCAGAGTTGCAGAATAGGAAGAAATACTGTTAAGTTTTCAAACTCAAATATTAAAGTCACATATTCCATTCAGTGTGCTTCGCCGCAGTTTAGCAGCACATTCTGTGTACTGTGCAGAGTTGCAGAATAGGAAGAAATACTGTTAAGTTTTCAAACTCAAATATTAAAGTCACATATTCCATTCAGTGTGCTTCGCCGCAGTTTAGCAGCACATTCTGTGTACTCTGCAGAGTTGCAGAATAGTAAGAAATACTGTTAAGTTTTCAAACTCAAATATCAAAGTCACATATTCCATTCAGTGTGTATCACCGCCGTTTAGCAGCCTATTCTGTGTACTCTGAACAGTTGCAGAATAGTAAGAAATAGTGTTAAGTTTTCAAACTCAAATATCAAAGTCACATATTCCATTCAGTGTGTATCACCGCCGTTTAGCAGCCTATTCTGTGTACTCTGAACAGTTGCAGAATAGTAAGAAATACTGTTAAGTTTTCAAACTCAAATATTAAAGTCACATATTCCATTCAGTGTGTATCACCGCCGTTTAGCAGCCTATTCTGTGTACTCTGCAGAGTTGCAGAATAGTAAGAAATACTGTTAAGTTTTCAAACTCAAATATTAAAGTCACATATTCCATTCAGTGTGTATCACTGCCGTTTAGCAGCCTATTCTGTGTACTCTGCAGAGTTGCAGAATAGTAAGAAATAGTGTTAAGTTTTCAAACTCAAATATCAAAGTCACATATTCCATTCAGTGTGTATCACCGCCGTTTAGCAGCCTATTCTGTGTACTCTGAACAGTTGCAGAATAGTAAGAAATACTGTTAAGTTTTCAAACTCAAATATTAAAGTCACATATTCCATTCAGTGTGTATCACCGCCGTTTAGCAGCCTATTCTGTGTACTCTGCACAGTTGCAGAATAGTAAGAAATACTGTTAAGTTTTCAAACTCAAATATCAAAGTCACATATTCCATTCAGTGTGTATCACCGCCGTTTAGCAGCCTATTCTGTGTACTCTGAACAGTTGCAGAATAGTAAGAAATACTGTTAAGTTTTCAAACTCAAATATTAAAGTCACATATTCCATTCAGTGTGTTTCACCGCCGTTTAGCAGCCTATTCTGTGTACTCTGCACAGTTGCAGAATAATAAGAAATAGTGTTAAGTTTTCAAACTCAAATATTAAAGTCACATATTCTGTGTAAGATGAAGAAGGCGGGTAAAAAGGGACGGGGAAGTGGACGTGATCCTGAAAGTTCAGGGCGCGGGTCAGGACGCGGAGAAACTGTGCCTGGTGCCAGAGCACAAGAAAGAAAGACATCCACCATACCTAGCTTCATGTCTAATTTTACAGGGCGTCGCAGGACATCACTCTCGAGGTCCGACCACTGCGAACAGGTGGTCGGTTGGATGACAGCTGATACTGCTTCCAGCCGGTTAAGCACCACCCTGTCTTCCACCAAGTCCACTCTCAGTAGCCAAGAGTCTGGTCAACATAATCCTCACTCTGATCATCCTTCCTCCCACCATACACGGTCTGGTCAAAGAAGTGATCCCACACTGGGATATAGTGAGGAGCTCGTCTCATCACCAATCCTTCATTTGACCCTCTCTCCAAGCACGCTTGCAGAGGAACATGACATCTTGTGCCCTGATTCACAACCTCTAGAGGGTACCCAATCACAAGAAGATGACAGATGTGAACGGCATTTAAGGTCAAAGGAAGTAGTGGATGATGATGATGATGATGAGACACAGTTGCCATTAAATCAACCACTATTTCCGTCTCAAGACCTTGTTGAGGAGAATGTTATACAGTTGTCAATGACTGAGTATGTGATGGGATCAAGACTTGAGGAGGATGATCAGAGTGAGGAAGTGGAGGAGGACTTGGTGGACGATGAGGTGACTGACCCCACCTGGGAAGGTGTAGAGCCGAGCGATGTCAGCAGTCCTGAGGGTGAGCCATCTGCAGCACCGCAACAGGCTGGAAGAGGCAGTGGTGTGGCTACAGAAAGAAGGCGGACCGCACCAAACCGGCCCGCAAATGTTCCACGGAGCACCCCCTTGCGTAAATCTACCTTGCCAAGGGGTAGGTGTTCCGCGGTATGGCGTTTTTTTAAGGAAAGTGCGGACGACAAAAGAATTGTAGTTTGCAACCTGTGCCACACCAGAATGAGCCGAGGCATGAACACTAGAAACCTCACCACCACCAGCATGATCCGACACATGGCATCCAAGCACCGTAGTAAGTGGGAGGAACGCCTGGATCGCCCATCTGTGTCTGCAGGCCACACCACTGCCTCCTCTTCCCCTGTTTTCGGTGCCGGCCAATCGCCTGTCGAAGGCGCAGGCCCGCATACCTCCCGCCCTGCACCTGTACCATCTGAAGCACCATCAGCGACCACATCCACTTCCCTGTCCCAGCACAGCATCCAAATGTCGTTACCCCAGGCATTTGAGCGCAAGAGAAAGTACCCAGCCACCCACCCACAGGCCATAGCACTAACCTCACACCTTTCCAAATTACTGGCCATCGAAATGCTGCCATTTAGGCTTGTGGACACTGAGTCCTTCCGCAGCCTGATGGCAGCAGCTGTCCCTCGGTACGCGGTCCCCAGCCGCCACTACTTTTCCCGGTGTGCCATCCCCGCATTACACCACCATGTGTCCCGTAACATCACCCGTGCCCTGACCAACGCAGTTACTGGGAAGGTCCACTTAACGACTGACACATGGACAAGTGCTTGTGGCCAGGGACGCTACATTTCCCTGACGGCACACTGGGTGAATGTCGTGGAGGCTGGGAGCGACTCGGACCCTGGGATGGCACGGGTGCTACCCACGCCGAGGATTGCGGGCCCTACCTCCATCAGGGTTTCCACCAGCACCTACGTTATTGGCTCCTCCTCCTCCGTTTCCACCTCCGAATTCTCTACACGCAGCGCCACTCCCCCATCAGCCAGTAGCTGGAAGCAGTGTAGCACTGCAGTGGGGAAGCGTCAACAGGCCGTGCTGAAGCTGATCTGCCTTGGGGACAAACAGCACACGGCCTCAGAGCTGTTGCAGGGGATTAGTCACCAGACCGAGCAGTGGCTCTCGCCACTCAACCTGCAACCAGGCATGGTTGTGTGTGATAATGGGCGTAACTTGGTGGCGGCTTTGGAGCTCGGCAAGCTCACACACGTACCATGCCTAGCGCATGTATTTAATTTAGTGGTGCAGCGATTTCTAAAAACCTACCCCAATGTGCATGATCTCTTGACCAAGGTGCGCCGCGTGTGTGCACATTTCCGTAAGTCATCTACAGCTTTGGCCGGCCTGTTGAAGCTGCAGCAGCGCTTACAATTGCCAGCTCACCGGCTGCTGTGTGACGTGAGCACGCGCTGGAACTCCACCTTCCACATGTTGGCCCGGCTTTGTGAGCAGCAGAGGGCAGTAGTGGAGTACCAGCTGTTACACGGTCGTCGCCTCTCCGTTCAACTTCCTGTAATCAGAAGTGAGGAGTGGGAATGGATGTCAGACCTCTGCGAGGTTTTACGCAATTTTGAGGAATCGACACAGATGGTGAGCGGCGATAACGCTATTATCAGTGTAACCATCCCACTTCTGTGTCTACTGAAACGCTCGCTGCTCACAATTAAAACCGACGCTTTGCATGTGGAAGAGGTGGAAATGGGGGAGGAAGAGCTTACACAAGGTGATAGCCAGAGCACCCTCACTTCGTCTTCTCAGCGACAATTGGAGGAGGCGGAGGAGGAGGAGGAGGAGGAGGAGGAGGAGGAAGACACTGTTGCCTCCGCTACAGAGGGTAGCCATGGAACTTTAGTTCCATCTCTTCAGCGTGGGTGGGCAGAAGAGGAGGAAGAGGATGAGGAGATTGAGAGTCATCCTCCTGGTGAGGACAGCGAAATCTTGACTGTTGGTACTCTGGCACACATGGCTGACTTTATGTTAGGCTGCCTTTCCCGTGACCCACGCGTTATACGCATTTTAGACAACACGGATTACTGGGTGTTCACCCTTCTGGACCCCCGCTACAAAGAGAATTTCTCATCTCTCATTCCTCCGGTGGAGAGGACAAGCAAAATGGTGCAATACCAGAAGGTTCTTGTTGAAAAATTGCTCCAAAATTTTCCATCTGACAACGCTGGCGGCAGAGTACGTGCTACCTTGGCCAACCGAGAAGGGGAGAAAAGGGGAGCACACAGCAGTTCCGAGAAAGGCAGGGCAACACTCTTCAAGGCGTGGGACACCTTCATGACACCCCGCCAGCACCCTCACCCTGATGCGCAGCCTAGTGTCACAAGGAGGGAAAAGTTTTGGAAGATGGTGAAGGAGTACGTAGCAGACCGTGTCAGCGTCCTCAATGATCCCTCTGTGCCTTACAACTACTGGGTGTCCAAGCTGGACACGTGGTATGAACTGGCACTCTACGCCTTGGAGGTGCTGGCCTGCCCTGCCGCCAGCGTTCTGTCTGAGCGGGTATTTAGTGCTGCTGGTGGCATCATAACAGATAAGCGTATCCGCCTTTCCACCGACAATGCTGATAGGTTGACACTTATAAAAATGAACAAGGCCTGGATTTCCCCTGACTTCTCCACTCCACTGGAGGAAAGCCCCGGGGGAACATAAACTCACTTTATATATGTTATTTACAATGATGGGAATACTCTGTATTCCCATTCACCCCTTCCACCCAAAAAACGGGTATATGGTTGACTCTTAATCTTCTCATCCTCCTCCTCCTCTTCCATATGCCCTGTGATATAATTTTTATATAGGGCCAGCTCACCAGCGGGCCCTGTGATATAATTTTTATATAGGGCCAGCTCACCAGCGGGCCCTGTTTGACAATTTTTATATAGGTCAGCTCACCAGCGGGCCTTCTCATATAATGTTTTATTGGGTCAGCTCTCTAGCGGGCCCTCTCATATAATGTTTTATAGCGTCAGCTCACTAGCGGGCCTTCGCATATAATGTTTAGGATGGTCAGCTCTGCAGCAGACCCTCACCCATAATGTTTTAGATGGTCAGCTCAGCGCACGTTTCCCTCTTAATCATGGCCTCAGTTCTGAAAATCAAGGAAATTTTTGGGAGAATTTGCCTCTGCGCACGTTTCCCTCTTAATCATGGCCTCAGTTCTGAAAATCAAGGAAATTTTTGGGAGAATTTGCCTCTGCGCACGTTTCCCTCTTAATCATGGCCTCAGTTCTGAAAATCAAGGAAATTTTTGGGAGAATTTGCAGATGATATACAAGTAAATATACAGCAAATACTGTTTGGTAACAATTTTTCGCCTAAAGTCGTTTTTATTTTCCTTTTTGTGTGTTTTATGGTCAGTCTGTAAAAATGGCGTACGACGGGCGAAAGATCGTTCCCAGCAGCGATGTTGGAGTCCAAGATGCATCCAGACATCCTCCCTATGCTGTCCCTGAACCATTTCTGTGGTGTTTCCATCCTTTTCTGCCCTTTTCCTATGGACCAGGCACCCTCCCCTCATCAGAGCAGGGGGTGCCTGGTGTAATGCTCGAGTCCTCCCACTCGAGCACTCGAGCCTCAGGGGGTGCTCGGTCAGAGCACCCGAACACCCGAGCATTGGGGTGCTCGCTCATCACTACTATACATTTACATTTATTTGTCCATGTAGTGTATTTTTGTGTAAAAGTTCTTAATTGGAAAACTACCCAGTCCGAGTTTGAGTAACAGAATCATTCTTGATTGCACTGCCATGGAAATGTGTCATTCCTTGGGAGTGAAATAAATGTTTGCTTACTTGTAAATGGTCTCTCTCACCATTCTGTTCCTTAAACATTTATTCTTTTTATAAGCAAACACATAAGGGTCTTTAAATGTTTGGATCTTTGTAATATGGAGCTTTCATAATTGTATTTTCCTTTGTAATGTAAATCATAAATCACTTGTGTCTACAGGATGAATCCCTTGCGTCAGTTTGTGTTTATGTTTTATGAGAGTCTTGTTACTATACCCCTATCAAAGAATTTGGCTGTCATCTTATCCAGTCTAGTTTCCAAAATATTCCCATCACTTGCTATCATCTTAGCTCTAAGTATTTGACTGTAGGTCAAATCTGCCTTCAAATAGTATGGGTGAAATCTCTTTGCTTTTAATTATTAAAATCATTTGCTTTTATATTTTTGTCAACGATCGATTTTTGATCCTATTTATTTACTTTACATCACAAAACTTGATAAAAACCAGATGAATGCTGGATATAAACTTAATTGCCTGATGGGACTCATTCAAGTACTCAAAAAGTTGCAAAAAGTCTCCATGTGAAGAAACAGTCATCAATTTAGGAAATATTGTTCATTTATAAAAATGTATTTTTAAAATCTGACATACAGATTCCCATATGCAGGAGCTATATTGGCTCCCAAAGCTATTTTCTGGACATGTTCCTAGAAAATCTTATTTAATATAAATTGCATTTTTAGAGAAAACAATTCTCAATAGTTTGATGATGCTATCAATAGCTGCCATCCTTTAAGTGGCTTGTATCTGGTCTCCCCGTGTCTATAACCCTATGCAATCAGTTTGCATATTGAGCTTCCTAAGAAAGGCACTCTTGGTCCTACAGTTATCACATACTGCTTGACAATTTTTCAAGAATTAGTGTCATACAATTTTCATTTTAATACCCAAAGTATGCTTTGCTCTTCTGTCATTTGTGTGCATGCACATAAGGATACTATAGTCCTCAGGCTACCAAATTTTAAAATACTTTATTGTGATTTAATCCCAGTAGGGTAAAGGATGACTATATACTACCCTGAGTTACTTCCCACTGAAAAATATTTATATATATATATATATATATATATATATATCATTTATTTTATCATTTAGGACTGACAAAATGCTACTGTCTATTTTCCACATTAGGTCGGAGACCAACTGTGTATCTGAGGCTGTTTTCATACAGGCAAATTGAAAGAGGCAGGACCATTTCTATATCCTAATCACCAATGTTCTCTACCTGTCAGGGCACTGCTCTCCATCTGTGAGCCAATGGTAATGGAGATGTTCACTAAAGAGGAAAGGACATTGTCAATATCAATATATAATTGACTGGTACCCATTTGCCTCAGCCAGTGTGCGATATGTTGAGATGAGCAGCAGCAGCCACACAGAATGCTCTGCAAACCTTCCTTGCTGCAACTAATCTTGGCAACCATTACTAATCACAGTTAAGTTCTGTCAATTTTAATCTGTAAAAGAATGCAATGACTGGCTTAATAGGATCAAATACACCCTGTTTCTATCAACTGTACATGGTAATGGTGCTACAACAGCACAGTCATCCTTGTGAATGGAGCCTTAAAGTATTTGCAACATACTTTTGGTTCTTCATTATATGCCTCTTTTATTATGATATAAAGGAGGTTTTAAAATGTTATACTGTCATACCTCATTATTACTACTTTTTACTTGTAAACACTTTGCTGCTCCAAAGTAGCCCCTGTGAACAACCCCTTAATGTATTATCAAAATGTCATCATAAGAACACATAATTTATTGTTTTATATTCAAAATATTATTACAATGAATAATAATGTACATCTCATATAAATACAATTACATCTTTCTTGTTTCACAAGTTAGCCATTAAAGAACATAAACCTGAACATAATTTTTTATTATTTGAACCATGGTTCTAACCTGTTCTTATTTTCAGAAGCCGTTTGAGAATTGTTTTCTTTATGAGGCAATAAAGAATTATAACAAGTTAAACTGTGTAAGTTAAATATATATCATCCAGTTTTTCCCCTGCCTGAGCACAACTGAGTGAATCTGAGGCTGATTAAACCACCTGGGCTCAATTATGTAAATCATAAAGTCCCAGACTGTTTTTATTAATTGAGGCAAAATTGAAAAAACACTACAACCATTTTATGCTTGGGGATGACGGGAGTTGCCGTTCCCAACAGCTGGAAGTCCAATAACTGATTACCTCTGCACTAAAGGATTCTTTATTGAACCTTTTAAAAGAAACAATTAAGCTGCAATTTGCATAATTGAACACGTGACTATTAAAGTACAATGTAGCAAAAGGTATACATGTTTACAAATTGAGGAGTAAAGCATAAAAATGAGTCAAAGAAACCATTAATTCTTCAGCATGAAAGAGAAATGTTTCTTTCCATTAAAAAATATGTAACGTTATGAAATATGTATTAGAACAGTTGAATAAGAATATAAAAAGTCAGTTGTTCATTTACTAAAGTAATTCACAGCTATGGATGTGAGAAAGACAAAAAAAAGTAACTTTCCACTGAGCAGAAAATTTCACATTTAAAGTGTCATTTTCTGCATTTTTGGCCATGGCATTGTATTGTCAACGGTAGGTTTAAATTTCTCCTCAGCGCTGAGAGTATTCCAGCAGGGCTAATAATAAAGTGTGTCAACGTCCCACAAGTTTTCAGTCTGAGCTTGGGGGAAAGAAAGAAAGCAGAATATTGTGTTTTGTAATATCTTTAGCCAAGTAAACAAGACATTCCATCACACTGAATATGCTGATGGCAGTGAGGATTCATTATTTTTATTAAGTCTTCTTGTCATCACATGTCTTTAGCGGAGCGGGCAAAGGCCATGTTGATAGCACTACTTGATTTCATGTGGGATGATATAACATTGCTGGCCTAATTGTCAAATCTGTGATACTTCCCAATCCTTCCCCTATTTCATAATGTTTCTGTGCACACAATTCACATTATAGTTGCTGATGAAAGCAACAGTTCCTTATTGCTCTCAAAGGAAAAAATAATATTCCAACACAGCAATGATTTTAGAAGAGGAAGAGAAGCATAACTGGCCAACTTCCTCTAACTATATGCACCGAAAGTGGCTAGTTGTGGTGTTGCTGCTGCCTCAGCAGCATCAGTAGGGTTGGTGGAACAGTAGCTATCATTGTACCACCATCTGTCTCATGTCAGTCATATGTAGCAACCTAATAACTCCTTTGACAACTCAGCAGCAGGAATTACACTACTAGCAAATACCAGAATGTTACTAGTGGCATGTGCCACCACCTGGCATCTAGCTCTGATTACACTAGGCCAGTACAATACAATTTTTCAGTGCTTGTTTTTGGAAGCCTGAGGAATACATTTCTTTCAGATATTGGTTTTGTCAAGTCCAAGTTTTAGCACATAATATTTAGTGGCTCCAAGAAAGCGAACAGAATGTACATACCCTTAAAGTGATTAAACGCCTCTGAGTTTAGCGTAGCATATATAACCTCCAGGTTCCCCCAACAGCCCCAAATCACAAACAGTGGTATATAAAATGATCTGAGTTGCTTCAGCCATGCATCAATTCCAAGGCACTGGATAAAACCATTTCACATTTATCTGCAACCATTAAAATATACAGGAAGTACATGATATCGTAAAAACAGACTGGATACAGGACGGACCGATATTAATAAAAACTGAGTTATTTAAAAAAACAATAAACCATCCAGTATCCAGTCTGTTTTTACGATATTGTGTACTTCAGTGCCCATTGCTTGGTGTGGTCCAGTTGCGGGGAGGATCAGCAATCAGTCCCCACTGGCGTTCTCACCGGCTTTTGACAGTCCCAGGCCGGTGGGATCCTTTGACGTAAGTAACATCTGAGACTTACTATTTTAAGATTATGATTATATTTCCTGTGAAGCTCTCCTCCTGTGCATGTATTTTCTGGTTTATCCTTCAGTGCGTCCAGTGATTGAATGGTTAATGGAGTGATCAAGAGCTCCTACAAAGGCTATCTGTGTGGAGGCAGTGAGAATATCCTTCATAGGCTAATGTGCTACTTGTCAATCGAAAGTAGCTTTTGGGAAACGTGAGTGGCTTTTCTCTCTCCTTTTCAAGATTATCCTATTTTAACTTGTGATACACTATTATGCTCTCCCCCTTTTGTGTTTTTTTGGTTATTAAAATATACAGTTCATGAGGCATATGGAGAATTCACGACCATACAATCCACTGTCACAGAGTTACTCTTTTTGTTGATGCGTTTCACAACGCTTGATGATCATCATGATTAAGCATTGGAAAATGTGAAATGCATTGATGAAAAGAGTAACTCTGACAGTGGATTGGATGGTCATGAGTTCTCCATATGCCTCATGAACTGTGTAGATTTTAATGGTTCACAATAAATGTAGAATGGTTTTATTTGATGCCTTGGAGTCAATGCATGGCTTGAGCAACTGAGATAATGATATAAGACATTGATTTTTGCAAGCCTTAGGGCGGCAAACACATTTTTTTCAGAGATATCCTTGTTTGGAGCCCCCAATAAGTTTTTCCAAGTGTAGTCTTGCTATAGTATTTTCAACGTTTCACTTTCAGTAAACCTGCAAAACAATTATTTTCAAGGCTATTGTTTCAGTAAACCTGCCGCAATGCTACCATTATTTTTAAAGTGATAAATAAACTCTTACCCTTGTGAGCACAATCTTTCTAGTATAACTAATATTCCTATGGGTGTAAAGTTGATATGCTAGTAATGTGTGTGGCTTATTTTCCCAAATGTAGTATTTTTGTCATAACCAGGTTAAACTTTTATCTACTTCTTTATCTAAAAGAATATTCAGATTTTCCCTTATTCTGCAAATATCCCTTGTAGCCAGACGATCCGGATGGAATGGGAGCCATAGAGGTTCCACCACCAAGAGATCCAGAAGCTCTGGAAACCAAGCCTGTTGAGGCCAGTACAGAACAATCAGAATGACTGGGCAGTGCTCCAGTCGTAGCTTCCTGATCACCCTGACAAGGCATCCACTGATAGAGCCAGCGGGTCCACCCAGCGTGAGAAGAACGTTGGAACCTTCCTGTTGTGTCTGTTGCCATCAGGTCAATGCACTGAACACCCCACTGCTGGACAATGAGGTCGAACACCTCCTGATGAAGTTCCCGCTCTCTGCTGTCCACTGTGTGTTGACTGAGGAAGTCTGCCAGAACGTTGTCTATGCCAGGAATATGGACTGCGGAAATGGCAGGGACATGCTCCTCTGCCCAGGACAAAATAGCCTTGACATTTAGCCAAGCTGCAAGACTTCTTGTGCCACCTTGCTTGTTGATGTAAGCTACCACTGTGGCGTTGTCCGACTGGACCCTGACTGGGCAATCCTTCAGTTGACGCATCCAGTAGCGCAGGGCATGAAATAATGCGTGAAGCTCCAAGACATTGGACAAACAGCTACATCCCTATTCACCCACGCCGCAGCAAATGCAGGGTGCAGGGCAGAACCAGCCATTGCAAAAATGGCCTTGAGAGAAGTCTCAAGCTTTTTGTCAGTCCAGTCTTTCAGAGCAGATGCATGTGCCACATGCAAGGCTGTGGACTTAGAAAACCTGGAAACAGGGGCATCCACCTTAGGAGGATGAACCTACTGAGCTAGGGCTGCTTCAGAGAACAGGTAAAGCTTAGAAAATTTCCTAGAGACAGATGGTTTTCTGTCTGGAAACTTCTACTCCACAGACACCAATTGGTCAAGGGTGGGGTTAGGTGGAAAACAAATGGGGCCTAACAGGCTCCTGAAACACATCAGATGGGTCAGAGGACACCACCTGTACTAGGGGAATGTTCAGGGTGTTCAACACAGCCCTGATCTGGCCATCAGCCGTTGCAACAGGATCAGCCTCAAAGGGGTCCCCAAAAAACTGAGAGGAAGGGTCAGCAGAACAGTCTTCATCATCAGAGTCCGCCAATAATTCCTCCTCAGAGGAATCAGACACATCAGGTACACCCAGCAGTTTAAAAAAAGACAAAAGAGGGCGCCTGATGGTGCCTTATATCCTTATTATAGACACAATAGAGTATATTCAATTTGTTTTATACTCACAAATATGATGGCTATGAAAAGACTTATGTCCCTCCACAGCTAAACACGCCTACAGAGAAAGAACCCCTGTCTCTGCTCAGGGAACTGGGTACTGGAACGATGAATGTCACCACTATGCTGCTTTCATATTCCACAATTTATGTATTTATTAAAAAAATATATACTCCAAATACAATAAATGGAGAAATATTAAAATTATACTGAATAAAATCAATAATTGGTGAGCCCAAAATATCATATAACGTTTCGTGGTTCTAAGACCACTTCATCAGATTTAGCTCTAACTCCAACTTGATCATAAAAAAGCAACAATGCAGGTACCCATATTTAAACATTCCTTGTCCTATCACCATTAGAACTTACTTTTCAAAATAATTGTTCAAGACGTTCATATAGATCTCTGATTGGTCTTCCACACGACCACACTATTTAACCCATCTGTTTGCAATTAAACATTTACCTTAACTTGCTTGATATATTAAAAGACCGTTGTGACCCGAGTTTTCTTGAACGGAAGTATACATTGTGCACACATGCGCAGTAAACAAAGGACGCACGCACTTAAACTTCCTGGTGATATCTCTCCACCGTTGACAAACAATGTTACCGCACATCCGGATCTGTGTACGAGCCTAGCTCCGGTTCAGCTGACATGCGCACAAAAATATGCGTTCCAAACACACATGTGACATCCGGATGTGCGCAATGAACTTACCATGAGCTCTATGCGCACACGAATGTCACATGACTGAATATTTGTCGGTAGTCCGTATCGAAATATCCAACATTCACACATACGCTACAAACCATTCCAAATAACCACACGCTTACGCATCCCTCCTCACACCAAGTGACATGAACACAAAAAACACATCCATTAAACTATGTCACCACATCGCCCCCAAGAGCAACACCAACCCATTCGTCCTCACCAACCAAAACATCAAGACATGTCCAATCTTCAAACAACCACTCTACAAATCTATAAATAAACCTACACATAAAGTGTTATTTACCCCTCTGAACTGTGATGAATACAACTATATGTTCTCTTTGTGATAAACCTAAAAACCCCATGTTAAATGGTGTATTACCAAATAATCTAACTTAAATCTATTTAGCTAATATTAGATGTAAACCTCAATATTTAAATATCATAATTATTTTGCTCTTTTATCCATAATGTGAATATATTCTAATCATTAATAAGACTGTTATTTATAATCAATAATCCCAATTGAATGTGTGATTTTTATTTGTGCTCAATGTGATGATTAAACTATAATCCTCAACCTAACAACACAAAAAAAAAAAAAAAAAAAAAATTTATTTTTTATATTTTATTTTCAAATCACCATGACATTTCTATATTTTCATTTAAGCCTCTAGGACTCAACGTATCTAATCTATAGATTCAATAAGATTCACGCATGATGACTCTCTTGAGTCTGTTTGGTTTAGCAGAAGGACTAACCCATTCTATAGGGACTACTTTCAAACCCTTTGGATCACTATTATGCTTTTCCGCAAAATGTCGGGAAACACTATGCAACAAAAATGTTTTCTTTATATTACATCTATGTTGTCCAAACCTAGTTCTTAAACATTGTGTAGTGCGCCCGACATATTGCAGATTGCACTCACATGTCAAAAGGTAAACCACATACCGTGTAGCACACGTCATATATGTAGTGATCTCAAAATTTTCACCAGTAACCACTGAACCAAAGCTTTTTGCTTTGTTAACAATAAAAGGACACGTTAAACAACGATTAGACAAACATTTAAATGCCCCTGTTGTTATTAGATTTAAATTCTTCTCATTTGAAACATTTATACATCTTCTCATTGTACTATTAACCCCAATTTCAGTTTTGAATCTACTTGGCGCCGAGATGTTTTTTAAGGTTTTCGACCTCCTAAACGTGACCCTTGGATTTTTTGGGACTATATCCTTCAAAAGGACATCATTCCTTAAAACACTCCAATGTTTCGACATTATATTTCTTATCTCTTTAGCCTGAGAATTATAATTGGTGACAAAATTTGGAAACACTGTATATACATTCTGGCTTTTTACCTTATTTGTTGTAGATTCATAATTTTTAGCCTTTAAAAAAGAATCTTCCACTAATTCCTGAGGATAATTCTTCTCAAGAAATCTCTTCTTCAATATATCCGATTGCATATCATAATCATTCAATGTGGTACAGTTTCTTCTAATTCGTCGAAATTGACTATAAGGTATATTTCTGAGCCAAGGTTTGTGATGACAACTTTGAAAGTCTAAAAAACTATTAGAATCAACTGTTTTAAAGTGAGTACGTGTACAAACTATTTGTGATAATTCTCCCCTAAGTTCCAAATCAAGAAACTGCACCACATTGGATTCTATAGTGCTAGTAAACTCCATATTCCATGGATTATCATTCATGTAAGTAACAAATTGCTCGATGCCATCTTTTTCACCCCTCCACACAACCAAAATGTCGTCTATATATCTGCGATAGAGCACCAAGTTCGCGCCAAAAGGACAATTATGATGGATCTTAAAATGTTCAAAATAACCCATGAAAAGGTTAGCATAACTTGGCGCGAACTTGGTGCCCATCGAAGTACCCTTCACTTGAAGGTATATCTGGTTGTTAAACTCAAAAAAGTTGTGTGAAAGGGTGAAGTCAATGGCCCGAACAATAAAATCAACCTGAGCCAGGGGCATGAGTGGATCTTCCATCAGGAAAAACCTTGCGGCTTCTAAACCTCCCTGATGTGGCATATTAGAATACAAACCCACAACATCAAGGGTCACCCAATAGAAATCACTCTCCCACCTGAAATCACCTAACAGAGATAGAACATGAGAGGTGTCTCGAAGATATGATTTTAATCCCAAAACTCTCCTCTGGAGATGAAAATCAACATAAGCTGAAAGGTTCGCAGTCAATGATCCAATCCCAGAGATAATGGGTCTGCCTGGAGGCTCGGAGAGAGACTTATGTATCTTGGGAAGATGGTAATATATCGCCATTTGGGGATTAGGTTGGAATATAAAATCTCTCTCCGAAACTCCAAGCAGACCTACATCCACCGCTTCATCTAACAACTCCTTAAGTTCTTTCCAAAAAATGGTGGTAGGATCCCTATCAAGAGGTCTATAATATACATCATTGGACAAGATATTATAAGCTTCCTTGAGATAATCAGCTCTATCTTGGATTACCACACCTCCTCCTTTATCTGCAGACTTGATCACTATCTGCGAATTTTCCCTCAAGCTTTTCACTGCCCTTCTTTCTTCCAAAGTTAGATTATTAGATTTCTCAAACTGCTTCATAGTTAACTTTCTAAAATCATCCATCACCACCATCTGAAAGACACTCACATGATCTCCCTTAAATTCTATAGGAAAAAATGTTGATTGTAATTTCAAACCGGAGGGAACAGGACTCTCCAAAATAAAGTTAGTCATATCTTCTAAAAAAGTATCATCATCAACACTATCAGTCAAATGATCCATTCCAATGGAAGTGCAATATCCACCCTCAAAATTCTTCTGAGCAAAATATCGTTTGAGTGTCAATTTTCGTGTAAACTTTTGCAAATCCACAAATAGATCATACATATTGGGGCCTGAAGTGGGACAAAATGACAACCCCTTCTCTAAAACTCTAATCTCAACAGGTGTCAACGTACAACTAGAAAGATTAAACACATTATTTAGTTTTGATCCGTTCGAGTTTTTTTTGGTTGAGAAACCTCTACCTCTACCTCTTCTTCCTCTGTGTTTCCTCTTTTGGAGACATTTTCTTCTCTCAGAGGTAAATATCGATTTTGAAGTCGCCACCATGGACTTGGTGGATTCTGAGTATTTATTCTGGTCCCCAAAAAGGAGTCACAGCAGGAGTTATTACCTCTTTTACACCCCTAGAAGATCCTGTTGAAGTACCCTCTTCTGGATCCATGTAACATGAACTCAAATCTATCAATTCTTCAGAACAACCATTTGTGATTTTAATATCCACTTTATTTTGTGGATTGATATTTACTCCCTCACGAATAGTTTTAGAATTAGCATCTTTTTTAGGCAAAACCTCTACCTTTTTAATTGTATTTCTCTTATCTTTATACATATGTTTATTTTCTCTACTTTGGGATCGCTTCGCATCATCATGTGAAACCTTACCACTCGAGATCTTATTTGTTTCAGAACGTCTTGACCAATTTCTAACACATTTGTTCTTATAATCAAACTCATCTCTAGATAATTTCTTCTTTTTCCTCTCTACAATGTCATTTTGATATTTAGAGATGCTGTTGTTCACTTGTTCCTCCAATCTCACGCTCTCTCCCATGTGTTTATATTTATCAAGCTCTTGATTCTTAATATCAATCTTCTGATTTATCTCCAACAGCTGTGCTTCTCTATATTCTATCAGGAGATGCATGAGGTTAAAGGAGCAAGCATCCAAAGCATCATACCATCTATCCGTGAAGCTCCTATCCGGAAACGTGGGATTTAGCATGAATCTAAGTCCCCTAGGGATAATTTGTTTTTCAAGGTATTTCTTTAGAAGCATGATGTCCCACCAATGTCTACATTCATCTTTAAGGAGGGACTCAAGCTCTCTAAAAACACCCCGAATATTGGGTCTAGACTCATTGATGTTATTATTTTTCACATTCAAATTATCAGAAAAGAGCTCCTCGGACAACTGGCTCCGAACTGCAATTCTATCTTTATAACCAAACATGACTTTTAAATTACTATAATAAGATAGAAAAAAAAAAAAAGAAAAAAAAAAGACACACTAATGTAGATTCAAAAGAAAGTTCTTAGGGAAGTCCACAATATATGCAAGTCCACTCTCAAGGGCCGCTCTTCCACAATACAAGGAAAATCCAGGTGAAAACTGTAGCAAAGATAAAAAACAGTAGGCGCTCCTAGTGCAAAAACTTCAGGAATCAACCCACACTTTCCCTTTTAAGTTATACTCACAATATAGATTGGTCAACTCAACAAATATATGCTAGTTGACACATACACACAGGGGATATATTTTCACGCCGTCCACTATACAGCAATATAATTCTTCACCACCAGGCTGCTCCTCAAAACCACTCCAAGAGCACGTAGCACATGTAAAAAAAGACAAAAGAGGGCGCCTGATGGTGCCTTATATCCTTATTATAGACACAATAGAGTATATTCAATTTGTTTTATACTCACAAATATGATGGCTATGAAAAGACTTATGTCCCTCCACAGCTAAACACGCCTACAGAGAAAGAACCCCTGTCTCTGCTCAGGGAACTGGGTACTGGAACGATGAATGCCACCACTATGCTGCTTTCATATTCCACAATTTATGTATTTATTAAAAAAATATATACTCCAAATACAATAAATGGAGAAATATTAAAATTATACTGAATAAAATCAATAATTGGTGAGCCCAAAATATCATATAACGTTTCATGGTTCTAAGACCACTTCATCAGATTTAGCACTAACTCCAACTTGATCATAAAAAAGCAACAATGCAGGTACCCATATTTAAACATTACTTGTCCTATCACCATTAGAACTTACTTTTCAAAATAATTGGTCAAGACGTTCCTATAGATCTCTGATTGGTCTTCCACACGACCACACTATTTAACCCATCTGTTTGCAATTAAACATTTACCTTAACTTGCTTGATATATTAAAAGACCGTTGTGACCCGAGTTTTCTTGAACGGAAGTATACATTGTGCACACATGCGCAGTAAACAAAGGACGCACGCACTTAAACTTCCTGGTGATATCTCTCCACCGTTGACAAACAATGTTACCTCACATCCGGATCTGTGTATGAGCTTAGCTCCGGTTCAGCTGACATGCGCACAAAAATCTGCGTTCCAAACACACATGTGACATCCGGGCGTGCGCAATGAACTTACCATGAGTTCTATGCGCACGCGAATGTCACATGACTGAAAATTTGTCGGTAGTCCGTATCGAAATATCCAATATTCACGCATACTCTACAAACCATTCCAAATAGCCACACGCTTACGCATCCCTCCTCACACCAAGTGACATGAACACAAAAAACACATCCATTAAACTATGTCACCACATCGCCCCCAAGAGCAACACCAACCCATTCGTCCTCACCAACCAAAACATCAAGACATGTCCAATCTTCAAACAACCACTCTACAAATCTATAAATAAACCTACACATAAAGTGTTATTTACCCCTCTGAACTGTGATGAATACAACTATATGTTCTCTTTGTGATAAACCTAAAAACCCCATGTATATAAAAAATATTTTTTTTTTTTTTTTTTTTTGTGTTGTTAGGTTGAGGATTATAGTTTAATCATCACATTGAGCACAAATAAAAATCACACATTCAATTGGGATTATTGATTATAAATAACAGTCTTATTAATGATTAGAATATATTCACATTATGGATAAAAGAGCAAAATAATTATGATATTTAAATATTGAGGTTTACATCTAATATTAGCTAAATAGATTTAAGTTAGATTATTTGGTAATACACCATTTAACATGGGGTTTTTAGGTTTATCACAAAGAGAACATATAGTTGTATTCATCACAGTTCAGAGGGGTAAATAACACTTTATGTGTAGGTTTATTTATAGATTTGTAGAGTGGTTGTTTGAAGATTGGACATGTCTTGATGTTTTGGTTGGTGAGGACGAATGGGTTGGTGTTGCTCTTGGGGGCGATGTGGTGACATAGTTTAATGGATGTGTTTTTTGTGTTCATGTCACTTGGAGTGAGGAGGGATGCGTAAGCGTGTGGTTATTTGGAATGGTTTGTAGCGTATGTGTGAATGTTGGATATTTCGATACGGACTACCGACAAATTTTCAGTCATGTGACATTCGCGTGCGCATAGAGCTCATGGTAAGTTCATTGCGCACGTCCGGATGTCACATGTGTGTTTGGAACGCAGATTTTTGTGTGCATGTCAGCTGAACCGGAGCTAGGCTCGTACACAGATCCGGATGTGAGGTAACATTGTTTGTCAACGGTGGAGAGATATCACCAGGAAGTTTAAGTGCGTGCGTCCTTTGTTTACTGCGCATGTGTGCACAATGTATACTTCCGTTCAAGAAAACTCGTGTCACAACGGTCTTTTAATATATCAAGCAAGTTAAGGTAAATGTTTAATTGCAAACAGATGGGTTAAATAGTGTGGTCGTGTGGAAGACCAATCAGAGATCTATAGGAACGTCTTGACCAATTATTTTGAAAAGTAAGTTCTAATGGTGATAGGACAAGGAATGTTTAAATATGGGTACCTGCATTGTTGCTTTTTTATGATCAAGTTGCAGTTAGAGCTAAATCTGATGAAGTGGTCTTAGAACCACGAAACGTTATATGATATTTTGGGCTCACCAATTATTGATTTTATTCAGTATAATTTTAATATTTCTCCATTTATTGTATTTGGAGTATATATTTTTTTAATAAATACATAAATTGTGGAATATGAAAGCAGCATAGTGGTGACATTCATCGTTCCAGTACCCAGTTCCCTGAGCAGAGACAGGGGTTCTTTCTCTGTAGGCGTGTTTAGCTGTGGAGGGACATAAGTCTTTTCATAGCCATCATATTTGTGAGTATAAAACAAATTGAATATACTCTATTGTGTCTATAATAAGGATATAAGGCACCATCAGGCGCCCTCTTTTGTCTTTTTTTACATGTGCTACGTGCTCTTGGAGTGGTTTTGAGGAGCAGCCTGGTGGTGAAGAATTATATTGCTGTATAGGGGACGGCGTAAAAATATGTCCCCTGTGTGTATGTGTCAACTAGCATATATTTGTTGAGTTGACCAATCTATATTGCGAGTATAACTTAAAAGGGAAAGTGTGGGTTGATTCCTGAAGTTTTTGCACTAGGAGCGCCTTCTGTTTTTTATCTTTACCCAGCACTTTAGGCAGGGAAGATCTGATAGGGGTGGGGGCCTGCCACGAGTGGAAGACCCCCTGCAAGGTGGATGGAAGGAGTTGTAAGGTAGACCAGAGGTCCCTGGTAGTAGCCTTAAACTCTTGCATCCAAACTGGCTCTACTGCATGGCTGGAGGTCCCTGCAGGTGACTCAGGGGCAGCAGAGCGTGCTGGGCAAATGTGACCTGAGTATTCTCTAGGTAACCCTGAGTGACATGAGGAGCAATGAGCAATGGGGGACACAGACGCCCCAGTGTCCTTAGTTTTAGGCCTAGCCCCATGGTCTAACGGAATAGACATTCTCACTGAGTCAAACGGACAAAGTAACAGAAACACCCAAAAAACAGTGTGCATGATAATTAAATCACCCCAAAAATGCTAAAATAGACTTATCTGGTAGGCGAAGGGTTAAACTGCTGAGACGAGAAGGAGAGCCCAAGCCCTTGAGCGCACATTTCTGATTGACTCCCGCCAAGGCAGCCATCTTGTGCCTTCTCTGAGTGAGAAGGCACAAAATAGCTGCCGCGGCGGGAGTCAATCAGAAACGAGCGCTCATGGGAATTGTAAAGTACCCCAACAGTGCCCGAAGCCCCCTGAGCCCCCCAACATTCCCAGAACATTGACCGGATAACAGAGCAAGGGCAGACCAACCAAATAAGCCATCTCTGACCTCGCTACGTGGAGTGGTTGCAGAGATATGTCCCAAACTGTAAAGTCCCATAGGAGTGAATGGAGCAATGGCATCTATGCGGTAAACGCACGCCTTAAAGTCGCGGAACACAAATATTACAGAGTGAATACCAAAATGTAAAACCACTCCAAGAGCTCCTAGAACATGTCAGTAGAGCCATTAAACACTGAGCCCAATAGGGAAAGTGTCCACAACCCCCCAAGAGATGCTAAACCAGCAGCAAAAGGGTTAAGTTACTACCTAAACATGCTCCAAACACCACACAGACATACAGATGAACCCAATGAGTGCATGAGTATGTAATATTAACTCCAAATGAGACCCCTGTGTGGAGGGGAAGCATGGGACATGTGAACCTCAGCACTCAAAGGGTGCTAAATTTTCAACATGTCTTCTTCTATCTTCAGATTACCATATATCAAGAAGAAGCCTCAGTGAGCGACTCCTGAGGAAAGAACTTGCAGCCAAGATTTTCCTCCCAGGGCTTAGGTCCACAAAAGCACCTGGTAAACTGAGCTATCCACATTTGGGTGATAGGAATTGTCAGTGATGGTAATCCGCCTAATGGTGGTATCCCTTATCTAATAGAAAAATAATAAAAAAGATAAAACTATAGCAGAACTGTTCTCTTGCCTTGTGTACTGACCAAGGAACACATCTCACTGGATGGGGATTGGCTAGCTGCAAGCTAAGGAGAGGAGGTAGGCTCCACCCAGCAGTCACTTCTCAGAATTGTTCCTGCCTACTAAAAGAAGATGATCGCCTACCCCGAAAGTTACCAGTAACCTGTATTGGACAACAGAGAACAATTTTGAATTGTTTAAGCGCTTTCATTTTTAATTGCTAAACATTATGACTATGTTTGCATGGGACTTTTCTCATAGGTGACTATCTCATCACATGTCACAGGGATGCAGCTGCATAGGTTGCAGTGGGTGAAGTTGTACTGGGGTCCAGCATCCAAGAGGGGCCATTGGTTCTGCACTATTCTGCAACTTCTTACAACCACTTATATTCAGACAAGTTTCCTACCAGACATAGCCAATGCCAGCCAGCAAGATAAGAATAGACATTACCCTTTTCTTTGTTAGTAACAATGAGGTTTCCAATGCATTGGGCAGCGCTGAAACTAAAATAGTTGACTGTAAGCTTGTGGTCATTATGCAGCAGAGTCCTGGCACTGCAGAGAAATAGTTTTTCTGCTCTGTCTATACCAGTTACACGAAGATCTTTGGAGATCATCACTGGGGAACTGCACCCTGGGTCTCTGTCAGTGTATAATACAAATGTGTTCCAGGACTATATATAATGTCTATATTGGGCCATTATTAAACCTGCAGGTCATGGAGGGGGTGGAAGTCCTAGCCTCAGATTTCTCCCCAGGGCCCAGTTAGTTCTGCTGATGTTCTTTAAGGCACATGCACATCTGTAATATGGCTTTTGGTGGCCTTGACAAATATTGTAGGCAGCAATGTTTTCCATGCAGAATTATATCTGTTGTTTACTTTGAAATAAAAGGGATTGTGAGAGAAAAAATAACCTTGCTACTTTATCACAATAAAAACTCAAAAATGAAACATTTTCGCTTCTAACAAATTAATTGCTACAATAATAATAAGTTGCCCATTTGAACACAGCCTAAAACTTTGTTAGCTAGAGATACACTATTGGCTCCCAGACTATAGTGCCCACATATTTAAGACAGGTTATGAAGCAGGGTGTGATAAAGGGAGACACTCTACAATGAGAAAAACTTTCTAATATCTGGGCAGGTTGTGCACTAAGGTATGATAAGGAGATGCATTCTCTATATCAGTGGAGAAGCCAAGTCCTATCTTGTTTTGTGGAGCCTATGCCAGACTGAGAGATCTTCGTGCAGGTGTAGTCAGTTTTTGGTGCACCAGCTGTTGGAGACTACAACTGTCATCATCCCAACCAGCTGGGGGTTTTAGTCCCAAACATCTGGAGGTCTGACAATTGATTATTACAATGTCTTAGAGCACAGGCTTCACAGAATAGCATAAGAATTTGGAGAGTTTATCACAATTGAGAAATCATCTTCTCTTTACCTCTTTATAATGCCTTAGTGTATAATCCCCCGATTATTTTATGGAGCCTCTTTTCCAAACTGGATGAAAACTTAGATAGGGATGGTAATATATATTTAATAGTACTCACTTGAAATGGGGTACCTTGGCGAGGTAAACATACTTTGGCCAAATTGTGCGACAAAACCCTCATTTTTTTAAAACATTATTAACACAGTAGTATTGTATATGCTTTTATACAGGATTTTCATTTGGGTCACGTGTATGGAGGATCGCAGGTATGTTATTCTGTCTTGGCTTTTGCTTTAGGTTTTTTTCTAACTTGGGGGCTTGGTGAATCCCCTTTCTCCTTGCTACTCTCCATAACTTACTCAACTGAGTTCATATTTTGAATCTATATATTATATGTAAACATTGTCGTATGCAAGCACTATGAGGTTTTTTTCTTCTTGACTAGTACATCATCTGGGAAGTATATGGAGGGAGAGTTCTCTAAGGTGAAAATCCTTCTATATGTATTAGGTTGGCTTGTCTTCAAGCTAACTAGTAAGTATGTGCAACTATTCACAACATACACACACAAACAGATATATTTTACACACTGTTCCCTTGGACACTAGACCGTTTTCTACTGTATTGCTTCAAAATGGGTCAGAGACCTCTCTTGCACCCAAATAGGTAAAGTGTTAGAAATATAAAGGAGATAATAAGGAGAATTTTTTTAAAGTTTTTCAATAAAGTTTTACAGCAAGTACAATATGTATTCAGTTTAACACCTTGGTTAATAGAAACATATCCAACACATTGGAAGTAATCCATTGAAAATGCCTATAGCGGTAGTTACCAAACCTATCCTCACACCATGAGCTTCATTATATAAGGGCATTAAAACAGCCGTTAAGGCTAAAACAAGTAACGACCGGAAAAATAATGTGAGGATAGTGTGAGAGGCAGGAAAAATCAAAGGAAACTAGCTAATGCTCGATGTTTGACGCAGTGTCAAATGAAGAGTTTGAGCTAGTTTCATTACCACCCTCCTAAACACCAGCAACACTAGTACTATAAGTAACCCTGCCCCTCCCCATCCACTACACCTAACACTACAAATACAATACCCTCCACCAGAAGTAACACTTATCTATGCGCATATTCCCTCACCGTGTTTCACAAGTAAATCACATATCTTGGTGTCAGAGGTCCAGACATGTCCTTAACACCCTGGTACTCCAGCATCTAGCTGGAGGGGTGACATTATGTGCATACATCACGCCCCCAGCTAGATGCTGATTGGCTGGGAGGGGAGGTTACTCTAAGGCACATTCCATGTAATGTGTGTAACCCCAAATCCAAGCCGGTACAAGCATGGAAAAGAATTAGAGCAGGAACTGGCCATATAAAAGCCAATCCCTGTTCATTTTTTATCACTCTGGTTTGGGCATTAGCCCAAGCAGGACTAAGGGGGGATTTTTTTTTAATTTTTATTAGATGAGTAAGCAAAGGTAGTGGTGTACTAGTTTTATTATTATTATTTCTGATTTTAGCTTTGACTAAGCTGCTGGAGGACCAGAGCATTGAGGACACCACTAGACCTCTGATATCAAGGTAAATTATTATGTGTGAAACATGTGAGGAGGGCATATATAAGTGTTAGGTCTAGGGACGGGACTTAAAAATGCATTGCATACCCCTCTGACACTCAAAGGGTTATTTTAATTTTAGTGCTGATAGTGTTTGAGAGGGTGAGGAGTTATGCAATGTTTTTAGAAATTTGGATGAATTAATATAGGCAGGGAGGCTTTAGCACCTATATCAATTCATCTGTGGATTACTAGCGTACAGATACCCAGTTGCATAAAAGGGTGTGCATTTTCACTGCTGTTTTATTGTTCAGCGATAGATTCAATGCACATGTTTTATAGGTGCAGAATTATGGCAGAAAATGTATCCACTTGAAGTGCATTAAAAGCCACAGCATACAATAGAATTACAAATGGTATGTGCTGTTTAATTGATTTTTATGGGGGTAATCTAGCGAACGTCATCCATTTTTCACTGGCCACAAACTCAGACTTGAAAGTAACTCTGCCATCTTTAGTTTTCTAGTGGCCCTAACAGAATCATGTCCCTCATGTTTAGGATTTCCCTGCTTGAGATCAAGTGAGTTAATTAAATGACTGAACCTGCGATTAACTCACCTGTCCAGAAACAGGGAAATCCTAAAGACGTGGCTTATTGAGAGTTCCTGAGGAAAGGGATATAGCATCCATGGGGTTAAAGGACATTTTAACTCTTTGTTATACCTTTAAAAACTATATTTTACATTTGTTTAAAAAGAAGAGGAAGTTAACACACTCACTGATAACTGCTTAATGAGGGCCTTGACCCCTTAAGGACCAGTGGACCTGGTATTTTTACCCTAAAGGACTGCATAGACTAAATTTGGGGAACCAGCACACGTGTGAGATAACATGTACTGGCTCGCAGAAAGAGATAATGAAACTGACTGACTTGAAGCAGTCAGTTTTACACTCCCGTAGTGATCACAGTGCACCCACAGGAGTGTTTTCATCAAAAAAAGTCATGACGTGCCAGGACAGACACTCCAGATGGCCCTGGTACATCACTGGTCCTTAAGGGGTTAACCCTTTGAGTGCCAGAGGGGTATGGAATACATTGCAAAGCACTCAAAGGGTTAAAAAACCAAAGACCTTAGTTTTGCAATACATTGGAGATATCTGTCGAATTCAATGACTCAAAAGCTCAATTTAAATAACTGGGGACTTAGCACATTTGTATGTGTCCCCCTATAGCATGTTTGGGGCTGGATTCTATTGCAGGTGCTAATTTTATCACTGCTTTTATCTCCAGGTTTCCCCATAGACTTCAATAGGAATATATTTGAAAAAACGTGTGGGAACATTTATCACCTGCAATAGAATTCAGCCCTTGGTTTGGTTCACAGTTTCTCATGTTTAGCTTCCTGAGCATGGATCCAAGGTCTGCATGATATTTATCATCATAAGCCCATTAAATGCAACACTTGTGTCAAAGCATTAGAATTAGTGCAGCAATCTGAATAGATTTCATTAGAAGCTTCTTCATTAAATTTATCGGAAAATCTAATTTCCTTTTTCTTACACAATGGAAGAAAAGGGAAATGTAATCACTTATAGTGACAATCCCATTATAATTATAAGCACAACACTTCAATTAAATAATAAATAAATAAAAAAACAACCTTGCAGTTTTATAATCCAATTTACAAGGCATCTGTGGCCCCTTGTAATGGATGTATTAGGTTTGTGTTTTTTTTTTCAGACTTCTAGATCATTTAGTTAGTGGAAAATCCTTAAAACTAATAAATGAAGATTGACAGGTGGATCTTTGATATAATGGAATGTAGAACAATTAATGGTTTCCTTGCTTAATTATTTGTCCAGATTGCCCTGTTTGTCCTTGAGGAGTACAGTTTGGATATCCCTTGGCATTATGTACTGTATTTGTTTACGTGCATTTGTGTTCTAAATGGCAAATTCTTTTTTAAACGTTTTTCAGTCAGCATTTGTTTGCATCTTAAATTAGGTGGTAATATTTAAAGGGATAGTAATGTTTCAAAATAAAACCAACTCTAATTAATCATCATAGTATTTGGACTTTGGAGAGTGTTATTTCAATTCTGTCAGAGTTGTAGTTCAATAGTAATTCAATGACAAAGTATCCCCCTCCCGCCCCTTTTACTGATGTAACACTGCTCAGCCAGAGCAGAAGGGAGGTGCCCAGGTAGACTGCAGAGAGGGACAATCTTCAATTAAGATAAGGGAAAAATCTGAAAAACTTGTCAAGGGGGCACGGCGTTCATTGTTCTCATAGGAAGAAGATTGTCCCCTTCTGTTATCTGTCTGTTCTTACAGCCAGATTCCACATCTGAGAAGAGATGGCTTACACTAGGTAAAAGGGGCTGGAAGGGAAACTTTGCTTGTGAATGTCTCTCAAACCATAAATATTTGAGAGATAAGACTTATATCGTTCTTCATGTTTTTTTAATGTCTACAAAATAAAATAAAGATAAAACAAAGTATTACTATCCCTTTAAGGTGCTATATAAGTATACACGGGATGAGTTATAAACTAAAATTTTTATATAATACTTGATTACACAGCGGAGAGAATGTACAAATTTGCAGGTGCAGCTCATTTTCCATGCCTGTGTGTTAGCCTAAAAATTATATGACTAAGGGGTAGATTTAAAGGCAGGCGTTAAACTAGCCACTAAGTAAAAAGGGCACATTGGCCGCAAATAACACGAGTTATGGCGGATTTAAAAGTAAGTCTACAAGAATAGCTAAGGAGCGTAGGCACAACAATAACACGTAACACAAAAACCTGCATCGCACCTGTTTTCGCATCACCATGCGTCTAAATCACCCGTTAAAACATAACAAGCCAAACTGTAACATAACTGCTGGCGTTGTCTACCAACCCTGAGAGATGCACAAACAAAATTCAACTCTACAGCCAATCCCAAGGCCCCGAAGTATCAAAAATGTTCAGATACACCTATATATACACAAAAATAACTGTCACACCTTGTCTGTGTTTCAAGTTTTGGTGAGCTAGATCACAGGACCCAGGAGCGGAGTATAGCATTTAGAGAGAGGGAGAGAAAGAGAGAAGCTTACAGAGGAGTAAGGTAGAAGGATTTTGGAGAGGAGAGAATTACATTTAAATAGACACATAGCACACTTTTGCACATAGCACATACACCCATACAAACACAAGCACTCACACATACATACACAGTCTTTTTTTTCACAACACTTTACACATTTCTTAAATTTTATTTTTAGTGTAAATCTGTGAGTGAAAGAATGTGACAGAGAGTGAGTGGGATCGAGTGTGTCTGTGAGGGCCTGTGGGAGTGCCTGGGTGTGAGTGGGTGAATGATGGCCAGGAGAGGAGGACAGGAGAAAGGGATGGAGAGAGTAGTGGAGGAGGAGGAAGGTCAGGAGGGCATCCCTGAGCAGAGTAAGGGTGGGAGAGGGAGATCCGCAGGGTGTAGGGGGAGCCAGCCCAGAAGAGCAGGCACTCGGAGGGCAGAGACAGGACCTGCAGTGTGACAAGGGGTACCTGCTGGGGACCACCATACACAGGCAGGGGCAGTGAAGGCAGGACACTCTGGTTCAGACTCTTCGCAGGCCGGAGTTGAGGTGGAGAGAATCAGGGATCCCTGCTACTCTGAAGAGGAGAACAGGGCTCTCGTGGAGGCTGTCCTGGAGAGGGAGAGCATCCTCTACCCGAGGGAGAAGGTCCCTGGCCTGTCAGCGAGGAGGAGGACCGCTTGGAACCAGATCTGCAGCTGGGTGAACACAGTGGCCAGATGCAGACAGAATGTGGAGTCCATCAAGAAAAGATGGGGCTACTGCCGGAGGGTGGTGAAGAACAAGTTGGCTGAAATCTTCACGCAGTCCCGAGGCACCGGAGGTGAGCCACCTGTCCCTATCATCTTCTGCGGATGGGAGGAGATGGTGTGGCAGACCATGTCCTCCACACTGAGGGGGTCCCTGGAGGATCAGACACTGGGGAACAAAGGAGCCTCCACACTATCGGTAAGTAAAACGAAACAAAGTATATCTCAGTGCACAACCTAAGTCAGTATATTTCAATATAAGATATGTCAGTGGAGCTGCCTCTGTAATTATCTGCTATCACAGACACAATATACAAATAAAACCAATCTCCCTCAGAGCTCCAAAAGACCTAATTCTATAGGGCAGTATAGCTCATAAATCTGCTCCCATCTGATAACAAAATTCACAGAGAATTATAGATTCAATTAAATATAATAACACCCATAACCATACCTGGGAACTCTCCGGATTTGCCCCGGAGACTCCGGTTCTGACAGAGATTTACCGGGTCTCCGGGGCAGAGGCTGATTACTCCGGATGTGGGGAGTTTCTATTGAAACTCTACCCACTTACACTCTTTCTCCAGCTGTTCCTCCGTCCCCAGACTTCTGTGTGACATTTTTAACTCTTTGAGTGCCAGAGTAGTATGGAATGCATTGCTTTGCAATGCATTCCGTACCACTCTGAAACTCAAAGGGTTAAGCACCCCCCCGTGTCAAGCCCCGCCCCTTTTTGACGCGATTAGCGTCGTTTTTGTCACCTCCTGCTGAACAGAGGACTCCCCTCCGGGTAGCCCTCAGCTGGAAGTTCCCAGGTATGCCCATAACTACTAGTTGTAATATGATCGTATTATTAATAAGCGTTCAATCTGTACTCCTCCCTTTCTCCAAAATAGATAGGGAAAAGGGAAGAAAATCTTTATACAGATCAATCTTTAATGTTTATCTTAAAATATAGATGTACACTCACATAGGATTTCCAATATTTTGTTGTAGTCTCAGATGTTGAGATTGAAGAATTCCGTGTTCAATCGTGCTTATTCAGTGTGTAGATTCAATTTGTTCATAAAAGAAAGAAATACATAGAGTAATCTAGTTGCATCAAATAATTAAATCCAATATAGAACATAACAGTTCTTCCGTTAATAAAGAAATGATAACTCGTAAAGACACTTTCCAAAAGACCCTTTAGAGTTCAATTGGTAAAGCTTAACAGTTCGTCCACCCATACACAAATTGATGGTTTTAAAATATTTTCTTTTTTCAAAAGACTCTTAAACAGAGCAGAATCTCACTCACTTCAGTGTGACAGTGCTTGAACGACACACAGTCAGACAAGCTAATTGCATATATGGGATTGGTATAGGTTGCCCGCACTCAACCTCAATGGACCACAATTCCCGATATCCTCACCATGTATGTGAACTGAAAGTGTACTCACAGTAATAGTTCTGCCTGGGAAGACAGAATAGCTCTTCCAGGACTTAGAAGGTGTGTGAGGGATTGTTTCAAACCGCCCTCACTCGGTCACCTCTCGGTCTGGATGCGAAGTCCGTATGGAGTCCTGGGTGTCGTTTCTCTATATGCTGCTTAATTTTGATTCCCTCACATATATAATGTATCCAGGAACCAGTATATAAATATTGTAAAAACTCTTACAGAGATATAAATATGAGAGGCTCAATTATAATAATTATGATTATGCGGTTTTATTGTAATATAGCTAAAACACAAATATAATACTTCTATATATATATATATATAAGGTTTCACCTTCAAATGGCGGGAATTGAATTTTAAATCCCTGTCAATCATGATTAGTCCAGTACAGAGTCAAAGTAAGTCCGTTAACTCTCCTCTGTACCCAATCATGGTTAATGCCATTTAGATAAGACAGTTGTTAAAGGGAATATTAACCCTTCATCTGCCAAAACACAATAAACATATTGCAACACATAATAAAACATAAATACTCATAATGCTATATATTTACATGCAATATCTATACTTATTATGTACTATTGAATGCTAACATTACAATATAAAAACAAATAAATCATCACATGTTAAATGGCATAAATCTTGCTTTCAATTTATAATACACTCTATTTCCAGCATCATATTATTAAAGCATCTTCATATTTAACAATTCATATCTTCAAACCTTTATTTATTCTTTTAAAAAACAATTTAAGTCTATTCCAATAGTTAGTCCCTTAGGTATAAGCGTTTTTAGTTTATAGATCCACTCAGTTTCTATTTTAGATACCTTATTCAGGGTATTACCACCTCTCCAGTTTGGATCTATTTTATCTATAGCCGTAAATATTAATCCTGAAGGATCTTTATTGTGTGAGTTCTTGAAATGGTCTGATACACTATGTGTGTAGACTCCTTTTTCTATATTCCTCATATGTTCTCTTATCCTAATGTTAATACTTCTTGCTGTTCTACCTACATACTGTTTTCCACAGGACATTCAATAAGGTAGACTATATTTTTACTTTTACAGTTAATAAAATGTTTTGTATTAAAAGTTTCTCCTGTTTGATTAGATTTAAAATAGTTAATAAAACGTCTGCTATCTTTACTAGTCCTACATGTAATACAACTACCACATTTATAGAATCCTTTAAGATCTTGTTGGAAATAGGATTTTTTGGGTCCGATATGATTTACAAAGCTGGGCACTAATTCTTGTTTTAGGTTTTTACACTTTCTAAAAACAATACTGGGCTTATCGTGTAAATATTCTCTAAAATCTGTATCTTTTAAAAGAATTGGCCCGTATTTCTTCATGATCTTATTTACCTCCATATAATCAGCGCTATATTGAGTTATACATTTTATTCCTTCATGTTTCATGTGTTGATTCCTTCTTCTATTATTTCTTTCAATGTTCTGTAATCCTAAAACTTCTGCTTTCGCATTCTTCAGGATATGTTCTTGATATCCTTTCTGTAAAAACAATTGTGCAGTTTCGGCAATCTGCTGAGCACAAACATTATCATCTGTGCAGTTGCACCTGATCCTTCCAAATTCTCCTCTTGGTATATTACGCATCCAGGGCTTATAATGGCAATTACTTGGTACTATATAGCCATTTGTATCTGTAGATTTCTTGTATGTACAAGTTTTTAATTGTCCATTGTCAATATAAATTTTTAAATCTAAAAAATTTACTGATTCTTTACTATAAACTGAGGCCATAATCATTATCATTAATAAACGGCAAGAACAAAAGTAAGGATTCTTCATTTCCTTCCCAGATAAATAGACAATCATCTATGTAGCGTTTCCAATTTACTACACCAGAGTTTTCAATTCTCTTTTGGTCAATGAAAATACTCTCCCACATTCACATATAGATGTTAGATAACGGTGAGCAAATTTACTCCCCATTTCTGTCCCAGTGAGCTGCAGGTAGTATTCCCCTTCCACCCAGAAATAATTTTTCTTGTCATATTTTGCCATGAGGTTCCTTCTCTCAAATCTTGTAAATTCCTCAAGCTTACTCTTTGTGAACCCTGGTCCTGGTACAAAAAAGAAGTCGCTGGACCCGGGTACATTTCCTCCCGAATATACCTTAATGGCTAAAACCTATTATCTAACTGATAATACTGTCTATTAGGAGTTCTGTAGTCATTATAATTATGTTCCGGTCTCCTAGATATTCTCTATTATGATAATGGTTTTGTACATTTTGATATTCATAATTCCTAGATGTTCTATATCTATTCTGATTATAATTTCCATAATAATTTGTCCTCCTAGTGGAACCTCTTGTCCCATGATAACGTCCTAACTGTTGTCTAGAGTTTGTCAGATCATGGGGCACATTCTGCCGGAATTGGTTGTTGTTTATATTTGTATTTTGGTTATTCTCATATGTATGATTACTTTTTAGTAGATGATAACTGTTATTTCTGATATTGGTGGGTTTGTAGTTGTCTGCTTCTTCCACCCTATTTTGTCCATTAGTTTGGGCCAATTTATTAGTTGAGTCTATAGTGCTATGTTTTGACCAATTTCTTTCCTTCTTATTTTTATAATCCTCTTTATCCCTTAGGAGTTTCCTTTGCTTCTTTCTTTTCTTCAATCTGTGTCTAGTTTCTGTTGATAGTTCCCTATAGTCTTCTAAGTCCTTAAAAGGTTCGATTGTTTGTTGTATGTCTACAACTTCCACATTAATTTCATCCAATTTCTGTTTATGACAATCTACTATCATTGTTATCAAGGCTATGGAACACCTGGATTGGGATAGCAATGGTTAATTTCACCTTGATGTAATATTGTAGGCATTTGAAAAAGATGTGGATCGATGTAAGTCATATCCCTCAAGCCCTCATGGTCAGACAGATATTGCTCTATGTGACAGCTGGAGATTTCAGTCATTTGACCACACGGAGGCTCTTCAGTAGAGCCAAAATTGCCCCATTTAGAGATAAATACTTCATTGGAATGGTCTACAAAGTGTGCCTGGTTTCCTCCCCCTAAATAAAATAACTGTGCTTTGGAATCCTGTCTGATATGCTTTGTGTTTAGTGATAGACTGGGTGGCAGAGTTGTCTCCAATGCACTGGAAAGCAATGCAGTGAACACAACTTCTCCCTAGGAAACATGTTTGTGGGATGTTACAACATAGGTTCACACACACACCATTGCACAAATTCAACTGGCAATACATCCCTGGAGCCATATAACATGACAGTGTTATATGGGCATGTTGTGGGTTGAATATGAACAACTTAACACCTCTTAGCAGAACAACTTGTGTAAGACTGGGAAAATTCATCTGCATCAATTGTTGTGGTTTAAGGGGTTAACCAAACAGCTATTTGACTTAGCTGAGTACTAACAAGCAGGATAGATGATAGAACATGCAGCCAGATATGTGTGATTCTAACTCTTATTGTGAAACTGACTTACTGGAGAACCCGAAGGTCACCCTAGGATTCTTTTTCTGTAGCACACCCATTGTGCTACAGAAAAAGAATCAGTTGAACAGGGAATGTTTTGGGGGGTTGTTTACTGGGATTGGGGGGCACTTAATAAAAAAGAAATTCTAAATAAAATAAAATAAAATAAAAACCATAAGACATGGTATAAAAGGGTCTGAGGAGGGTGTCTGTGTTGGTGAATGAATCATTTGAACAAGGAATTTGTTTTGGGGGGCTTTCTTGACTGTTATTGTGGGACAGTTAATAAAAAAATAAATCAATAAAATAAGACATTTGTATGTAAAGTGACAGAGACAGGAACCCTCTGACATAAGCTGCCACTGGGGTGGACTGATACTTGAGAATTTTGTAGAGAACGAATTGTTTGATTTGTTGATTTTATTAACAGAGAGAGGCCCAAGCCCTGAAGAAACATTGACTTGTAGGACTTAAGCTAGTTTGGCACATGCCCTAAGGAAAGATTGATTTGTAGTACTTGGGCTTGTTAGAAACAAACCTCCCAAAAAAAATTTTTGTAGGACTAGTTTTTTTATTTTCAAAACACAAGCCCTGAGAAACAAAATAAAAATGCTCTGCTGGCCTAATGCCAGCAGGTCATGTTGGCCAGTGGCCACTGTCAAATGTCCTCCTGAGTTGCAACTGCTGTTCGTACTGCTGCTGCTGAGTTATTTCATCAGCAGGATGATTAGGCAGCTGAAAGGGAATGGGATCAACAATAGCAGTAACATGGAAGATGGATGATGAATGTGCCACTTGCCACGACTGGCTCCAGTGATGAGCCTGAGGCAGTAGCAGAAGAATAAGTAGCCCCAGTATATGTGGAGAAAATAGCAAGTTGACTATTAAATCTTCTCCACCTGCCCCTCCTCCAAAATCATCATGGATATGTTGTTATTAGAATATATATTTTTCTCTTGAGAACAGGAACTGTGGCTTCCATCAGCAACTGCAATATGCACAGTGTGTGTGTGGTAAATAACATCTGGGGGCACAACTGTATCCAAACACCATGACACCCAAAACCAAGTACTGCCACTGTCACTGTACCCCTTGTCCAGACCCTACTAAGGACACATGACAACTTGCTGACAGTTTAATAGTAATGATGAACCCTCCCTGCCAGAATCCTAGCATATTCTGTGGGATGGAATCTCCTCAGGTGCCACTTGATGACCTGGTATTGATTCTCCTCCACCACACTGGCATGTGTGGTCAGTGCACCACACAGTGTACAATGGGTAGAGATGAACTGCCATTTCCTAACATCAACAGAGTGGCTATCATTTGGCGGGGGAGGTAATGATGAATGAGGTGGATTGGCAGGAGATGTACTTGTTACCCTAGAGGAAGAAGGTGATGTTGATGGCGAGTTAGTTGTTTCGCTCGTCATAGAACTTCCAGTGTCTGTCTTTCATTATTCATCCTCCTCTTTGATCTCCACCTTTCTGGAGAGTCAGGGGGTACAGTAACAACGGTGCTAGATTTCTGTAATGGGTCTTTGGCTTCAACATGTTTGGAGTAAATGTCATGGTGTCTGTGTTTTATGTGTGTTATCAGGGCGGTTGTGCCAAGTTGTGTTCCCTCCTTTCCCCTTCTCACTAACTTGTCACAAATTTTGCACTGTACCATTGTTGATGATGACTGCACTATGCCTGCCACAAGAAAATAATAGTCCCACACCCATGACTTCTAGGGGGAGGGATAGGGAACAGGTGGAGAAGAATAGCCTCTTTATTCTTGTCCTCCACATTCCCCCTTCACTTTCTGTGAAAACGGATAATGTTGCTGCTTTTGCTGCTACTGCCTCATATTTAGCACTGTAACTAGGATCAGGAGTATTGCTACTGCTGGAAAGTGGAACCTGTCCTAGTCCTGCATTACTTGTTGACCTCATTCCCACTGTGTCCATGGTGGTCTGTGGCACACTAGCCTGCTCCTCAGCACCCTGCGGCCCTTTCATCTCAGCAGCAGCAGAAATAAGAGCAGTTGCAATTTCCGCTAATTTCAAAAGCTGACTGCTAGTGGTGGTGATGATGCCCATCCTAATCCGTGTCTCCCATTCCTTCTCAGTTTCGGATAAAAAAGCCATCAATGTCTCTTCCACCCCTGCTTCTCCAACACCACCACCACTACTAGTCTCTACGTGCTGCTGATGTATTCCACACATCTCACTGCTGCTTGGAGGAGGTGACAAGCAATGTGACAGAGGGTCCCCTGCTGTCACACATGGCATAACCCCCCCCCCCGATTACTACAAGAAACACTAGCAGCAGGCAAAGTATTGGTGGTAGCAGGTTCAGCACTGGCAGCAGGTTTAGCACTGGCAGAAGGTTCAACACTGGCAGCAGGTTCAACACTAGTGGCAGCACATCTGACAGCAGGTACAACACTAGTGGCTGCAGGTACAGCAATGGTGGCACTGGCAGCAGGGGCAGCACGTCTTGCAGCAGGCACAGGCAGCTAACCTGTCCTGCTCTCACTAGTACTACCCTTTTCTCCCTTCCTTCCCATTCCCTTTTCTCCCTCCCTTCCCATTACATTTCCCAAGATCCCTTGGGGTGATTTAGGGGGACTGGACAGCATTGGTACAGTAGTGGTCCCTTCCTCCTCAGACTCAGTGGACACATAATGGTCCTTCCAGCTCCTCTGTTGATTATTTTTTACCCTGCTCATAGTGATAGGAGTCACTATAATCATCTCCTGCCTCATTTTTTGCAAAATATCACAAGAGAACTGCACAGCATGTCTATCTTGCTCTGTAGCTGCTTCTTATAGCGTTTTTATAGCGGAAGTGCAAAAACAAAGTAAATCAATGGGCGGAAACTTTCTAGCCATTGATGAATGGAGTTTGTTTTAAGGACCATATGAGTCTCTGTCTGCTATTAGATCAGTACTCCTGGTAACCTGGCTACTCATTGTACGTTGTTCATCATTGACATTGACTTACTGCTATTTTCTGGTCGTTTGGATCACTGCAGAACAATAAGGGAAGAAGCAACCAGCCTAGGTCATCTATTTATATGTTGCTTCTCCCAGTGGTATAAAAGTGTGGGATTTCGTACATGTGTGTGCAGTCATGTGTCCTTGTGTCTCAGCATCTTAGTGTGCGGTGATAGTAAAGACAAAAGTAGAGCAATTTTGGAGCAAAACACCTACATAATATGTAACAAAGAATTCCAGAAACAGAAAGAAAATGGAGGCACTCACCCTTAATCAGTTCTCACAAATCATTTCTTCAAAGTGCTCAGTCCATATCAAAACTATTCACCAATGACAGATGAAGTATACAGGCTACTGATCACTAGTGAACAACCTGGATAAGGACCAATCACTTTGAATAAAGGACTTGTTAGAACAATGAAGGTGTGACTGCCTCCATTTTTAATTATTTTCTTAGATTATATATTGCCTGTTGCTTCTCCCCAACACACTAAATTGCTCTGAATACAAGGTACTTTACATCTATCTAGAAACTGCGGGTACTGAGTTTTTTCCCTGTATACCCGAAAAGTGTAACCCATTTTAGATACTCCATAGAGGATTCAGAAACCCAGTCGACTGAGTGTATTATATTCTTTCATGACGCTGGTGTTGCAAATAATAATTAAATTTGGCTCAAATGGAAATGTTAACCACCTCACCCGTCTGCAAGGGAAGTCTCCAGATCATTGCAATACACTGTCATAGGTCTCTATTGCATACAAAGGGTTAATATAACAAGTATTTGCCCATATTTATAAAAGAAAGCTTACTTTTTCGCCCATGGTGCAGTAGATTTACTCCAGAATAACTTCAGTTTTGCTTTTATAGATATGAGTCATTATTCTTCTGTTTTGTCCTAAAATTGCTACACTTTTTCTTTGTACATTTGCCTCTATGTGGCAGCATTATTCCTAATACTGGCAAATATAACAGTATGTGACATCATGTGGATCTGTTTGTGTCTAAGACAATGGAATATAGCAACTGCTATACAAAAAATACCCATATATGTAAATGGAGTTTTATCCCCTTGAATACTAGAAGGGGATTTGAGACCTCTCCATCATTAAAGGGCTTAAAAGCCTAATTTAAAGCAATGGTAAATGTCACTTGTCATTATACCGTTGGTTTTCTCCAGAATTGCACCTCTGTAGCTCTTTGCCTAAGGCCCTTAGTGTCAAAACACTAGTAATGATCCATCATAATAACCTTAAGTGTCTATCCACTGATAAAATCCCATGCTGTTCTGTCTAATGAGGGTGAGTGTCTCTATATATACACACTGATAATGATGCACCCTGCTCTGTGCAATGAGGTTGCATTCATTTTATCTGATGATTCATTACACCATATCCTTAAATTCTGACACGTTCAGGATAATTGAGGACATGTTTTGAGATGATCCTATTGTAGAAAGCTTTACATGTTGAAACAGGGTGTAACAATTCACTTAATAAAACACAGTTAATGGCGCCAATGTTTAATGCATGTTTCTCTCTATAAATATGAGTGTTAAAGGAACAGTAAACTTTTTTTATGAAAAATTATATATGTTCTAGAGTTTTTCCTGCTGAGTAAAACAAGGCTACCTTCACTGATATCAGTTGTTTTATTCAAAAGTTATAAGTTCAAATAATCAGGAAGTGAATTTACTGTGTTTACTTCCTGACAGTTCTGACAGGAAGTGACAGGCAGTTTCTATCACATTCTATGGAGAACTGTAAGTCACTGACTTTTTCCTCAACATTCGAATGGAACACAATTACTAATTAGAATTTGACCACTAGAAGGCACTGCTAATGTAAAAAAAAAATGCATGTTTAAATGGTAATAACTCTGGAAATATGTATCTCTCAGCAGTGGCAGTATCCTTATTTTACTCAACAGGAAAAGCCTTACAATATATATTTTTTCATAAAAAAGTTTACTGCTCCTTTAAAGCATAGAGACCAGTACAGGTAGCTTCTTAGTGTAATACACTGTACTAAGATGAATACTTAACACAAAGCACAGTGTTTCACAGCTCCAGTCCTTGAAGCACACCAACAGGTCAGTATTTCAGCATATTTTCAAATGAAAAAAGGGCATTTCTCATAATTATTTATTCAAAATATATATTTAAAAAAAGAATGAATTTACATCTCAGGAGCCTGTAGGCACAGAAATCTGAAGCGCCCCCCATTGGCCATCTCCACTGGAAACCTCCACAATGCTCCTAATCTCCACATTACCCCCCATCATCTCCATATTGCCCTTACATTGTCTCCTGTCAGCTCCACATTGCCCCCATCAGCTCCACATTGCCCCTATCATCTCCATATTGCCCCCATCAGCTGCAACTTACCCTCACATTGCCCCCATTATCTCCATATTGCCCCATCAGCTCCAACTTACCCTCACATTGCCCCCTTCATCTCCATATTGCCCCCCATCAGCTCCAACTTACCCTTACATACATAGCCCCATCATCTCTACATTGCCATCATCTCCATCTTGCCCCATCATTTCCACATTTCCCCCAGTATCCGTTTCCTACCTCTTCCCTGGTGGTCCAGCTGCAGGAGAGGTCTGTATGTGCCTCCTTTGGCACAGACCTGTAGCTGCTGGAGCTCCCGCGCGGTCTTCTCTTCATGCAGAGCACTGGGAGATGATGTCATCTCCCAGTGCTCTGTAATACTAAAGAGCTGACAAGGGAGCACAGCATCTACCAGGGCTGGTGCAAGGATTTTTGTCACCCTAGGCAAAACCTAATTTTGCAGCCCATTTGGCTCCGCCCCTTGTGTCCCACCCATTTATACCCCGCCTACTTATACCCAACCTCTTTTCATGATTGTCCTCTCTCTGCCCCCTGGGCCAGTCTGCCCCTGGTCTGGAGATGCCTTAAGAGATGCCCCCCACCAGCTCCAACTCTCCCCCACCAACTCCACTTTACCCCCTATCAGCTCCAACTTTGCCCCAGCAGCTCCAGCTTGCCCCTATCAGCTCCAGCTTGCCCCCCCATCACATACCTGTAGCTCCCGCGCAGTCTTCTCTTCAGTAATGCAGAGCGCCGGAAGATCACGAGCGCTCTGCATTACCAAAGATCCGACCCGATGAGGGAGCGCAGTAGCAACACAGACCTGACTGTGTTGTGGTTCCCGGCCTGGTGCATGCAGGCGTAGCTCTTCTCCACAGCATGCCCGCACCCCCAGTACGTGTGCGCCCTAGGCCGGCGCCTACCTCGCCTATAGGTGGCGCCGGCTCTGTAACCAGGCTACAAGTGCAGATATACCTCCCACTACTCAGAAGATGTAAGTATACATCTAATGTCTAAATCATATATCTAAGAGACCCGTTCCTCACTTCCTACATACACATTCCAAATAAAATTACATCCACGACATTTTACAAAGGGGCAACGATGTCTCAAAATTGCTAGTGTGTGTGTATGTATGTATATATATATATATATATATATACATACACAAAAACAATAAATTCTGGAGAGCTCCTCAATGTCTTCAATATAAAATATGTTTAATAATTACAAATACAAAATACACTTCTTATAGGGTAAAATTAACTGCATATAATACATAAATATGGTACCATAATAATGCTAAAAAATATTCAAAAATAATAAAAATAGTTCATGAAGTAAAAGTTTATGATAAGAACCCAATGTTGGGTAAGGCTCACAGTTTATAGAATTTTTTGCGGGCAGGTTTTCCAGCCGATTGATGTCAGATATTCAGTGTTTCACAACAGTGACAATATACAGGTTGTCCGGCACTTAAAGGGTGTATTTTAAATCTTTTCGCGTTTCCCAACTGATATGTTCTCCCGTCTTTCAACTTCTATAGCGGGCAGATTATCACTTCTCTCTGGGACACACTCCAAGGCAGAGGTATCTTACTACAATAAGTGCTTGGCTTATTTCCTCCCCCCGTCTGTTTTCTGATCGCATGCAGAGTAAAGCCTATGTGCCGCTTCAGTTCTCCAATGGATCACCTTAATAATTAGGGATGTCCAGTCTGGAGTTCGGGGACACGATTGAGACATAACAGAGGATAAAGTCCTGCTCTGGATTAGTTAACAGCTCCACGATTATTAAGGTGATCCATTGGAGAACTGAAGCAGCACATATGCTTTACTCTGCCCGCGATCAGACAACAGACGGGGGAGGAAATAAGCCAAGCACTTATTGTAGTAAGATACCTCTGCCTTGGAGTGTGGGTCCTGAACATATTAATATAATGTTATCATATCCCCTCTGAAAAGCCATTTCTCTAGTGTGTACATATTTAACTTTTCTAGCCTTTCTTCATAACTAAAACTTTCCATTCCTCTTATTAGTTTTGTAGCCCTCCTCTGCACTGTCTCCAGTTATATAATGTCCTTTTTCAGAAAAGGCTCCCAGAATTGAACTGCATATTCTAGGTGGGGTCTTACTATGGACCTGTAAAGACACAGAATAATTTCTTCCTCCTGCAAGTAAGTCCCCTTTTAATATGTGTCAATATCTTATTGGCCTTTGCACCCACCAGCTGGCTCTACACACTACTGCTAAGTCTATTGTCTACCATTATTCCCAAATGATTTTCATTAGTAGATTTCCCTAAAGAAACACCATTTAAACTATATGTTGCATTTTATTATCATACCCAAAATGCATAACTTTACACTTTTCTATATTGAATCTCATTTGCCATTTGCCTGCCCAGTTACCCAGTTTACCACCACTCTTTGCATTCTTTCAGCCAATTTCCAGTCCACGCAAAAATTTTTGACCCTAAGCCTATTACAGTCACTTTGTACAGTAACCTTTTGTGTGGAAGCAAAGTCTAAATAGATCACATTAACCGCAGCACCCAAATCTATATTTTTACTCACTTTTCCATAAAATGCAATTGTTAGTTTGACAAGACCTGTCTTTCACAAAGTCATGCTGGCTCCTGCTAATGATATTCCTGTTCAAGACGATTTCTTGAATATATTTCCTTAGCAACCCTTAAAACAGTTTCCCCACCACAGATGTCAAGCTTACAGGTCTGTAATTGGACGGCTGTGACTTTAATCCCTTTTAAATATGGACACCACATCTGCTTTACACCAATCCGTGAGCACCATACCATAAATAAAGGATCCCTAAAAATCAAAAATAACTATCTGGCCAGGGCCCAGCTAAGCTCTTTAAGTACCCGTGGGTGTATACCATCTGGCCCCAGGGCTTTGTCTACTTTAACATCATTTAATTGTTTAAACACTTTTTCTTGTGTCAACCAATAACATGCTTGCTGTGACTGCTCTGCAAATGTAGTTTACAGGTGCCTGTCCATTAGGTCTTCCTTGGTTAAAACAGAAGAACATATCTGTTTTCTCTCTGTCCCACTGACCATCTCACTCATTTCAGATAACAAAAACCCAACATTATCATATAATCGTTTGCCATTAGTGTAGACTTTTTTTGTTATTGTTCTCACTCTCCTTAGCACTTATTTTTTCATTCTCCAATTTAGCTAATTTAATTGCCTTTTTATAGGCTTTGTTGGCATCTTTCATTTTGAAGATGCCTCTGCTGATCCCTCTGCTTTATAATGTTTGAATGCTACTTTCTTCTTATTAATTTCATGAATTACTTTACTGGTTAGCCACATTGGTTTTAATTTGCTTATTTTGTATTTGTTTCCAAAGGGTATAAATGTATATGTATATTTTTGTAGTGTTATTTTGAAAGTATTCCACTTATCTTCTGTGTTTTTTCCAGAAAATATTTAAGCCCAGTCAACGAGACCAAGGGATGCATTAATTCTGCTAAAAGTGGACTTTTTAAAATTCGGTGTTTTGGTGCAACCCATACCAAATAGCTTTCCGAATTAATTTCAAATGATACAATGTTATGATCACTATTCCCCAAGCGCTCCCTAACTTGGATGTTGGAGATAAGCTCTTCATTGTTAGTTATTACCAGATCCAGACATGCATTCCCTTTGGTTAACTGAGATTTCTATTTCTGTAGTAATTGCTGGACTGTCACTGTTGCTTGAGTGAAAGTTTAATAACATTGGTCCTGAAATTAGTGGTTTTATTAAAATAAATAAAAATCTGTTAATAAGTATCAAATTTTGCATAGTTCATTGTGATTTAAAGGGCAATTGAAACAAAAAATTATGGTCCTCTAGTGACATAGTGAATTAGGTTGAAAAAAGACCCAAGTTCAACCTTTGCCTCATAACCCAGAGAAAATAAATAAATAAAAATGTTTTCCATTTGGAAAGGGGATGCTGCGTTTAATTTGTCAATTAACAGATTTAGATCTGATCACTCCTTATAATCAGGAGTAGGCAATTTTTGGCACTCCAGGGAAGGGAAAATACATTAGTATTTGTAACACAGATGGGACTGAAAACATCACATGGTTGAAGATTTCTTCTTCCTACAATGGGAGTCTCCATCTTAAAAGGATTTGTTTGATTATTCCACCCCTCTAGTTACTGGTTTAAAGGGATAGCAATGTTTCACATTAAAAGCAGGTCAAATTAATCTTCGTAGTATTTTGGCCATGGAGCATGTTATTTCAGTACTGGCAGAGTTGTAGTTCAAGAGTAATTGAATGATAAAGTATCCCCCTCCTGCCCCTTTTCCTGCTGTAAGAGCAGCAAGACTGTCGGGATGGATCTCAGCAAGGGACAATCTTCAGTGAGCATAATGAAAAACTTGAAAACCCTGCCAAGGGGGGCATGGTTTTCCTTATGCTCACAGTAAAAAGATTGTCCCTTGCTGTGAGCTGTCTGGTCACAGGACCAGATTCCACATCTGAGGGTAGGTGGCTTTACATTAGGTAAAAGGGGCAGGAGGGGGATACTTTATCATTCAATTATTCTTGAACTACAACTCTGACAGTATTGAAATAACACTCTCCATGGCCCAAATACTATGAAGATTAATTGGAGCAGCTGTTTTTGTGAAACAATACTATCCCTTTAAGCAGCTTAAGAAAGGGGAGAGTGGTAATATTCCAGCCATATGAACAATTATTTATGCAGCTTTATCAGAGAATGGGAGACAGAGAACAATGCTCTGCTAAACAACTTATCTAACAACCTGCAACAGCTAAATCTTTTAGTGTCAGCGTCCTTGTTGTTGGTTATGCATTTGGATTTTACATCACCTCCACCAGTAGTAATCATTATCTGCCTCTCCACAGATCATAGCACTTGCTGTTGATCGGGCAAGTTCAGGAGGCACCTCAACAATTAGTGCATCTGTATATGCTGCTACTGACAGAGGTGGGAATGAAGACAAACTAATAAAAGTGGGGTTTTAACTTTTTAAGTACCATATGTCGTGTATTCCACAGTTCCTTTTAAAGCAGAGTTATTACTCCATATAAAGTGCCCCCCAAATAATTATTCATATATCAATAAGCATAGAAATACTAGCATTATACAGAATAAGTCCAGAGTTATTAAGAAATCCTATTTGATCTGACACTGAAGGACAGGCTTCTTGCTTTAGAGGCATCTGCGCGCCTGTGCCGTCAGTCACTTCCTGTACCTTAAGGTATAATGCAACTCCTCTTCACCAGTCCTGGAGGAGACTGGGATGGACAGTGCAGGCACACGGATGTCTGTAAGGCAAGATGTCTGCCTGTTCATCTCGGATCAAGTAGGATTTCTTAATAATGTGTGGCACTGGAGAAGAAGGGTTTATCTAACAACCCATAGGAAAAGCGGTATGTCCTATGTGGATTTAAAATAAAGAAGATCTTGGCAGAATACTGCTAGAGACGCTGTACCCCTGTCCATTATAGGAACAGAATATAAGTTTTGATCTTAGCGAATATATCCTTTATTAAGAGAATTTGTAACCTTATTTATTGTGTTCGCTTATTGTAATTTTGTAATAACTTTACTTAGGTTATTGTATACTTGAATGATAAGGGGGATTGTAGCGCTTGAACACTACGTTTTGTTTTGCTTTACAGTCTGATTAGGTTTCATCAACCTTTACAGAATGCAACTATAACCTGTTTACTAAGATTTTTTAAATTTTTTTTTAATACATTTTCAGCTTCTACATTTTAATGAGTTTATTAAATTTTTAAGTTTTATTTCTCTACGATGGATTTCCATATTCACATTTGCTTTAGATTTTAACTATATAGGGTGGGTGTTAGCACTGCAGGGTTATCTGTCTTGCTTTCTACCTTATGCTGCTTCCCCTTTAGCACCGCCTAGATTAGTTACATCCGTACAAGGACTTCGATATGTATTTTGACCAAGGGGTAAGAGTGTTCCGGTAATTGTTCAACTTTTCTCTATAAAGGCCAGTCCCTGTTCAAATTTCCCTCTGTGTGGATCGGGAAATGGCTCTAAAAGTACAAGGAGGGGAGATCGTTGGTCTTTTTTTTGTGCGGCTGCTGCTGCTGGCAAAGTAACTTTTATGCCAACATTTATTTTATACACAAAAGAGGTGATTGTTAGTAGATTTAACCGCAGATCTTAGTAAATATGAGAGAACAAAGAGAAATTACTGCAAACTTGAGTATATTCAGTTAGTATTTTTGAACACTCAGTTGCAGTAAGATCTCTTTATTGCAACTGAGTGTTCAAAAATGCTAATTGAATACACTCAATTGTGCAGTAATATTTATTTTAATAACTATATCTATTTTTTAGAGTCAACACTAGGTTTAAAGGGATAGTAATGTTTTATAATAAAAGCAGCTCTAATTAATCATCATAGTATTTGGACCTTGGAGACTGTTATTTCAATTCTGTCAGAGTTGTAGTTCAAGAGTAATTCAATGACAAAGTATCCCCCTCCCACCCCTTTTACTGGTGTAACACTGTTCAGCCAGATCAGAAGGGAGGTGCCCAGGTAGACTGCAGAGAGGGACAATCTTCAATTAAGATAAGGGAAAAACCTGAACAACTTGTCAAGGGGGGAAGGGCTATCATTGTTCTCATAGGAAGAAGATTGTCCCCTGCTGTTATCTGTCTGGTCTATGGACTGGATTCCACATCTAAGAAGAGATGGCTTACACTAGGTAAAAGGGGCAGGAGGGGAAACTTTGCTTGTGAATATCTCTCAAACCATAAATGTTTGAGTAATAAGACTTATATCATTCTTCATGCTTTTTAATGCCTACAAAATAAAATAAAGATAAAACGAAGTATTACTATCCCTTTAAAGAAGAAGACCAAAGAAGAGCATAGATGAAGAAAAGAATAAGATGACAGATGAAGAAGAATTAAAGTGGAAGACCAGGGTTCAGAAAATCCCACTTGACATCAGATTTACAGATAAGTGTGTGATGTTAATTAGATGGTGTTAGCTTTGGGAGGTTAACTCTTTGAGTGCCAGTGAGGTATGCAATGCGTTGCATACCCCAGTGGCACTCAAATGGTTAATTTCTATTAACTTTACACACGTTTTTGATACTTTGGATATATTGATATAGGGCTTAGGGTTACTTTTCCATGTATTTATTTTTTTACACTTCAACTACATGGCAGTGGTTGGCACACTCATTAGGGGACTCAACTACAAATTTCTAGGTGGTAATGTTTGGCGGTAAAAGTAAATCCCTTAACGCGTGTTACTAGCGACCGCATGTCATTGAATTGGAAATCCATCTACTTTGTCATTGCACTGTGGGAACTACATTTGCGACCACTGGAATTTATTTTATCGTTTGATAGCATGTCACAACGCAGATATTAGAATACCTGACTGTGCCTTGAAACTACCCACTTTGCTTTTTTTGTTTTTTTGTAGTGGTTATTGAATCGAGCCCCCAGTCTGTACATTTCCCTATCTAGTTAGAAATTTTATTATAAATATATATATTGCAGTGCCTTTCCAGCTGACTAAAACAAGTGTAATTGCACTGCTGGTATATGCTTTATTCATAAGTTAGCACAGTTTAAACTTTCACAACAAGGTGGAACTGTTACTGTCAGATTCTATGAAGAACAGCCTAAAGCTCAACTCTTCCACTGAATACAAGAAAAATATAGTAGAACTCTTCCACTGAATACAAGAAAAATATAGTAGAAAAATTGTGGCACTAATGGCATGGGACAAGATCACATTTACATGTAGTCATCCTCTGATATACAAACACACATACATATACAGGGAAGGACAGAGGCAGTGGTTGGGAGAAAGATGCAGGTGCAGAGCCTGAAAAAAGACAGAGGAAGAAACTGGAGGAAGAGTGACAAGTGGGATTAAGGGAGTTAAGTAATGTTCCTCTTTCAGATGAGGGTCTTGTACATACCTTATCTGTATAACATAGCACAAATTAAAGTAAAACATTCAACCAAAAGTTAAATTTGCAGTTATGCTCTCCTAGAACACTCTAAAGAGGTGGGCACTTATTTTGATGAGAGCGAAACATCTCTGTTCAGAAATGTTTGCAGAGACATAGTTGTTTTTCCTCTCCAAATAAGTACAAGCGAAAGCACAGCGTATTCTGTATGTACATGTGCTCCACCCATACTGAAAATAATAATGATGTTGCAGTTGATTTGTCCACATGGGCAACTATCACTGCCCAACATGCTTGTCAATGTCCAACAAAGAACACAGTCAAATTGCAGTAGAGCCAGCTGGCATGGTAGTCTTTGCTAATTAGAAATTCCTTTGATTAACCAAAGCAAATTGACATCAGCAATCATTTATTTGAGTCAGACATCAGTCACACTCCCCCACACACATGATGGGATATTTGGTGGAATGTGGTGCAGCGAATGCAAGTAGCAGAGTCAACTGGAGCATCGCGGCATCATTGCCACATTCAAATAGTTCATTAGAACAAATCCAAACACCATTGCCTCAGTAGTTACACTGCTTCATAACTACAGTAGTAATAGTGTAAGAGAGGTGTGTGAAAGAGATGATGTTAACAATAAGTGAGGATTACTCCTTTGCTACTATGCTCATGTGATACAGTTTTTTGCTGCACAGTGAAATAGTCATGTCTGACAAAACTGGAAGATATTGTATCTGCTTTGTGTTTTGTGATAAAATGTATCACTCTTCCTCTGCAGCTATAAGTGACCATTCTATGTGACCCATTATGGGTGTTTACATTATTTAGGCAATTAACCAAGGTACTGAATAATCTTTGTTTTTAAAATGTTTTATTGACTTAAACATATATTTTCTTATATATAGATTTTACTCCAGTAGTGCAAAGGATCTGGCCTGGTTGCTATGGTGATATAATTGATCACATTCCTATTTGTTGCTATTGTAGTCATATCTGGAGGAGAAGGCTCTGTGCTTTATTACCAGGAAGATGTTCTTTGTTTATCAGTGATATGTGATGTACACATCTCAGTGATGTCTGTTATGCACACCAAGGCATTTTCTATGACAGTCATCAATGGAGGAAGGACATGATGCCCTTCCACTGTGGTGAAGTAGTCACATAAAAACAACAAATATTTAACACATGATTGATAGCTAGGTGGTGTAAAAAGCCTAACGCCTTTGTTAATTGAAACAATGTTGGTCTAGTCTTATTTTAATGGCAAATAATAAAATTATCTGATTTTAACTGAGAACAATGTGGTTGTTTACTTCAACACCACAGTGTCCTGAGTGCAATGCACTGCCCTTCTATCGATCTGAAATCAGAGAAAGGGGGACTTCTTTTTCACTGCCATCAGGAGATGAAGCACACTTTGATAAACCAAGTTATATTTGCACTTACATAGAAGTATTTAGCTACAAGGTCACAGAAGAGGAACAATTAAATTCTTGTGACTGCAAACTCTACTTAGGATTGCCACCCAGCCGGTATTTTACCAGCAGGCCGGTAAAAATTGGCTTCTGTCCAATGTTAAGACTATGAAGGGAATGCCATGGCCGGTATTTTTTTGAAGAAAAGGTGGCAACCCTATGTCTACTTCATCTGATAAATATTGTTTCATACAATAGATTAACTAATTTAGTTGTTCAGTTTCCACAGATTGCAAGACATTTGTTTCTGTTTCTCAAAAGACTGGAAGCTCTGTGAATATTTGGATAAAATGCAATGCATATAAACCCAATTTACTTCACAAGCCAAAATTTGCCAGGATGCCCCTGAACTACAATGTATAGGCCAAGGGTGGGCATTCTGTGGCTATTCAACTGTATTTACAACTAGACTATCAAGAAAGCATATCATTTCCATTGTCCTCAGCCAAACAGCGGCAGCTTGAGTTATGGGAAAGGAGTGGGAGCATTAACCCTTTGAGTGCCAGAGTGGTATGGAATGCATTTCTTTGCAATGCATTCTGTACCACTCTGGCACTCAAAGGATTAACTAGACCAGGTGTGGGCAACCTGAGGCCTTCCTGTTATTGAAGGAATACAACATCTATCTGCCTTAGCTAGTTGGAGGGCTGAGGTTGATGAGAATCATAATCCAACATGGCAGGGTGAGGTTGATGAAAATCATAATCCAAATGTTAGCGGGCCTAAGTAAAACCTGTTTTGGTTTAACTCAGTTTCTGTATGATTAACTTATGAGAAGCAACCAGCCGACACTTTTAATAATAAAATAAATAAAATGTTATCGTGAACAGAGAAAGCTGTGCTCTAGAGAATCCACTGATTCGCTCAAAAAACCCAACATATTGTAGGCATAGTTAGATAAAGGGTAGAGGGATATCATGTCATGCTCATCGGTGGAAAGTGTCCACAATGGTTGGTGCCCAATAGAGAACAAATTGCCAAATTGGTTAAATGGCACAACCTATATTAGATGTAAGTGAACTATTTATGATTGCAAGAAAATAATATTTCTGGATGGCGACACTGTCATATTCAGTAGATCATATGGAAGACCAAAAAGGAACAGACAATGGGCTGTAATCCAATACAGGTGATCATTATTATAATAAGTTTTATTTCACAGACTCCTGTAAAGCCTATGAGGGAAGATAAAACTAATGATAAAGCTATCAACTGCAATGAAATCCGGCCCAGTATCTGCATAATGAAGCACGATTTTATAGTTTAATCCCTTGACCACAAGAGGGGAGTACAATGCGTTGTAAAGCAATGAGTTGTACAGCCCTAAGGTTTCCAAGTAGTTAAAATACTAAAAAACAGGAACAAGGACTGTTTTTTAAGAATATGATTTTTTTTTTTACAGTGCAACATATCCCACTGACCAGAAAAGCAGTGCTCCCAGCCATGAATAATTGTGGTCCCAGAAGAATAATCTATCAAACTCAAGTGGATTTCAGTGTGGTCAGTACTGATGACTTCCAGAGTTGGTCACTCATTTGTCTGGATGGCAGAGTAGCTTCCAGGTACTCACAATGTATGTGGATTCTCTCTCTAGTTAATGTATATCTCACACACCAGCTGCATTTGGAATACGTTAGTCTGTCATGTCTCATGATGCTTTAAGAGCACCCAGCATTCCAGGCTGACAGTAGAAGATGGCAGTTGTGGCCCATCAATACTTGAAGGGCCACTGTTCCCCACCTCTTGCCTTTGCACATTATGGAATATTACTTTGCAATGTTTTAGAACAGGCATGTCAAGCTCAGATGCAGTAGAAGACTGCATACTCATATTTCCCTCTAAGTAGGGCGACATGAATGGCTGATAGGCCCTGTGTATGTGCTTGTGTGTGTGAGTACACATTATATAAATGTTGGGATCTATGATGCATTGCCTGACACCCCAGTCTTATTCCGCTGCTAGTCACAGACCCATACATGCTCTGTCTCATATCCCAGCTTTGTTCCATTGTCTAATGGTAGTCATAAAACCACATATACACACTATGACATCCCAGTCTTGTTCTACTGTTTTCCAGCAGTTACAGAATTACACATACAGTGTCTGACAACCAGCCTTGTTACAGAAATTTTCCATTGATACGCACAAAACCACACATACACTGTGACACCTTACCTTGTTCCACTATACAATCAGTAGTCACAGAACCACACAAAAACGGTGTAATGCCCCAGCCTTGTACCACTGTATTGATAGTCACAAACCACACATACACTGGTATCACCCCAGCCTTTTTTCCACTTTCCCATTGGTAGTCTGAGAAACACAAATAAGTCTGTTTGATACCCATGTCCCACTGGTTGACACAGAACCACACACACTATCTGCTTCCTCTGACTTGATTCATTATACCACTAGTAGCCAGGTCTGGATTTAGCCTCATTTAACTGTCTAGGCCTCCTAATTTTGAGGGGTGCCTCAGCTGTGCTGGCCAAATCAACATTCTGAATTGTGGGTATGGCTAGAGAATCTTAGTGTACTGGCACCAGTTTATATGCCCCTGTCCAGGCAATTGTTTAACCCCTTGGGAGCTGGAAGAGGACTCCAGTGCATTGCAGATCTTTTTCATTCTTGCTTGTTATAGGATCAGTATGACTTGCTTTAGGATATTTCCTCTCTGTGAAAGACACCAGTGAGATGGCACCCTGGGGAGGATACTTATCCTATATAGCCTTGTCAATTCGAGGGCAGGCTCGTTCCTAGTTGAGCATCTCTGACTAGTTCTTTGCATGTATGTTTGACATGCCTGTTTTAGTAACAATATTATACACAACCTGTTTATTTTGTAATATATTGACATAGCATTGGGATAGACATGTGATGTCTTTTAGTAATGTACTGGCCTTTGAGTGGATTTTTTTTTCAACAAAAACACAACTGGCATCACCTTAAATTAAGGCACATAAATTGATTTACGCACATAAAATGGATTACCAAGTTAATTCTTTTCAATTTGTTACTTTTCTATGTCCTGAGACCTTGATTGCCTAATCCACCCAAATACTCCAGATCTATAATAGATTATATCAGCAGGACCAGGACTAGCTATATACAAGCAGCATTTCCAATCATTATAACAAATAGGATCCTGTACATTTAGAAAAATGAAAGGCCTGCTTATTATATATCTGTAACTGTTAATACATTTCCTCACCTGTAAGAGAGTATTTCCAACAGTGTTGTAGCTTGAAGAGGTGAATAGTGTTTGTCACAAAATGGGCAAAATAATTACCACTCTATTGATTGTATCCGTCTCATTCATTACCCTTTGACACATGTGCATCACCTTTCTGTGAACACTGAGACACTACACTAATGACACCAAACTGCTTAATGTATGTAATCTGTAGCATTTACTGCCTACAATTTATCTCCAAGATGAATAATTTACTAAACCATGGTTCATTAGGGAAGAAAGTCACTGCTTCCCATGGATCACCGAGGTCCTGGAAAAACCCAGCCAAACCCCATTATTTATTTGAAATCTGACAAGGCATTCATCTGATTTAATTGGAAATTAAAATCCTGACAAAATGGTATGCTCCTTGTCACTATGGGTCTTATGTGTAAAGGCCACATGGAACAATTTTGGAGTAAACACGCTGCACTATAGGGGGAGAAATAAACATTCCCAAAATTCTCAGTGATTTAAACAATGTTCTTTAAATCCTTGAATGATAGAGAGTTCTCCAGTACATTGTGAAGCAATGCATTGGAGACCTGTCTAGCATCTGAGGGTTTAAAAGCCCAATTAAATCAACAAATATTGTTATTTGTTCCCTATGTTACAGTTGGTTTACGCCAGAATTGCTCGTCTTTGCCTTTCTATATATACTAGCAATGTGGGACGGCGTTGCCCATCAGGATATATAGGTAATTAATGCACACACACACTGATGCAAGACACACACACACAGACACGCACGCAAATGCACAAGCATGCACTGAGATGCATAAAGAGCGACACAGTCATACACACATACATGCAATGCACAACATGCAGACACATAGAGTGTGATACAGACATGCAACACACACAGTGAGGAACACACACACACACACACACACACACACACACATAAGTGAGTCATAAGGGTGTGACTTATGTGTCATTGTAATGAGTTTGTGTTTGTACTTATGCCTCAACTGTGGCATTCATTCATGTAGTTGAAATGAATGTGGTAATTGCACATACTATGGTGGAAGGTGGATCGTGCTGTCTCCTGCGTTGTGTCTCCTGATGAGACATAAATTATGTAATGAGGCATTCTGTGCAATGTGTGTGTGTTTTCTGAGGAGACATAAATTATGTTCTGTGTGTGAGGAACCATAAATTATGCAATGAGGCTTATTCTTTTATATATATAGATGCGGTCCAATATTTTTTCTCTTACAGTATACCTGTCTCCTATTGCAAACTGAATCAAATTATGTTGAGCTGATTAAACTACATATATACTTTGGACTAGTCTATTTATTGACATTCACCATTTTAGAGTTATTGCCCTTTTTATTATTTATAGTGGTGACCCCATCTCTGATTTCTCCTCTCCTCATTTCAATGCAATTAAGGAGGGTTGCTCTAGTCGGTAGTGATAAGATGACAAAAAACACAGCACTCCCTGCTAGTAAAGTAAGAGCGTTGCTCCCTGCTTGGTGACTGCTTTACTAGCAGGGAAAACATGCTTATTGTCCCACCAGCAAACAACTCTCACAAATACTGTATAAGAAAACAATAAGGCAGTTCACACCATTCAAAATTGACTTAAAGCAAGTTTTTTTCTGCTGTGCACAGACAACACATCAATGTAATGTTGTCTGATCATTCATGCTCTTGTTTCAGTTTACAAGGGGACATAGAAGATTGTTTGTGGTTGGAATAAGGACAGCAAAACCTATGTAGCAATGCAGTCACCTCCTCTTGAAAAGCCATATATAGCTCTCCCATCTGGTACTCACAGGGTTACTTATATTAACACACCACTGGGGCTTGGAACTCATGACCTACTGTAAAGAACAGCTGCTAACTATAAGGTATTAATGATGTACAGCTTTGCAACATGAGGTGCCTACTTTTTTACACCGGTTGTTCTGTCCTTGTTCCAACCACAATCTCCTGCTTCCCCATTTGTCCCCACTTCTAAAATGAAAGAACAACATGAATGATCAAAAAGTAATACGTTTATACAATGAGTACAAACAGCAGGAAAAAAAGACTCAATCTATATCAGTTTGAATGGCAGTTGAACATGATTCCATACATACATACATACATACATAATACTGTTTTATTAGTTTTGTTTTAATTTTACATATTGGGAACAGGGTGGAAGAGGAACAGGTAAGCAAAATATGTGCTCAAATCGTAATTGTGTGGGGGGAAGTAGGAAGATGTATTTGCAGAGTTGAGAGCAGCCCTAAGAGATGTCAAAATGGCAGCTCCTTCCCTGAAGATCCATTAGAAATAATTTCATGGATTTAGGTCATAAGCTTAAACAAAGGACTTCTAAGGTGGTATTTTCTGAAATGCTACCTGTGCCAAGTGCTATGCCTTAAAGGTAGCAAAAGATTAGGGAGTTAAATTTGTCGCGACTGACTTGGTGTAAAGGAGGGTTTTGGATTTTGGGTTTTTAGAGCACAGCCTTTTTCTAATACCGGAAATGACAGCAGTGAATAAGTGGTATAACCTTATAGGCATTACAGAAATCTGGTTTGATACACATAACTGTGTGGATACTCACTACTTAGGAGGGGTAGTGTTAATAATAAATGTGATGTTATAACTTTATGCAAAACAAGCCTTAAACCTAGTATAAGGAAAAATATAAATGAAGAGTCCAGTAAAAATGTACAGGACATGTGAGTTGACATACACATTGGGAGCATCCATCATAAGAATGTGTTAACAGGTATAACAAAGAGAAATTAGGAATAAGAAGCAGGCCTTTAAATTACTTAAGTTTACGGAGTCACATGCATCAATTAAAAATATAAAGAATGCAACAGAATCTGCACTCAAGCAATAGGACTAGCTAACATTGAAAATGAGAAAAGTATCGTAATAATAATAGAGCAAGGAAAATCCTAAACATTTAATTATATTTGATATTGGCTCCCTTAAAACTAAGACAGGTGAATTAAATTTTGAGGATAAGGCACTGGCTGAAACCTTGAATAAATGTTTTCATTCATACACAACTGAAGCAACAATGTCAGGCTTTTGGGCAAACAGAGAGACACACATACTTTTATCCATCATGTACATGGCTTAGTGAGGTCCAAAAGAGACTGGAAAAAATGTCAACATACACCCAAGGGTACTTAAATAACTTAATTCAGTATAAGCAAGATCCTTTTACATAATATGTATTGCTTCACCATCATAGGGCTCATTGCCCTGTGACTGGAAGAAAGCAAATGTAGTACCATTATTCAAAAAGGGGGCAAGTTCTAACCAGGGAAACTATAGACATGTGAGCTTGCTTTCCATGGTAAGTAAGACATTATAAGGGTTACTAACCAACAGTATTCAGTACAATGTAAAAGCCAACAACATAATTAGTAAGAGTCAGCATGGTTTTGTTAAGACTAGATCATGTCTAACTAATTTACTTGTATTCTACAAAAAGGTAAGTAGTTCCTTGAACAAGGGTATTGCTGTTGATGTAGTATACTTGGATTTTGCAAAAGCCTTTGATCCTAAACCTATCAACAGGTTAAGACAAACATTAAAAGGACTGGGGAGGTAAAATCTGGGAATGGATCAATAACTTGTAGATTGCACAGAGGTGTTGTAAACTGTCTCGTTTAAAGTTGTAAGTGGAGTACCACATGGTTCAGTCCTGGGTCCAATGCTTTTTAATTTGTTTATTAATGATCTTGAAATGGGTATTATTATTAATGATCTTGAAATGTTTATTGAAAGTAGTGTCTCAATTTTTGCTGATGGCAATAAACTGTGTAAGGAAATTCATACAGGTTGAATGTTTTTTCTCTGCACAATTATTTGAATAAACTGAGTGAATGGGCAGAAAAATGTCAGAGGAAATATAATATAGATAATGTAAGGTTATGCATTTAGACTGCAGAAATAACATGCTATATCTACACTAAATGGGAAACCATAATTCTACCTCTATATTTATCTTTGGTGAGGCCTCACCTATAATATGGAGTACTGCTTTGAGCAACAGTTCTTAAAAATACATTACTTGAATGTGAGAAAGTTTAGAGACATGCAATGAAAATGATAAAGGGATTGGAGGATCTGAGTTATAGAGGAAGATTAGTCAAATTGTTTTTCTTTACATTAGAGAAGAGATTGTACTAACCTTTAACATATTTGTAAATGGCAAACATCTCTATGAGGGACTATTTATTTACTAAAAGAGCTGAGAAGAAACCAAGAGGTCATCTATTAAGGCTAGAGTAAAGGAGTTTTTGACTATAACAAAGGCAGAGATTCTTTACAGTAAGGACAATAAAGTTGTGGAATTATTATCCTTGGGATTCTGTGTTCGCAGATTGTCATGGTACACTTAGGATAAAGAATCACACAACACAGGGACAGGTGACTTTAACCAGTTTATTAAGATCAATATACAGGAGAAAAACACTTCCCCAACCTTCCCAGGAACAGGGAGACAAAAAGAATTGTGAGGAGCACCCATCAAGCACGAACAAGATTAAGTGCCTTGTTCTAGGCATGGTAGCCTCTCAATGGTGCTACAACTCACGTTTTTCACTCCCATGTGCCATTGCAGAGAAGAAATCTCCATGTCCATATCAGACTGGTCCTGCCCACAGACAGTCCAGCTCTGAAATGTCAGGCAAATCCTCTCTGCACGAGAGAAACAGCATAACCACAGATGTACGTTTTGGCCTATATGGGCCTCATCAGTGCAGTGGCGCTGAATCCCTCTAGGCACACGGAAGCAAGGGCCCATGCCTGGGATACCCTTATACTTTGGGAGACAAAATGAATTGTGAGGAGCACCCATCAAGCACAAACAAGATTAAGTGTCTTGTAGTAGGCATGGTAGCCTCTCAATGGTGCTACAACTCACGTTTTTCACTCCCATGTGCCATTGCAGAGAAGAAATCTCCATGTCCATATCAGACTGGTCCTGCCCACAGACAGTCCAGTTCTGAAATGTCAGGCAAATCCTCTCTGCACGAGAGAAACAGCATAACCACAGACGTGCGTTTCGGCCTATATGGGCCTCATCAGTGCGGTGGCGCTGAATCCCTGTAGGCACACGAAAGCAAGGGCCCATGCCTGGGATACCCTTATACTTAGGGAGACAAAAAGAATTGTGAGGAGCACCCATCAAGCACGAACAAGATTAAGTGTCTTGTTTTAGGCATGGTAGCCTCTCAATGTGCTACAACTCAAGTTTTTCACTCCCATGTGCCATTGCAGAGAGGAAATCTCTATATCAGACTGGTCCTACCCACAGACAGTCCAGCTCCGAAATGTCAGACAAATCCTCTCTGCACGAGAGAAACAGCATAACCACAGACGTACGTTTCGGCCTATATGGGCCTCATTAGTGAGGTGGCGCTGAATCCCTCTAGGCACACGGAAGCAAGGACAGATGGCTGGGATACCCTTATACTTAGAGAGACAAAAAAGAATTGTGAAGAACACCCATCAAGCACGAACAAGATTAAGTGTCTTGTTCTAGGCATGGTAGCCTCTCAAAGGTGCTACAACTCACATTTTCACTCCCATGTGCCATTGCAGAGAGAAAATCTCCATGTCCAGCTCCGAAATGTCAGGCAATTCCTCTATGCACGAGGAAAAACAGCATAACCACAGATGTACATTGCGGCCTATATGGGCCTCATCAGTGTGGTGATGCTGAATCCCTCTAGGCACACGGAAGCAAGGGCCCATGCCTGGGATACCCTTATACTTAGGGAGACAAAAAAAATTGTGAGGAGCACCCATCTAGCACGAACAAGATTGCTGTGTGCTCCTCACAACGCTTTTTGTCTCCCTAAGTTTAAGGGCATCCCAGGCATGGGCCCTTGCTTCCATGTGCATAGAGGGACTTGGCTGCACCACACTGATGAAGCTCATATAGACCGAAACGTACGTCTGTGGTTTTGCTGTATCTCTCGTGCGGAGAGGATTTGCCTGACATTTCGAAGTTGGACTGTCTGTGGGCAGGGCCAGATGGAGATGGAGATTTCCTCTCTGCAATAGTACATGGGAGTGAAAAATGTGAGTTGTAGCACCATTGAGAGGCTACCATGCCTTAGAACAAGACACTTAATCTTGTTCGTCCTTGATGTGTGCTCCTCACAACTCTTTTTGTTTCCCTAAGTTTAAGGGCATCCCAGGCATGGGCCCTTACTTCCATGTGGCTAGAGGGATTCGGCTGCACCACACTGACGAGGCTCACATAGGCCGAAACGTACGTCTGTGGTTTTGCCGTTTCTCTCGTGCGGAGAGGATTTGCCTGACATTTCGGAGCTGGACTGTCTGTGGGCGAGGCCAGTCTGATATGGACATGGAGATTTCCTCTCTGCAATGGCACATGGGAGAGAAAAACGTGAGTTGTAGCACCATTGAGAGGCTACCATGCCTTAGAACAAGACACTTAATCTTGTTTGTGCTTGATGTGTGCTTCTCACAACTCTTTTTGTCTCCCTAAGTTTAAGGGCATCCCAGGCATGGGCCCTTGCTTCCATGTGCCTAGAGGGATTCGGCTGCACCACACTGACGAGGCTCACATAGGCCGAAACGTACGTCTGTGGTTTTGCCGTTTCTCTCGTGCGGAGAGTATTTGCCTGACATTTCGGAGCTGGACTGTCTGATATGGACATGGAGATTTCCTCTCTGCAGTGGCACCATTGAGAGGCTACCATGCCTTAGAACAAGACACTTAATCTTGTTCGTGCTTGATGTGTGCTCCTCACAACTCTTTTTGTCTCCCTAAGTTTAAGGGCATCCCAGGCATGGGCCCTTGCTTCCATGTGCCTACAGGGATTCGGCTGCACCACACTGACGAGGCTCACATAGGCCGAAACGTACTTCTGTGGTTTTGCCGTTTCTCTCGTGCGGAGAGGATTTGCCTGACATTTTGGAGCTGGACTGTCTGTGGGCAGGACCAGTCTGATATGGACATGGAGATTTCCTCTATGCAATGGCACATGGGAGTGAAAAACGTGAGTTGTAGCACCATTGAGAGGCTGCCATGCCTTAGAACAAGACACTTACTTGTTCGTGCTTGATGTGTGCTCCTCACAACTATTTTTGTCTCCCTAAGTTTAAGGGCATCCCAGGCATGGGCCCTTGCTTCCATGTGCCTAGAGGGATTCGGCTGCACCACACTGACGAGGCTCACATAGGCTGAAACGTACGTCTGTGGTTTTGCCGTTTCTCTCGTGCGGAGAGGATTTGCCTGACATTTCGGAGCTGGACTGTCTGTGGGCGGGACCAGTCTGATATGGACATGGAGATTTTCTCTATGCAATGGCACATGGGAGTGAAAAACTTGAGTTGTATCACCATTGAGAGGCTACCATGCCTTAGAACAAGACACTTAATCTTGTTCGTGCTTGATGTGTGCTCCTCACAACTCTTTTTGTCTCCCTAAGTTTAAGGGCATCCCAGGCATGGGCCCTTGCTTCCATGTGCCTAGAGGGATTCGGCTGCACCACACTGACGAGGCTCACATAGGCTGAAACGTACGTCTGTGGTTTTGCCATTTCTCTCGTGCGGAGAGGATTTGCCTGACATTTCGGAGCTGGACTGTCTGTGGGCGGGACCAGTCTGATATGGACATGGAGATTTTCTCTATGCAATGGCACATGAGAGTGAAAAACGTGAGTTGTAGCACCATTGAGAGGCTACCATGCCTTAGAACAAGACACTTAATCTTGTTTGTGCTTGATGTGTGCTCCTCACAACTCTTTTTGTCTCCCTAAGTTTAAGGGCATCCCAGGCATGGGCCCTTGCTTCCATGTGCCTACAGTGATTCGGCTGCACCACACTGACGAGGCTCACATAGGCCGAAACGTACTTCTGTGGTTTTGCCGTTTCTCTCGTGCGGAGAGGATTTGCCTGACATTTTGGAGCTGGACTGTCTGTGGGCGGGACCAGTCTGATATGGACATGGAGATTTCCTCTCTGCAATGGCACATGGGAGTGAAAAACGTGAGTTGTAGCACCATTGAGAGGCTACCATGCCTTAGAACAAGACACTTAATCTTGTTTGTGCTTGATGTGTGCTCCTCACAACTCTTTTTGTCTCCCTAAGTTTAAGGGCATCCCAGGCATGGGCCCTTGCTTCCATGTGCCTAGAGGGATTCGGCTGCACCACACTGACGAGGCTCACATAGGCCGAAACGTACGTCTGTGGTTTTGCCGTTTCTCTCGTGCGGAGAGGATTTGCCTGACATTTCGGAGCTGGACTGTCTGATATGGACATGGAGATTTCCTCTCTGCAATGGCACATGGGAGTGAAAAACGTGAGTTGTAGCACCATTGAGAGGCTACCATGCCTTAGAACAAGACACTTAATCTTGTTCGTGCTTGATGTGTGCTCCTCACAACTCTTTTTGTCTCCCTAAGTTTAAGGGCATCCCAGGCATGGGCCCTTGCTTCCATGTGCCTACAGGGATTCGGCTGCACCACACTGACGAGGCTCACATAGGCCGAAACGTACTTCTGTGGTTTTGCCGTTTCTCTCGTGCGGAGAGGATTTGCCTGACATTTTGGAGCTGGACTGTCTGTGGGCGGGACCAGTCTGATATGGACATGGAGATTTCCTCTCTGCAATGGCACATGGGAGTGAAAAACGTGAGTTGTAGCACCATTGAGAGGCTACCATGCCTTAGAACAAGACACTTAATCTTGTTTGTGCTTGATGTGTGCTCCTCACAACTCTTTTTGTCTCCCTAAGTTTAAGGGCATCCCAGGCATGGGCCCTTGCTTCCATGTGCCTACAGGGATTCGGCTGCACCACACTGACGAGGCTCACATAGGCCGAAACGTACTTCTGTGGTTTTGCCGTTTCTCTCGTGCGGAGAGGATTTGCCTGACATTTTGGAGCTGGACTGTCTGTGGGTGGGACCAGTCTGATATGGACATGGAGATTTCCTCTCTGCAATGGCACATGGGAGTGAAAAACGTGAGTTGTAGCACCATTGAGAGGCTACCATGCCTTAGAACAAGACACTTAATCTTGTTCATGCTTGATGTGTGCTCCTCACAACTCTTTTTGTCTCCCTAAGTTTAAGGGCATCCCAGGCATGGGCCCTTGCTTCCATGTGCCTACAGGGATTCGGCTGCACCACACTGATGAGACTCACATAGGCCGAAACGTACTTCTGTGGTTTTGCCGTTTCTCTCGTGCGGAGAGGATTTGCCTGACATTTTGGAGCTGGACTGTCTGTGGGCGGGACCAGTCTGATATGGACATGGAGATTTCCTCTATGCAATGGCACATGGGAGTGAAAAACGTGAGTTGTAGCACCATTGAGAGGCTACCATGCCTTAGAACAAGACACTTACTTGTTCGTGCTTGATGTGTGCTCCTCACAACTATTTTTGTCTCCCTAAGTTCAAGGGCATCCCAGGCATGGGCCCTTGCTTCCATGTGCCTAGAGGGATTCGGCTGCACCACACTGACGAGGCTCACATAGGCCGAAACGTATGTCTGTGGTTTTGCCGTTTTTCTCGTGCGGAGAGGATTTGCCTGACATTTCGGAGCTGGACTGTCTGTGGGCGGGACCAGTCTGATATGGACATGGAGATTTACTCTCTGCAGTGGCACATGGGAGTGAAAAACGTGAGTTGTAGCACCATTGAGAGGCTACCATGCCTTAGAACAAGACACTTAATCTTGTTCGTGCTTGATGTGTGCTCCTCACAACTCTTTTTGTCTCCCTAAGTTTAAGGGCATCCCAGGCATGGGCCCTTGCTTCCATGTGCCCTAGAGGGATTCGGCTGCACCACACTGACGAGGCTCACATAGGCTGAAACGTACGTCTGTGGTTTTGCCATTTCTCTCGTGCGGAGAGGATTTGCCTGACATTTCGGAGCTGGACTGTCTGTGGGCGGGACCAGTCTGATATGGACATGGACATGGAGATTTTCTCTGTGCAATGGCACATGAGAGTGAAAAACGTGAGTTGTAGCACCATTGAGAGGCTACCATGCCTTAGAACAAGACACTTAATCTTGTTTGTGCTTTATGTGTGCTCCTCACAACTCTTTTTGTCTCCCTAAGTTTAAGGGCATCCCAGGCATGGGCCCTTGCTTCCATGTGCCTACAGGGATTCGGCTGCACCACACTGACGAGGCTCACATAGGCCGAAACGTACTTCTGTGGTTTTGCCGTTTCTCTCGTGCGGAGAGGATTTGCCTGACATTTTGGAGCTGGACTGTCTGTGGGCGGGACCAGTCTGATATGGACATGGAGATTTCCTCTATGCAATGGCACATGGGAGTGAAAAACGTGAGTTGTAGCACCATTGAGAGGCTACCATGCCTTAGAACAAGACACTTAGTCTTGTTTGTGCTTGATGTGTGCTCCTCACAACTCTTTTTGTCTCCCTAAGTTTAAGGGCATCCCAGGCATGGGCCCTTGCTTCCATGTGCCTACAGGGATTCGGCTGCACCACACTGACGAGGCTCACATAGGCCGAAACGTACTTCTGTGGTTTTGCTGTTTCTCTCGTGCGGAGAGGATTTGCCTGACATTTCGTAGCTGGACTGTCTGTGGGCGGGACCAGTCTGATATGGACATGGAGATTTTCTCTCTGCAATGGCACATGGGAGTGAAAAACGTGAGTTGTAGCACCATTGAGAGGCTACCATGCCTTAGAACAAGACACTTAATCTTGTTCGTGCTTGATGTGTGCTCCTCACAACTCTTTTTGTCTCCCTAAGTTTAAGGGCATCCCAGGCATAGGCCCTTGCTTCCATGTGCCTCAAGGGATTCGGCTGCACCACAATGATGAGGCTCACATAGGCCGAAACGTACGTCTGTGGTTTTGCCGTTTCTCTCGTGCGGAGAGGAATTTCCTGACATTTCGGAGCTGGACTGTCTGTGGGCGGGACCAGTCTGATATGGAGATTTCCTCTCTGCAATGGCACATGGGAGTGAAAAACGTGAGTTGTAGCACCATTGAGAGGCTACCATGCCTTAGAACAAGACACTTAATCTTGTTCGTGCTTGATGTGTGCTCCTCACAACTCTTTTTGTCTTCCCAGGAACAGGCGTGAGGACAGTGTGCAGTCCACTACCCAGGAGCTGACACTGAGCTGCGAACGCAGATTGCTAAGGCAGCAAAGGTAGTAGAATCTCGCCTATGATTCTACAGAGTGAGGGTGCAGAAACCTAGAGAGCTGGGGATCAGGCAACAGGAGTGAGTCCGGGGTTACAGACTGGTAATAGCCTCAGAGATATAGCTAGTCAAGGATGCGTGGAGTGAGACGGCTATAGCAATAACTAGAGGGATCAGGCAACAGGAGCGCTACCGGGGTCACAGACAGGTAGTAGCCTTGGAGGTATAGCTAGACAAGGATGCATGGAGAGAGACTGCGAGAGGAATAACTGAGGGGAGACTAACCCTGAGCTACCGAGCGGAAGGCTGTACGGAGTGAGAGCCATCAAAAGCCGGTTGAGAAAGAGTGGAGAGTCAGACAGTATCGGGGCCAAGCATGGAGCGGGTAGTCAGACAGAGCCAAGGGTCAAAACTGGATTAGGTAGTAAGCCAGAGCCACAGAAGTCACGGAGCAGGTAGTCAGCCAGAATCAGGGTCAGACCGGAATGGGTAGTTAGACAAGGCCTAGGTCATACACGGAGCGGGTAGTCAGAGAGAGCCACTGGTCCATACTGGAGCAGGTAGTCAGATAAAGTCAAGGATCGAATCAGAGAATCAATGTCAATAAAGCGCGTCCGCGACAAAGAAGCCAGCAGACAGGCGGGAGCAGCCAGTAACGCCGCTGCCCACTCACCAGAGCGAACATGACATGCACCCATAACAGGCAGGCAATAATCATGGGCACCGTGATACAGATACTGTAATTGCTTTCAAAAAAGTAAAGGACACCGTTATAGCTCAGAACAATTATAACACTTAGTTTCAAAGCAATTAGGATGTTGATCCAGGGAAATATATCAACTGCCTTTTGGGGTCAGGAAGGAATTTGGTGCTTCATTTGAAATGGCTTCAATGGATTTTTGGGGGGCCTTCATCTGGCTCAACAGGGGTGATGAGGCATGGGATGAACTTGGTGGACATGTCTTTTTTCAGCTGCATGAACTACGTTACTATTTTACTATATTATTAAGTCATGTATATGGCCAGAGAAATCCCAAAAACCTCTTCCCCAGACTGGTGACTGGCTTATTCACCACTTCCTATATCAATTCAGCCAGTTTATTTAGTAGTGTATATACCGCTTTATTTTCCACTTCTACTCCAGAACAAGAGGAAACTACATATTTTTTTCTTGGTAATTGTACTTTCTTTCATTAAATAAATAGACTGTGGGAAAAAAACTATATAACTCTGTAGCCTACAAGTTACAATTACAAGGCTTACAGGTTTTATTAATTTATGTTTGCTAATGCTCTGTTGCTTGTGTTTCAGCCAAGGAAACCAAGTCTATAATTTAAAACCAACTCCATTAGGAAAGAAAGTAATCAATGATTTACAGTCCTGTACATTATCCACTGTTCAAACACAAGACACCTATTCACAGAGTGTGGACGATTTGATCCAAGTCTCTTTGACAAAATAATGGATGATCAAAACTGATTCTCAATTAAATTTTAAAGACTGAGCAAAAATACATATGATATACATATTAACATATCCATTTTCTAATTGCTAGTCCATTAACAGTAACTCTTCCTTTTCCTTGTCATGTCTCTAGAGTGGCTTGATGCATTGATGCTTAAACAACAATAATGTAAATAACAGTGTTGTATTCAGAAACTTGATCCCTTGATACATGTCAGTCAGATCAACAGGGTGTACCACTGGATGGTATCTCATGTTATCTGAAATCTAATTTTTGTGTTGAACGCAGACTGCAAATGTCCATACCAGTGTAGTTTTGATTTAAAGCAGGATTTAATAATTAATAAGAATGACTTGATTTCATCTTGTTTTTTTACGTAACATTTATTTCTAGTTGAACATCATACCCGAAATATATATTTATTACAACTCAAAAATAGATGTAACTTGCATTTTTGGATATTGCATACACTACATTTTTTAAACATTGATTTACTTTGAACATTTTTTCAATCAGTTTTACAGCTATATCAGAAAATGAATGATTGTTTGGTTATTAGCTTATTTCAGTAGTTCTAAAGCTTTTTTGATTTAGTTCCAAATGGAATCTCTGCAGAACCCTAACAATTCCTTTAATGCCTTGGAAGTGTGAGAGGTCGCCAACATTAGGAGACCTCTGTAGCACCCTAGGGGTTAATGTAGTCTGAATATCCAATATAAGTTGATGTTAACTTAATTGATACATTATAGCCTAATAATTTAGTGTTTCTGGCTAACAGATATTTGTATCTGGTAATATTTTTTCTCAGCGTACTTAATAGGGACCAGGAACCAGACAGACACAAAAATGTAAAATGAAAACCACTTTTATTAAAGTGACAAAAACAGAGTCGTGACCAGGAGCATAAACCAAAAGACAAGCCAGGGTCAGGAACCAAGACAGGTACTCAGCCAAGTCAGGGTCAGGAACACAGGAGTCCGAGATGTCAGGAACAAGCCAGGAGTCAGGAGCCAGAAGAATCATCAGAGGAAGCCAGGTCATACACAGATAAACAGGAACACAGGAGAATCCACAGCAGCCAGAAGCAACAAACACAAGTACAATCAGGAAGTGAGCCAAGCTGCTTTAAATACCCTGAGAGAATTGGCTGATAACAATCAGGTGAGTAATCAGAGAGGTCTGCTGATTCAGCCTGACCCAGGAACTCAGAAGGCAGCAGAAGCAATGGATAACAGAGCTCTAGATTAGCTCAGACAACAGAATCAACAGCAGAGCAGAGCAGCTCAGCCAAACCTTGACACTACTGTATTACAGAAGAACTCTAATAGAAAATACACTTGCATTGTGTGACATTTGACTCCCACACATCCGTTAGTAATAAAAATAAAAAAACATACTTTATCAGTCATAACTTAAATGTGTTCATTGTAACCCTTTATACTTCAGGGACTTTGGGAGTTAGACAGAACAGAGTTTGAGAATCATAGATCTATTTAATTTACCAAAAGGTAGTTGAAGCAGTTATTGGGAGGTGAACTATCTCAAATTCAATATTTTATCTTTAAAAATTAGAGGATGTTCTTGTCATGATATATAAAGAGGACATCACCAGACAAATATTCAAATTGATGTAGTTAATTAAAACAAGAATGTTATGTAGTCTACATTTTTTTTCAACAGCATTCCTAAAAAACGCTATATTCAAAATAAGCCGATAATTAACGTACGATATGTCTAGGGCTAAAAGGAAAAAGATAATGGTCAATATTATCTAGCAACACTGAATGTTGTCAAAACAAGTTCAAACTCACAGCAATCACAACACACCAAAGTATAAAATACACCTATATACCCCTATATCTGACATATCTTGTATGTGTTTCGAGTTTTTGAGAGATAGAGAACAGGACCCAGGAGCGGAGGATAGTGAGAGAGGGAGAGAGAGGAGAGCATTCATTCAAGCGAGACAGAAGGAGTTGGGAGCGGAGAGAGCTGGTACACCTATAGCAACACATAATACACCTTGGCACATATTCCATGCTTACAAACACACATCTTTTTTGTTTACAACTGTCACAAGGGAAGACTATAGGCCCTGCTGAGACAGTGTGGAGAGTGTGGGAGTGAAAGGGTTAACAATACCAGACCCCTGGTTCCATGTTACTATTCCTAGCAACCACCACATTAAACCCTGAAATCCCTCCTGCACTATCACCCCAGTACTACAATTCGCTGCTACCACCAAGACTTTATATCTGGGCGTCTTAGGTTACCCCAAACACAACAGAATTACAGTATAAAATCACCTTTATAATCAAACAGACTTAACCCTTTAGTAGTGTGTTCTAACTGAGCTTGCTTCAGAGTAGTGAGTTCATGTTAAAGAACAGAGACAAGAGCTGATTAATTGAACATTTAATCTGAAAAAAGGCTTCACAGTGCTGGTTACCAAAATGCAGAAATTAAGTATATACATAAATAAAGATTACACATAAGCAAAACAGTCCATAAAATAAAATTGGAGAAACACAAGAAATCCTTAAATACAATTACCGGTATTTTAAGAGTCCTTGGGAACGTCAGATTATATTTCCCCCTTCAGTTGTTTCCAAAAAATTCCGTTTTAATCCAAAAACCCATATTAAATAGGAGTCCACAGTTGATTCTAAGAGGCCAGATCCCCTGGGTGTTACCTGGGAGGGTCAGGGGTCTGGCCTGACTGTTTACAGCCCACTCAATCAGACCTGTCAGGAATGTTACTGCAGAGTTCTACCTGAAAAATCATAAGGCTTCCCAAAACATGCAACCCACAGCACACCACTATAATGTAACAATAATCATATTCCTCATATATGTGTGAATATCTGGACACCAAACATGCTGGGTCTAACTGGTTGCAAAGTGGCTATTCTTGTAACTCATAGCAGGAACACCTCCCCCTGGCATGTTTGGTACCCACCAAAAAGATAAAACCTGGGCATTTTAAATATGTAGTTTTACTGAACCATTTTACACGATATATACATGTTCTCCCTATTTCAGGTTATTTGGATGTCCCCTGGATAATACTCCCCCAAGAGCAGATTGTCCAATACTTTTTATGACCCATACATCCTGCTCGGGTGATGTTATCTACTCAGCTAGTTTTATGGCCTAGGACTGGTGCACATACAGGTCAGCAAACAAACAAATTATACAACCCAGAGGGCCAACTCATGCCTTGGCATGACACCTCCCCCTTAAGATGGTGGAAGGAGGGATTCAGCCACAGACTGATCCATTTGTTCACCATTAACCTCGATTCCCACCTGACAAGACGGGCCACCTGCCTTCCTATGTAATCTGCCTTTCTCCCTCCCTAAGCCCCAGCATGTCAATGGGAAGGGACTCCAAGTACAAAATATGGTTATCCCAATTTAACCAGTGCCTATCCATGTCAGCACCTGGCTTCTTTTACAGTGTCTCAGCCCTTCAAGGGAGGGGTCATTGCGCAGAGCATCCAGGAAATTCGTATTGCCCTCCCCCCACCTGACTGCACCAGAGAGTACAGCTCCCTCTGGCTGAGCATTGGGGGGTGGGATGAGGTCTACCCCTTTCTCTGCCTGCTGGTCAGACAACCTTACCCTGTCATTACCATCCTCCTCTTGTTCTACAGCTTCAGCCCTGTCATACTGCTGATGTTACCCCTGCTACCATTGGTATACCTCCCTGTCTCCCATTTTCCTTCTGGGAGCACAACCTCTGCTCTCTACATTACCCATCCAGGGAACATTTTACAGAAGGAAAATCCCATTCCTCTTCCCTCTTACTCCCAGTCATCACCGTCTCACAGGATTTAGACACAGGCAGATCAACCCTCACTCCTGGTCCCTCATCCTTAATTGTTACCTGAGCCACACCAAATCCTCTCCCTAGCCCTTCTCCACTAGGTTTTGGCATTTGGAATTCATTGTAATCACATTTTACAACACACCCCACCTCACTTTTGGAAGGCATCACTGGTTCAGCTACAGGTAGGCATTTATCCATCCCCTGCTCTCCCTCCCAGCGATCACATTTCACAACATCCCCCAAAGTTTCACACAGTACCTTAGATTGAGCAGGACTTTCAGTTAGCCCTTCCAGTTTGCAGTGTCCTTTGGAGCATAGTGACAGAGCATCCGGCCCAAATCATTCCCCAGCAGAACATTAACAGGGATATCCTCAGAAACCCCCACTTCCCGCAAACCTTTGCCTGCCCCCTCAATCAAGGTACACACGTGCCATGGGCACAGTGGGGCATACACCCCCAATTCCTTTGATGGACTTGGTTCTTCCAGGGATCATGTCCTCTGTATTTACCACTTCAGGGCGCACCAAGGTGAATGAAACACCCGAATCTCTCAGTCCCATGGTCACCCTGTCACCCACAGTTACACTATGCAGGTTATCCTCTCTTTTCCCCACAGGTTCACCCACAAGCAAAACTGATGGTGGCCCCCCAGTGGCACTCCCACCTCCACAAGCAGGTGGCGGTGGAGTCCTAGTGGGGCAAGTAACCCACAGATGCCCAATCTGGTTGTACTGGAAACAACGGCGGGTATGGGGTCCACCATACATAACCCCTGCACTATTGGCAGCTGGTGGTGAGGTCCTCACTGCAGATCTTGTAGATGGTGACTGAACTGTATCTCCTCTCCAGGTTGGAGTACCAGCTGACATAACTCCACACCTAGATGCTGGTGCATGTATGTCTGCATAGTCATCTGCCAGTTCTGCGGCATCCCTATCGGTTTTTGGCTTTCTTTCTAGAATCCACCCTCTTACATCAGGGCTCCATGTGTATAAGAACTGTTCCAGGACCATTAAGTCATTAACTGCTTCATAGTTGGTAGCTTGTAACCCTGTAATCCATTGCTTGTATGCAGCTTCCAGTTGTCCAACATATTGAATGCTTCTCGATCAGACAATCTGCTGCATGCTCCTAAACTTTTTCCTATAGGCCTCAGGAGTCAGGTTCAAAGTTTTTAGCAAGGCAGATTTAATTGCCTCATATTCGTTATCAGTCTCTGGGAGAAGGGACACACACACATCCAAAGCTTTTCCTTTCAACTGTGGAGTTAAATATCTCCCCCACTGGTCTGAGGGTAGATGATGCTGCCTGTACACCTTTTCAAAACTTTTCAGGAATACATCCAAATCAGTCCCCTCTTCCAGGGAGGGAAAATCATCATTGTGGAGCCTAGATGTGCTGTATCTGATGCAGTGTTGTTTGATGAGGACCGAAATGTGAACCACAGCTTAGCCATTTCCAACTCATATCTCCTTTCTGACTCTCTTTCTTGTCTCTGTGCAGCCTGCTGTTGAATCCTGAGGATTTGAAGCCATCAGTTGTCTGAATAAATCTGTACAGCAAATGTCCATGACACTTATAGGGGTGCAAACACAAGGCATTGCAGTATGTAGTAGTCCTGCAGTATTAGTGTGCTCAGTAATCCTTTCAGTGTCAGTCTCTGACTCAACAGTGTGTCTGTCAGCTTCCACAAGGTCCGCAATAAGTTGTTCCGTGCGTTTGCCAAAAGTTGGTAAATCCCTTGCTTGGCACATCAATTCCAGGGTCTCTTTGGGCTGTTTGCAATAAGCCTTAATATTCAGAAATGAGATAGAGAAAGAAAAACAAGAATGGGGAGGGGAGAACTGCTTTGCAAGCAGTATGTCTTTTAAATCAGCACTGAGCTGTCTTTGGAAATTACACAAAAATGTATGCAATTTCTTTTAGTGCTAAGATCCTCTTACAGGTAAAATCCAGCAAGCACTAAAAATCTCTAAATATATCCCGACGCTGCCAACCAGTTTGTCACGAGCAAAGGCTATAGGCCCTGCTGAGACAGTGGGGAGAGTGTGGGAGTGAAAGGGTTAACAATACCAGACCCCTGGTTCCCTGTTACTATTCCTAGCAACCACCACATTAACCCCTGAAATCCCTCCTGAACCATAACCCCAGTACTACAATTCGCTGCCACCACCAAGACTTTATATCTGGCATCTTAGGTTACCCCAAACACAACAGAATACAGTATAAAATCAGACATATAGAATTAACCCGTTAGTAGGGTGTTATAACTGAGCTTCCTTCAGAGTAGTGAGTTCATGTTAGAGAACAGAGACAAGAGCTGATTAATTGAACATTTAATCTGAAAAAAGGCTTCACAGTGCTGGTTACAAAAATACAGAAATAAAGGACATACAGAAATAAAGATTACACATAAGCAAAACAGTCCATAAAATAAAATTGGAGAAACACAAGAAATCCTTAAATACAATAACTGGTATTTTACCCCTCTGGTACTCAAATGGTTAACAGAGGATGAACACAAAACAACAGGGTTACATTGCACAAGTCCACAGGGGCCAGTTCACTCAACACAGTTCTACTTTGACAAACTGATTGCATGTACAACACATAGGCCTCAAACTCAAAAACACCAGGGCCCCAAAGCTAATTAACGCACTGTTGAAAAAACAATGAAAACTAAGTTGAAAAAAATCTCATGGTTATCATATGTATCCTGAGGAGTGGGGATGGCAAGGAGGGGGAATATGTGTGTTCCGAGGCCCTAGTGTTTTTGAATTTGAGGCTAATATGTTGTACATGCAATCAGTTTGTCTCTGTAGAACTGTGATGGTAAAGCTTTAGTTATCAGATGTATCCTGAAGAATGGGGATGGCAAGGAGGTATTCCTTGCCATCAACACTCTTCAGGTGACATATGATAACCAAAGCTCAACCATTGTAAGTTGCTTACAGGATTTTGTCAAGCTCATAAATCAGGATGGTATCCCATAAGTTGCAACGCAATGCTTGGGATACCATCCTGCCCCTCAAAGGTTCACATGTCAACGTCATCGTCTTGCATCCCTCTTGTCATAGCTCAGGTGATTAATCACACTATCTAATTTCCCCACACAGCATCCATGCCTGCAGCTCAACAGGAGAACAATGAGACGGAGGCATATGACATCCCTCCAGTGACTTACCCCTTTAGGAGCCAGAAGACGGGACAAACAATGGAGCAGGCAAAGGATGTTGGAGAGGCATCCCCACCACCTGACTCCAGCCTCTACGGCCACATCCTCTGGCACAGGAAACCAGACCACAGCAACAGATGAGTAGTGCCTGCACATCCAAAGGAGGCCGCTCAGGAAGTCCAGGTGAACAAATCAGTACCTGAGGAGGTTGCAGTGGGATGCACAAAGAAACATTGCCTCCCTTGGTGCACTGGAAGCCCACAAGACGATTTTGACAACTGAGATCCGCCAGTTCAGGACAGGGATTTTGGACATGTTGGGCCAGATGCTGGTCGAAATGAGGTAAACAAATAGATTTGAGAACCTGTGGATGGAGAGACTGCAGCAATCCACGGAGGGGTCAACAGCAACAACATACCCCACCAGTGTGACCCCTATACCAACCCACAGAACCATGAGAATGACAAGAAAATCTGTGAGGGCATCAACCCCTGCAGTCCCTTCAAAAGTCACAACCCTCCAAAAAATAAAAAAGTCCCATTTGTGATGTTTCCCCCAAATAAAAAAGCACTTTTGCATCGCATTTATGTCTTTCTGTTTCCTAACAGGTTAAGTGGCAGAGATGTCTAAACTGCATTGCAAAGAAATGCAGTGAACACAATCCCTGCACATATTACTTGATTGTAAGTTGTTGTACCATGGGTAAGCACAGGGCTTAAAACTTGAAGTCCTTTGCTACTAGCCAGACATGAAAAGTTACTCGCCACTGCAAGTCATAACATACCCACCAGGGCTGAATTTCTACTAGCCAGGGCTAAATTTTCACTCGCCATTGGCTAGTGGTGAGTAGAAATTTTGAGCCCTGGGTAAGCACACACATACAATGTTGTCCAATTTCAACTCACAATACACCTAGCAAAGCAAAACATGAAGGTGTTGTTTGGCCATGATGTGAGTTCAAATTGAACAACTGACACCTACCCCATAGCATTCTAGGTGCCAGACTGTACCCATTCAGATCCATCCAATGCTGTGGTTTTTAAGGTGTTAGCCAACCTTGTATTTATCCATCACACACCTAGTAATGTAAGGTTAATTACTAAGATCAATGTTATGTTTGGCTGCACAACATCTCCTTGCAGCAATACTTAACTACTACTAATCCCCATAGTGTAGCTATTTAAAAAAAATGGCTTTGCTGCAGATCCGCCTGATGAAAATAAAACCGGATATCCCTGCAGTCAGTACAACGCTGACTTCAAGGAAGGGGGAGGGGAACTTTGCATACGGTTGTCTCTTAAACCATAAAGGTTTGAGAGATGAACCAGGGGGCAATTGAATTCTTCTTGAAATAGCTACACTATGGGGATTAGTAATATTAAAGTATTACTATCCCTTTAAATCAGTAGACTCCTGTGATTAGAGTCATGCCTTCCTAAGAATAATGGATACATAACCCAGAATAGTTCCATCTGGAGTTATGGCTAATCCAACATCAATATTAAGAGACACATACTGGATAGAGATGGGCTTCCTTTAATATGTCTAACAATACACTGAAGCATAAACTTTTGTATTGCACCAAAAATTAACCTCTAGAAGCATCCAAAAGGTACATTTAACATAAAAACTGGCTACTAAAGGCTACTGGCCCGTGTATTTTGCCTTACAGGAAAGATCTCTTGTTGCAAGGTCCCATTCTCCTTCCAGAAATATACAACCTGCACCAGGTGGCTTTGCTGTTGAACGGAAAGCTTTGGCCAGTCAAGTTTTCTTGGAAGCAGCCATTTCACTTCTTTGAAAAAGCTGTCAACATCTAATCCTTACTACAGAATTTGGTTTATCTATTGTCACTGGGCTTAATCCAAAAGCCTTGACCAGAGGCACTTACAGCTTCAACACTCATTGAATTTTTTCACAAGGGGTTGACACCCATCACCTAAAAAGTTAACGTGTCAGCCTTATCTACCCTATCAGGGATTAAATGGGCTTCCTATGACCTCGTCATTCGATTTTTCAAAGCCTGTTCTCACCTCAGACCTTCATTCTACCCTTTATGCCCCGCCTGGGATCTACCATTAGTCCTGGATGTGCTCTCCAGTACACCTTTTGATTCAATCTCATTGGGCATGTTCTGCCTGATGGTAACCTCATTGCAGTCTTCCAGACGAGTGTCAGAGCTACAGGCACTTTCCCATGAGGACCCCTTTTAAAGATTCGCACCACATCAAGTGGTGTTACGGCCAGTTGCAGATTTTTTTTTTACCTCGGGTTGTGTCCAACTTTCACCTCATACAAGTCATTGTCCCCTTTACATTTATCCCTACTGCAGACTGGGGTAAAAAGCCGTAGTTGGCTACACTAGATCTTATGCAATGTCTTTGGATCTACATCAACCGCACTGCTCACTTCAGGAACTCTCCTAAGCTTCTGATCATCCTTTCTGTATTCAGGAAAGGAGAAGCTGCCTCTTGGATCCACCATCAGCCGCTGGATCTCATCAGCCATCTCCAAGGCTTATGCCCACAAGAGTCTCCTGATTCCCCAGGGTCTTAAGGCACATTCCGCTAGAGCTGTGTCCACTTCATGGGCAGCAGAGGCTGAGGTACATACAGATGACATCTGTAGAGCAGCAGTATGGTCCTCCAGTGCTACTTTTATTAAATATTACAGACTTGATGTTCGAACTATTAATGAAACTCTCTTTGAACGCAAAATGTTGGCCTCAGTGTCAAGAGCTCTCACACATTAATTCTCCTTTAATAAATTTTGGTTATTTGTTTGCATAATTTTCGGTGGTATGTGTCTTTTTTTCCCATCCTGTCTTATGGAATTGCTTTCATACTATCCATTGGTGAGGGCTGCCAGGAGCGACCAGGGAAATAGGAACATTTTATAACTTACCGTTCTTTTTCTTTCCTGGTCAACAGTCATGGCAGCACTCACCAACCACCCCCTTCTCACGCTTGGACTGGGCTAATAACTAAGACTGACATGCAGGAGGAAAGGAAGTAATTTATAGGCTTGGGGAAGTTCCTTGTACCATGGACTACAAAGGATGAAGTGAACTCATTGGTGAGTGCTGCCATGACTATTGACCAGAAAAGGGAAATAACGGTAAGTTTATATAATTTTCTTATTTAAACTCCTTTGTGTTTCTCTTATCGGCCCCAGTTACAGGCTGCACTCATTTGTAAAACAAACCTAAAACACCTATCCTGTTAGTGGTATGCAGGTGCCCTAATCATACGAGTTACATATGTAGCTGTACTTAGCTGCAATCCTGAGTTAAGCCATCTTGAGCTGATAAGCAACTTTCATTGATTTGCATGAAGGCCCGGACTGGGACAAAAAATAGGCCCGGTCATTTAAGGCAGAGCGGCCCATTTTTGCTTTTTGAGCAGCCCATGGGGGGGTGCAGCGGTGGGCATCCGTTATTTTTTTTCAAACTCCTGGACCAGCCCCGGACTGGCCCACCGGGCAAATGCCCGGTATGCCCGATGGCCAGTCTGGGCCTGAATGAGGGAGACTCCCAAAGCGAAGCCTGAGGAGGGTGCCTGAGCCTGGGCAGGAACCCGAGCGAGCTCCCCAGTCCAGGCCCGGACTGGGACAAAAAATAGGCCCGGTCATTTAAGGCCGAGCGGCCCATTTTTACTTTTTCAGCAGCCCATGGGGGGAGGTGCGGCGGCGGGCATCCGTTATTTTTTTTTAAACTCCTGGACCAGCCCCAGACCGGCCCACTGGGCAAACACCCGGTATGCCTGATGGCCAGTCAGGGCCTGAATGAGGGAGACTCCCAAAGCAAAGCCTGGGGAGGGTGCCTGAGACTGGGCAGGAACCCGAGAGAGCTCCCCAGTCCAGGACTGGAACAAAAAATAGGCCCGGGCATTTAAGGCTGAGCGGCCAATTTTTATTTTTTGAGAAGCCCATGGGGGGGGGGGGGGGGGGGCGGGCGTTCGTTTTTTTAAATGCCCGGACTGCGCCTGTTTGCATGGTGATCTTTGTTTACTTAAAGGGATAGTAATACTTCATTTTAACTTTATTTTATTTTGTAGGCATTAAAAAAACATGAAGAATGATATAAGTCTTATCTCTGAAACCTTTATGGTTTAAGAGATATTCACAAACAAAGTATCCCCCCCCTGTTCAACCAGATAAGAAGGGAGATGCCCAGGTAGACTGCAGAGAGGGACAATCTTCAATTAAGATAATGGAAAAAGCTGAAAAACTTTTCAAGGGGGGAAGGGCTTTCATTGTTTTCATACAAAGAAAATTGTCCCCTTCTGTTATCTGTACTGTCATACAACCTGATCCACATCTGAGAAGAGATGGCTTACACTAGGAAAAAGGGGCGGGGAGGGGAACTTTGCTTGTGAATATCTCATAAACCATAAAGGTTTGAGAGATAAGACTTATATCATTCTTCATGTTTTTTTAATGCCTACAAAATAAAATAAAGTTAAAACGAAGTGTTACTATCCCTTTAACACAGAAAGATGAGAAAATAAAAAGATATGGGTACTTACTAAAACTGTACTAGTAGAGATACTACAAACAAATTCAGATCAGACAGGGTTACATATGTACTTGAGACTGATGTACTAAAGAAATTGAGCATTTCTGGAGCAAACCAACTGCACTACAGGGAACAAATGAAATACCCATTGTGTTAAATATGACTTTTAACCTAGAGAGGATTCCAGTGCAGTGCAAAGTAATGTGTTTGAGACCTTTCTAGCATTCAAGGGGTTAAAACCCCATTTTATCAATTGGATTTTTCTTAATTCATTCTTATAGTACACTAGAACTGGCCACTTTCTTAGTACATCAGACTCAGCATGTCTGATGTTCCAAGATGTGGTACAATTCTGTGGCAAGTCAACAGCACCTTAAAGGGACAGTAATACTTAAAATGTAAAAAAAAATATGTTGTAGGGTTTAGCCCCCTGAGTAAAACAAGGGTACTTCCACTGCTGAAAGCTATTTTATTTAAAAGTTATTACAGCTCAAAGTTGAATTTTTTAGGTGCAATATCACAGTGGCCTGAAATTGTACGGTTGCGCTGTTGCTACACCGTCCTATGGACAGCTCTGGTCCCGGGACCATAAATCTCCATAGGCTGGTGTAGCAACAGCGCCACTGTATAATTTCAGGCCACTGTGATATTGTGCCTAAAAAATGCAACTTTGAGCTGTAATAACTTTGAATAAAACACCTTTCAGCAGTGGTAGTACCCTTGTTTTACTCAGAGGGATAAACCCTACAACATTTTTTTTATATTTTAAGTATTACTATCCCTTTAAGGAGCAAATTCACATTCCCATGTATGTAAAGAGGTTTTTATCCCATTGAATCCAAATGTTGTCCAACGTATTGCATCACAATGCACGTCACATCATCCTAGCACTGGATGCGCTAATCAATTTTCATTTTTATTTACTCCCTATACGGCGCTTACACACACATTGCACCACGTTCCTACATCAAATGCCGCAACATTCCCCCTACCGCGGTCAGAGAATTCAGGACAGTATATTATCTTTTGTCTACTTCCAGGCTCCACCCACTCACTAGTCCCCAGGTTTCACTCCTCCAGCCCTGCTGTTTGATCAGAAAGAGGAGGGGAGAGAAAAGGAAGAGGCGGAGGCATCTGAACTCGGAAGTGAAAGAAAATTGAAAGTCGACCTCTCTGTTGTGTGATAGTGGGAAGTATCTTGTGATGTAGCTGAAGTAGTAGTCTACATAGAGTGACATGGAGAGACGGGGTAGATAAGAAAGAAGAGGTGGGGAATCTATAGGAGTCAGACAATAAAATAGTTTTGATCGTAGGTGGGGCAGTACATGAAAAGGGGCTGATAGTAGGTGGAAAGAGGGGGCAGACACAAGTAGAAGGCTGGAGGATGGCAGAGAAGTTTGATAACTTGGAGGAACATCTGGAGAAATTCGTGGAGAACATCCGCCAGCTGGGCATCATAGTGAGTGACTTCCAACCCAGCAGCCAGGCAGGACTCAATCAGAAGCTGTAAGTTGGTTAACGGCATCCTAGCAGCAGCACTTGTAAATGGGGCGGAAAGCGGAGCAATTACGGGGAAACACAATTGCATCATAGAGGGCAAATAAAACTGATCAGTCATTTAAATGGGGATTTAACCTCTTAGATGCTGGCGAGGTCGTCAATGGCACACGTCACACGTGTGTCTGTGACGTCTGCCATTTAAGGGGTTAAAAGACACATTGAAATCAACTGGATCTTTTGTGTCCTATATGATGTAGATGGTTTGCCCTTGAATTTGTCCGCTTGCATTTGTGTATGTGGCCAATTGAATATGTTCCTCTGTTCTTGTATTGCCATATTCATATGTTGCAAACTTGCATTTCCTTTTACTGCAAATAGTTTTCTTTTCCATTACAACTTTACAAGTTTGACATTCAGTAGAATTTTTAGCAATGTGTTTGTGACATATCTGACAGATAATGTGCTGGTTATGTTACATTAGATGGATTTAAAAAAACAAACAAAAACACATTGTGGGGTCAATATTTTGCACATCTGACAAGAGGAGTTAAAACGTTTGTGATTCATCAAAGAAGGGAACTTATTAATAAAGTAAGTGGCCATTAAGCCTAGGTTTATGCCCTTCATGCTGTGATCAGGCATATACTTATATATGTATATACTTTCTACATTTTAACTGTATTGTTTTCTATAGCAGGACATTGCATTTCACCACCTGAAAATGCTTACATGGTTCTAAAGAACCATGGCTGGGACTTCTCATTCAGACGTTTAGTTACAATAGGATTAAAGTGACAGTTAACCTGCATTTTGACTGAACTTATTTTGAAAGTGCATAGCATGTAAATTCAAATTGCGTATAGTTTTGTTCTCACGTTCATCTGTTTTTCATCTTTTTTTCTTTCAGTCAATTTTTTTTTAACACGTTTATATCCCCAATGGTGAGCATAATTCCTTGAATTTCTGTTCCACGTGAGCTTTCTGTCAGGAGCTGTGATTCCAGGAAAAGCACAGCAGGCTCTGTATACTGTAGTGGAGATTGTTAAAGCTGAACTACCATTTCACCAAATGTTTAGCTTAACTAATTCCCCTTCTGGCGACTAGCTGCTTAGTAGCACTAGTCGCCAGAATTATTACCTGATTTAATAGACATATGCTTTATTCCCCAGCTGACAGTAGCACGGACATCTTGCCAGAATGACATCCGCCTGCCTGCCAGGTCTAGGAGGAGTTGCTAGGAGCCGGTCGGTTCTGGCTGGGACTGACAGCTCAGGCATGTGGACATCATTTTGGCAAGATGTGCGCGCTCTGTGCTACTGACAGCTGGGGAATAAAGCATACATCTGTTAAATCAGGTAATAATTCTGGTGACTAGCTCTACTAAGCAGCTAGTCGCCAGAAGGGAACTTAGTTAAGCTAAACATTTTGTGACATGGTAGTTCCGCTTTAAATTGTATGACTATTTTTATAGTACATGACAAACTTGTACACACTAGAGAAACGGCGTCTTAGAGGGGATATGATAACATTATATAAATATGTTCAGGTCCCATACAAAGGGCTCTCCAAAGACCTGTTCATTAACAGAACAGTACAAAGGACAAGGGACACCCGCTTAGACTTGAGGAAAGGAGATTTAATCTACAACAGTGGAAGGGTTTCTTTACAGTAAGGACAATAAAGGTATGGAATTCACTGCCTGAGGAGGTGGTGCTATTGAATACATTAGATGCCTTTTAAAAGGTCCTGTATACTTATTTAAAAGAGCAGAACATAGAGGGCTATGTACGTTCATATTGGGATTAACATTTAGTTAGTGCTTGTTGATCCAAGGAGAAATCTTATTGCCATTTGGAATCAAGAAGGATCCCCCCCCCCCCATTCAAGGCAGAATTTGAAATTGCTGTATTGAGGGTTTTTTTGGGGGTTTTTTTTGCCTTCTTTTGGATCAACGATGGTAACCAGGAATAGGAAAACGGTTGGACTAGATGGACGCAATTTTTTTTTTTTTCAACCTAAATTGCTATGTTACAAAGCTCTGAAAACAGATCAAGGGAGCTTATTGTTAGGGTCTTAAAACACAAACAAAGTGAAAAAATAAAATATAGCCAGTTTGACATAGTATGCACTTAAAGAATATGTAAACTAAAAAGTATTAAATTAAGGAAATTTTTATCACACAGCCTATTCAAATTATGCATAAGCGGTAGCCCACACTAGACACGTGCAGGAACTGCTTTCCTGGGAGACAGTTTGAAAGAGTTCCTCTCTCTTTATTGTAAAACAAACAAGGGAAAAAAAAAAAGCAGCCATGCTCCTGGGTATATATTTGCTTCCAAGAGCATGGCCATAGGGACTTATAGGTCCTGCAGTAGCCTGCCATGCATCATCATGTGGACAGGGGACCAGAGAGGGTTAAAAGGATCTGTGGTGACTTCATTGCATATGTCTTGTTACTTATTTTGAGCTTGGATAAGCAAAGTTATGCATATTTTCTCAAAATATAAATAAGAACGCAAGCTTATAACTTTATATGCATGTGCTGTCAGGCAGGCTTAAAGGGACTCTAAAGTCCCATAAAAAATTATTCTTGTTTTGTAGAGGTTAAAAAATAAATTGTGTGGCAGAAATCCTATCTCTCATACCTTTATGGTTTGAGAGATATTTGCCTGTAAAGTTTCCTTTTTCCTGCTGTCACTTGTACAGGAGATTTGAGTTGTGCAACTTGAGGAGGCTCTTCAGCAGAGCCGAAATCACGTTATTTAAAAATGACTACTTCATGGGAACTATCTACAAAGTGTGCTTGCAAACCAGGTACACTTGTAGACCTTTCTAATGAAGTAATTCTTTTTAAATAACGCAATGTCGGCTCTTCTGCAGAGACACCGGCTGGTCCCCAGACTGGGATCTCCTGCTGTCAACACAGCGCTTACGTTAGGAAAAGGGGAGGGAGGGAGGAACTTTACAGGCGAATATCTCTCAAACTGTAAAGGTTTGTGTGAGAGGATTTGTGCAGCATAATTTATTTTTTTTAACCTCTAAAAAACAAGTATAATTTTTTATGGGACATTGGTGTCCCTTTAATGAGCTTTCTGGCATTAAAGTCCTAATAAAAGTGGATATTGTATGCCAGTTTGCACCACAGCAGGCATACACTGTTGTGCAGCCACTGGAGTTGGAGATCAGTGACAGTGGAGCTGTCTCCTTTAAGGGCAAGTATCACATTTTACTAAGTCTGCTGCTATATGAGCAGTCTTTGTAAATGGCCTTAGGCCTGTTTGGGGGTGTCCCACATGACTGGATGGTAACATCTCAAAGTCTTATGGGGATCAGCGTGACACTGGTAGGGGTCACTTGTCTCTTCAGCTGATCAGGCAGCTGCACGGGACAGCCACAGCAAGTGTGCCACTAGATGGATAGACCTTCAGAAAGGACAGCTATAGTGGCATATTTGCACTTTTACAAATTGCACAGGAAAAGGGACACAAAATGCTTACAAAAAACTATCAAACCACACAAAACTTTTATGACAATGTCCTTAACCCCCTTAAGTACCAGAGGGGTGTTTAACTCTTTGCAATTAGTTGCATACCCCTCTGGTCCTTAAATGGTTCTCTTCTCCCTATTTGTAAGAGGGTGATGTTTTCCCTTTTAAATGCATGTGAAATATGCAATCTTGTATACGACTTCTGCATGCAATAATATTAATTATAATTTCTTTCTAGGAATTTTATGGTAACGGGTTTGCAGGATATTGACAAGTGCCGACAACAGCTTCATGATATCACTGTACCCTTAGAAGTGTTTGAGTAAGTACCTCATCAAATTCAGCTTAATATAAATGTGCATATCCTATATAATAATTCGCTAAATCGTGTGTAACGCCGCAACATGCGCATTAGACACGGCTGCGCGTGCTGCAGTCATGCGCAGTGGAGACTGCCCGCGCGACCGGGTGACTGCCCCGCGACCGGGTGGCTGTGACACTGTGGTCCGTGTAACGGGCTGTTCAACTAGTCTTACATAAATACGAAAACACAGAGGGGTTCATGCACTTAGAACAGGTACAGGCAGCCTGAGAGCCTCCAGCTGTTGGGGACTATAATTCCTAGCACCTGCAGCTATCCAACAGCTGGCCGGGGATTCTGTAAATTTATATTCCTTGACAGCTAAAGGGCCTCAAGTTGCCCAAGTCAGGCATAGAAGAACTGCAACAATTATGGGACACATGCAGATTCTTAGGGCCCTATTCACACTTTTGGGATAACTAAAAATTTCCAATGATTTAAATGGGGAAATTAATTCCGTCAACGCTAAAGAAGTCTCCAAAGCAATAAGTTGAAGGCCTGTCATTCAAGGAGTTAAAATTCCCATTTAAGTCAATGGGAATTTTTGGATTTCTTAGTCCTCCCCAATAGTGCAAATGATATGCCTCTGAATTCATCCACTTTTCTTTTGGACATGCAGCCCTTATTGTTTATACCATTTGCAAAGCACTGGAGATGTCTCTAGCATTCAAGGAGTTAAAAGCACCATTTAATTTGTTAAGAATTTAGCAAATTTTTGTGTGTCCCCCAGGGTGCCTTTGGTTTGCCTCAGAAAAGTTCATCTTAGTTCATTAACTGCTCTGTGATTGTTTGAAAATCTGATATACTGGCATAGAACAACTGTTTTCTTTTTAAATGGATAGTAATTTTCACAATAAAAGCAGCTCCTATTAATCTTCTTAGTATTTTGGCCATGGAGAATGTTATTTCAATACTGACATAGTTGTAGTACAAGAGTAATTGAATGATAAAGTATCCCCTTCCCACCCATTTTACTGATGTAACACTGCTCACCGCAGAGCAGCAGGACTGTCCAGATGGATCGTACAAAGGGACAACCTTCAGTGAGCATAAGGAAAACCTGTCAAGGGAGGCAGAGTTTTCCTTATGCTCACAGTAAGAAGATTGTCCCTTGCTGTGAGCTGTCTGGTCAAGGGACCAGATTCCACGTCTGAGGGGATGTAGCTTACACTAGGTAAAAGGGGCGGGAGGAGGATACTTTTTCATTCAATTACTCTTGAACTACAACACTGATGGTATTGAAATAACACTCTCCATGGCCCAAATACTATGAAGATTAATTGGAACTGCTGTTTTTGTGAAAAATTACTCTCTCTTTAACTTTCACACTCTTACTTTTTCAGATGTTTATAATAGATGGAGATGTACTAAATTCAGCATTGGCAAATCTGAAAAGAACAGTATATTTAATCCTAGGGTATTTAAATGGGGATTTTCTCCAATACATTGAAGCCTTATTTTACTTTCTTACTCTGTGCAACACAGGAACCATGGGAGTAAAGTGGATATCCTCTGGCCAGCAGGGCAGGGCACCAGCCTTAAAGGAGCAGTAAACTTTTTTTTATGAAAACACATATTTTATAGAGCATTTCCTGCTGAATAAAACAAGGGTACTCCCATCGCTGTCAGATGTTTTATTCAAAATTTATAGCATCATGAAGTGAATTTATTGTGTTTACTTCCTGATAGTTCGAAGTGACAGGCAGTTTCTATCACATTCTATAGAGAACTGTATGTCTGACTTTCCTGACTTTCCTCTCCGTTAGAATCTAACAGGAAATCTAATTAGAATTTGACCACTAGAGGGCACTGCTAATGTAAAAAAAAAAAACATGGGTTTAAACTGTAATAACTCTGGAAATATAAATCTCTCTGCAGCGGGAGTACCCTTATTTTACTCAATAGGAAATTCCCTACAATATATATTTTTTTTCATAAAAAAAAAAGTTTACTGCTCCATTAAAAGGTCAGCGCAGATGGAGACTCCCTCCCTACTCTACTTTGCCCCCAGCAATCCAACTTCGTTTTAAAAGTGAACTCAAAGGAGGTGCAGGGGCAAAGATTCTTTCTTAGTACACTTCAGGTGTCCACATAGATTCCAAATGGGTTATTGTTGCAAACTTTTCCATCCTCAAGCTGCTTACAAAGCTGTGTTTTGGATTTACTTGTAGCTACTGTCCAATTTTAGCCTCTTTTTATCAAGTATAATGTGAGTATGTATATATAATAAATATATATATAAAACCTATATAATATAAAGCTCTAGCCTGCGAAGCTCCCTGTGTGCGTAACCACACATGCGCAGTAGAAACTGCAGGAAGGAATCAGTCATGTGTAGTAGAGGCTGGTCGAACAAGCTGTTCCGGGGTGGGGAGCTTCGAACGGCTCACTTCCTGTCTCTGCTCCCAGCTCCGGGGCAGCAGCCGTGGCTTCTGGGTGTTACGTTAGCCTGTGTACATGGGCTTTCATAATAGTATAATATAAAATGGCACAGTGATGCATTTCATCCTAAAATGTAGTCATAGAGATGGCATGGTATGAATGAGATGGGATCCTAAATAAACTCCCTTCAAAAGAAAATGCCCATCTGACATCTTCCTGAATGGTCCATTCGACTCTAAATCAACCATTCAAGAATTCAGCCACACAATAACACTACAAGGTGGTCTTCCAGATTCCTTATCAGGCACACCATGCATTCAGTCTATGCAATAATCATATATTAAAAAGAAAACAAATTCCCAAAGATATTACAGGATTTTCGATCCCTTACCTCCAACTACAAACGATCAAAATGAAAGAAAAGAAAAAAAATATATATCTTTAAACATTATTGTAGATGAGGGATCCAAATATCCCACAAATATATTATCAAAAATACATATAAATGCCATAGATATGTCATCAAGAACAATAAAATATATATTTATAAATGTTCCATCTTACTCCGAAAAATATTCGTTCAAAAGTCCACATCCAGACACAAATTCAGATATCCATATCCGATCCAACAAAGAAAGGGACAACAATAATCCTCTTAAAGATCCAAAGAAATGATAAAATGCCTGAAATAAAAATATTCACATATAAAAATACTATTATTCCAAAAACGGACCAATATCAAAATTTAAATTTAGACCAAAAGGTTGTCTCCTTTTTAAAGTATATATCCACATGGCCTCTTTCTTTAAGAGGGTTTGAATTCTAATGCCCCCCTCTAATGGGTTGATCTATTTGGTCAGTACCCATGAAAGGGAGCCCAGATGGGTCACATCGTGAAATATTCTAAAATGATCTGACAGGCTATGATTCTTGAAACATTCTTGAAACGATGAGGACCCTCTTCATTTATTTCACAAGCTACTACTTCTTTCCCTTTACTTTTGCCCCTAGCATGTTTGGTGGACATAATCCTGGTGAAATACAGTTGCTGTTGATTTTTACTTCAAATTACATGGTAGAGCTGTTCACATGTGGAGTGATATTTTTTTATATCTTAAAATAATGTAAATGTGTCTTTGTCTCAGGTGTCTATCACTGCCCATCTCTGTTAAATCTCAAGTTAAGAATTCCCGGCATGTGTCTGTTACCTACCAGTTAAAACTGTTACTGTCTGCAGAGAATTTACAACCACGCTCCCTGCAATTGCAAGCAACTCCAGCTCTTCCTCTTGGCCTGCCTACCTCACATGTAGCTACTGTCACAATTTCAGCAGCAACTTTTTATTTCTTTCCTACCTTTAATCTGCAAGAAAGTAGCCGTTCCCACTCCCGACTTCAAATAATAAGGTAACCCGTATCTCGTTGCTCTCCCATCCAAGCAACTCACTGAGTACGTATTCTCTCTACCTCTTCACTTCAAAATTTGTCCTGTTACCTCAACTGTCAGTACAGCATGTGGGAGCCCCTCCGGTGGTGTCCGCTGTACTTTCGTATCCCTGAAGAAGTGCCCAGGAGGCATGAAATGCGTTGGATAGCTGTGCCACTATATCAGCTTACATGCCCAAGTGTTGAAGCGCTTAAGATTTCTGTGAACGAATTCCCTCTTCCCGCTAAACAAAAGAAGGTTTGGAGCCCTGATCTGATTGAACAGATGTCACGCTTGACTACTCTGCAAGGACATTACGCTTGATTGCTCTGCCCACTATTACCTCCCTCGGAGTCTTCAGAGTCCCAGAACTGCATTAGTGGAGGTAGCCGTGGGTTATCACCTGGTGAGTGATACGAAAGTACAACGGACACCACCGGAGGGGCTCCCACATGCTATACGGACAGTTGAGGTAACAGGACAAATTTTGAAGTGAAGAAGTAGAGAGAGAATACGTACTCAGTGAGTTGCTTGGATGGGAGAGCAAGGAGATAGGAGTTACCTTATTATTTGAAGTCGGGAGAGGGAACGGCTACTTTCTTGCAGATTCTTAATTGCTACATATAAGCTCTGGGCGCTCATATCAGGTTTTATTTCTTATAGTGGTACCACTATTTAGTGTAGATGGTGTTTTAGTATTGCAGGCTATATACTATGTATGTTATTGTATTATAGCAATATTGTATTTGGTATTTATACATGTTTATATTGTATTATTTTGCCAATAAATATTATTCGATTGTAGATATGTCCACATGCTTAATATTTAGGAGTTAGATTGTGTTAGGGTTATTGATAATAGTCTCCTATCTATTATTTATTAGCGCTCTCCCCCATATAAAAGTCACTTTAAATGATGGCAGGTGTGTAATGACTGCTATTTAACATGTGATTGGTTAATTCTGAACACAGCCACATCCCCAGTTATAAGAGGGTGTGCATACCTATTCAACCAGTTTATTGTGATTTTTTTTTTTTTTTTTTCCTCTCCCCCTCAACGATTTCAGCTTTGTTTTGCAATTGAATTGTTCACATTATAGATCACATTAAAGGTGGAAAAAGTTCTGACATGATTTATCTTTCTCATTCTTTAACATCACAAGAATCTGGCATTTTAACAGGGGTGTGTAAACTTTTTATATCCACTGTAAGTACAATTAGTATAGTTTTAAAAAGCCAACATTTAAAAACTTTTTCATGAAGGCTTAACTTTTAATATTTTCCAGTTACATTGATCAGGGGCGTAATCCTCAACTTTACACTAAGGAGTGTCTGGAGAGGGCCTTGGCTAAAAATGAACAAGTGAAAGGCAAAATTGATACTATGAAGGTAAGTGTAATTACTTATTTTGAATGCAGTATTTTTCCCCTTTTCATGGCGTGTAGACTTTCACATTTTGTGATTATCTTGTTATAATTTGTTTATTTTGACAGAATTAGAATATACTAGCAGTTTGGGACGGCGTTGCCCGTCATGTTATGCAGGAAATGTTTCTTTTTTTTTAAATAAATGTTATGATAGTGAATTATAGCGTAGGGTGTACGTGTCAGAAAGGTACACACAGTGATAGACAGAGACACATGCAACACACACATATACACACACATGCACTGACAACACAAACAGTGACACACAGCTGCAAATCAGAACATAAATACATACAGTGTGAGCAGTGTAAGTAACATACCTCCCAACATTTCATATGGCCAAAGAGGGACACTTGTGTTTTCGGTGGTGTAACTGGGGGCGTGGCTGGTGGTGTATTTTATAGAATTTTTAACCCTTTGAGTGCCAGGGGGTAAGCAATGCATTGCATCCCCTCTGGCATTGAAATGGTTAAGTTACTCTTTCTGTAAGTGAATGATTTAGAAGAAGATGAAAGTATTTTTTTTACACAGACTAATGTAACAGATATATACAGAAGTTTATACCCACATTACTGTGGGTTTTATTGATGTGGAGCAATCTGATACACTGGTATATACACCACACAATGTGATCTCCTAAATAGAGGAGCAGAGGGATTTGGGTGTCAAACAGGGACTGTCCCTCCTATACTGTATAGTGCCAGTCCTTATACACAGACACATGCAGACTGTATACTATACAGCAGAGGTTCTCAGCCCATGCCCTCAGTGGCCACTAACAGGCCAGGACTTAGGAATTTCACTGCTAGAACACAAGTGTGTTGATCAGAGGCTCAGTCATATTGATTAACTCACCTGTGCTCTTAAAAGGAAATTCTAAAATCCTGGCCTGTTAATAGCCACTGAGGGCACAGATTGAGAACCACTGCTATACAGTGCCAGACCATTGTAGAGAATTTTTAACCCTTTGAGTGCCAGGGGGTAAGCAATGCATTGCATCTCCTCTGGCACTGAAATGGTTAAGTTACTCTTTCTGTAAGTGAATGATTTAGAAGAAGATGAAAGTATTTTTTTACACAGACTAATTTAACAGATATATACAGAAGTTTATACCCACATTACCGTGGGTTTTACTGATGTGGAGCAATCTGATACACTTGTACATTAGGCTGACCAGACCTCACCTTTAACCAGTGACACATATGAAAAATGCATACTGCAGGGCTGCTTTGATTTTGGTGCACTCCTGAAATATGCTTATTTCCTATGGGTCCCCGGTTAAAGGTGAGGTCTGGTCAGCCTACTGTATATACACCACACCGTGTGATTTCCTAAATAGAGGAGCAGAGGGATTTGGGTGTCAAACAGGGACTGTCCCTCCTATACTGTATAGTGCCAGTCCTTATACACAGACTGTATACTATATAGGGTTGCCACCCAGCCGGTATTTTACCGGCAGGCCGGTAAAAAATTGGCTTCTGTCCAATGTTAAGTCTATGGAGGGAATGCCATGGCCGGTATTTTTTTGAAGAAAAGGTGGCAACCCTAATACTATACAATGCCAGACCATATATAAATAGTTTGTCATACATGCTATACAGTGAGCTATGTACAGCATGGAGATGATTGCAGGAACTGGCACCTCTACTTACAGACAGACTGACAAACAACCTGCTCTCTTTCTCTCTCTTTGTGCAATATATAAATACAGTCACATCCATGTCTCTGCCATTTACCAGCTCAGCTGAAGCCTTGCTCTGCACTGCCTGATCACCTCTCTGCCGTTGTTTCCACTTTCTCAGCAAGCCAGTATCCTCCTGCTGATTGTTTAGAAATCAGCTCACTTGTAGTAATTAGCAGAGCTGTGTAGGCTCAAAGACAGGGAATGAAGAAGCTGCATAATACAGATTGGACCATGGCCTTCCAGCTGTAGCTTGAACATTGTTCCCATCATCCTCAGCGTGCGTGTGTGTATATGTGTGTATGTGTCTGCTAGTGTGTGTGTGGGAGGGCATGTGCATGTGTCTGTGGTGTAGGAGTGTGTGGCAGCCATTTTTTTTTTCAGCCTTAGATAGTGGTGGGCGGGCTGGATAGTGGGGGCAGGCCAAAAATCACACTCCCACAGAATCACCCAATGGCAGCAGTAATCCTTTTTACTGCCGCCCCTGGGTGTGTTTTGCCAGGCACAAAGTCTTCTTTTATATATATAGATTCTGTGTTTTTATATACCAGTGCAAACCATTTAGGAAGTGAAGATCCTGCCAGCTGGAATAGGAAATGATAAACAGAAAAAAGATTACACCTGTGCATATAGAATATATTTTCTTAAAGGGATAGTAATACTTCGTTTTATCTTTATTTTATTTTGTAGGCATTAAAAACACATGAAGAACGATATAAGTCTTATCTCTCAAACCTTTATGGTTTAAGAGATATTGACAAGCAAAGTATCCCCCCCGTTCAGCCAGATCAGAAGGGAGATGCCCAGGTAGACTGCAGAGAGGGACAATCTTTAATTAAGATAAGGGAAAAAGCTGAAAAACTTGTCAAGGAGGGCAGGGCTTTCATTGTTCTCATACAAAGAAGATTGTCCCCTTCTGTTATCTGTCTGGTCTTACAACCAGATTCACATCTGAGAAGAGATTGTTTACAGTAGGTAAAAGGGGCGGGAGGGGGAAACTTTGCTTGTGAATATCTCTTAAACCATAAAGGTTTGAGAGATAAGACTTGTATTATTCTTCATGTTTTTTTAATGCCTACAAATCTCTTTAAATCACCCATTTATTCCTCTCTACAAAATTTGCACAGGGTTAAATGTAAAGTGCATATGTGTGTCTATTTGTAGAGGCTATGTAACACTGGCTAGTAAAAATCCTTTAAAGGGATAGTAATGTTTCCCAATAAAAGCAGTTCCAATTAATCTTCATAGTATTCGGGCCATGGAGAGTGTTATTTCTATACTGTCAGAATTGTAGTTCAAGAGTAATTGAATGATAAAATATCCCCCTCCCACCCCTTTTACTGATGTAACTGCTCACCTCAGAGCAGCAAGACTGTCCGGATGGATCGCAAAGAGGGACCTTGATAGGATTTCCATGTTTATTCTTCCTGATCAGTTTATTCCACACCTCTGGTGATCACTGGTTTTAGCATCCTAAGAAGGTGTTGAGAGATGATTGCGTGAACGTGAGTAATAATGCAGCTTTAACTGGCAAAGTCTAAAAACAAAGGTTTTTTTTCTGAGCACTCAAACAAAAAAATCTCTTAAAATTATTAACCGATTTGGAAAACAAAAAGCACAAGTTATAGGCAGTTTAAACAGATACATTAAATGAGAGTATAAGCTGTTTAGGCAACATGCCCACTTTAAAGTTCTGGATAAAAAGCCCCTTAAAGGGATAGTAACACTTCAGTTTTACTAAGCTTCATTTTGTAGCCCTTAAAAAGAAATGAAATGCCCCCAGTGCCATCTCTCAAACCCTTATGGTTTGAGAGATAATTGCTTTCAAATTTCCCCCCTCCCTGACGTCAGCGTTATATTAGACTGCAGGGGAATCCGGTACCGGGACCGGCGGAGGCTTTTCAACAGAGCTGAGATTGTGTTATTGCAAATGAATTCCTTTACTGAAAAGGTCTTCTAATTGTGCTTGCAAACCAATCACACTTAGAAGACCTATTCAGTGAAGGATTTTTTTTTTTCAGTAACTCAATCTCGGCTCTGCTGCAGAGCCGCCGGCTGGTCCCAAGAGCGGATTCCCCTGCAGTCAGCTAGAATGCTGACGTCAGGGAGGGGGGAACTTTGAAAGTGATTATCTTTCAAACCTTAAGGGTTTGAGTGATGGCACTGGGGGCATTTCATTTCTTTTTTTTAAGGGCTACAAAATGGAGCTTAGTAAAATTGAAGTGTTACTATCCCTTTAACAAAGGAAATTTGTATTTCATGAGGAGCTGCAGATAAGTTTTTCCTTTTTTGCAGCATCCTATAATATAAAAGGCTAGATGTATGTTTGTCCGATTCAGTCATGCACAGTGGAGACTGCCCGAATGCCAACAGACTGTAAACTCACTCTAGAGCAGGGTAAGTTTAAAGTGTGTGTCTGCCTGAACGCAGGCCGTTGCATCATGCACAGTAGAGACTGTCCGCACTTTGGCCTCTGTACACGGGCTTTTACACTAGGGCACCAAGGAGGAGGTAGAAGCAGGAGATTGGCATCTCTGCAAGGGTGTCAGAAGACTTTTGCTTGTAAACTATCCTCAGTGACCTGTTGTGGGAAGAGTGTTGAAAACCAGAGTGCACTAATCTATATTAATAAAAGAAGAAGACTCACAGGCTACCAAAATTCTCCATCTCAACACACACACACACACACACACACACACACACACACACACACACACACACACACACACACACACACACACACACACACACACACACACACACACACACACACACACACACACACACACACACACACACACACACGGGGTGGTAGTATGTAGAAGATATTCTAATCTCCTCCATACTACCTCACCATGATATACACTGGGCATGATTTTGACAGGAGTGGTCAGAGGGCCTTTGGGCCCTGGCCTTTCCTGTCAAAATCCCAGTAAGGAGTTTCCCTGCCCTCACTATACCCTGTTTCAAGAAACATGGCCGACTAGTGCCGCTGCTGCAATCCACACACTGCCTTAGAACAGCTCAACTCTGTATGTGTCTGCAGGTCAGTCTGATTACCACAGTAAGGTGATGGTCTTTAAGAACATTGTCTCATCGCCTTATCTATGTGTCCCTTACCTAATCTGATCGCCACACGCATTTGCAGTCACTAGTACCATTCACATCCTGTTCTCCATAAGACACTTCAGTACTACATCTAATACCCAGGGCGCACTCCATCTTCCTCCATTCTCACGAGTAATGGTGGTTTCATACACTCACAACATGCTGCATGATATTTATATTCATGAAATGTTGGTAACATGGTTAATATTCCCTTTCCACTGGGAGGCAACGCTGTGTATACAACACTTAACTTTTCAGTACCAAAGGGATGTCTTATACTTTGGTCATCTCTGGCACTTAAAGTGTTCTGCCTCAGACACTAACACATGCATTTTTATAGCACTCTTAACATTAAACTGGGGAGTAACATGTGCTGTATCTGGCAGTCTATGTAGAGGTTAATGGATCACAGATAACACCAGATTCTCTAATGGTGGCGGCACATATTGGGCAGAGGGCATCATCGCCGCAGAACATCTCCCTTTCATCAGCACACAGCAGGAAGAAGGTGAGGTTGTGTGTGTCACATTCACCTCGCTTTCTCAAGCTCTGCAAAGACCAGCACATGTACCCTTTCAGTGACAAGGGACTGCCCACGCCATTTCTCTGGAATGTGTTGGACACCCCCTGGCACTTAAATAGTAAGGTGCCGTTCTCATTGTTTATTTCACTGTGCAACTTACCGCTCCCCTGCCCCCATGTCTTTACACACCTCCCCTGTCTCTATGTCTCCAGCTGCTTGTAAACTGGATTATTCTGTACAGTTACCTACTTGGACACTGTGACGAGGAAGGTGACTGCAATAAGCAAGACGCATGCACATAATATTCTCCATCTGCACCCCACCACAGCACTGTGAAAATAGAAAGATGGGGTAGGGGTTAAAAGAGACAGAGAGAATTGTACAGAAGGGTGCCTTGTTAACACTTTCACTGCCACACAGTCCAGCAAATGGCAAATAGGTTGGGCAATCGTGTGGCATTCAAAGGGGTAAACACACACATGCACTCCTGCACTAAATCCTCTGCTTCTGAGGAATCAGTGCTTTCCTGCAGGTGCAAACTAACTCGAGATGATCAAAAAGTCGTCATAATGAAAACCTTGTCAGATTATGAGTTGATTGTAAAAGAACAATCAACAATATTTTCAGAAGTAAATCTGTCACGTTTGAAAATTCATCTAAAGAATTAAAAATTACTGTGAGAAGATCTCATTGAACATTGCCGTTAAAAATTCTGATCTTAAAAATTTTCATTTTGTCTTTGAAACGATAATTTTCAAAGAAACAAAGACACTTTTTTGTTTTTGAAACAAATTTTTTGTCTCCAAGTTTAGACCATTTTTATTATGTCGGGAAAAAATTACGTTAATCAGACAAAAAATGACGTTCAAACGAATATTTTTTTTTTCTGAAAATACCTTACATTATGATGGAAGATTAAACCACACCCACTTTTAAGACAGCTTTTTCCCTTTGATGGAGATGACGGAATTGGATGAAAAAAATTACGGAAACGTGTCTGAGAATTGATGGATCATGGTGTAAAAACTTTTTTATTCTGATTACAGACCATATCAGTTACCGCCACTTTTTGAACATCTCGCCCTTAGTGTCAATGGAGTGCCCGCTGCTTTGCAATGCATTGGACACACTTTGACCACTGAAAGGGTTAAAGGGATATTAAAGGATGAGAATAAACACATCTCGAATTACTACTCATATGTTTTTGGTCATGTACTGCTGTATTTCAAGTACAACTTTCAGATAATAGCCAGTTGCTATGCATTCATTAAATGCATGGCGACTAGATTGAAAATATATATATATATATATATATATATGTCTTACCATAGTGAGGTCTTTGAGCCTGCGCCGTCAGTCCCTTCCAGTGACCATATGGTGCAAAGCAATCTATTCTCTGGAGACCGGGACTGACGGCGCATGTGTACAGACAAGATGTCTGCGCTCTAGCCTCAGTTCCGGTCTCCAAACGGGACGGTTTCCATTAGACGCAAGTATTTTTTTTTTTTTTTTTTTTTTTTTTGTAAGACATACATTTTCAAGCTGGTCGCAATGCATTTAATGACTGCATGGTGACTTGCTATTGTCTGAAAGTTCCGCTTTCAGTATCCTCCGATGTGTAGTTAAACAGAAATTCAATTTTAAAGGATCTCTCTCCCACTCTTTCTAAGACTATCCGGACAGCTCACAACTAGGGACAATCTTCTGCGAACATAAGGAAAGTCCTGCCCTAGTCGTAACCTGCTGACTGCAGGGATTTTTGCCAGAGAATTGCAGCACTGAATATGTGCATATCATCTTGCTGACCTGCAATTTCAGTAAATTACAGGCAAATTAGTAGTAGGCTTTCCTTGTTATATTCGTATATACTGTCATTCATGTGGTTCTGACACACATCATTAGCATGGTGCATGTGATTTGAATGTGCTTGGTGTTGTGCAAGTGATTACTCCTTAGTGCTCTTTATGTAATGAATTCGTTTGGATTTGGCAGCTGCATATGTTTGACACCTTGGTAATATGAAATAGCCAGTAGGTTTCTTGGCTGCTGTACATTATATGGTGCTTCAGGGTATTATTCAGATGGCTTTGTTACTTTGCACACCATTCGGTATGTTTTTCTCTCGTGGACAATTCCTGGCTCTAGGCTCTTTTTTTTTTTTTGTTTTTTTTTTTCTTTTGATTTGTGTTGCCAAATTGTTTTATAGAATTGCTTTGTAGTGCTGGCAGTATTTGTGTTTATCACTTATGATTTTTTTCTTCTGCAAGGATTGAAAAATCATGAGCACCTATTTGCCCATACAGTAAAATTGCAATATTGCTCTGTATGCAGAGGCAGAGCTGTTTCTGTACTGCTTGTTTTTTGTATTCCACATTGTCTTACTCATTTATTCCACTGTGTGGGCTTGCTTAGATTATGTGGGGATGTGGAGTGCAAATTAGGCCACCTGAAATTGACAAAAAATGAGGAGACATGCAAATAAATGGAAATATAATATGTAGGATATTCAGGAGCCAGAAACATGGCCCTGTGTGCTTCTGGAATAGATCCCATCCTCCCCAATATGTGTATATTTGAGCTTCTTGGCAATCAAGGCTGTGAGGGAAAATGGCCTGGAAGACACCGGAATGGAAATCGTGCCGCATATGAGCAAGTACATGGAGGAGACCAGGGTCTGAGGCAAGACTGACTATATGAGAGACTGGTATTGTGGTGCCAGGCTGCAGAAGAGAGACAGAATTGAACTTGAGGGGCCAGGCTATAGAGCAGGGATAGTCAGTTGTTGTATCTGCAGCTAAGGATGAAAACTCTTTGCCAACGGCTGAGTGGAAATAATGTGAATTGTAGTCCCCAACAGGAAGAAGTTTATTAATGTGACTACCCCTGCTTTAGAGCTTCCATGTGAAAGGAACTGACACAAGAGGTCATCCATTAACCCCTTAACTCAGTTGCGTTACGGGGGGGGGCGTGACTGGAGGGCAGGGCATTTTACAAGCCTTATTAGGTTACTTTTACCTATTGACATACTTTGTGTAACGAAATAGATGATTTAACCCCTTAACGACTGACCGCGCAGGCACGCGGCGGTTACTAAAGGACCACGGAGCCCGGATTTCCATGACAGTCATAGTACGTCATGGGTCGTTAACTCGGATCGACCCATGACGTACTATGACCGTCAAGGATCGTTAAGGGGTTAAAACAAGATCAAATAAATTGGTTTGAAATCACCAACATATAAACATATACTTTATTTTAAACAAACATTAATATTAGTGCTGTGGAACAATCTGACACACACACACACACACACACACACACACACACACACACACACACACACACACACGCTCACACACACGCTCACGCTCACTCATCTTCAAAAAAAAAAAAGAGAGAGGGACACCAGGGGTTTGGGTTTCAAAGAGAGACACTTAGGAGGTGTGCATTGGAGACCTCAAGTTTTCAAGGGGTTTAAAGGGATAGTATTACTTCAAAATTACTATCCCTCATATCGTAACCCTTAATAAACTGAGTTAAATGACACCAGCAGCATCTCTCAAACCTTTGTGGTTTAAGAGATAGCCGCTTTCAAAGTTTCCTCTCCCCTGCTGTCAGCGTTCTGCTACCAGCAGGGGAATCCGGTCTCTGAATCAAGTGGAGGCTCTTCAGCAGAGCCAATATCTTGTTATGGAAGGAAAAAGGATTCATTGAAACAGTCTTCTATGTGTGCTTGGTAACCAAGCACACGTAGAAGACTGTTCCAATGAATCATTTTTCCTTCCATAAGGAGATATCTGCTCTGCTGAAGAGCCTCCGTTTGTCCCGGGACCGGATCCCCCTGCTGGCAGCAGAACGCTGACAGCAGGGGAGAGGAAACTTTGAAAGCGGCTGTCTCTTAAACCACAAAGGTTTGAGAGATGCTGCTGGTGTCATTTAACTCAGTTTATTAAGTGCTACAATATGAGGGATAGTAATTTTGAAGTAATACTATCCCTTTAACCCTTTGAGTGCCAGAGAGATGCACAACGCATTGCTCTGAAATGCGCTGGGTAACCCCTCTGGCACTGAAGGGGTTAAAGTTTGTATAAAAAGATTTTTTTATTATCTGTGCAGTTGGTTTGTTCCAGAATTGCCCCCACTGTATCTTTGTACTTTAAGCCCTGTGTGCTTCCCTACCATGTTGCAGAAAAGATATTAAAGGTGAAATCTGTTCATTTTGAACTAAGCATATTTTAGGAAAATGACCAATACCAAATACTCTCCATAACGTTTCACTGTTCCCATTGTATAAATAATCTCTGTAATCATGCCCAGCTTGTCTTATTTTTACTGTTTCCTGGCTCTTCCTTCTCAGTAAACAGACTGACATTATTTTTTTAGATTCTATAAACTCAGAATTGGCCAGTTGGAATGTTTCCATTTAAAGGTCTGAATGAGGAAACATAAAACTAATTATTAATATATGCTGCTTCTATTTGCCATTGGCTTTATGGTAATTATGTATTAAGGCAGTAGTTCTCAATCTTTTTTGCTCAAGCACACCTAACACAGTCTGAAATTTTCATTTTATGTCATTTATCAAGGGTATGGTTATAAATATACAGTATAGCTGTCATTAGCTTTCACATTGAGTATAATTTAAAATAAAAATATATTGTACATAACAGTTTCCATACTCACAGTTGAAAGTCAGCATTTCAGATTGTCAACCCCTCCCCAGAAAAAATAGTGCAGAAACACCCTGGTTGAGAGAGACTATATTAAAACCTTAACGACCGCGGCCCTGGGTGGTGGATTCCCTTTATGCACCAATTTAATCTCATTCGGGAAGCCAGCACACGTGACTGATCGTGTGTGCCGGCTCACCAAACAGGGGTGACTGCTTCGTTCCGCTTCAGATTCAGGCCCTGGTAGTGCTCACAGAGCTCCCACAAGTGCACTGTGAGCAAAAAATATGTGACTTGCTAGGACCATCGTTGTTCCTTTAGAGCAGTTTACAGTTTTATCTTTATTTTGTAGGCACTAAAAAACATGAAGAATGATGTGTCTTATCTCTCAAACCTTTATGGTTTGAGAGATATTCACAAGCAAAGTTTCCCCTCCCGCCCCTTTTACATAGTGTAAGTCATCTCTTCTCAAATGTGGAATGCAGTCCATAGACCAGACAGATAACAGCAGGGGACAATCTTTTTCCTATGAAAACAATGAAATCCCTGCCCACCTTGACAAGCTTTTCAGCTTTTTCCCTTATCTTAATTGAAGATTGTCCCTCTCTGCAGTCTACCTGGGCACCTCCCTTCTGATCTGGCTGAGCAGTGTTACATCAGTAAAAGGGGCGGAAGGGGGATACTTTGTCATTGAATTACTCTTGAACTATAACTGTGACAGTATTGATATAACACTCTTGAAAAGTCCAAATATTATGATTAATTAGAGCTGTTTTTATTATGAAACATTACTATCCCATTAAGGCAAAGAGGAACAAACCAAGCACAACATAAGAAACAAACAAAAAATTCCTCAGTCCCACCTTTAAATGTGGTTTTTAACACCTTCAATGCAACAAAGTATTACAGTGTAATTCAAGGGGTTGAAAGTTTATTTAATTAATCAAGGGGATGGCATTTCTTCAAGCACAGTAAGCAATGCAGTTACCTGTGTTACAAAGAAATACCAGCCAAAATAAAACCACCTCGGGTGCTAATCTTGTGGCCACTTATGCCCATTGACACACAACAAAATGCCAAAATATGCCATTAAATTCCTTGGGTTAGAACTAAGATATGTTGAGGGACCCACTTTAATGTGTGAAAATCTACACCCAGTTTTTTCTGGGCGCAGAGCCCATTAACTCATCTCAGAAACAAAGTCACCAGTGGATTTATTGATATGGGGCTTTAAGCCCCATATCAATACATCTAAAGTACTGAAAAAGTGTGTGAAATGTTAGTAAAAGTAAGCCTATGAGTGGTAGTGGGGTATGCTTACCCCACTGGCATTCACAAGTTTAATCCGACTATTTAAAAAAAACAACCTCTGACAAGAAACATTTTCCAGTAATCCTGATGTCCAGCGGCATCTTCAGCACCCTGGTCAGCTACTGTCAGTCTTCTTCTTTCATCTTCTCACTTCTGTCTTCTTTTTTCTTTAATCATCCATCTTCTTTCTTCTCTCTCGTTTTTTCTTTCCAGTCTGTAGTTGAAATTGAAACAAATGTCAATGCAAGATGTTTAGATGTTTTTAAACCAAAAATGCCCCAAAGATGCAGTCTGGTATATTGTTTATGAATAAGGCATTCATTGACTCTGACAGATTCAAGGCATCTCGAGGGTTAATAACTGTCCGCATGCGCAAGGAGTGTGGACAGAATGCACAGTATCACAGGCCCTCCTCCATACCTTTAGGACCATTGCCCAAGTCTTAAAGAAGGAATTTTGAACAAAGACCAGTCTCTGTTCGAAATGGATTCTAGCTTACAATTGGATGAGATGTGTGCTTACGCAACTCCCAGCCAATCAGCTTCAAGGGGTTCCCATAAGCCCTTAAAATTCAGATGTGAAAAAAATCTTTCATTGTGTCTTGAAAAGTAAAATTTAACACCATACTACTGCTTCTCACTCCTGTCTGCTAATAGTACTTTAATTTATCTTCTCCAAGACTGGTGAAAGAAAAATGTTTTCTGAAAATACCTTACAGTATGACAACAAACAAAACCACATCCACTTTTCCCTTTGACGGAAATTGTGGAATTGGATGCAAAAAAAAAAATGACAGTAATGTGTCTGGGAATTGACTGCCCATGGTTTAAGACCCTTTTCAGACTGATTAGACAATCAATTACCACAACTTTTTGACTATCTTGACCTTAGACACTCTGAACTGTGAGACTTGATCTCACAGTGCCGAGTCTTTCATGGAATCAGCAGTGGAGCACTCTGGGTCTCTTTTCAGATGATCCACTGGACACATCTCTCCAGTGTATTCAATGACAGCTTTGTTTATTTTATTAAATGCATTGTAGAAGGGGTGACCAAAATCTTTTCATATGTAGCAAGATCTATCTCCTTTCGCTGTAATTGTAAGTAAAGTCTAAAATGCAGCGTGAGAGTGGAATTTCTGGGTTCTCTCTCCCCTTCGCTCGCTCTCTCTCCCCTTCGCTCGCTCTCTCTCCCCTTCCCTCCCTCTCTCTCCCCTTCCCTCCCTCTCTCTCTCCCCCTCGCTCGCTCTCTCTCCCCTTCCCTCGCTCTCTCTCCCCTTCCCTCCTCTCATTCCCTCTCTCTCCTCCCTCTCTCTCTCTCTCCTCCCCCCCCCCCTCCTCTCTCTCTCTCTCTCTCTCTCTCTCTCTCTCTCTCTCTCTCTCTCTCTCTCTCTCTCTCTCCACTCTCTCTCTCTCTCCACTCTCTCTCTCTCCACTCTCTCTCTCTCTCTCTCTCTCTCTCTCTGCACTCTACCCTCTATCTCTCTCCACATGATTACTACAGTAAGCTCTTTCAGGAAATTGTTTCCCTGCATAAATAAATGTAGACTTCAATCCATGATGTCTCCTTGTGTAATGCAGCTATTGCTACAGGTGGATTGGGCTCCCCATCTCTTTTTATTTTAAGAAGGGCTGAAGTGCATAGAGAGATGGTAGGTCAGTCTCTCTTTATGGAATGGCTATGGTAATTGAGAGGTGTTTTATTTTTGTTAAAAAAAAAAAAAAAAAAAAAAAAAAGCAAGCCCTTCTTATCCTTTAAAAATAGTATTTAATTGTAGCTGTACTAAAGGTATTATAGGGGAAATGTGGTTGAACAATTCCATCCTAAAAGACCCAAATTGCTCTGTTCCACTAATGTAAAAAAAAACAAACCCTGGTTCTTATGGGGTTAAAATAAACACATTTAATATTTTGATGCGATAGCACTAAGGGCTGTATTCTATTGCATGTGCTAATTTTATCTCTGCTTTTATCTCCTGTTTTCCACATAGACTTCCATAGGAAAATGTTTGATGAAACGGGTGTTAACATTTAGCTCCTGCAATAGAATCTGGCCCTAAGTGTCTTGCGCATCCTCTCTCTTTAGAAGATAGGTGCCACTTGAGGTAGTTTAAAGAGGTAGTAATACTTAATTTTATCAAGATAAGATATTGTATGTATTAAATAAATAACTGAAACCATGTATTTATTTTTTCCTATAACTCTCCTAGTTTATGAGTAATCGTGTTCTGAAGTTTAACCCTACTGCCCCTCTTATCTATGTCACCACTCTAGCTGACAGACTTTGATTCTGATCTGTGGACCGGACGGATCATCTGGAGAGCCAAAATGGCAGTGGATATCAAGTAAATTTTCATGACACTCTACAAAGTTGCCATGGCTTGAGGCAGTAGACCATCGTCATGAAGATTTCCTTGGTATCCGCTCCTGTTTTGCTCTACAGTCCTCAGACCAGAATCCAAGTCTGTCAGCTATAGCGGTGACGTAGATAAAAGAATGCGATTACTCATAAACTAGGAAAGTTTATAGGAAAAATACATATGTGGTTTCAGTTATTTCTTTAATGCATTCAATATCTTATCTTGATAAAATTAATCATTACTATCCCTTTAAGCCCCAGTTATAAAATCAAAACGAAGGTGGTACGAATTGCCAAAAAAAAAATAACACTTGAGGAACAGTCGTGCACAACATGTTGAGAAGCAATGTAGTACATACCCTTCTGGTCATCAAGGCGCTAAAAAATAAATGGTAACACATTTAGGTGTTTTTGGAAACTCTTTGAAAATCAGGCCTGTATTAGGTTGGAATGGATATTTGTTTCAGGGATTTTATGTAAACATTTCTCCTTACACTTCAGTGAGAATCTTTTGGATAAAAAACAGCATTAACACTCATCAACTTCAATGTTAAATAGGCTTCAGGTATTTGTTACAAAGCAATAGTTCTACTTTAAAGGGATAGTAATGTTTCAAAGTAAAAGCCACTCCAGTTACTCTTCATAGTATTTGGGCCATGGTGAGTGTTATTTCAATACAGTCACAGTTGTAGTTCAAGAGTAATTGAATTATAAAGTATCCCCCTTCCACCCCTTTTACTTACTTTAAGGTGCCTCACCTCAGATGTGGAACCCGGTCTTGAGACCGGACAGCTCACAGCAAGGGACAATCTTCTTATTGTGAGAACAATGAAAACCCTGCCCCCTTGAGGTTTTTCAGGTTTTCTGCTTATGCTAATTGACGATTGTCCCTCTCTGCAAGCCATCTGGACACCACCTTTCTGTTCTGAGGTGAGCAGTTACATCAGTAAAAGGGGCGGGAAGGGGATACTTTATCATTCAATTACCCTTGAGCTACAACTCTGACCGTATTGAAATAACACTCTCCATGGCCCAAATACTATGAAGATTAATTGGAGCTGCTTTTATTTTTAAACATTACTATCCCTTTAACCCCTTGGAGACAGAGGGCAGCATAATGCATTGCAAAGCAATGAGTTGTGTGCACCCTGCTGGTCCTTAAAGGTTTAAAATGGTCAAGCAGGTCCTAAAAAACAACCTTGATTGTCATGGACATTCCCTAATCAAGATTACCTTGCTATCATTGTGCATCAATTTTCATTTCCTGTGGGGACATAAAGTTACACAGAGAACAAAAATGCCTTACAAATAACATTCTAAGCCTGTATTTTTCCATCTGTTACTGGAATTGTTTGATAAAGCTACTTTTACCAAGAAAATATGTGGGTTGCTTGAATGAGGGTTTACAATCTGCTCGCCAACCAATTTCTTTTAGTCTCTACCACATATGAATAGATTATGGCGATACTCCCATTAAGCTAAATATAACCTTTCAAAATTGGCCAGGGTTGTTTTATAATTTGAATATCTCCTGTAGTTTAAAATATAGCTTTTTGTTACAGTAAAGGATATATATACCGCTTGAGCTTATCAAACACACAATATTGGTGAATTTTAAATATGGATACCTGGTATTTATTTGGGGATTTTCAATTGGGTATTGCCATCTGTTTTTTGACTGCTTCAATTCCATGTATTTATTTATTTAACTGATGTATTTGTTTCATTCTTATCTCCATTATACAGAAATTTAAGAGCTTGTTAATTCAAGAACTGAGTAAAGTTTTTCCTGAGGACATGGCTAAGTACAAGGCGATAAAGGGTGAAGAACATCCTCCTTCATAAAAACATCTTCTGCTTCGGTGAAGAATCTTTTCTCAGAAAGGACTCTAGAAATTGAATAGATTTTTTTTTTAAATGTTCTTTGCGTGAATTGAGTTTGAGTACAATCAATGAGAAAATATCTTGATGACGTAGTGACTGAAGATACTCCTACAATGTCTAAGAATTGGCTATATGAATATAAGGGATGGAAGATGTACCTTCACTATGGCATGGGTCGAAATGTGCTAACATCAATTCATCAGCAGCCTTGTTAACTCGGCAAGGTGCATAAAGTTACTGGATTTACCTCATAAGCTTTACACAAAGAGGGGCACATTCTGGAGCAAACCAACTTCTCCATGGGTACAAATGAAGTGATCACTTGATTTAAATGGAGATTTTAAATGGATAGTAATACTTTAAAAAAAAAAAAAAAATACTCCCACTGCTGAAAGGTGTTTTAGTCAAAAGTTATTGCCGCTCAAAGTTTGAATTTTTTTTAGGTGCAATATCACAGTGGCCTGAAATTGTACAGTGGCGCTGTTGTTACACCATCCTATGGACAGCTCTGGTACCGGGACCATAAATCTCCATAGGATGGTGTAGCAACAGCACCACTGTACAATTTCAGGCCACTGTGATATTGCATCTAAAAAATTCAACTTTGAAAATGAATAACTTTTGAATGAAACACCTTTCAGCAGTGGGAGTACTCTTGTTTTACTCAGGGGGATGAACCCTACAACATATAGTTTTTTACATTTTAAGTATTACTATCCCTTTAAGTCCTTAAATATTTGGAGTCTCAAAAACATTGCCAAGCAACTCACTGGAGAAATGTTTAGCATTCAGGGGGTTAAAAGCCCTATTTAAATCATTGGGAATTTTGAGTGTTTTTATTTGTCCACTAGAGTGCAGTTCATTTGCCCCAGAAGTGCACCTCTTTAGTTTCCCTGAATACAAATATTAACCCTTTAAGTGCCAGAGGGCATCCAACCCATTGCGAAACAATAGGTTGGATAACTCCTCAGCCAATCAGTGGGTTAAAGGCTCATGTAATAAGAACTGGAGCAATTCTGGTGCAAACCAGCTTCACCATAATGGAAAAAAAATTCCCTCAGATCACATTGATTTAATCTGGGCATTTAACCCCTTGGATGCTAGACATGTCTAACATATGGCAGAACAATGCATTGCAGAGACCTCTTTAGCACTACAGAGGTTAACCCCTTAAGGACCGTTTATATTCTTAACCCCTTAACGACCGGGGAACGGCCAGCACTTGAGGACCATGGGGCTTTTTTTTTTCTTTGATCCGATTCAGGGCTCAGCCCTGAATTCAGTGACATGCCAGGACCGTCACTGGTCCTTAAGTGCTGGACAGCCATGAAGGTCCTGGCACGGCATTGAACGTTAAGGGGTTAAGGACCGGTGACGGCCCTGGCACGTCATACACTTTTTACTTACAGAGCTCGCTGTAAGTAAAAACAGGGTCTCAAATTGACTGATCCAAGACCGGAGCGGTCTCTGAGACCCCTGCTTGGCGAGTCGGTACATGCAACAGTTCACGTGTGCAGGCATGTTGGCAAGGATCAAAGCAGGAAGGTAACTTCCTTGGATCGCTGGTACTTAAGGGGTTAAAGTCCCCATTATATTAACCCTTTCAGTGCCAGAGGGGTACGCAATGTGTTGCATACCCCTCTGGCACTCAAATGGTTAATAGCCAATTTATATGTCCCCAATGTTGCAGTTGCTTTGCCTCAGGTTTGCTCCAGTTCTTATTAAATCCGCCTCCTTGAGAAGGACTTTGCACCAACCAGAGCTGATATTCAGAATGTTCCCTTAAACGGTATACACAAATGTCTACTGGTAAGGCTGCTTATCTGTGTAGCTCAAAAATGTAATCCAAGTGTTAAATTTATAAAAATCCTCTTATTTGTTTTGTTTGGTGTTGTTTTTTTTTGTTTTGTTTTGTTTTTTGTATACCTAATCTTTATTGGCTTATTACAGTGTCTAGCATCCTTTATTAGTCGCTATATTTACAGCTGGTACCCAAAATGTGCTAATTCATAACCCGTTAGTTGCCAGTGAGCATCTAACATTCAAAAGGTTAAACAAAAAATGTATCTGGTGAGAGTTCATTCATTGAAAATATAAATGCAAACATTTACCATCCAATATGCGTTGAGAATTGAGTCCAGTATTCTTTACTGGTATATTTATGCAGCATTATTTAAATAAAGCCACAAAGCTGCAGCGATCAAAACCAGCGTTCCCTCTGAGGTGAGCAATGGCGAGCAGCCCAGCAATGGGATAAAGCAGCCTGTTGAAATAATAGATGCATCATACAGACCTGCCCAGTTTCAATTATTTAACTGTTTCAGTGCAGGATCTCTCACAGTTGCCAACCTTAGAGTGAACATTGATCAAAATGTCTTTTTTTTTTTTTTTTTTTTTCTATGTTGTCACAGCAGGAAAATTTAACAGTTCACTATTTTACTGTATTCAGCAAGTTCTTTTTTTGCTTTTTTCCACTGTCATTTTATATATATAAAAATGTAATTTAATATGTTGTGTGGTGTTATTAAATTATCATTTTTAAATAATAATTATATCTGTAGTTTTTAAATAACACTGAATGTTTTACACCAAGGATTCTTAACCCCTTAAGGAAGCACTTGAGGACCACAGGGCTTTTTTTTTTTTTTTTTTTAAGTTCTGGTTCAGGGCTTCCGGAGGGCCGGGAGCCCTGAACTCCATGTCGTGCCAGGACCGTCACTGGTCCTTAAGTGCCGGACCGCCTTGACGGTCCAGGCACATCAATGGTCCTTAAGGGGTTAATATAGGTGCTTTACTATTATTGGTATATTGATAAGAATTTTAAGCTGCCTTTAGAATGAAGACTTGTATTCATTTTTTTTTCTGGTGTATCTCCATTAAAGGAATAGTAATGCTTGCTCTTAAAGGTATAGTAAAGTTTCATAATAAAAGCAGCTCTAATTAATCATCATAGTATTTGGACTTTGGAGAGTGTTAATTCAGTTCTGTCAGTGTTGTAGTTCATGAGTAATTGAATGACAAAATATCCCCCTCCCGCCCCTTTTACTGATGTAACACTGCCCAGCCAGAGCAGAAGGGAGGTGCCCAGGTAGATTGCACAGAGGGACAATCTTCAATTAAGATAAGGAAAAAACCTGAAAAACTTGTCAAGGGGGACAGGGCTTTCATTGTTCTCATAGGAAGAAGATTGTCCCCTTCTGTTATCTGTGTGGTCTATGGACTGGATTCCACATCTGAGAAGAGATGGCTTACACTAGGTAAAAGGGGCGGGGAGGGGAAACTTTGCTTGTGTATATTTCTGCAACCATAAAGGTTTGAGAGATAAAACTTGTATCGTTCTTCGATTTTTTTTTTTTTGATTTTTTTTTTAATGCCTACAAAATAAAGATAAAATGAAGTATTACTATCCCTTTAACAGACTAATATTGTAAATATTAAAAATATAAAATCATAAGAGATAAGCTTTTAAAGTTCCCCCCTCCTGCCCCTTTCACAGATGTCATCACTGTAGCATGAGATCCTGGTCCCAGACTAGCCAGCAGCTCTTCAGCAGTGCTGAAACAGCTCTATCTAAAAAGAAATTCTTCATTGGAGCGGTCTACAGAGTGTGCCTAGCTTCCAAGCACACTTTGTAGACAGTTTCAGTGAAGTATTTCTTTCTAGATAGCGCTATTTTGGCTCTGCTGAAGAGCCACCGTCCGGTCACATGACCAGAATCTCATGCTGTCAGAGCCCTGATGTCTGTGAAAGGGGCAGGAGGGGGAACTTTAAAAGCTTATATCTTTCAAACTATATATGTTTGAGAGACAACACGTACATTATTGAATTTATATTTTTAATATCTACAACATTAAAGTTTGTAAGATTAAGCATTACTATCCCTTTAAGATTTATCACAATGCAAAATCTATCTTGAAGTATGTTCAAGGTGTCTCTTGAGTCGGTTTGGAAGAATGCTTTTTGTTGACTACAGTTCTATTCCGCAGTAGGGGTCGCACAATATCTAAGTCTTTGATGACCACTGCTTCGCTGTGTGTTGCACACTCCTTAGATCTTCAAGGGATTACACTATACAAAATCAATACATCCTGATGCATTAAGTACAACTGGATCAATTCTGAGGCAAACCAAAGGATACAAATAAAAATCCCCATTGATTTAAATGGGGCTTTTAACCCCTTGAATGCTAGAATTCTCCAATATATTGAACAAGGAAGAAAAAGCTGTTGCCACATAGGATGACATTGTTTTCACTGAATATTTCCCTTATGTCCAATGTAGAACACAGGAACCTTGTGGGAAAAATCCTTACCTCCAAAGGGCAGGGTAATGCAGGAAAGGCATGGCCTTTGAGGTGTAGACTCCTTCTTTCCCTCCATATTGCAGAAAAGGGCAAGCAGGCACTGTTCTCATAGTGTTCAGTCTTATAAATATAATATATATAATATATACACATTCTATTACTTGGGTATTGGGCTGTATAAATCCCCCATTAGGCAGGCTCCTGTTAACTGTCTCTGTCCAACTTGAAGTTGGATTGCCCAGTTCACAGGTGTATTTCTGGACAATTTCCTTGTGGAGTCTGACTTTATTACAAACTTGTGTTATGCGAGTCTGACAACAGAAGACCGGTAAGTTAACCCTTTGAATGTTTTGGTCGTTATTGCTTTGCCCCTGTTCTTACTTGGCATCCACTATAAAATGATATTATTGCCTGTCTAGCAATGAGTTCCTCATATGTCTCATATTCTCCTTACAAAAGGTGGCTGCCTTTTAAAGGGATTATAATGTTACATAATTAAAGCAGCTCTAATTAATCATCATAGTGTTTGGAGAGTGTTATTTCAATTCTGTCAGAGTTGTAGTTCCACAGTTATTCAATGACAAAGTATCCCCCTCCCGCCCCTTTTACTGATGTCACACTGTTCAGCCAGAGCAGAAGGGAGGTGCCCAGGTAGACTGCAGAGAGGGGCAATCTTCAATTAAGATAAGGGAAAAACCTGAAAAACTTGTCAAGGGGGGCAGGGCTTTCATTGTTCTCATTGGAAGAATATTGTCCCCTGCTGTTATCTGTCTGGTCTATGGACTGGATTCCCCATCTGAGAAGAGATGGCTTACACTAGGTAAAAGGGGCAGGAGGGGAAACTTTGCTTGTGAATATCTCTCAAACCATAAAGGTTTGAGAGATAAGACTTATATCATTCTTCATGTTTTTTTTAATGCCTACAAAGTAAAATAAAGATAAAACGAAGTATTAGTATCCCTTTAATAGAATAGGTTCTGAACCCTTTCTGCACTGTATGATACTTTATTGCTCTTATAGAAATCATCTTTTTTTTTCCACTTAACCTTCTAGTCTTATTTTCTTGCTAATTTGCTATATATTTATACTTTATTTTAAGCTTAATTTTATTTTACTTTAGTTTCAGTTTTTAGTACACTGACTGTTTAAGAACAGGAGCCCGCGTAGCTGTCATCATTGTTCCCAAGGAATGCATGGTCAAACATTACATGGATATATCTCTGCACCCATTTCACATGCAAGGGTCAGAGCTGACTCAAAATCAATCTCTAATCATGTTCTAGCTCATGGTCAGTGTGTGGGTAGTGTTCAGACTACTTAGTATCACCTTTTTAAAAGGCTGGAGAGTCACCATTTGCTTAAGGCAGGGATGTGCTTTTGGCAGCCATTTTACTAATCCCATTGAATAGGCTGCGCAGAGTCTAGACTTTTTTTCTCTTCCTCTCCAGTTTAACCCTTTGTGGTTAAATAAGTACCTTTATGGGTATCTGTGTGTATGTCATTATACTTTCTTAATCATTTCAACTGTTTTGTCCTACTTTAGAGAGGTTATCAATGATCATGTCTAATCCCAAGGAACACATGGGAAAAGCCAAACCCAAGGATGCAGGGGTCCTTTTAGCTACATTAGCACACTGTCCCTCATGACAAACTCTGCACTACGGGAATCCTAAGACACCTCTTGCATTTTAGCCCCTACTATTTCTCTGGAGCTTCCACTACAGAACAAGAACCATTTTGGGGAAAACTCTGATGTCTTTAGTTGCTTCTATCCCTTCATCTATTCAAGAGATTCTTCATTCTTAGCAACTACTGCCCTCTATCTTTTTATCCCTGTGTAAAGGGGCCAATTTTGATTGGAGATACCTCTGCAGAGGAGCTTGACATCGATGGGGAGTTAATGGATTCTTCCCAGTCTTTTGGCGATGCCTGTGTGGAGGACATATCTGTCAACTGTCCTGATTTCAGTCAAATAGGATTCCTTCACGTTCCCCATTATGCCATCACCCTCTTTGCTCCTGTGGTGGTGAGACACCAAAACGCGGTGGATTGGCCGCATGTGCACCGTGCATCATAAGACGCACATGCACGCAATCCGCATACGGTGTGATTTTCTGTAATGCATTGATGGGCAAGTGAAATCAGAGAAATGATAGGGGGTTAGAGGATGAGAGCCCTTGGGGGGGGTTGCTGGGATCATTATACCCTGCTTTTTTCTGTCAGATCCTTCTTTCTGTCCACATAATGAACAATCATGGGTGTAGTAATATACTTCCCAAGTGCCCGGTCCTTCTTTGAGACCCAAATTCCTCTGTCCCTCTTTCCCACCCTCGTGTCCCTCTATTTAGGAGATCAGACTGTGTGGTATGTATATATGTGTATCACGTGGCAATAAAACTCACATTAATGTTTGTTTAAACATCAGTATATTTGTGTATAAAGTATTCTGCATTTATTCTCTTACACAAAGAGCTGTTAGTAGGTCCTGAAATAACCTAAACATTCTCAGATGCCCCACCCACCAACCATGCTCCCAGCAACACCCCCTAAAATATGGCCATTTGAAATATTGGGAGGTATGGGAAGACCCTTGCCCCTTGGCTGTGGGACGTATCCGAGATGTTTTAGAGACTTAAAGGTCACTGAACCTTCTGATAGTCTTTCTCGCCAGACCTCTTCCAAGGATGCAAGAGGAAATCGCCCATTTTTCCTCCCCTTCATCCTCTGGACCAGGTTATAAGTCATTGGCAGATGCTGTGGCCCTTAAAGAGCAGGCTGATAAGCACTTTGATGCCATTTTCTGGAAAGTAGTCTCTTTTTTGTATTGTTTTCCTTAAAGTGTTTAGTCTGTATGGAGTGTTCTCTTCTTTCTTAAATTTCAGAGGTAAGAGATGCCTCTGTTTGTATGTGGGTCTCACAGATTACCACCCACGTCACTTACGTAGCATACTAAACAGAAAAAACAGCCTCTAAGCGTAGTATTTCGTGACACCATTAGTTAACCCTCTTTATACCCCCCTTCTTATATTCACTCACATTAGTTAGAGGCTTTTCCTGCCTCTTGGTATAATCGCTTGCACTGGATCAATTTTTTCCGTCACTCCAGGCTTGTGACACCAGAGACTTGTCTTCACCCCTGTAAAGGTGTTATTGTAGGTCCCTTCTTATGGACTCCCCAATAAGTAACCTTATACTGGTGCCTCCACTCGGAGTGAATGTATCAGTGATACTTTTAGTAGGCTCAACGCGTTTTGTGACATCTACGCATAAATGTCACTTCATCAGGAGATATATAAAAGCTAGTGATGAGCGAGCATGCTCGGCCGAAGCTCGGTTCGGCTCGAGCATCGCTCTGCTCGGCACATGGCGGTACTCGTACGAGTACCGCATTTGCTCGCCCGCCATGTTCGGGTCTCCTCCCCGCACGTTTCGCGGCTGCTGCGCAGCCAATAAACGTGCGGGGAGGCTCTGACATCAGTGTAATGCCAGCAGCCACGTTGGCTGCTGGCATTACACTGATTGACTGGCCAGAACCCGTGATCGGGTGCTGTATAGCACCCGGCGCGCGAGTTCGGCTCATTCTTGGCCAGGGAGAGATGCAATCAGGCAGGGAAAGTCAGTGTAGGGAGAATAAAATTGTTGGAACTCTTTCAAGACCCAAAAGTCCTTTTTAGGACTGTTGTGTGTGGGGGCAGCATTTATATTTTGTTTGGGGGGGGGGGGGCACAATTTCTTTTTTTTTTGTGGGGGGGGGATATTTATAAGGTGACATTGTACTAGGTGCACAGGGACAAATATTTCACAGTGCAGTGACAAGGTGACATATTCTGTTAGGTGCACAGGGCCAATTATTTTACAACGCAGCCACAAAAAGGGCCATTTTAAACGTGTGCCTAGCCATAGATTATTGTCACATTCTGTTTAGTGTGCAAATTCACAAATTAACGTCACATATTCCGTTCACTGTGCCTAGCCGCAGATTAGTGTCACATTCTGTTTCGTGTGCCTAGCCGCAGATTAGCGTCACATTCTGTTTCGTGTGCCTAGCCGCAGATTAGCGTCACATATTGTTTAGTGTGCCTAGCCGCAGATTAACGTCACATATTGTTTAGTGTTCCTAGCCGCAGATTAGCGTCACATATTGTTTAGTGTGCCTAGCCGCAGATTAGCGTCACATATTGTTTAGTGTGCAAATTCACAAATTAACGTCACATATTGTTTAGTGTGCAAATTCACAAATTAACGTCACATATTCCGTTCACTGTGCCTAGCCGCAGATTAGCGTCACATTCTGTTTCGCATGCCTAGCCGCAGATTAGCGTCACATTCTGTTTCGTGTGCCTAGCCGCAGATTAGCGTCACATATTGTTTAGTGTGCCTAGCCGCAGATTAGCGTCACATTCTGTTTCGTGTGCCTAGCCGCAGATTACCGGCATATATTCCGTTTAATATGAAGAAGGCGGGTAAAAAGGGACGGGGAAGTGGACGTGATCCTGATAGTTCAGGGCGGGGGTCAGGACGCGTAGAAACTGTGCCTGGTGCCAGAGCACAAGACAGAAAGACATCCACCATACCTAGCTTCATGTCTCAGTTTACAGGGCGTCGCAGGACATCACTCTCGAGGTCAGACCACTGCGAACAGGTGGTCGGTTGGATTTCAGCTGATACTGCTTCCAGTCGGTTAAGCACCACCCTGTCTTCCACCAAGTCCACTCTCACTAGCCAAGAGTCTGGTCAACATAATCCTCACCCTGATCATCCTTCCTCCCACCATAGAGGGTCTGGCCAAAGAAGTGATCCCACACTGGGATATAGTGAGGAGCTCGTCTCATCACCAATCCTTGATTTGAACCTCTCTCCAAGCACGCTTGCAGAGGAACATGAGATCTTGTGCCCTGATTCACAGAGGGTACCCAATCACAAGAAGATGACAGAGGGGAACAGCATTTAAGGTCAAAGGAAGTGGATGATGATGATGAGACACAGTTGCCATCAAATCAACCACAATTACTGTCTCAAGACCTTGATGAGGAGGATGATACACAGTTGTCAATGACTGAGGATGTGGTGGGATCAAGAAAGGAGGAGGATGATACACAGTTGTCAATGACTGAGGATGTGGTGGGATCAAGAAATGAGGAGGATGATCAGAGTGAGGAAGTGGAGGAGGACTTGGTGGACGATGAGGTCACTGACCCCACCTGGGAAGGTGGAAAGCCGAGCGATGACAGCAGTCCTGAGGGTGAGCCATCTGCAGCACCGCAACAGGCTGGAAGAGGCAGTGGTGTGGCTAAAGAAAGAAGGCGGACCGCACCAAACCGGCCCGCAAATGTTCCACGGAGCACCCCCTTGCATAAATCTCCCTTGCCAAGGGCTAGGTGTTCCGCGGTATGGCGTTTTTTTAAGGAAAGTGCGGATGACAAAAAAATTGTAGTTTGCAACCTGTGCCACACCAGAATGAGCCGAGGCATGAACACTAGCAACCTCACCACCACCAGCATGATCCGACACATGGCATCCAAGCACCGTAATAAGTGGGAGGAACGCCCGGATCGCCAATCTGTGTCTGCAGGCCACACCACTGCCTCCTCTTCCCCTGTTTTCGGTGCCGGCCAATCGCCTGTCGAAGGCGCAGGCCCGCATACCTCCCGCCCTGCACCTGTACCATCTGAAGCACCATCAGCGACCACATCCACTTCCCTGTCCCAGCGCAGCGTCCAAATGTCGTTACCCCAGGCATTTGAGCGCAAGCGAAAATACCCAGCCACCCACCCACAGGCCATAGCACTAACCTCACACCTTTCCAAATTACTGGCCATCGAAATGCTGCCATTTAGGCTTGTGGACACTGAGTCCTTCCGCAGCCTGATGGCAGCAGCTGTCCCTCGGTACGCAGTCCCCAGCCGCCACTACTTTTCCCGGTGTGCCGTCCCCGCCTTACACCACCATGTGTCCCTTAACATCACCCGTGCCCTGACCAACGCAGTTACTGGGAAGGTCCACTTAACGACTGACACATGGACAAGTGCTTGTGGCCAGGGACGCTACATTTCCCTGACGGCACACTGGGTGAATGTCGTGGAGGCTGGGAGCGACTCGGACCCTGGGATGGCACAGGTGCTACCCACGCCGAGGATTGCGGGCCGTACCTCCATCAGGGTTTCCGCCAGCACCTACGTTATTGGCTCCTCCTCCTCCGTTTCCACCTCCGAATTCTCTGCGTGCAGCGCCACTCACCCATCAGCCGGTAGCTGGAAGCAGTGTAGCACTGCAGTGGGGAAGCGTCAACAGGCCGTGCTGAAGCTGATCTGCCTTGGGGACAAACAGCACATGGCCTCAGAGCTGTTGCAGGGGATTAGTCACCAGACCGAGCAGTGGCTCTCGCCACTCAACCTGCAACCAGGCATGGTTGTGTGTGATAATGGGCGTAACTTGGTGGCGGCTTTGGAGCTCGGCAAGCTCACACACGTACCATGCCTAGCGCATGTATTTAATTTAGTGTTTCAGCGATTTCTAAAAACCTACCCCAATTTGCATGATCTCTTGACGAAGGTGCGCCGCGTGTGTGCACATTTCCGTAAGTCATCTACAGCTTCAGCCGGCCTGTTGACGCTACAGCAGCGCTTACAATTGCCAGCTCACCGGCTGCTGTGTGACGTGAGCACGCGCTGGAACTCCACCTTCCACATGTTGGCCCGGCTTTGTGAGCAGCAGAGGGCAGTAGTGGAGTACCAGCTGTTACACGGTCGTTGCCTCTCCGTTCAACTTCCTCTAATCAGAAGTGAGGAGTGGGAATGGATGTCAGACCTCTGTGAGGTTTTACGCAATTTTGAGGAATCGACACAGATGGTGAGCGGCGATAACGCTATTATCAGTGTAACCATCCCACTTCTGTGTCTACTGAAACGCTCGCTGCTCACAATTAAAACCGACGCTTTGCATGTGGAAGAGGTGGAAATGGGGGAGGAAGAGCTTACACAAGGTGATAGCCAGAGCACCCTCACTTCGTCTTCTCAGCGACAATTGGAGGAGGAGGAGGAGGAAGACACGGTTGCCTCCGGTACAGAGGGTAGCCATGGAACTTTATTTCCATCTCTTCAGCGTGGGTGGGCAGAAGAGGAGGAAGAGGATGAGGAGACTGAGAGTCATCCTCCTGGTGAGGACAGCGAAATCTTGCCTGTTGGTACTCTGGCACACATGGCTGACTTTATGTTAGGCTGCCTTTCCCGTGACCCACGCGTTATACGCATTTTAGACAACACGGATTACTGGGTGTTCACCCTTCTGGACCCCCGCTACAAAGAGAATTTCTCATCTCTCATTCCTCCGGTGGAGAGGAGAAGCAAAATGGTGCAATACCAGAAGGTTCTTGTCGAAAAATTGCTCCAAAATTTTCCATCTGACAACGCTGGCGGCAGAGTACGTGCTACCTTGGCCAACCGAGAAGGGGAGAAAAGGGGAGCACACAGCAGTTCCGACAAAGGCAGGGCAACACTCTCCAAGGCGTGGGACACCTTCATGACACCCCGCCAGCACCCTCACCCTGATGCGCGGCCTAGTGTCACAAGGAGGGAAAAGTTTTGGAAGATGGTGAAGGAGTACGTAGCAGACCGTGTCAGCGTCCTCAATGATCCCTCTGTGCCTTACAACTACTGGGTGTCCAAGCTGGACACGTGGTATGAACTGGCACTCTACGCCTTGGAGGTGCTGGCCTGCCCTGCCGCCAGCGTTCTGTCTGAGCGGGTATTTAGTGCTGCTGGTGGCATCATAACAGATAAGCGTATCCGCCTTTCCACCGAAAATGCTGATAGGTTGACACTTATAAAAATGAACAAGGCCTGGATTTCCCCTGACTTCTCCACTCCACTGGAGGAAAGCCCCAGGTGAACATAAAGTCACTTTAGATATGTTATTTACAATGATGGGAATACTCTGTATTCCCATTCACCCCTTCCACCCAAAAAACGGGTATATGGTTGACTCTTAATCTTCTCATCCTCCTCCTCCTCTTCCATATGCCCTGTGATATAATTTTTATATAGGGCCAGCTCACCAGCGGGCCCTGTGATATAATTTTTATATAGGGCCAGCTCACCAGCGGGCCCTGTTTGACAATTTTTGTATAGGTCAGCTCACCAGCGGGCCTTCTCATATAATGTTTTATTGGGTCAGCTCTCTAGCGGGCCCTCTCATATAATGTTTTATAGCGTCAGCTCACTAGCGGGCCTTCGCATATAATGTTTAGGATGGTCAGCTCCGCAGCAGACCCTCACCCATAATGTTTTAGATGGTCGGCTCAGCAGCAGACCCTCATTCCTAATGTTTTAGATGGTCAGCTTAGCGGCATGCCCTCGCCCCTAATGTTTTAGAGGGTCACCAGCAGGCCATTAATCCTAATTTTTCAAGGGTGTGTATGATGCCCTCCTTTATGTGTAATAAAGGGTGTATTGGAGTGACATTTCAGTCTAATTTTTGGCAGCCCTTTCACTTAGTGCATAGGCTTTATGAGTGTTGGACCACTACCTGAACTATTGTACCACAATGTGAATGAGGCCCTCCATTTTGTGATATACAGGTTGTATCGGAGTGCCTCAGGTCCTCCCATTGAATTAAATAGGGCTGGGGTGTTCGACAGAGCAGAAGGTAGTTCTTGGCTTCATCCACTAAGTCACTTCGTCACTTTTACTCAATGGATCAGACCCCACTGTTCCGACTATAAATTTTGGACTTAACAAGGGCAAACGGACATGTTGTAAAACCTGTGGTAGCTGCGGCCTCCGTTCCTGAATGCTGTACCTTACCCGGGCCATAACCACGTTGAACACCTGCTTTACGCTGCGCACCTTTCCCTCTTAATCATGGCCCCAGTTCCGAAAAATCGATGAAATTTTTTGCAGAATTTGCAGATGATATACAAGTAAATATACAGCAAATACTGTTTGGTAACAATTTTTCGCCTACAATCGTTTTTATCTTCCTTTTTGTGTGTTTTACGGTCAGTCTGTAAAAATGGCGTACTACGGGCGAAACATCGTTCCCAGCAGCGACGTTGGAGTCCAAGATGCATCCAGACATCCTCCCTATGCTGTCCCTGAACCATTTCTGTGGTGTTTCCATCATTTTCTGACCTTTTCCTATGAACCAGGCACCCTCCCCTCATCAGAGCAGGGGGTGCCTGGTGTAATGCTCGAGTCCTCCCATTGACTTCAATGGGGCTCGGGTGCTCGGCCGAGCACTCGAGCCTCCGGGGGCGCTCGGCCAGAGCACCCGAACACCCGAGCATCGGGGTGCTCGATCATCACTAATAAAAGCCTCTAACTAATGTGAGTGAATATAAGAAGGGTGTATAAAGAGGGTTAACTAATAGTTTCATTTTCTGGAAAGGCCTCGGCCCTTTCAGTAGCAGTGCATCACACCCTGTGGCTCAATATTTGGTCAGCTGCTAAATCTTCCAAAAATGTTTTCACGTCCCTTGCTTTTGTAGGAAGACAACTTTTTCAGCTTGGCGTAGGCAAGGTTATTAGTAATGCTGCTGGAGGCAGATGTATGCTCTTGTCTTAGATTGCCCCTAAACATTCCTTTTTTCTTTTTTCCCTCAGGAGGCATTGAGAAGATCGGTTTGTTTCCACCCTCAAGCTGTGTAGGACCAATTGGAAACTTAAGGGGTATTCGAAAAGCCCACATTAGGTTTCATTGGTCCTACCCAGCTGGCAGGACAAAAAATATTATGTTGAAGCTTTCCTTTCTGGCAGCCATGAATATTTCCTTTCCAGAGGAATGGATCCCCTGAAGGCCCTGGATCCACTCAGTCAACGCTTTGCAGAGGAAGGATATCAAATGTGTTTACACTGTCTTCCTGTCCCTGCTATCTCAAGCTGGCAGGGCAGCATTGTGAGATGACAGATGCCCCATAGCACCTTTGTATTACCACCCCTTCCTACAAGAAGCGTTGACTGACGCGGAGGCTGGTTGCCTTTCTACCTTTCAATGAGGCCTGTGTGTGAATTCCACTGATGCAATGTATGTCTTCTGGATTTGGCAGCACTTGCTGAGGTTATGCCCACCATAGTTTGATTCCATTGCCTGGCAGAAAGAGGAAATAGGTGTCCAGGAAGGTCTGGTAAGAGGATGGTTTGTCTTTATATTTGGGGGTGCTCCTATTAAGACTCAAAGTTCAATGGACTATCCAAATAGAGCATAAAGCATGTGTCGGTTGTGATAATAACATTTCCACTACAGATTCAGCATAATTGTGCCCAAATTGTTTGGGAAAGGTGGCAGGCAATGGCATCCCCTCTCAATTCCAGGAGCTTTTATCCTAAATGAAATCCTCCATGCAGGAAACCTTCAGGGTCATGCAGGAAGAAAAAACATCTAGGAACAGATAGACTGATGGGAAGGTTTGTCATCCTGTATGGAGTAAAAAGATGATTTAGAATATAGCCATCAGAATCTGGTATCTGGGATGTTTTTAGAAGACAAGAGTGAGATAGTGGAGTATACAGTTATCTTTTGTACTGTCACACCTATATTAAATAGAATCCATTTGCCATCAAATCCTAGAAAAAGAGAAGCCGTATGATAGAGTTCCCCTACAAGAAAGGTTTGGGAACCTACTCTACCTTATTTATTGTTCCAAAACATTCTGGGGATTCCTGAAATAATCAGGATTGAAGCTAGTCAACTCTTCTATCAAGAAAAATGGCTTCCAAAATAGAATCAGTGGAATCAGTAATTCAAGCAGTAGCCCAAGGTATGTACATGACAACCATAGACTTAAAGAACTTGCATCACCATATCCCAGTGTGACCAGCTGATCGAAAATGCCTATTCTGCATTGCAAACCTCAGGCATTATCCATATACAGCACTCCCTTTCAGACTGTCATCCCCTCATAGGGTTTTCACAAAGGTCGTGGCTTCAGCCTTGGGACAGCTAAGTGACAGAGGAATAGGCATGATATCATTCCTGGACGATCTTCTTTTACTGACTAATTCAAGAGGAAAAGCCGTATATACAGGAAATAGGCTGGCTTCCAAACTGGAAAAAGTCAGCATTTTCCTTCTTGATCCCTAGTGTATCTAAGGATGAAACTACATACACAAGCAAATGGGGTTCAACTTTTCCAAGAAAGGATGGCAAATCTGTGAAAAAGAGTGGTCATTTCCAGAAATCAGATCTTACACTACTCACATAATAATGGGGATTCTTTCATTAGCAACCCAGATAGCTCCCTAGTGAAAATTTAATAAAAGCCCCCTCCAACAAAACTTTCTACGGTTTTGGAACAGGCATTATAGAATTCCTTTTCAACAACTACCACTGTTACCTTTGACAAGAGTAGAGCTGAAGTGGTAGATGAAAAAGGAGAACCTCCTCAAAAGTCAGTCTCTGGTGGAGACTGCATGGGAAATTATTATGACAAATGTGAGTCTGAAAATCTGGGGAGTTACCTGGAATGGAAAGACATGAAATGTGGAAAGCCTCAGAAAGAGCAGTCCACATAAGTAGTTGAATTCATGTGGTTTCTTGTGCCTCATAAATTCCTTAAATACATAGTTGTCGCTATGGTTTCTGTTTTTAAATGAACATATTCTTGTGCAGAAATTTCCTGAAGTGTCTTACACTTGAATAAAAATGCCAGAAGTTGGCTGATCTGGGCAGAAAAATCTAAAGGGAATTTTAGCATTCCATATCTCAGGACAGTTCAATGTAGAAGCAAATTTTCTCAAAAGAAAGATACATCAGGGAGAATGGGCAATCTTCAATCAGCTAGTCATCAAATGGGGTCAGCCAGATAGATTTCATAATTGCGCAAGCTATATTACTGCAGGTGGTGGTAGACAGAGGTGCTTGGACAGTATGCACTAAAAGTGCCCTAACAATTTCAACTAGCATATATATTCTCTCCATTTCCTCTGTTGATGGAGGCGGTGAAGAATGTCTATGGAAGCTCCACAGGAAATATTTGTAAGGCAGCTATGTGGTTGTTCATATCCACTATTAGCTGGATGTCCAAGCTTCTGCGGGAACCCAAGTATGTGTGGCTGTTTTAACCCTAGCCAGTTCTGGGTGTTTAGGGTTCAAATCCCTCAGGCCTTTAAAGCCTACCCCACCCAAAAGCCCAAAAAGGCTAATCCAAACCTAAGGCTGACAAATCCACCTCTGCATGATTCACAGTGTCCCGTTTGGTCTTTTCCCTAGGGTGCAGACTACATCTTTTTCAAGTCGTGGGAGTATTCAAAGGTGAACAAGTGTGTTTTGTGGCTTATTATGAAAGGGTATCATATAGACCTCAAATCACTTTTGCCTACCCATTTCTTTTTTGTAGAGTTCCTTGAGATCCAGTTCCGGTGTGTCTTTTTTTAATAGAAGCAGCATCTTCCCTGATGGAAAAACAGATGCTGGTCCACATTCCAGGTCAGGAAAGTTTCACATCAGTTTACTCCAATCTTTTTGTGCTTTCCAAAAGGGATAGTGGCTTTTATCCTATTCTGGACTTGAAATGTATAAACCAGTATGTGCTAGCTCCTTTCCTCATAATAAATTTGCTGCAATTTGTTATTGTGATCATGTGTCCGGGAGAATACCTTTCCTCCCTGGATCCAGGACACCTATCTGCACATTTCAGTTCATGCAGACCATCATTGCTTCTTATGCTTTGCCTTCGAAAGCAGTTATTACCAGTTCACCACCCTCATCTTCAGACTACAACAAGCACCAAAGAACTTTAAGAAGGTCATGGCTACTTCAGTAGCCCACCTCCGTGCTCAAGGGATATCCTTGACCTCCCTTACTTGGATGACATTTTGGAAGCTGTGCTCCGCTCACAGATTCAGGACTGCGCTCCTCCTTTTGGCCCTATCAGCTGATAATGTTTGTTTTTTTGTAAAAAATGAACAACGTTTTAAATGTTTTGGCTAAATGCTCTAACTAATGAGCATTATTTATATATAGGTGAGAGATCCCCGTTAATGAAGAAGCTGGACAGTGGATGACAGGTAAGTGTTACATTTCTGACTAGTTGTAGCTCACTCTTGTTGTTTGACACTGTCGAACAACAAGAGTTTGCTTTATTCCTTTGATGTTCTCACAATTTGCGCTATTTAGCTCAAGTTGTGGGAACAAAACCAACAACGACCATTTTGCCAAAACATGAGTTTTGGCCACCAACTCTCATTTTGCCATTTACCTCGCCAGCAATAGAATAGCTGAGGTACATTTATCTTTTTTTTAGGCGTTAGTGTTTTTACTATTACCACCAATTTTACCGGTGGTAATAGAATCGAGCCCTAGCTTTGTTAGGTGCTAAGTTAAAGCAAAAATAAAGAGTTCCTTAACGTGTTACAAGCCATCACATGTAATTGATTACCAAATTCATCTGCTTTATCACTGTTTACAGTGGTGCAAATTTAGTGCCCGTTGTGCATTTATACATGTCTGTAGTTTGTCACAGTAACAGAAGACCTGACTGTGACTTAAAGTGTTAGTAATGTCCAACAAAACGTTTTTTGCATATAGAAGAGCTTAAAAAGCTGAGCTATATGCAAAAAAAAAACATATCTCTCAAACAGCTATGGTTTAAGAGATACAGGCGTTTAAAGTTCGCTGTCTCCTACTGACAGCTGTAAAGCTGTCAGCAGGAGATTCATGTCGGTCGACACGGAGGCGCTTGAGAAGTGCCGCAATCTCGTTACTTACAAGGAATCCCTTCATTTAAATGGTCTAAAACGTGTGCTTGAAAACCAGGCAAACATTTTAGACCATTCCAATGAAGGGATTCCTTGTAAGTAACGAGATCGCGGCACTTCTCAAGTGCCTCCGTGTTGACCGACACGAATCTCCTGCTGACAGCTTTACAACCATCAGTAGGTGATAGTGAACTTTAAACGCCTGTATCTCTTAAACCATAGCTGTTTGAGAGATATGTTTTTTTTTTGCATATAGCTCAGCTTTTTAAGCTATTGTATATGCAAAAAACGTTTTATTGGACATTACTAGCACTTTAAAACTACCAGGGCTGGATTCAAATGCAAGTGCTAATTTTATCTCTGGTTTTATCTCCAGATATCCCCATTTTTGGTAAAACAGAAGGTAACATTTATCTCTTGCATTTGAATCCAGCCCCCTATGTTTTTTGTAATCCCTAACAGTGGTAGTAGTATTGAGCCATAAGACAGTTGTTTTGCATTTGCAATTGCTTTCTTAAGCAAAAGCAATATGTTAGCTATATTTTAGAGCAAAATATCCATTAGGAGTGTGGCAATGTGAGGACAATATACTTAAAAAAACTGTTAGATGAAGTCACATTTGAAATACTTTGTATATCTCAACATTTATCCTAATTTCTGAGCTTAGCTCTGATATTCTGGGCAAAGCATAATACAATGAATAGTGTGTGGGCTTGTCTTTATGTATCACTGATTTATATCTAGTAATTGAATAATAATCTGCATCTTAAATCAGCACTGCTAATTGACACAAATAAGCAGCTATTTAAAAATCAAGAGATATGTGAATTTGAGTGAGGTTAGCATTTTACACAGTGGTATTGTTGTTTAATGTTAAAACTATTAGCCTTGTGTATAAAGTCAAACTGGAGGAGTTCTGGCACAAACCAACTGCACCATACTGGACAAATAAAAATGTCCCTTTGAATTAAATGGGTGTTTTAACCAATTGAATGCTAGATAAGTTTCCAACTTGTTTTTGCTTGTGTGTGACCACTATGGAGTAGTTAGTTTTGTCCTTATACTTAAAGGGATAGTTATACTTAAAATGTAAAAAAAAAATATGTTGTAGGGTTTATCCCCCTGAGTAAAGAGTATTCCCACTGCTGAAAGGCGTTTTATTCAAAAGTTATTAATTTTCAAAGTTGAATTTTTTAGGTGCAATATCACAGTGGCCTGAAATTGTACAGTGGTGCTGTTGCTACAGGATCCTATGGACAGCTCTGGTCCCTGGACCATAAATCTCCATAGGATGGTGTAGCAACAGCGCCACTGTACAATTTCAGGCCACTGTGATATTGCACCTAAATCAATAAAACACCTTTCAGCAGTGGGAGTACTCTTGTGTAATTCAGGGGGATAAACCCTACAACATATTTTTTTTTTTTACATTTTAAGTATTACTATCCCTTTAAGGCCCATAACGTGTCTTAACTCCTGGGAGGAAAGTCACTAAGTGGTGAGAAAGAGGTGATAGTGTGGAGAAGGCTTCTCCAGTTTATCACTTCTCCAGTCACTGTTATTCTATGTAGCCTATTCATTAAGATCTCCAAAGCTGAAGAAATCTTAGTACATAGGCTCCATAGAATAACATAGGAATTGGAGAAGTGATAAACTGGAGAAGTTATCACCACTTTTTCACCTCTTTATCACCACTTAGTGAATCTCCCCCTTGAATCCTACAAAGATCCCCTATTATAGACTTGTATGTCACAATAATGGAGTTGACATGTATTCAACATAATTAGTTTATATATTACTGCATTATAGCTTTTCTCAAAAAATGTCTTCTAGAATTACTTTATGGAGTGTTATTTACTTCAACTCACTGTTAGCAACTCTTATAGCAATCAGAAACAAATTTGAGCAATTTGAACTGTTATCTGTGGAAGCAAGACATTTCTATTCAACTTAATGGGTTACAATCATTTTTCATTATCCTATATTTTCAACAAACAAGCTTCAGAAAAATATTGAGAACAGTTTTTTCTGTTTCTTTTCAAACCAGGCACACATTGTGCCTTTTTATGCTAACAAAGCAACTAACAGTAATATGTTTGTCAGGCCATGATTAATGAGTACAAAACAAATTAGGGTGAGCAGCATCAGTATTTTGTTCAAACCTTATCCAGAGAGTAATTTGAGATCATGATGATCATATTCCTATTATACAGCAAGCCCAGACACAAAAATACACATTCACTCTTTAGGCAGACTTGTTATATGTTCATACTATTCGGTAGGCAATTAGATTTCTTATGGAACTGTGGTTTTCATAGTTTTTACGACAACGGAACCCTTTATTTCAAATATAATTTCAATGGAACCCTAATAATCAAACTCTTTAACTGATTATCTTCCCAGTTATAATCCCTAATCTAGAGCACTGAGCTGGTTTTTCCAATGGAGGCAATCTTTATTGTAGAGCTGGCTTGCACCTTAGCGCAAGGGGATAGGATGTTAGATGGTTGGAGGTTAAATCAGGAAAGGTGGGGGAGGGTGAAACAACACAGGATGGGGGTAGGCAGTGTCTAAGAACACTGGGCTGATTTTTCCCTTGGGGTTAATATTTATACTAGAAAATGGATGGCACCTTAGTGGAAAGGGGGCTGCTGTGCTAGGGGATATGATGGTTGAAGATTAAACTAGTAAAGGTGGGGAAGGGCGAAACAAAACAGGATGTGGTAGGCATTTTAGAAGATGAAATGGGATGAGAGAGTATGGTTTTGGAGAGGGGGGAAGGGCTAATTCAGCTAATAGCGAGGTGCTTATATTACACTCTGATAAAAAGCAAATGAATAATATTTAAAAGAATGCACATCTTCAGACTGGCATAAAATGTATGCCTCATCAAAAACAATTGGTAGCATGCACGTGGTAAATAGAACCACAAAAGTACCGTAATATAAAATCATTAAACACTTGTGAAACAATCAGTAAAAATACATTGCATTGTATAATCCCATGTTACAGGCTAGCAGAGAGGCTTCATAGATCAGGCAATAATCAGGTGTGTAATAACCATTGAAATTGATCAACGCGTTTCACGCTTTCTGCGCTTACTCATGGTCAAAGACTATGGGATTTGTGACTAACAGACTTTTAAAACCTCTCCAACCAATCTGAATTCACAGTGAAGTTACAATAGAATCTCATAAACAGCTACATCAGATCCAAATGTGCAGAGTTAATCTATTATGCCTCCATATATTCACAATATCAAACAAAAAAGTAAAAAGAAAAAAAGGAATATCAGTTCACGAAGTGGAGAGATCCTAATGATGTAAATGGGAATCACAAAGTTTAAGATAAAAATTAGAGATTGAGACCCACCGCTGGCAGGCCGGGTGCTCCAGGGTCAACATACTTCAACAAAGGGATCTGCATCAAAGAGATCTCCAATTTTTAAATTAAGTTGACATGAAAATATTATGTTAGCTTAGGTGCAGGCTCCTTAAACTTACAACACCACTTTTAATGTGCACCACAAAACCAGCTTCACGGCAGTAATCAAATCTCCAAAATAAAAGGGGAAATGTATCTGACCCTACAAAGATAAACTATCAACAGTGTGACATATAAAACTCTTGTCTAATAGTTCATTTTTGGTTTCAAAATGAAAGCCCGACATATAATTTGCACAAGAAAGATGCAATTTGCTCAGAATGCTCTTAGATAAATATATGCATCAATATATACCACTGGGGAATAAATACAAGGGGAAAAATTAAGTCAAGGGTGACTAACATCAGAAAGGTCAGATGCATCATTAAAAATATAAAGAATGCAACAGAATCTGCAAATAAGCAATCAGATTAGCTGGAATAGAAAAATAGAAAAGTAATACAACAGACAGCAAGAAAAATCCTAAATATTTCCACAAGTATACAATGGAAAAAAGATTAAGGCTGATACTGCCCGCTTTAAAATGAGATTTGTAAAGTAATTAGGAAAAGGCAATAACTAACAACTAAAATTTTATTCCTTTGTGTATAAAAGCTAAGTAACAATGGCAGATTTTGGGCAAACTTTCATCTTATCATGTATGTGACTTAAGGAGGGCAAAAGTCCAAAAGATACTGGAAAAGGTTATGATACAAAAATCCTCTGGACTGGGAAGCATACACCCAGGTTACCTAAAGAGCTTAGTTCTTAGTATTTTTTGTATACATGCTCATCAGACATAGTACCATGTGATTGGAGGAAAGCAGATATTCTACCATCATTTAAATATAAGGCAAGATCTAAACCAGGAAATAGTAATCCCAAATACTATATGTCAGTAATCCTTCTGATATCTAAGGAAGTCAAACCCCCCGGTCAATGACACCATCAACAACGTTATTAGTAAGAGTAAGCATGGTTTTATGAAGAATAGATCTTGTCAAACTAATTTAATTCATCCTATGAAATAATAAGTGATACCTTGTGTTTGGGTATCGCTGTTGATGTAAACACCTTTTGTGCCTCACAACAGGTTACTGCATGCATTAAAAGGCTTTGGCTTGGGAGCAGAAATTTGTGCATGGATAGAGAACTGGTTAAATGATTGATTAGAGTTTCTGTAAATGGAACAGTGTTAAATGGAGTGCCTCAGGGTTCAGTTGTGTGCAAAATGCTTTTTAATATATTAATGATCTTGAAGCGGGTATTGAAAGTGGCTGTCAATATTTACTGATGACACTAAACTGTGTAAGGAAATACACACTGAACAAGATATATTTTGTCTACACAAAGAATTGGATAAACCATGTAAATGGGCATTAAAATTGCAGAAACGGTTTAATTTATAATTTTAAGGTTATGAATCTGGGTTGCAGAAGCAAGTATGCTACATATTGACTCAGTGGGAAACTACTTGAGGAATCCTTGTTAGCGAAAGATTTAGAACAGTGACCGGCATCCAGTTTTAACCCAAAGGGCCTCCTATAAAGTGCTCAAGTCCCGCAAATAGCCTAAAATGAAATAGATTTTGATAAATGTATTTTAACCTTTGAATCCTAGAGAGGCTTCTAAGTCATTGTTTCACAATGCATTAAAGACCTCTCTATTACTCATAAGGCTAAGTTGGAATAGATTAAGTAAAAAGGGAGGTACGTTCTTAAGTAAAATAACAAGAATGTGAGCTTTTTGGTGTTAAATTATGGCTGGGGCCATAGTTGAAGCCTGTGAGGGCTTCTTATTGCCTAGCAGTGGGTTTTCACAACAATGTATAGTGTCAGTCGGCCTCTGTAAGAGCCAGTAGGGTGTTGTCATGTATAAAAAGGGGTTTAAATGCACAGGATGGCAATACAATTCTATCTCTATATAAATCCTTCGTAAAGTCTCATCTAGAATATGAAGTACAGTTTTGGGTGCCTGTTCTTAAAGAAGATGTTACTGAACTGGAAAAAGTATAGGGATGTGTAACAAAACTGACTGGAAGATTTTAGTTATAAATGGAGACTTGTCAACCAGGGTTTCCTCACATTAGAGAACATCTAATGGGTGATATATGACTGACATTTACAAATATGTCTTAAAAACTGTAAAATCTCAGGTTTAATATGCACCTGTATATAATACGCAGGTGCATATTATACCCAAGATTTTAGTGGAAAACAAGAGTGCCTATGTATAATACGCACCCTTGTTTTGCCCTTACTAAAGAAAGGCACCCGTTACCCCCTTGAAAGCAACCACAGCTTCTGCAAGCACAGCATCCTGAGGCAAATAACCCCAAAAGCCCACTGCTTTCTGATCCCTATCCTTACCCCAGTCAAAGGTGCCGCCCTGAGTCCCACTGGACAACGTCTCCCGCTAAGCTCCATGAGCAAACAGCTCCTCGTGCAGACAGCTTCCCAGATAGCTCCTCACACTGACCCCAAATACATCTGCATATGGCAACCAAATGACCCCCTAGACTTCTCCTGCAAACAAACCCAGGTCAGCCATTCCATCCTCACAGTTCAGATCCTCCAATCCCCTCTACCAATCCCACGACATGCCTCTGCACCCTCCCCCCCGCCAAACAAAACCTTCACTAAGAACTGGTGCTAAAAAAACTGTAACCCACACCCCAGAAAAGGCCCAGAGGAAGAACTACACTTGTATCTTGTACATCTATACCATCCTGATACAGCACTTCACCAACTCACGTGTCACCACACACAATGCCTCAAAGTTCACAATTCACCAGCACTCCCAAATTCCTCTCCAACAAAGACTCCCCAAGCAGTCCAACAATCAGTGCACATGCAGCTTGCCCGCCTCCACAGCCCAAATGCACAACCCCACCTCAATCAACATTAAACCCAATCTGCCACCTGTCAGCCCACTCACCCAGCCCATACAAATCCACCTGCAGAGGAAAAAGACATGCCTCTCTGCATGCACCTTCCAATACAGCTCAGTGCCACCAGGAAAGACCAAGACACAACCCCCAATACCAAACTCCAGATCATCAAAAAACAAGCCCAAATGCCTTAGGCCTGGTCCGAGCCCCATGGAACCCCATCCACAACTCCAGACCAGCTTGAAAAGGCTCTATCAACCACAGCTCTTCGCATTCCATCACACAACCAGCCTATCACCCATACACAGACATCCTCCCAAACCCAAGCCCCCAATTCTCTCAGCAACCCACCGATCTGTAACTATAATTTTGATGCCACACAACTATAATGTCTATAACACATTTATCTTTTAAACTGTTAGTGAACTATGATCATTATACCCTACCATTGCTTCTAGTTCTGCTGTTACACCTGTTCCTACCTCAGCCCCCTGAAACATTCACCGTACTGTATTGTTGAGATTCTGCTCAGAAGAGCAATAAGTCAAAACTGTATTGCTGCTTGGTGTACTACTCAGCACATGCTGGATATACCAGTTCCTTTGCTCAAGCACAATAAGTCAGAAATGTGTGTAGTTGCATGTATACTTCTGCACTCATAGTTACTTAATTTTGTGTATATGCATTGCACTCTCACTTATGCCTATCCGCTTGTGCCTACTCACTTTTGCCTCAGTGGTACTCATTCATTCAGTCACCAACATGTATGATAGTTATTGGGCCCCTATTAACTTGCATACTTGCAAGAAAAATAAATAAATAAAGGAGACAGCACATTAAGAACCTCTAATTGTAGTAAAGATAATTAAAACATTTACACACAAAAATGTTAAACTAAAAAATAAATCACAAATAGGTCTAGAATACTGATAGGATTTTAGTGTCCAAGAAGATAATAATGTCCCAAATGCAGGACAAAAATGTCCAAACTTCCCCCTCTTTAAATGTAAAATTGGACTAATAGAGCCCAGCCTGCACTAAGATTCGATCAATATTCTAGTCTTATTGATTGCTGCTATAGATGTGATTTTATTTATTTTTTTGGTTTAATATATAAATTTTGTGTGTGAATAAATTGTTTTATCTATATTTAATACACTTAAAGGAATAATAATACTTGCAAATTACTAATCCCTATATTGTAGTTTTGTTAAAAAGAAACTTATTGACCCCAGTATCATCTCTCAAACCCTTATGGTATGAGAGATAATAGCGCTCAAAGTTCCCCCCTCCCCCTTCCCTGACTGAACGCTGAACGCTGACTGCAGGGGAAGCTGTTGTATGACAGTCTTATGTGCATCACGCGGCTCTGCAGCTGAGCCGAGATCACGTTAATAAAATATAATTCTTTCACTGAAATGGTCTTCTACGTGTGTTTGGATTGCAAGCACACGTAGAAGACCATTTTAGTGAAACATTTCTTTTTTATCAAACGCGATCTCGGCAATGCTGCAGAGCTGCCTGATGCAAGTAATACCGGATATCCCTGCAGTCAGCGTTCAGTCAGGGAAGGGGGGAACTTTGAGTGCTATCATCTCTCAAACCATAAGGGTTTGATAGATGACACTGGGGGCAATACATTTCTTTTTAACAAAGCTACAATATGGGGATTAGTAATTTGCAAGTATTACTATCCCTTTAAGCCTTGATTCAATTTCCCCTGCGCCAAAAAAAACAGCCCACGGTATTTTGTCAAGCACTGTAAGCTATTCAATTTTTTTATCCACATGTTTAACCCCTTAAATGCTATAGAGGTATCCAACTAATCTTCACAATGCATATTGGAAAGGCCCTAAAAATCAGATACGAAAGGGAAATCTTATTTAAAACGTCATAGAAATGTATACTTCTTGATATGGTTGATTTTATGACTTTTCTACCATCCCATTCAAGCATTTAATGTTTACTTACTGAAAGTAATGTATCACAAAAAATGCCCATAGGACATGGAGACCTTTTTCACCTAAACAGTTTTTCATGTAAACCCTGAGGTGTTCATTGTGAAGAAATGGTCAAATGCTTTAAGTCAGAGGTTCTCAGTCTTTTTTCACTCGAGGCACCCTAAACATTCAATCTGGAATTTTCAGGGCACCCTTAGCATTTTATAGGTATTTGTCAAGGTTGTAATCAAGGGCACAAATACAAAACTATACAGTTATTCTAAGATCTTACAATCAGAAAGACAAGTTTATTGGGCATAACAAATTCCCTAAATATACATTTAAAATGCAATATTCACATTCTTGTCAGTCTTCATGTAAAAGACGTGGCACTGTAAGCTGGTGCCGTACCCAGTGCACACCAAAGAGCGACTGCACCCTGATCGACAAACACTGCATTTAAGTAAGTTATAGGCCACATTTATATAAGCGAACAAGTGGCACGACAAGGGTCATCTGTGGAGCCTGCTGCCAGAAGTTTGTGTACAGACTGATTTATCATTAAGGTTCAAACTGCACCTCGACATAGCTTACTTATCAAAATATCACTAAATATTTTTACATTTCCAAATATTCTTTTAGAAAACATGTTTTGCATAAAAACACATAGCATTCTGCATCTTCATTTTGCTTTTGGCTCATCAGATTGAAATCTTTTTGCAAGAGGTTTGATCTGTTATTCACCAGCAAACACTGTTGAATCAGCTTGTCATCATTTGGCTGCTGCCAGGGCCAATCTGTCATTCTTCCTGTTCTTGATCTGTTGTTGCTAAAAGGTACATCTCAATTTCTATTATACTTAATTAGCCATCATACTCTTTGGGCCTTATGTTCTAAAGAGAAGTGGAGGAATTCTGGGGCAAACCATTTACACTATAAGGGATAATTAAAATTAAAATGTTCCCATTGATTTACAAGTTGATTTTAATCCATTGAATGCTAGAGAGGTCTCCAATAGATTGCTCTGTAATGCCTTGTGTTCCCCACTGGCACTCAAAGGGTTAGAATACACATGTAAATTATGGTGCATAGAATAATGTAGCAGCTGTACAATATTCTCACGCAGAGAACTATCTCTTAGGCAAGGATCTATCAAATATATCAGATACCCTGTCTTCCAAAATGATTCATTAATACCCTTTGGTGTGAATGAATTTGTCCCTGTCTAGTTAATTTTGAACACACTAACGAGCAAATACTTTAGAAATCAGAGTAGGAAATTTGATATAGGAAATAAATCCTACTTATGCATGTGTATATATCTACACTCTATGTGCTTCTATATGCCTTCCTGCTGACTTACATGGCATTGGGAGATGTATCCTTGTAATTGCTTATTCATAGTCATTGATAAATATGGGAATAGCTAAAACATAGGAATGCTAAGGTATTACCTGATGAGTCTGCTCCTTTATTGTTCCCCTGCCTCCTCCTCTTGTCTCTTGTGTTGTTCCTCTTGAATCACTATTAATCTTTTCATCATTTGATGGTTGGGGGAGGCTGAGCAGGTGGAGCAGTTTGTGGAGAAAGGATGGAAAAATAAATGAATGAAGTCATGATAAGAGAGATGACACAAAAGAGGTTCAAGGAAAGAGAGACGAAGCATAGAGGACGGAAGTATAACAATGCAAAAAGAAGATAAATTAGTGAAAAAAGTAGGGAGATAGAGGATGGAGGAAAAGCATAAGCAGCTAAAAATAAAACAGGCGCTATGTTTTTTTTTGTAAGTATTTGCTATCTTATTACCCGACTTGTGAAAGCAAAACCAGCGGTAATTATACTTACTACCAGTCTGAAAAAAGCCCATAGGAAACAAGTAAAAACAACGTGCAATTAGTATCCTACTAGTTGAAGAGCCTGTTACACAGGCCACAGTGTCACTGGCAGCCGGTCGAGGTGCAGTCATGCTCAGTAGAAACTGCCCACGCCGCGACTCATACAGAGCGAGACGCTCCTTCGGAGCACCCCGCTCTGTATCAGCTGCGGTGCAGGCAGTCTCTACTGTGCATGATTGTGGCATTACGTTTTAGCGAATTATTATATAGGATTACCCACGCTCAGTATTACCGCCTGTTTTGTGGTTACATTTAAGTCAGAAATTCTGCGCCTCAGAGGTTGAGGTATAGAAGCCATAACGACAGTTTCAAAACCATTTTTGTTCGAACGAAAGCAGTGTATAATACAGTATACAGCATAGAAATCCGACATAGAGTGCCCCCCTTCAACATACTAACTCCCTCTTTTAAAAGTCGACTTGCAGTGCTTTCTTTCACCACATTAATCCGACAAATATTGTTCATAGTCGACAATTAATCCTTCCCCTTCCAAATCCGACTTACAGTGCTTTCTTTCACCATATTAATCTGACAGATATTTTTCATAGTCGACAATTTAACCCTTCCCCTTCCAAATCTGACTTACAGTGCTTTCTTTCACCATATTAATTTGACGAATGTTGTGCATCCGACATTTTAACCCCCCTCCCCCTTGAAAAGTCGATTACAGTGCTCCCATGACTTTCTTTCACCATTTTTCTCCCACATTTTTCATCTCCTATTGTATTCGACATGCCCTCATATTTTGTATTGCAAGATTAACCCTATGAGTACCATAGAGGTATTGTAATGTGTTTGCTACCCTTCTGGTACTCATAGGGTTAATAGGCAACCTGTATATGTGTAAAAAAGTGTTTGTTTTTATTACATATGTCATTTGTGTGAAAATGTAATTAAATATTTAATTTATGTGTAACAATGATTTTCTTTTTTAAAATTATAAATGTAATTTGTATTAAAAAAGTACTTCAGCCCTCAAGAGGGCTATCATGACCCCTCATGACACTCTCCTAGCATGGGGGAGACAATTGCCCCCTTTACTAATTAAAGAGCATATAACCTATGTGAACTCAGATTTATGGGGCGGTGTCCTGGATTTGCTCTACTTTGTTTAATCTCCATAGAACATTTTCCCAGAATGATTGTGCTTTCACTAGGTAGGTTTTGGCAAATATCAGACATACCTTTTTATGTTTTGCTTTTAGCAGTGGGGTCCTCTTTGGCTTTAGCCCATAAAGTGCTTTTTGGTTTAGTGTGTGGTGTATGGTAAGGGTTGAAACCATCACTCCAGATTGCTCTAGGTTGGCCTTAAGCTGTGTGGATATTTTACATGGTGTTTTTTCCACAGCTTGCATCAACCTTCAAAGACAATTTTCCTCTTGCCACCACACCCCAGGAGGTTCTTGACAGTTGAATGAGCCACAAACTTCTTAATAACATTGCAAACTGTTGAAACAGGGTTGCCAAGCTCTTTGGATATTATCCTGTACTCCTTTCGATTCCTTATGAATGGTGATAATGGCGTTTCTGATGCTCTATTTCACCATTTGTGAAAAAGGAAATAAAATTGGCCCTTTTAAGCATTAAAGCCATCATTGATTGGTTAATTCAAGCCAGGTGAGCACTGACAGTTTATCACAGCAAAGACATTCTTGTTCTTTAATTAAACTGATTTTTATTCTTCAAAAGGTTGTCAATAATCGTGTCATGGCAATGTTTCAATTTTTATGTTTTTCCATTTATTTTTTTCTTAATGATATTGTTTTATCCTGTGCTGTTCTGTATCAAACGTATGAGTGTATATAGACCAAAGCTGTTTCACTATACACTTTTTGATATTGTGCATGCTATGAAAAATATACAGGGGTGAGAGTAATGTTGACAATAACTGTAGGTAATATTGAAAGCTATTTCAAAATCACCACGATTATTTTAAATGATAAGGCCCTTTTAATATTGATGAACATAACATATGGTAAGATACAGGAAATAAAAGAAAAAAAAACACATCAGACATCTTTATAAAACGTTGTGCACCCCTCTGGTCCTGTGCTAACTTTTAGATAATTAGAAAGTGCAACATTTTTGGATATGAGGAAATTGTCCCATGCTGCTGCTATTTGATTACATTTATCCTTTCAGATCTTATTGCTGCAATGCACCTCCAAGAATTGCTATTTACAAGAGATAAGCCAGTCTGTGCTAGTGCACACACCATGTAATTATTGACAAAGCTCTAGTAATCAGTGGTTCCTCTGCAGAGATTACCTAGATAGCAGAACCATGACAAATTTATCTGTACAAAAAAAAATCATTGTCCCCTTGCACCTGTCTTTATATTAATGTTGAATTAATTTGCATAGCAATCAGTGCTGTGAACAAACACTAAAATACCTTTCTGTTATTAGTTTTTCCTCTTCTGTTTTATTTGTAAAATCCTATCTAATCAACTTTTATTCATGTATATCCTCTGGAAATTATCAAGTCATTTGCTATTTTAAAATGGAAATCAATATTCAGCAAAGAAGCACATGATTCTGCATTAAAAATTGGCATTTATTAAAGGGATACTATTGATTGAAATAATTTTATTTTATATTGTAGCCCTTAAAATAACATTAACCCCTTAAGGACCATTGACATACCAGGACCGCCACGGCGGTCTGGCACTTAAGGACCAGTGATGGTCCTGGTACGTCATAGAGTTCTGGGCTCCCGGCACGGCTGCACGCCACTCCGGAAGCCCTGAACTGGAATTGCCAAAAAAAAAAAAAAAAAAGCCCCGTGATCCTCAAGTGCCGGCCGCGCGCGCCGGTCCTTAAGGGGTTAAAAATGATATAAGTCTTATCTCCCAAACCTTTATGGTTTGGGAGATATTAACAAGTAAAGTTTTTCCTGAAGTGACGTCACTGCTCAAGCCTTCAGATTTGGAATCCGGTCCGCAGACCGGCCGTGGCTCTTCAGCAGTGCCGAGATCATGATCTTAAAAAAAAGAATTTCTTCATTGGAATGGTCTATAAAGTGTGCTTGCAAGCCAGGCACACTTTGTAAACAGTTCCAATGAAGTCGTTCTTTTTAAAGATCGTGATCTCAGCACTGCTACAGAGCTGCCGGCTATCTGTTGACCGGATTCCAAATCTGTCCACTAGGTGGCAGACTTGGCTAAAACAGTCAGGAAAAGGGAACTCTTATGGTTAACAATAAAAAGGTGACAGTATAACAGTAGTCCCACGCGTTTCTTATCAATAGATGATGAAGTATCTATTGATACGAAACCTGTAGGACTACTGGTATACTGTCTCCTTTTTATTGTTAACCATAAGAGTGCCAGTGCCTTGGTTATATTTATATTACAAAGACGGGAGGTTTCTTTGACGGCTTCCAATATTCATGTTGTGGAAGTCTGAGGACTCTGCCCTCTCTGGAAAAGGGATTCTTGTCTAAGGATCTGAACCCACGAATTACATCAATATAGACAGGAGAGACACATCAATCTCAGCATATACGGACCTTCTTTCTCTACACACTGAACAATAACTGCAGTTTCATCAACATAATCGATATATTTGATACATCTTTGAATCCTGCCCACTTCAATGGCATTAACAAAGGCATGCAGTTAAAGGCACTTGATTATATGTTATATGTGGACATTCTATATAAGGTGATTCTTATCTCTTTTTCCATACATTTTTTTCAGTGAATTCACTGTGTTTTATTAGCTCTATTTTCGATTATTAGGATCTTTATTTATGTATTAGTATAAGTTATCTCATATTCTGTATATGTTAGAAAATAAACATTTTGCATATTCAACTAACACTAGCGCTCTCCCATTGTTTTATTTTCTTTCTTTATAAATATCCTATATAATAATTCGCTAAGTTGTGTGTAACGCCGGACATGCGCAGTAGACACTGCTGCGCGTGCGGCACTCATGCGCAGTACAGACTGCCCGCGCCGCGGCTGATACAGAGCTGGGCGCTCCGAAGGAGCGTCCAGCTCTGTATCAGCAGTGGCGCGGGCAGTCTCTGCTGCGCGTGACTGTCCCGCGACCGGCTGCCAGAGGCACTGTGGCCCGTGTAACGGGCTGTTCAACTAGTATATATATATATGCATATATATGTGTTGCAAATCTAACATTATACTCGTATGTATAGGATACTGGTAAGTGACCAGTTGACAGCCTCAGGGAAAATATTACCGTCCCCTTTTGAGATAGATTCTCTGATGGGTAGCTTAGAACAAGGATGAAGCTGGAATAAAGTATCATAAGTCTGCATTAAAATGTAATACAAAAAATATAAATGAAACAAACATAGCAAACCTATATCCCTATGTGTTTGCTCAAGAAATACATAGGCTGTTCAAGGCACTCATGGCCATCTCTGCTTGCTTCAATGGCAAGTGATCCATGCAATGCCCCCACAGTGGAAGTGTGAATACTCAAGGAGAGGTTCTCATGACAGAGATACATTCATTTATAGTACAACATATAGCCAGTCTTTAAATGTCTTTAAAATTAAATACTTATCTTAAGGTGACAGGTCCAATTTAATCATTTATGGACCATAGAGGTACACATCTTCATTAAGGGTGAAGAGGATGTATGTAATATGTAAATGGCAATACAGCTTTGAAAATTCCATTATCATTATCAGGTCTGCTAATTGTTTGTCTAATCAAACTGTCAGATACTGGGTATTACATAGTCCCCTGAGGCACAACTGATTTATAGTGGCCCAGTAGTATTTGTTTGACTTCCAGTGATAAAGCAGGTGTATAAAAACATTAACCCCTTGTATGGTAGAGACATCTTCATTTCGTTATGAAGCAATAAACTGGACATATCTCTATCATCCTAGAGGTTAAATGTACACTAACACCTAATTTTAAACCCTTACTTACCTTAATCCGTGGAGAAAATGTTAATGGTCACTCGGAATCAAATAAGCGTGCAAAGGAGGAGTTTTGGGTCCTTGTGTCCTGCAGCAAAGAAGCATGTCTGCATCCATAGACATGATAGCCAATTGTAATTAACATGTTTTTATAGATTACATCCATATATGATTGATTCATAGTGATTATTAGGTTTTTCTGCCCAGATTAATTTAAGATAGTATTTTTTAGTAGGAGCTGTTAGATTTCCTTTAAAGAGGAAACTTAATTAAGAAACCTGTGTTGTATTGAATTCTAATACAGTACAATATCAATATCAACCTTTTCAGGTTATTTCAGTATTTTATACTAATTCCTTTTTTTAAAAAAGTATTTTAATTATACGGTGTTCTCTCCCTCCCCTTTGTAGTGCTGCATAGCTTTGTGTGGAAAGTGACATTTTCTAGTAAACTGCACAATTCTAACGCCCCCTCCTCCCCTCAGATAAGACCTACAGAACACTGATACAAATAAGCCTATGGTTTTACCCATACACGTATGGCCATTAAATTTTATAGCAGGTGCACAGAGATCTTTAGAAAATGGCTAGTTGGGAGGGAGGAAGTAATTTGCATGAGTTTAAGTCCCATAGATCATAGGCTCTTACACAAAAACAACAAAACATAGAAAAAATACCAACATTAGTACAGGTATTTTGGAATTTTATTAAAGCAAATTCTTGATTAAAGATTCTCTCTAACCAACATTTCCCAGTTAATGTCACAGCACGTCAGATGTGTAGTGTTTATCCAATAATTCCTACTATGTTCCAACACTCATGACCCAGACAGTTTCCAATGTCACTGCTCTTTTCACTCATTTGTATAAATCACCCATATGTATAAAATGGAGGTGGAGCAAAGCAGCCTTAAAAAGTAAAGTGTTCCTTTTGCTGTTTTTCAGAATTAATAGGAGAGCTCTTACAAATTTGTTTTCTAATAAACAAGTATTCAATTACAAGTAACCACTGTAATGTCATGAGACAGTATATCATTGTTAACAAGCTAGACAACCTGATCTTCTTACGGACTGCTGATTCAGCAACAACAGATCATGAATGATGTCCCAGAATATAACTATAAAGAAAAACAGCAATTCAGTGTAAAGTACATTTAACTTAGTAACAAATGAATTCCTTGATTACATAAGCACTCCTCTGGCTAAAGAAATTAGGTTGTAATATATTTGTCTTCCCCTAACTACATAAAATATATTCAAAGACTTATTGGTTTCTCATTGTTTCACAGACAGTATATTAAATGCTTGCACAATGTGGTTTTTCAGTTGGTTGCTTTATTAAACAAAACAAGATGTTTAATGATCAAAAGATTTCCAAGATTCACTTGAGGCCTCATAAGGCAATGTCATAGTTTAATCAAATGTTTCCAAAATGGCTATAGTTGAAATCCTGTTGAAATGATCCTCTGACTCTATTCATATCTGAGCATATCTGTCCCAGATAAGTCTGACATTAATATCCCTTGAACCATTTGGGAAAAATAGATCCAAAACATCAAGGTTACTTTTAAAGAATGGTGTTACGGTTTGCAAAACAAGGCAAGGAGTCAGACAGTATAGTTAAGAACACCTTTATTAATAATAATAATATTAATAATAAGCAAATGCAAGTAAGTGCGACAGGACAAGCAGAGGGTGACTGGAAAAGCTAGAGCCTCTATTAGCAATAGGAGCCTGCCGACAGGTCAACCACACTGCTGGAGACTAGGCCGAAGCCAGCTGGTAGTCTCAGGAATCGAAAAGAATGCAACACTGAGCTACAGTCTCATGTAAGGGGCAACAGAGGAGACTACTGACTCATGCCTGCAGTCAGTATGGAAGAGCTTATCTCCAATAAGGATGGCAACAATGGAGACTACTGACTCATGCCTGCAGTCAGTAAGGCCGGAGTCTTCCAGAGCCCCAGGTCTGCACCAGGATGGGTGTCTGTAGGTAACAGAGCCACTAGCGGAGTAAACAGACAGATCCACAGGTCAGCACCAGCTAGGATAGTCAGATAAGCCAGGTTCATACACGGAGCGGGTAGTCAGCCAGAGCCACAGGTCTGCACCAAATAGGATGTCCACTAGGAGTAAGCTACACTGGGAGTATAGTTGGACAGAGCCCCAGGTCAGCACCAGAATGGATAGTCAGACAAGCCAGGGTCATACACGGAGCAAGTAGTCAGCCAGAGCCACAGGTCTTCACCAGATTGGATGTCAAGACAAATGGAGCGCACAGAGAGAATGGTCAGACAGAACCACAGGTCAGCACCAGAATGGATAGTCAGACAAGCCAGGTCATACACAGGATACAGGAACCACTGGAACTAGAACTGCTCAGAACAACAACGCAAGGATAACTGATACACAGGCCCATAGAGGTTTATAAAGGAGTAGGAGAAGGCGGGACCAATTAGGCCTATAATAGGCATCCAGGCAAGTGCCTGATCAATGATGCCATTTACAAGGTACCATACGCGAGGAGGCCGCAGTCAAAGAGGGATGCAGCCAATGACGTGGGAGCATTAGTCCAGAACCCTGCTCCTGGTCGAATGGCGCAGGCCGAGGTAATGCACTGTGACAAATGGCTACACCCACTTAGGGAATATGCAGATATGTGCAGATCTTTCCAATATCTGTATTACTTTCAGACAATCACATTTCTCAGCCCCATTGAAGGGAAGTTGTTTTTGTATTAAATCAGTCAGATTGTGCTTTCTAATGTCCTGTTATATAAAAGTGACACATAAAAATACAAAGGATTAATACCACTTTAAACATCACATACTCCAAGCCAGCCTTTCTACAAATAAAATATGTGATATTGTTCTTCATATAAATGTATACACAACTAGCACTTGATATGATGTAAATTAAGTACAACTAATAAGAGATACAAGTTTCTTTGGAAAAAAGCAGTGTTCCCACCTGCGTTAGGTTATACCAGTCTTTTAATAAACTGGGTAATCAAATTTAGCACTGCATACACATTAATTATAAGAGGTCAGGTGACACATTTTAGAGCTTGCATAAAACCAGACTTTTTTTTTATAAATGCTGACTAGAAATACATGATCTTTTAATGGATGTGAACCTTTTTAATTTTTTGCTGATACTTTCCATTTAAAATAAAATGGATGATGCCAGTTTAAGAGAGATGAACATTAGTTTACTTCTGGAAAACACAGGAAGGATGATGCACTAAGAGGAAGTGTGTGTGGGTGTGTGAGAGAGAGAGAGGTGGGGTGGAGGCACTAAGGTGTGATAAATGTGGGAAAAAGAGAAAATAACTTCCAGAGTGATAACCTCTCCTCTATGGAGTCTATGCAGTAAGATCTATAACATGTATAGGCTCCATGGAATAACATAGGAACATCCAAGAGAAGTCATGTCCTCTTTATCACACCTTTAACACAGCTTAGAGCATCACCCCATGGAACTATTGTGGGGCAAATCAACTGCACCATAAGGGAAGAAAAAAATCCACCAAATTTCTGTTTAAATTGATGTTCTAACCCAATGAATGCTAAAGCAGTCTCCAATACATTGTAAAGCAATGTGTTGGAGCCATTTCTAGAACTCAAGTACTTGAAACACCATTTAACTGAATGGATATTTTGGGAACCCTTATTTGTTTACTTTGAAACAACTGGTTTGCTCCAATATTACTCGACAGTAAGGGTCTAGTACCGATCTCTACCTCCACGTCAGAAAACCTTAAATATACAAAGAGTCTGGGAAGTGTCAAACGTAGACAATATACCATCACAAAATAACATATAAAAAGTATATTTATTAAAGATGTGCACTAATACATTATCTCTATTGCACACAATAAATATATTTGTAAAATAGTCACCAAGATAGAGTGAATATCTCCTTGAACATCTGGCTATTAGACAATGCCACATAGGTCACCTAAAAAAGGAACCGGTAGTGAAGGGGTGTCTACAAAACAAAAAGCCATTCTATGTGCAAGGCAAAAAGGAACCAAAATCTTCAAAAGTTGAACAACCTTTACCACAGCACACCTGATAGTAATATACTCACAAAAATATATGCTGGAGAATTATATATATAATCCACAGCACATCAAGCTTTTTCTTAGAGGGATAGTAATACTTTATTATTACTATGCCCCATTTTGTACATATTTGTAAAATAATTTAATAGCCCCCAGGTTCATCTCTCAAATCTTTATGGTTTGAGAGATAACCAAAGGCAAAGTCCCCCCCTCCCTCCCCCTTCCCTGAAGTCAATGTTGTACTGACTGCAGGGATATCCGGTCTGGCTTTCATCATGTGGCTCTGCAGCAGAGCCGCAATAGCGTTAGTGACAAAGAATTATTTCACTGAAATGGTCTTCTACATGTGCTTGCAAACCAAACACATGTAGAAGACCGTTTCAGTGAAATAATTATTTTTCACTAATGGGATCTCGGCTCAGCTGCAGAGCTGCAAGCCTTTAGTCAGTACAACGCTGACTTCAGGGAAGGGGGAGGGAGGGTGGAACTCTGCCTTCGGTTATGTCTCAAACCATAAAGGTTTGAGAGATGAACCTGGGGGCTATTAAATTATTTTACAAATATCTACAATATAGGGGATAGTAATAATAAAGTATTACTATCCCTTTAATAACAGCCGTACTTTCACTTCAATGGACTGCTCTTTCCAATAACTCGTCTCCCTCCATGGCCCAAGAAATCAGCACTCAAAACAAAGAAAACAGGGCGCCCAATGGTATAGTACGTTCAATGATTGTTACACAGAATATAGATAATAAATGTATGCTTACACTTTAAATTGGTTAGAGTTTCACCCCAACCTCATGCCCATTTTGAAATCATAAACCTGTCCCAACACAGGTATCAGGAATTTTCTGCTCCGGATGTGTACCAAAATATGTTCCATATTATACATATATGCATTTTAATCCTATGTATTTTTTTAATACAGTGTTAAAAATGTATATTTTGTTACACATCCGGAGCAGCAAAGTTTTTCTCAGAAAATTCCTGATACCTGTGTGGGGACAGGTTTATGATTCCCACATGCGCATGAGGTTGGGGGTGAAAGTCTAACCAATTTAAAGTGTGAGTATACACTTATATTATTGGTTTTCTGTGTAACCATCATTGAAAGTGCTATACCATTTGGCGCCCTGTTTTCTTTGTTTTGAGTGCTGACGCTATGTGCAAAGTGTTATCACGCCTGCTCCTAGTGGACACAAATAAATGTATCTCACTACTAACCATAAAAAGGCTACCACGTATAACCCTGTAGCGTAAATATATAACAATATGTAAAAAATATAAAAAAAAGCCTGAACAGCCAACCTATACAAGGTAGGAAATACCAATATAATATAAAAACTTACATGTAGTATGATGGCACATCCTCCAACATCACACAAAATCTCTTCTGGGCAGGAAAAAACATCTGCAATGCATTGCACACCAAAGTTGCTTTATCAAACAGAAAAATAGAGTGAATGTGTGATGTTGGGTACCAAATACCAGCAATTTAAGCATGCTAGTTAATCATTCCAACAAGCAACAGTCTTGCTACATTCTACAGAGCTACAACTTACAAAACCATATTTGACCCTCTGAATAAAAAATGTACATAACACAGAGCCAATGCAGTCCACACATACATTTTACATTCAAATGCATATATAAATATATTTTGCAAAAAAGAGGCAAGTTCTACATTCTCATTTAGACCATTAAGAAGTATAGTCCCTAGGGTGTACATCCAGTAAGCCTCATGTTTATTACATCACAAAAACAGCAGCTCCAAGTAATGTTCATAGTATTTGAACCACAATCCACAATCCTGTCAGAGTTGTAGTTCAAGAGTAATTGAATGATAATGTTTCCCCCTCCAGCCCCTTTTACCTAGTGTAAGCCATCTCCCCTCAGATGTGGAATCTGGTCCACAGACCAGACAGCTCACAACAAGGGACAGTCTTCTTACTGTGAGAACAATGAAAGCCCTGCCTCCATTGACAGTTTTTTCAGGTTTTTCCCTTATGTTAATTGAAGATTGTCCCTCGCTGCAATCCACTTGGACACCACCCTGCTGCTCTGACCTGAGCAGTGTTACATCAGTAAAAGGGGTGGGAGGAGGATACTTTACCATTCAATTACTCTTAAGCTTTATCTCTGACAGTACTGAAATAACACTCTCCATGGCTCATATACTATGAAGATTAATTAGAGCTGCTTTTATTATGAAACATTACTATCTCTTTAAGGGTTAGGAGAGCAATACAAGAATGACTTTGCAAGTTTGGGGATGCATTTCTGCAAACGGAGCTGGGGATTTGGTCTGAGTGAATGTTCTCCTCAATGCTGAGAAGTACAGGCAGATACTTATCCATCATGCAATACCATCAGTGAGGCATCTGATTGGCCCCCAATTTATTTTATAGGATGACAGCGAGTAGCGACTCCAGACACACAGGCAAAGTCATTAAGAACTATCTTCAGCATAAAGAAGAACAAAGAGTCCTGGAAGTGATGTTATGGCCCTCACAGATCCCTGATCTCAATAACATTGAGTCTGTCTGGTATTAAATGAAGAGAGAGAGAAGCAACTGAGGTACCTAAATCCACAGAACTGTGGTTAGTTCTCAAAGATGTTTGGAACAACCTACCTGCCGAGTTCCTTACAAACTGTGTAAAAGTGTACCTAGAAGAATTGATGCTGTTTTGAAGGCAAAGGGTGGTCACACCAAATATTGATTTGATTTATATTTTTCTTCTATTCACTCATTTTGCATTTTGTTAATTGATAAAAATAAACTATTCACATGTCTATTTTTGAAAGCATATATATTCATAGAGGCCATATTTTGCTTACAATTTTAAAATCAGTAAAATTAATTTAAAAAAATTCTTGTTCACTAATGCAAAATATACAGTGCTGCTCATGTCCTAAGAAAATGGTGCAATTTTTAAAGCAAACCAACTGCAAGATTGGGAAAAAACTATTTCTTAAATTCCAGTTGATTTAAATGGGGGTTTAAATACTTGAAAACATGAGAGGTTTCTATGCATTGCTGTGTAATGCCTTGGAAAATGCTCTCGGATTCAACAGATTAACCCCTGAAGGACAAGGAAAATCTGACGTGAATTGCACTTAAGAACCAGAGCAGTTCTGACCTTTTTTCCTATGTTTTTGTTCAACAGTGTTTTCCCACTAAGTCTTTTATTCCTGCCCCACACATTTATTTTATTAAAATTAAAACAGTTTAAAACATTTTTAAAAAACACCATTTTTATTTTTTCTCTTGTGATCATTTGGGCGCAATGGGTTACATTTTTATGGAGACTGCATGAAAGCTATGGGAGGTTATTCATACCTACAAAATGGGCAATTTTAAGTGGGAACTGTCCCTCTGGGGCAAAAATCCCCATGTCCCTCTTTCCCTCCCAGATTTTCCAATTTTGTACATGACTTTGTGGTGTTTATATGTGCATTACTGTGCTCCACATTAATAAAATTCACATTAAACTTTAATACATATAGTAAACTGAAAACTTTGATCTTGCTCCCACACATTCATTTATTAATATAATGAGTTGTCAGTAGGTCATACAGTGACCTACACTTAATATTGCTCTAGCACAGAGGTTCTCAACCCGTGCCCTCAGTGGCCGCTAACAGGTCAGGACTTAGAAATTCACCTCTTAGAGCCGTGGCCGGATTTACATCTCAGGAGCCTGTAGGGACAGAAATCTGAAGCGCTCCCCCATCATTGCCATCTCCACTGGACACCTCCACAATGCTCCTAATGACCACATTGCCCCTATCATCTCTTTATTGCCCTCACATTGCCCCATCAGCTCCATCTTGCCCCCATCAGCTCCACATTTCCCCCACCATCTCCATATTGTCCTCACATTGCCCCCCATCAGCTCCAACTTGCCCCCCATCAGCTCCATGTTACCCTCACATTGCCCTCCATCAGCTCCACATTGCCCCCACCATCTCCAAATTGCCCCCCATCAGCTCCAATTTGCCCCTCTCACCTCCATGTTAACCTCACATTGCCCCCACCATCTCCAAATTGCCCCCATCAGCTCCAAATTGCTCCTACCATCTCCATGTTGCCCTCACAATGCCCCCCTTCAGCTCCAACTTGCCCCCCCACCATCTCCATGTTGCCCTCACATAGCCTGCCTCCCTCCCATTGTCCGTTTCCTACCTACCTGGCAGGAGATCTGTCATCTGTGCCTCCTTTAGCACAGTCCTGCAGGTGTTGGAGCTCCCGCACGGTCTCCTATTCAGGAATGCAGAGCGCTGGGAGATGATGTCATCTCCCAGCGCTCTGCATTCCTTCAGAGCTGACGAGGGAGCTCAGCACTTACAGGACTGTGCCAAAGGAAGTACAGACCTGTCCTGCCAGGGAGGTAGGAAATAGACAACGGGGGGGAGTGCAATGTTAGGGTGACATGGAGTGGGCGCTGGCGCAGCCAGCGAGGTAGCTAGTTGTTTTTTGTTTTGTTTTGTTTTTTGGCAAATCTGGCCCTGGTTAGAGCACAAGTGTGGTGATCAGAGTCTCATTCACACTGATTAACTCACCTGTGATTTCACAAGGAAATCCTGGTCTGTTAGTGGCCACTAAGGGCACAGGTTGAGAACCACTGCTCTAGCACCAGCACTGCATGGGTTAATACCCCATCTCTGGCCATTTTTTATTAGATTTTTGCTCTATTTTCTGCTTCTCTCTCCCTTACTCTAGCAGTAAGGAAGAGAGAGGCAGAGAACAGTTACAAAGGCAATGTATAAAAAACACATTGCCTTTGTGAATGAAAATGCTGGTTCATATGATCGCTCCTGGAGCGATCACGTGTACCGGCAGAAGAGAGAAGCATTGAAACTGAGCGCTCTGGTACTGAAGCGCTCAGTTTCAGTCTGTTCTGTATGATAACAGCGTGCACTGAGGTGTGCTGCTATAATTTAACCCATGACATGCCAGGACAGTCATGGGTCCTTATGGGAAGTTTACTCATGATGGTCCTGGTACATCATGGATCATTGAGGGGTTAAAACCCCTATTTAAATTGGTGGGAATTTTCACCTGTGTAGGACCTGTTGATTTGCTCCAGCATTGCACCACTTTATTTAGTACATTAGCCTCAGTGCGGTGAGAAGGGAACATCTTCCTAAAATAGAGTTATGGCAGCTTAGCTTAATTAAAATAATTTTCTAATGTAACATTTCTGAGGCTATATTTATACACAGAGGTTATTTGAAAAAGACAAGTTTAACTGTTTTAAATTTGCATGATCCAACTAAAAATTTTAATGGCTTTTTAATAAGGTTGGTATTTTGGCTGTACACCCAGGACCAAATAAATCTTGCAAGTTATTATCTAGCATTTTTTGTTTAGCTTGTTACTTAGGAAACAGGTGATGTGTTTCTATAAAAAATAAACAAATCACAACAGTACTTATTATAATGTCATAATTTCTAGTATTAATTATTAGCAGCCTTAGGAATATAAAGTACACAAGAATTTTACAGGTGTGATCAGTGTAAAAGTACAACAGCAGATTAATATCAGTAGAAGAATCCTTAATGAGTTCTGACACTAAAAGGTTTCATAGATTAAAGAGATAGTAATGTCTTTATTAAAGCGAAGTTCTGAGTCTGCTATATGTTTTTTTTAACAGTTAGCACTATATTTAATTACTTACAGGTCTGTAGATGAAAGGATCCCTCTCCTGCCTCTTTCCCTATGGTGGCACGCTCTCTCTAATGTGGACTGGATGGAGAGCGGTGAGGGACAATCTTCAGTAAACAAAAGGAAAATCCTGCCTGTCTTCATCAAGGGGTACAGTGTTATCCTTATACTTACTGTTTGAAGAATGTCCCTCGCTGCATCTGTCCGGTCCCATATTCAATGGGAGGAGGCCATAAGTGGCGGGAGAGGGATCCTTTCAGCTTAAATATCTTTTGAACTACAGAACTGTAAGTAATTAAACATAGCGATGTTTTATAAAAAAAACACATAGAAGACTCGGAGCTGCACTTTAATAAAGATATTACTATCTCTTTAAAGTATCACATTGTCCAAGTATATGAGAGGTCAATACAAGAATCTCTGCGGTGAGCTATTTATTCCAAGGCCTGATCAAGTGACCAGGGGACACCCCTTGAGATTAGAGGAAAGGTGGTTTAGACTTCAACAGAGGAAGGGGTTTTTTACAGTAAGGTCTGTTAAATTGTGGAATTCTTTGCCCAAGGAGGTGGTTATGGCAGATACAATGGATGCATTTAAGAGAAGATTAGATACATTTCTTTCAAAAGGGAACATACAGAGTTATACTGTTTATCAGTAGGCTGATCAGGAAGGTCAGATAAAAACTAACTTAATTGGTAGCAGGAAAGCTATAACATTCTCAGTTACTGGGGTATGAGGAAAAGGTTGAACTTGATGGACTTGTGTCTTTATTCAACCTAATTTACTACGTTACTATGTAATAGTACTAATAGTCAGGTAACATAGTAACATAGTAACATAGTAGATAAGGCTGAAAAAAGACATGCGTCCATCAAGTCCAGCCCATGCCAATAACACCCCTGTTGATCCAGAGAAGGCAACAAAAAAGCCCTCTGGAGCAATTTCCAATGTAGGTGTGTGTGTGAGTGTGTCAAATAGTTCCCCGGCTCAATATCCTATTTGCTTTGAAGCCATCTGTCATAACTGTCAATATTGTTCTGTGCTAGATAGGCATCCATTGCTTTTTTGAATGCAGTTACATTATCTGCAAGCACAGCATCCCGAAGCAAAGAATTCCATAGCCTTACCGCCCTTACTGTAAAGAATCCCTGCCTGTGTTTTAGTCGAAAGCGCCTTTCCTCAAGTCTTAATGGATGACCTCTTGTTCTTAGCTCAGCTCTTTGCATAAATAATTCATTGGATAGTTCTTTGTATTGGCCTTGAATGTATTTGTAAATGGTAATCATATCACCCCTTAGACGTCTCTTTTCTAATGTAAACAAACCCAGTTTGGCTAGTCTCTCTTTGTAACTCAGATCCTCCAATCCCTTTATCAGTTTTGTTGCACGTCTCTGCACCTTTTCCAGTTCAGTAATGTCTTTTTTTAGAACAGGCGCCCAAAATTGTACTCCATATTCTAGATGAGGCCTAACCAAGGATTTATACAGAGGTAGGATAATATTAGCATCCCTTGCTTCTACACCTCTTTTTATGCAGGCTAGTACTCTATTTGCTCTTGCAGCAGCTGAGTGACTCTGCACACTGCTGTGAAGACTATTGTCTATCAGTACACCTAAATCTTTCTCTAATGAGGATTTCCCAAGTTGTTTCCCATTTAGAGTATATGTAGCAAGTTTGTTTCTACAACCCAAATGCATAACCTTACATTTATCTACATTAAATGACATCTGCCACTTTTCTGCCCATTCACTTAGTTTATCTAAATCCTTCTGTAGGGAAAAAACATCGAGCTCTGTATGTATTTCCTTACATAGCTTAGTGTCATCAGCAAAGATTGAGATGCTACTTTCAATTCCCACTTCTAGATCATTAATAAACAAATTAAAAAGCATTGGGCCCAGGACTGAACCCTGCGGTACCCCACTTATAACCCTAGACCAATTTGAAAAAGTTCCATTTACAACAACTCTCTGCCATCTATCATTTAACCAGTTCTCAATCCATGTACAGATACCACCACCCAAACCGAAGCCTTTTAATTTATGCAGTAACCTGTTGTGAGGCACTGTGTCAAAGGCTTTTGCAAAATCCAAGTACACAACATCAACAGCAATTCCCCTGTCCAAATTACTACTCACTCTTTCATAAAATGCAAGTAAATTAGTCTGACATGATCTGTTCTTCATGAAACCATGCTGATTCCTACTAATGATATTGTTTGTCTTCACATAGTTCTGAATACTATCAGTTAATAACCCTTCTAGTATCTTACCCACTATGGAAGTCAAGCTCACAGGTCTATAATTTCCTGGTTTGGATCTTGCTCCCTTTTTAAACAATGGAACTACATCAGCTTTCCTCCAATCACAGGGCACTATGCCTGATGAAAGCGAATCAATAAATATTAAGTATAATGGTTTTGCTATTACTGAACTAAGTTCCTTAAGTACCCTTGGGTGTATACCGTCCGGTCCAGGCGCTTTATTCACTATAACCCTTTCCAGTCTCTTTTGGACCTTGTCCTCAGTAAGCCATGTAGATGTTGGAGGAAATTCCATGGTTTTGTCTGTTTGCCCATAGCTTGTCATTTCTGCTTCCTTTGTATATACTGAAGCAAAGAACGTATTTAGGGTCTCAGCCATAGCTTTATCCTCACTAATCAATTCACCTGTTTCAGTCCTAAGAGGACCAATATCAAGCTTAACTTTTTTGTTGTTAATATACTTGTAGAATTGTTTAGGGTTATTCTTGCTCTCGTTTGCAATGTTTCGCTCATTTTCTATTTTAGCTAGCTTAATTGCTTGTTTGCAGATTTTATTACATTCTTTATATTTTTTAAATGATGCATCTGACCCATTTGACTTAAACACCTTAAAAGCCTGCTTTTTATTTCTCATTTCCCTGCTAACCACATTATTAATCCACATTGGTTTTGCTTTACTTCTCTTGTGCTTATTCCCCAATGGTATATATTGACGTGTATATTTGCCCAAGAGCATTTTAAATACATTCCATGACTCTTGTGCATTTTTATCTTTGAAAATTACATCCCACTGGATATCCTTTAAAGCTTCTTTTAACTTTGTAAAATTAGCCTTTTTGAAATTGAATGTTTTGGTTAAACTCTTGCTATTGGGTTTCTCATAACAAACTTCAAAGGATACAATATTATGGTCACTGCTGCCCAAATGTTCCCTTACCTGCACACTGTTTACAATGTCAGAATCGTTTGAGAGCACTAGGTCAAGCAAGGCCTCTTTTCTAGTTGGCTCCTCTACTAGTTGGGACATAAAATTATCATTTATCATACTTAGAAAAATATTTCCCTTTGTTTAGGTGAATGGACGTATCACCTAAAACAACACAGGTCTATGTTCACAAAGTCAAAATTGAGAAATTCCTGGGGAAACCACCTGCACTATAAGGGACAGATACAACTTCCTTTTTATTTAAATGAGGGTTTAAACCCCTGCTAGATAAGTGTCTATTACATTGTAAAACAATGCACTGGAGACCTCTCTAACATTTATAGGACTAAAAGTAGGGATGGGCAAAATGTTTCCATTTTCATAAGAGTTTTTACTGAAATCAAATATTTCTCTTTTTCATGAATATTTCCAAGGATATATATATAAAAAAAATCAATATTTCTGCCTTTTCTTTACCGCCAATGAGCTTCCAACAAAACATTTGATGGCTTATGCCCAGTTTCCACTTATGCTTTCTTAGGCAGCAATACGACTGTGCTGAGGTCTGAAGTAGAGAAATCCAGTTGAAAACAAATGTTGTTTGAAGTCCTATGGTAACATACATCAGCCTTGAAAAACTTAGTAGGGTGAGTATGACAGCAATATAAACCTTAACCTCTTTGAATGCCAGATAGGTATTCAATGCATTGTGTTGCAATGCATTTGACATCTCTCTGGCACTCAAAGGGTTAAATAAATTGTTAACAGGCTGGAAGGGGCCTCCATTGTAACCTGGTGATAGGACAGGTGTTTACTGTCTTGCAAAAAATGTAAATCATCGTTAGCAGGTTGAGGTGTTCTGCACCTAACAGCAACATAAGCGTTGGCTGAGGCCTACAGCAATATAATTCTTGAAAAAATTGTTAGTAATCTGATAGGGGCCTCCATTTTGTAAGGAATTAAATGTATTGCTCCTTTTCAGTGATGGAAGATCGAGTATTTTAATTTTACCATAGTTTTGGCAGTATCATCATTGCCCTCACTCTCTGTTTAATTCATACCAGAAGAAGGGGGGGAATATGGAGGAATAGATTCTAAATCAACATCATCATCAATAACTAGGTAATTAGCATGAGCAACGTCATCAACATCCTCCCACTTCTTTCACATTCTTGTTGCTTTTTTAGAGACTCAAAGTTTTTCTTTTTACTTTTACCCTAAGGGGGATTAATGGAACACCGATTTTGCATCTGGATCTCACTGTCTGATTCAGCAATTTTTCTTGCTGCTAAATTCTCCTCCTCTATGGCAACTACACTAGAAAGTGACTCTTTGTTGTCTTTAGTGTTAAATGGCTTAGTACTAATACTGGTGGAACTTTTCATATCACTTTTTAAGTCTCCTAAATAGAAGGAGGAGGATAATTTCCATTTATTACACAAGCTGCAGCAGCCATGGCTGCAGTCAGATATTTTAGCACAACTTCACTACCACCAACCTGTCCATACACTCCTCCTCGTCCTACTCCTTTCTCCTTACACCTGATCTTACCACATTTAAAAGTCATAATGGTAGTAATGTAGTGCTGATTTTTACGGTAAAGTACTCAACAGAGCAGTTAGTATGTGGAGTTATGTTTTGTCTGTCTAAAAAATTGTATGGTGTATGTGTCAGCTACCGTCATTTTCAGCCTAGGTGTAGGATCTCCTGCCTGTCCGTCATCTATTTTTATACTGTCCCTGTCTATCACTGTCAGTGTCACTGTCTACAAATCATGCCCACACTCCCTGCAACCACAACTAACTCCATATCCCCATCTTTTCCTGTTTTTCTCATCACCAATAGCTAGTGTCAAAATGTCAGTGGCTTTCTGTTACCCTCCCAAGGACTTCAATATTATATTTTTTTAGTACAGTACAGGATAATTTCAGAATAAGCAGTTTACAATAGAGGATCACCACCACACCTCAGTATATGGTTGTCCCTCTTATTCTTGTGGTGAAGGGACTGAGTGTGTTTAAATAACACAGTATGTCATGTACCCGTCTGTCTTATCTTGAATGTATAATGTAGTATGACTGTATGTCTGTGTAGTAGCTGTCTTTCAGTTGAGTCTTTGGCTCATTTAGCTCAGGTAGAAAGGATCGCCTGCCTGATTATCTATCACTTATTAGTCAAATGCTTATTTTATCTATTTATATATTTAATTCTCCTTTCTTCCTTGACACCCACACACAGCGAACTGGCTACCACCAATACTCCTATCAGGCAACTCCAGCTCCCTTTCTTTGTCTGTTTGCTTACACTATTTAATATCACACATTCAACTGCTTTAACTCTCTTTCCCAAGAACAGACTGTCAACATGCAATAAATTTACATTCCCTTTTGCACTTTATCATGGAGGGTATTCATATGGAAAACTTTCCACATGGAGGGAAATTGATTATATCATTGATTTCAATTATAAAAACTACACCTTTAAGTGTAAATTAATATCAAAGGCAGGAAGTGTTTTTTTGCATGTTTCTCTTTTGAGGTAAAACTTTTCTCCCATCCCTATTTAAAATTCCCATTTAGATCAATGCGGTTGGTTTGTCTCAGAATTCCTCTACTTTTGTCTTCTTTTTACATATGGCTGATAGAGTATACATACCTCTAAAAAAGATTTACTTATGCCTCCTGAGAAACTGTATACATTTCTGTTATATTTATATGCATTTTTGACCTGAACTCTATTCTCTATTGTCTGTATGGCTAGTCCATACTCATACAAAGGACTAGTTTAAAGTCCAATGTACTATCTGAGAGCACTTTATTTGGAAACCTCTGTTTCCCCGTGTGTGTGCGTTTATGTGAGTATAAATGTGTGTGAGAGCATATGGTTGTGTTTATTAGAGTGTATCATACTTATTGTATGAGCATATAAAAGTGGGTATATGTCAGTGTACATATGAATATGTATTTAAGTTGTATATGGATGAATGTGTGTAATTATATTACAAGGGTAAATATGAGTATGTGTGTATGTGTATGAGTATATCAGTGTGCATGAGTGTGTATATATGAGTGTGTGTGTGTATTAGTGCATATATTACCTATACTCATACACGTACATATATATTTAATCATATACACACAAACACATGCACACACACATACACAGTTTCACATAGACACAAACATACAAACACACACGCTGATACACTTATATGCAGACATATACTCATCTACACACTTATATACACAATATGGGAATATAATTTTACCTCTATAAAAATCTTTGGTAAGGCCTCATCTTGAATATGGAGTACAATTTTGGGTACCAGTTCTTAAAGCGGAACTTTCACCCGCTATAAAGTTGCCCTGCAATAATTAAGCAGGTAGCGACTAGCTTTATAATATTTATATTACTTCTGAAATGTAGCTGATTATAAAGAAATCCTTTATTGTAGAAGACTGACGGGCAGGTATGTGCAGTCTGCTGTCCTGCGCCGCCAGTCCCTTCTGGTTACCATATGGCAGACTACAGTGCTTCTCAATGGAGACCAGGACTGACAGCACACGTGTGCAGACAAGATGTCTGCGCTGATGCCTGGCTTCTGGTCTCCTACAATAAAGGATTTCTTTATAATGGGCTACATTTCAGAGGTAACATATATATTATAAAGCTAGTCACTACCTGCTTAATTATTGCAGGGTGACTTTATAGCGGGTGAAAGTTCCTCTTTAATGACGACATTACTTAACTGGAAGAAGTGCAGAGACGTGCAAGAAAACTGATAAAGGGATTGGAGGATTTTGATTTATAAAGAGAGACTAGCCAAACTGGGTTTTTTTTTTTTCATTAGAGAAGAGATGTCTAAGGGGTGATATGCTTTCCATTTACAAATATTTACAAATACGCAAAGTTTATTCAAATAACTCTCTAAGGAACTATTTACACAAAGAGCTGGGCAAAAAAGAGGTCATCCATTAAGATTAAAGGAAAGGAGCTTTCAACTAAAACAAATGGAGGGATCTTTTACAATAAAGCTGTAGTAATCTTTGCCTTGAGGTATCTATATTTACAGGTACTGTAGTTGCTTTCAAAACGGAATGGATAGCTTTCTAGATCAGGACATTATTGAGAATTATGACAGATGGTTTCAAAGCGGATAGGATGGCGGTCCAGGGAAGGAATTTAATTATCCAATATTTTTTTGCCTTCCTCTATACACACACACACACACTTGCACATGCATGCACACATACTCTCATGTGTGATGTACATAACTTTTTTTGGGGGGGAGAGGTAGACTTCTTATCTCTATAACTCCCTAACCTTTAATACAAAGGGCCTACCTCCTCTGTGGTTCTGTACACAGAACCAATATTCTGGCAATGGTTTCATAATATATTTTCTGCACTTAGGCTAACAATCAAGTGCATAAGAAGGTGTTATAAGATAGCTGCTTCTCCAGATGAAGCTCAGTTTATTGTTACACTATATGATCTGTGGACAGTGTGGAGGGCTGGATGAAAAGCCTTGGGGGATAGATCTGGCCATATGTTTGATACCCCTGGTATTGAGTCATTTTCTGTTGATGCAGTTTAGTTTCAGTCTTTGGTGGCCTAGTATGTGGATAAAAACTGTATGTGATAAAATCATTTTCTTTTAATATTGAAAGGAGCACCAACACTTAAAAATAATGTAGGTTGACTACTAAAAATCATACTTAGAGCTGGCATGTGTAAAAATCAATTTATTCATATGATACCTCCTAAAATATAATCCTAAACTTGCCCTTTACTGCATTTATAATCTCTTTTGTTTAGGAAGCATTTAACTCTTTGAGTGCCAGGGATACGCAACGCATTGGAAAGCAATGCTTTGCATGCCCCCTGGCACTCAAAGGGTTAAGTTTGTTTGTGCTCTTTGTAATGAGCGATAAGAGCTAAATTCAGTTAATTTATTGTGACTGGTGCTTACTGCTCTTTTTCCAGAAAGGCTATCATATCTTAGCCCATTTATAGACAATCCTGCAATTTCTCCTCAAGATTGCTATGGTAATTGGAACCCTGGAAAAGGCAGGAACGTCTGCTCCCTTAGAGCATGTGTAAGGCTAAAATTTTGCCCTCGGAAAACAGAGACGTTTAGGTAATGAATTTCATAGAATCCATATTTCAGGAGTTGTTGTTCCTTTAAGATAATACATAGCTATTTTGCTTTTTTTACAACATGGAACATACGATATTCTTACACCAACAGATCTGTAAAGGTTTAAGTGAAAATGTCACAGCAGTTTATAAGGTATGCTTATTATGCTAACATCTGAGGAATAATTGACCATTGGGTATAGTGAATAATAAGTTAAAACTGGGCTTTTCTTTTTCTTTTCTACTTTGTAGTTGAACCTGTGTAACAGCAGTAAGCTCCAGAAATATACTGCAGCTTCCTGACTTGTAATTGCTCTGTGGGTCAAACTAATCATGTTTAAATGTACATTCCTTTCCATCCATCAAAGTTCATATTTTTCCCATCAAGAAATCCCACCCTGTTTCATAGAGAAACATTGCATGGATATGAAGGGGAAAGGAAAATGAGATTGTGATTGAAAGTGTTGGAAATAGATGCCTCCAGTATTTTGGTGACTGGGCAGGCTATTGTCCAAATCATTATAAATGGGATCTAGATAATAATGTTTGTGGGGGTAGAGGCTGGGGCCTGTTGATATTCACAAGAGCAGAATATAGTCCCTGCACATAACATTACACGTTTTGTTATATAGCATCCACATTTTCTGAATATGGTCAATTATTGTTTAACCCTTTAAGGACTGGGAAAATCTGAGGTGGATTTCACTTAAGGACCGGAGCAATTCTGACCTTTTTGACTCTGTCTTTTTCAACATTGTTCTCCCTCTAAGTCCTTTATCCCACCCCCATAAAGTATATACTGTTTTTTTAAACACAAATAGGGCTTTTTTTGATACCCCACTTATATGGATAACCCACCATTTACTTTATTAAAATTAAAAAAAAGGTTAAAAAAAAATGTAAAAAAAAGCCACAATTTTTGTTTCTTCTCTTGGGATCAATTGGGCGCAATGGGTTAATTTTTTATGGAGACTGCATGAAAGGTATGACCGGTCAGTCATACCTACAAAATACGCAGTTTAAAGTGTATCATTGCAGGTCAGAAATTGACCTGCATTTAGCCAACCTCCAGCACCAGCAGTGAAGAGGTTAATGCCCCCAGCTGCTGTATTTTCTTGTTCCACTAGGTGTCTCCTCTCTGCTTCTCTCTCCCTTACTTTAATAGCAAGGGAGACAGAGGCAGAGGAGAGACATAGCGGCAGCATGCTTTGCATACTGCCTCTATCACTCAGAATGCTGCTACGGCGATCACATGACCCGGCACAAGCAAGAAGGGCTGAGACTGAAAGCTCTGGTCTCGGAGCGTTCAGTCTCAGTGTGGGACCGTCATGGGTCCTTAAAGGGATAGTAATACTTCGTTTTATCTTTATTTTATTTTGTAGGCATTAAAAAAAAAATGAAGAACGATATAAGTCGTATCTCTCAAACCTTTATGGTTTTCCCCTCCCACCCCTTTTACCTAGTGTAAGCCATCTCTTCTCAGATGTGGAAAGCAGTCCATAGACCAGACAGATAACAGCAGGGGACAATCTTCTTATTGTGAGAACAATGAAAGCCCTGCCGTCCTTGACAAGTTTTTCAGCTTTTTCCCTTATCTTAATTGAAGATTGTCCCTCTCTGCCATCTACCTGGGCAACTCCCTTCTGCTCTGGCTGAGCAGTGTTACATCAGTAAAAGGGGCGGGAGGAGGATACTTTGTCATTGAATTACTCTTGAACTACAACTCTGATAGAATTGAAATAACACTCTCCAAAGTCCAAATACTATGATGATTAATTAGAGATGCTGTTATTATGAAACATTACTATCCCTTTAAGGGTATAACAACCCATGACGATCCTGGACCGTCATGGGTCCTTAAGGGGTTAATATCCTATCTCAAAGTATCAATTGTGTAGGATCCTAAAAGTAGTTATAATGCAGAAGCACTGAAAATCCCAACAAATTTAAAGGAACTGTAAAAAATAGCAATGTCAAAAACCTCCTGGTACATCACCTCAAATAAAGTCACACAAAAGAAGGAAATAATGTTAATCATCTCTAGAGTTACATTATTGAAGGGATAGTAATGTTTGTTATAAAGTAGTTTGCGTAGTCTTCTTTATAGTAAATGTAACAGATTGTGTTATGTTCATCTACTTACTCTTCTGTAGTTCAAAAGATATTAAGTGGCAAAAGATCCCCCGCCTGCTACTTCTGGCCATGTCACTCTGAATCTGCAGTCTGGTCCGGACGGATGCAGCAAGGGACAAAGTTCAGTAAGCAAAAGGAAATCCTGCCCACCTTCGACAAGGGGGGCAGGGTTTACCTTATACTTTCTTTCTGAAGTTTGTCCCTCGCTGCATCAGTCCGGACCAGACTGCAGATTCAGAGTGACGTGGCCAGAAGGAGCGGGAGGGGGAACTTATATCTTTTGAACAATTTTACATCCTATATAATAATTTGCTAAAATGTGTGTAACGACGAAGTCATGTGCAGTAGAGACTACCCACGCCACGGCTGATACAGACAGAACGCCCAGCTCTGTATCAGCTGCGGCACGGGCAGTCTCGACTGTGCATGACTGCCCCGCGACCGGCTGGCAGTGGCACTGTGGCCCGTGTAAGGGGCTCTTCAACTAGTTTACTATAAAGAAGACTTGGTGAACTACTTTATAACAAACATTACTATGCCTTTAATAAGTTGTTGTATAAATTCATATAGGATCACATATTTAGGAACACATGTATTTTGGGAGTTCTTACTTTTCTGTAATTCAGTGCATTTTTCAATAATACACAGCACCCCCTTTTGATCAATCTGTTATATAGGAAAAACTATATTCTTTATTTAATATCCACCTACAGTTATTTGCACATATTCTTGCAACATTTTTGAATGGTCCTATGGAACACCAGATTTCATAGTAGAAAATGTATCAGTTTAGTTAAATGGGTTGACGTTTTGTGTTTAACTGCACATTTTCTTCAAGACAGTGAATCTAATATACTAAGAAGAACTGGATTAATTTTGGGCAAACAGATGCCCCTTAGGAAACATATTGGCCAAATTTCCTTTGATTTCATACATTTATTTTTTAACACTAGAGCACTCATATACACATCTTGGCTCTTTCTAATATTATAAATCAATGTGCTATACTGGACATTTAGACTACATATTGACTATATCACCCCCGCTGAGTACCTGAGCAAATTGTTTCTGACAGAGGCTCGAAGTTTGTATCACAATTCTGGAGGCCTTCTGTAAAAGTCTTGGAACTGATTTGCATTTTTCTAGTGCCTACCACCCTCAGTCTAATGGTAAGACTTGAGAGATTAAACCAGAATCTTGAACAGTTTCTTCTGTGCTACTGCAATGAACAACAAGATAACTGGAATTAATTTCTTCCACAGGCAGAGTTTTCCAATAAATCCTTGTTGTGGGATTCCTTAGGATGCTCTCCTTTCTGTTCTCTCTTGGGATATAATCCCTGCACTTTTATCCTGGAGAGACAATCTACTGGAGTATCTTCTGCTGATGCACGTGCTGCCTTCCCTTTAGACCGTTGTCAGGTTCTCCAAGCCACCCTTCTGGAAACCCAGTTTTGCCTGAGGAAAGCCTTTGACAAATGTAATTCTGCAGCACCTAATTATGCTCCTGGAGACATGGTCTGGCTTTCAACAAAGAACATCAAGCTCCGCCAACCTCCTAATAAACTTGGCCCTTGCTAAATTGGACCTTTCAAGATACATAAATGCATCAACTGACTTACAAACTGGAGATTCCTCCAAATCTTAAGATCTTTTCTACCTTTCAGGTCTCTTTGCTCAAGTCCTGTAAACATAACAGATTAGTTCCCACCCCTCCTGTGTCTGTGGATAGACATGAGGAATTTGTCATTGATAAGATTCTGGATTCACGTTTCTCGAAAGAGTCCTTCAATATCTGGTGAACTGGAAGGGTTATGGCCCAGATGAGTTTCTTTTGTCCATGCATCTGCCATGAATAGAGTTTCATCGGGAATTTCCCTCTAAGCTCTGTTTCAGACCCACGTGGAGGATGTCTGTGTAGGGGTGTAGTGTTACAAACTGGTCCAGAAAATCCTGCTCTGCTGTTATCTGAAACTCTGCCTATTTACCTGAACACACCCACTCCATTCACTCTACCTGTGTTCTTGCCTGACTTCAAGTCTGTTTCCAGGACTCATTCCCACTGAGGCCTGTATCAAGCAGCATTACAGACACTTCAGTGCAAAAGTATAGTGTATTACTGACTATGTTTATCAGTGCTGAGATTCTTGTTATCTGTGTATGACCTTGGCTTGTACTCTGATCATGTTTGATTGTGGCCTGTCCTGACTTTTGCTTCACTCCAGGCCTGATTATATTTGCTGATTTGGATCATGTGACAATGTATATTTATGTTCTCCTAGTACTGTATTTAACCTACGTGAGCTTCTTGCAGTTTACTCTGCTCCCTAGTGCTGTACTCTAGTTTTGCTCTCAAGCAGCTCCCAGCAGCAGACTTGAGAGCAAGTTTAATTTGTCAAACTGTAGTCACACATGTTCCTGCTTTTATCTGCATGTAAGTTATACTTTATATTCCCTGCTTTCAAGTACTCAGTGATATATTTCTTTCACAAACAGCCAGTGTTTCAGAAGTAGGGAACCTAGGAAGAGACAAAATTGACCCTGTTTAGAAAAACGGCCCTCAATGACCCAGACAACTGTCATACCTTTTGGAAGGAGGGAGATCAACAATGAAATCCATCTCTATATGGGACCAGAGTGGAGCTGGCACAGGAAGATACCTTGTGCTAAACCCACTGGTTTAGCTCAAGGTATCTTGATTTGGGCACAAACAGGAGAAGATGTACATAGTCTACAACGTCAGTTTTAAGCTTAGGCCACCAAAAACTGTGAGCAAGAAAGTCAGAGGCACTTCAAACCTGAGATGCTCTGCCACTACTTAGTGATGACCCCAGTGCAGGATCTTGAGTCACAGGGAAGTAGGTAAAAATTTTTCCTGGAGGAACTTCAGTCCCAATAGGAATACATTTCTGGGCAGCTGAGAGCTTTTAATGGAGGGTAGAAGATAGTGAGGCAATTATTTGGGAGGAAGGTATGATGGGTTCATCCGAAATGAAAATTACCGGGATAGGGCATCAGGCTTAGAATTCATTGATGCTAGTATGTATGAAATAGCTGAACCAGCTTAAGTCCAACTAGCTTGATGTGCGTTTAATCTTTTGGTGTTTCTGAGACATTCAAGGTTACAGAAATCCATTAAAATTGCTATGGGTGTAACAGCACCCTCTAGCAGGTAGTGCCATTCCTCCAAAGCCATCTTGAGTGCAAGAAATTCTTGGTTACCCACATAGTAATTTCCCTGGGCTGGAGAAGACTTATTTGAAAAGAAGGCACAAAGGTGAAATCTGGCAGTGTGGGGGAGACCTCTGGGAGCAGACTGCTCCAGCTGCTGTTTCTTAAGCATCCACTTCTATGACAAAGGCTCATTGGGGATCTGGATGCAGGAGGAATGGTGATAGGGGCCACAATCTTAGAAACATCCCTTATGAAGAGACTATAGTAATTTACAAAGTTAATGCATCTTTGGATAGCTTTAAGCCCTTGAGGAAGTGACTAGGTCTTGATTGCTTCAGACTTCACAGGATCCATTTTAGGACCATCAACTTAGATAATGTGACCCAAAAAAGGAAGACAAGACAACACACTTTTTTCTAGCTTAGCACACAGGCCATGAGTATGTAAGTGTTCCAGGACCAAGGCTACATGGGTACTGTGTTCTTGCAGTGTTGTAGAAAAGATCAGAGTATCATCCTGGTACACTTCAACAAAGGACTGAAGCAAGCAACAGAATATGTCATTAACGAAGGACTGAAACACGGCAGCACATTTCAGAGCCCAAACGGCATCACCAGGCATTCATAGTGTCCTGAATGGGTACTGAAGACTGTTTTCTACTCACCCCTCTTGAATGCAGATCAAACTGTAGCTTCACGAAGATCTAGCTTAGTAAATACTGTACATTCTCAAAGATGGGCAAACAGTTAAAAGATGAGGGGAAGAGGATCACTTTTTATCTTGGTAATATTGTTTAAGCATCTGTAATCAATGGAAGGCCTCAGAGATCCATTTTTCTTTTGTACAAAAAAAAGATCCCTGCTTCAGCTGGCGAAGTGGAAGGTCTGATAAACCCTTCTGCCAAGCTATCCTCGATATACTCTTCAATAGCTTTGTTTTTTTTGGTACTGAAAGAGGGTTGGTGCAACTCCTTGGTGGAGTTGTACCAGGCAGAAGATCACTATATCGCTCAAAATAAAAAGGTAAATATATCTCTCAGACTGTCACTCAGTGAGTCACAGGAGAGTCTCAGCCAGCTTGTGCAGGAACTTGGATCATCTGCCTGTTTGACTGTCACTGGCTTTCCCTTATTAGTCAAAAATGGTTATTTATTTATTTTTTAACTCTTTTTCCCTTCACACTATCTACACATAACTTGGCTACCACCAAGACTCATAAAAATCAACTCCTTCTCCACTCTTTTTGCCTACCTCCTCTAGAATCGAAATACAGCTACTTTCTGTCTCTCTCCCAAGCACAGACTGACATCATGCAGGAACCTCTTGCACCTTTTATCAGCTTGGTGGGAACACATGGGAAACTCTTCCTCCCCCACATTCCTATCAAAGGAGGGAATAATGCAGGAAAATGTTACTGTTCTCTGGAATTTTTCCACATGGTGTTAAGTGCCATTTTTCTCCTATTTTGACTACCCCTTCTCCTAAAATATGTGCCTGATAACATTTTGGCTAACAAATTATAAGAAATCCACCACTTAATCTGTGCATTTACATACTATAATTTATTTTAAAAGAAAACTGAAAACATAATTCTTTTCTTAAATTGTGGTATAGAATATGTTTTCTTGTTCACTCAGTCATGAAAATTGTATTTTCCAGGTATATTCTACAAGTTTTCCAATATCATGTTTAAAAGATTGAGTCCTTGCTGGGTAGGGAATACAGAGCATTTAAATATAGAAAATATAGAAAATAAGATAATGTATGGAATGCACTTCAATTAAACAGTATGCAAAATGCAAGTCCAAAAACAGCAATATAGCTTGTTGTATACTTTACTTGCATAATTTGAAAGTAGTTCTGCAGATTCCTGCATTGATCTTTACCTTCCACACTATATTTGTCTTGAAAATAGGACCGGTGATTTATTTCATACAGGAAAAACAAAGACTGTGACTAATGTATACAGAGACAGAACAAAATTAAATGTTTTGTTCAAGGCATGGTAGTCTCTCAGGTGCCACACAAATCATGTTTTTCACTCCCATGTGCCCTTGCAGTGAGGAAATTTCCATATCCATATCAGCCTGGTTCTGCACTCGGACAGTTCAGCTCTGAAATGTTAGAAAAATCCTCTCTGCATGAGAGAAACAGCACAACCCCACATGCATTTTTTGTCCTGTGTGGGTCTTGTCAGTGGGGTGCAGCTGATTCCATCTAAGCACATGGTGAGCAAGGGCCCATGGCTGGGATACTCTTCCACTTAGGGTGATTAAAAAAAAAAAACAAAGAGTATGACGAACGCATACTAAGACAGAACAAAATTAAGTGTTTTGTTCAGGGCATAGTAGTCATGTTTTTCATTCCCTGGTGCCATTTCATGGAAGGGAATTTCCATATCCACATCAGACTGGTCCTGCCAGCAACTCTCCATGTGCCTAGAGGGAATCAGCGGCACCCCACTGATGAGACCCACACAGGCCAAAACGAACATCTGGGGTTGTGCCGTTTCTCTCATGCAGACAGGCTTTGCCTGACATTTTAGAGACGGACTGTCTGAGGGTGTGATCAATCTGATGTGGATATGGACATTTCCTATCTGCAATGGCACATGGGAGTGAAAAAACGTGATTTGAGCAGCACATGAGAGGCTACCATGCCTTGAACAAAACACTTAATTATGTCCTGACTTGGTTTACAGTCGTCACACTCTTTGTTTTTCAAATTAGAAACAGGAATGAGAAAGTCTTTAGACACATTCTCTGGTGATCCTCATTTTTGGAGTTTGGACTACAGCTCTATCAACCAATAACTGGATGAGTATAGGTAATATCTGTGTATTGGTCAAAATCTGTCACATCTATAATAACCTTCTTATAATACACATGTAGTTTTTGTGCAGATTAGTTTTTATATACACTTATAAACTCTATCATGAGGCAACCATTATATACCAGTATAGGCTGTCTATATCCATCTATATGTGATAAATGCTGCAGTTATTACTACTTAAATAATAATCCAAGTAACTGTATAGGTTCACATTACAAATCTATGTATAAGAAATAGTGTTATCTTACAGTACTAGGGATAAGATATATTTACGTGAAGGCTGTGCATTTAAAACCTTTGCAAAAATGTGGTATGGCAGATCTCTGTTATATTCCTTTCATAATTGCCTGTCGTCTTGTCACATTCAACACAGTCTCATTGCCAGTTAAAGTACATCTATGTATTCTGGTTATATATTACTGATTCTTACAGTGATGAGCATGACTTTCAAGCTCTGACAGTCAGATGTTAAGTGAGCCCCTAAGGCCAACTAATTTGAAAATTTCACTGCATAGAAAATGCCCACAAAGACTCTTTCAGCATGAGTGTTTTGTTTACCAACAGTGTTTAGATCAGAAAAGGCCTTCCTAGCATCACTGTAAGATTCAAAATGATAATTGAACCTCCTATAACCCAGGAGAATCATCAGGTCACAATTACCTATGTTTTTATAATAATGGAAACAAAACTCACAAACAAACATTCAGAATGTCGCTAAGTGAACTGATATTAAGTAAACCACATGTTCAGATAATTCTATTAAGCAAATTGTAATCATATAACATCCATGTTCTGTCATTTTTAACTTACTTTTTAATAGTGATTAGTAACATTCTGTTTTTCCCAACAGAATAAAATATCATCCATTTTTGTTGACAATTGAAGGTCAGAAAAGGAAGTGCACAATGGATAACAGAAAAAAGAAAAACATTTAGCATTTATGGATGCTCTGAATCAGAACCCCTTTGAGTACCAGCATTTATTTTGCTTAAATCAAGTGTTTTATTCCTGAAGAAAAAGGAGCAATTATGGGCCAAAGCAACAACATCATATGGATTAAAAAAATAGTCATTGATTTAACCCCTTAAGGGCCCTTGATGGTCCTGGTACGTCATGGCTGGATTTGCTTTAAAGGGATAGTAACAATTATTACTAATCCCTATATTAAAGTCATATTTAAAATAAATGTATTGCCCCAGCTGACTGCATGGAAGCCTGTTGTATGACCTTCAGGCGGCTCTGCAGCACAGCCAAGATCGCGTTAATAAAAAAGAAATCTTTCACTGAAATGGTCTTCTACGTGTGCTTGGTTTGTGCTTGTTTGCAAGCACACGTAGAAGACCGTTTTAGTGAAGGATTTTTTTTTTATTAACGCGATCTCGGTTCTGCTGCAGAGCCACCTGATGATCGTAAGACCGGATTTCCCTTCAGTCAGCTACAACGCTGACTTTGGAGAAGGGGGAGGGAGAGGGCAAATTTAGGAGTGATTATCCCTCTAACCATAAAGGTTTGAGAGATGACACTGGGCGCAGTACATTTATTTTAAATATAACTTTACTATAGGGATTAGTAATAATTATTACTATCCCCAATGACGTACCAGGACCGTTATGGAATTCCAGTCTCCCCACGCGGCTGTACTCCATCCAGGGACTCCGGAATCAGATTCAATTAAAAAAATATATGCTCCGTGGTCCTTAAATTACTGCCGCGTGCATTCGCGGCCGGTCCTTAAGGGGTTAATGAGACCGTTAAATCAGTGGAAATGTCCGCTTGTTGCCTGCACCAAAATTTCTCATCTTTACGTTATTGAAAAATGCCTCTAATGTGCTAAAAATGAGTGTGAGTGTCCTTGTTCCAAATTGTGGGTGGGGGTGGGGGGCGAAAAGTAATTTCCTGCATGACTTTTCATGAAAAACTGATGATTTTTCTCTTTTTTCACTAAAGTTTTCTCCTTGTTTCCAATGCAAAAGTTTCTTCCTTTTCACATATTCCAGCAATTTTTTTTACCTATTCAACACATTCTTCTCCTATGTTTCCTATGGTGCAACATTTCCTAGCACAAAATATATTACTTCTTCTGAGGGCTGTAGTGGAGAAATAAGTAGCTGAAAGTTAAAGTTTGTTAGCATTTAGAGAGAATTTGTCCTTTGCCCACAACACAAACTTCCTGGTTCTGGTCCAGATCCTTCAACAACTACCGGCAGTGATACACGGTGACTGGGCTTATATCGTTCCCAGAAGCGGATACCCTCAGAGCCTCTCACATGTTTGTATGTATTTTTAATACACTTAGGGGGATCTCCCTATGAGTGAAATGTAATCGAAACGTGGACTTCTTGCTCTCAGTGCAGAAAGGACTTGCCTGTCATTTCGGAACTAGGCTCCCCTTTTGGGCTCGATTTCTCCTCTGTAATGGCACTAAAGAGCTAATCAAGTGATGCTGCTGAGGAATGACTAGCCATAGAACAAGCCATTGTGCTTTATGTTCATCCTCAGAGTCTCTCACATTTTTGCATCGATTTTAGTTTCAACTGCAAAAAAAGCACACCTTACTTTGGATGTCACCAGTAATGTCACTAATGAAAATTTTGAAGAGAACAGGTCCTAGCATTGAACCCTGCGGAACTCCACTAGTAGCCCAACCTTGCTCTGATTAAATACTATTATTATTATCATCCAATAAACTAAATTTCAGTCCAGTCCCAAAATATGTATCCAATGATATCTTGGCTCCTCCTGTTGCCTTTATCAGTTCATGAAGTATGTTTGGGTGGTCACTTGGCAAGAACCTCCACTTGCTTGGTATTACTGGGATACTACTCACAGATTTGGGGAGCATAGATATCTGCTCTGAAATCAGTGCGTCTCTGCACCTACTACTTACCATTGATCCTGGGAAGGTCTCCCCCTGCTGTATAGTGTACAGTTCAACTGCACTCTGCATACTTCCCTAGAAATGGCCTTGGTTTCAGGATTATCAGTGTAGGCTGACACAAAATTGAAGAAGACAGTACATACTCATACACCACATTTTCAGCTTCTGAGTGATCCTCCTGTCCAAGGCTAGTGTTGGTCATCTGGTCATCTGATCAAACAGGGGGCCAACGACGCTTTGTTAGTTAATCCATATAGTGGCACTAGGGATTTTACTCTATCAGTAAAGTTTTATTATGAAGTAGCATATATGGTAGTACTTTTCTGCTTAGTAAAACTAGGGTTCTCCCACAGCTGGCAGTTGCTGTATTCAAAAGTAAAAACAGTTCAAAACTCACATTTTATGGAGAACTGCATCCAGGGACTCACCTTTCCAATAAAATGCAATAGAATAACTGTCTGAACTCCAGTGGACTGGACATCAGTTTAAACAGTAATTACTTTTGAGAGAAGAAACACTCTGAAGTGGGAGTATCCTTGGATAGTCAAACAGAAAATCCTTAAAAAATAGGGATGCCACACCTGCTACTCCTTTAAGTCTTGCTTATAAATTAATAAATAGCCATGTTGGCACCCATATGAGCTTATTGTCCAAGAGAGGTAGAAGATAAAAATACACATTTTTGTTTAGTGTTAGTGTTTTCTTGTAGAATTATTTAGAACTAATTTCATGACAATCACTGGAAGTAAAGGACATTTTGAAAAGGTATGCTTGTTCAGTCCGTAGAGGCTTAGAGGCCAGCTGAACTCAGTGTCATCACATGAATGTAACTCAGTGCTGTTTTATTTTCAATCACAATTTAATTCATCTCTTTTTAAACCCGTGACCTACATGCTGAGAAAACCTCATCTCTGTTGGTGTCATTTATCTTTTCTTGACTGACTCGATCTTCCAATAACCTAATACATAACAATCTGCAGTGCTAATCTACAATGTGGTCTTTCTTTAGCATTGTTCATTTATGAGGGGCCTTAGAGAAAATGAGTTTGCTGCAGTCTGTGATATCTTCTGTACTGACATAAAATAGAAATCCTATTACTGTTGTGTTTTGAGCACCATGAGAATCTATTGGTTAACTGAAATTATTTTGTTGCTTGTTACAGCCAGGTAAACAATACAAATGATTGGTGACAAAAAATAAATCAACAAGACAAATGGGTGTTAGGCTTAAAACATTGCATATATAGTATTTTATATTTTATTTTATATATTTTATATATACAGTATAGCAGATTAGTGGTAACCTACAAAATATATTATAGCTGGACAGTATCCCAGCTATAGGTATAGTTGTAACAGTGTTTCTATGGGAACAAACTTAGAAAACAGTATGAGGCTGCATTGTCCTGTCTAAAAGTGGCTTCTATCAGCCATCTGGGTCATCATAAAATGTAACCTTGTCTGGCATGGGACACTGAAGTCTGTAGTTCTCAGCCACAAAAACCTGTCATGTGCAGTCACCATAGATCCTCTGTCAGGGTTTCCTCTAAGGTGAGCAAAGGTGAGAGACCCAGAACTAAATGTTCATGCAGGGCTACATTGAAATAACAGATGCATCAGAGACACAACCCTACACAGTTTTATTTGATTTTTTAAGTTTTTCAGTAATGGGATGCTCACCTTTGCTCATATTAGAGGGAACACTACCCACTGTGACAGGCCTTCAAGCCAGATATAGTGGTCTATGGCACCTGTACTGTGCAACACAGGAAACTGTTCTATGTAATGCATTATAGATGGACACAGAGGAGCAGATCTGTTGGGACAACTTTTGGATGATAGTTACCCTTTAAATGATGATTTCCAAATGCTTATAAAGTTTGAACTTTTTTGATAAATAAAGCTGATGTTTAAAGAGTAGAAAAGGAGGGAAAAATATAACCTCCTTTCCACTGGAATTTCCTCTATTAGATATGTTGATATGTTTTGTTGAGCTTCCCACAGGAAAATACCAACAAAAATCTTAATGTGTTATGCTGGTACAAATATGCACATCACCAAACAAACATGCACAAGCACATACACTTTAGCTCATATGTGCACACACACATTCACTAACTAACTTTGCTGTAGGAAGTCTTTTTCATAAATGGCCTTCCCATGAGAGACAAAACAGGTCATTTCCCTTACATTTCTTCCCAAGGTAATATTTTTTACCCATACCTATTAAGAGGTCAGTGAGATTCCCCACAAACACGGTGCAAATCCCAATAAAATCCGGCCTAAAAAATTAGTCCTTTTCCTACTATAAGTTTTTGTGTAGTCGTGGATTTTAATAGGAGGCTGGAGATAAATCTCTTAATCTTTAAAATTTGGCACTGAGATAAATATTAAGGGAAACTGTTTGCTTACAATTATTTCATTATGGTGATTGGTCTCTGAAACTGCCAGTTCATGCACACAGTGGTTTTTTATTAATGTGAATGTGCATTGGTTACTTGGGGTTACACAGATCAGGTCTGAATAAAACCTCTCTTTTATCAATCAAAGAAATAGGTTCAATGAAATTATTGAATGAAGAATTTGACAATAGTGCATGTAAAGCAATGAACAAAATATTATTGTTCAGAATAATATTAATCATTGTTAAGAAAATTGTTCATGCTTGCAAATCGCATTTGAGCATACCTATGAATATCTCAGTCATACAATAATGTTTTTTAATGTTTTAATGTGTTTATTGGATAAGGTTTATAACATTTCAAAGTAAAAAAAACCCTGTATCATATTCTAGAAGAGTTAACAGTTTAATTGTCAGAAGAATGTGCAATTCAGGGCACTGGCACTGGAAGGGTGAAAAGGGCAGAAAACAGTGATTGGAATGGGCTTCTAACAAAAACAATTACCTGGCATCTATGAAAATTATGTTTTTGTAGCTTAAAACTATGTCATGTGGATCTCAGTGATGTTAAGGTTTAAAATGATGTCACCATTTCACATGGTGTTTCTGGGTAGAGGAGGCAACATCCCCAAAGTAGGCTTCAATGGAGAGAGAGAAAAAATCTCCCAGAAGCACAGAGAAAAGAGTAGGTACATACTGAAGATTTTTAAGGATAAGGCATGATAATGATAATGGAGTGAAAAGAAAGGAGTTGGAAGAAAGAGGGATATAGAGTGAATATATGTTCCTTTTGTGACATTTACCTGGAGGTTCAAAGTACTAAGTTCATGTATTTAACCCTTTGAATGCCAGAGTGATATCCAGTGCATTGCAAGGGTTAATTTTCAGAAATCTATTCAAAGAGCTCATATGCCAATAAATGAGAATTTTCAGACCTGGAAACATTTTCCAAAAGTAATAATAGCGTTGACTCCAACTGAGTATGGTAGGGATTTGCTTTGTTTCCATTTGTCTGAAATGCTTCTATTGGTAGCACTTCTTAACCCTTTGAGTGCCAGAGCAATGAGTTGAGTACTGTTTTAACAATCTCCATTTGGCTGAGTCTTTGTTGAGTGAAGATTGCCTTATGTCTCCCAGTTACACTGTAGCAATGTAAAAGTTACACAAGGCATAAGATACCAGAGACACAGGGGCATATGTACCAAGAAAAGATGCGCAGTTCATGGACAAACTAAATTTGCCATAACATAGCAGACAAATAAAAATGCCCATTGCATTAACATAATTATATAGTTGATCCGCAGAAAAAAGATATGCGTCCATCAAGTTCCACCTTTGCCATATCCCCCTTATTTATTTAAAGGAAGACAAAAGGATAATAAACATGTTGAAGCCATTTACAATCAACCCCAAGGGGTAAAAAATGATTCATTCTTGACTCCAAATTGCACATACATATCAACTTGGATCAACATCTTAACTACATTAAAAACCAAATGTCATAATTCTCACTCTAGTTTGGAGATACAAGGGTATTACATACATTTTTGAAAACATCTACAATATATAAAAATACAGTCTACTGAGGCAAGAATTCCATAACCTTATTACCCTTACTGTAAAAAAGTTTTGCCTTTGTTTTATTTGAAAGCACTTTTCATCTAGACTTGTTGGATGACCCTTAATTTTAATCTCACCTCTCTGAGTCAAAAGTTCCCCAGAGAATTATTTGTATTGCACTTGAATATACTTCAATAGTAATCATATCTCTACTTAGACATCCCTTCTGTAATGTAAACAACCCCACTTTGGATAGTCTTCATTTATAACTAGTTTCACTAGTCTCTCTTTACACCAGAGCAATACTTTGTAGGCCTGTCTAGCATTTGAGTAGAAAAGAACCCCATTAAAACAAATGGCAATGTAGAGGATTTTGTTTGATTCAAATGTTGTAGTTGATATGACCCAGAATGCCTTATTTCTTAGTGCAAGTAGCCTTCATTAACAGCTAATTAGTGATGAGCGAGCATGCTCGTCCCAAGCTCAGTTCGGCTCGAGCATTGCTCTGCTCGGCACATGGCGGTACTCGTACGAGTACCGCATGTGCTCGCCCGCCATGTTCGGGTCTCCTCCCCGCACAAGGCGCCTGCCTAGGGCCCGGCCAAATGAGGGGGGCCCGGAAAGCCTCATTCAACTTGAATGAGGCTTTCCGGGCCCCCCTCATTTGGCCAGGAGATTCAACCCCCACGCCCGCAGCTTACCTGATCTCTCACTCATCTCGCCGCTCTAGTAATACAGAGCGCTGGGAGATGACATCATCTCCCAGCCTCTGCATTACTACAGCGGCGCCGGGAGCTTCAGTCAAAGAGATCTGTGCCGAAGGAGGCACAGATCTGTCAAGTACACCGCTAGACCACCAGGGGAAATGTGAAGATGAAGGTGCAATGTGGAGGTGAAGTGGAGATGGGGGCATTGCGGAGATGAAGGGGGCATTGTGGAAGGGGCATTGCGGAGATGAAGGGGGCATTGTGGAAGGGGCATTGTGGAAGGGGCATCGTGGAGATGGAGATGAAGGGGGCATTGTGGAGATGGAAGGGGCAGTGTGGAAGCGGCAGTGTGGAGATGGAAGGGGCAGTGTGGAGATGGAAGGGGCATTGTGGAAGGGGCATGGTGGAGATGAAGGGGGGCATTGTGGAGATGAAGGGGCAATTGTGGAAGGGGCAGTGTGGAGATGAAGGGGACATTGTGGAGATGAAGGGGGCATTGTGGAAGGGGCAATGTGGTGATGAAGGGGCAGTGTGGAGATGAAGGGGCAGTGTGGAAGGGGCATTGTGGAGATGAAGGGGGCATTGTGGAGATGAAGGGGCAGTGTGGAGATGAAGGGGGCATTGAGGAAGGGGCAATGTGCATCCAGACATCCTCCCTATGCTGTCCCTGAACCATTTCTGTGGTGTTTCCATCATTTTCTGCCCTTTCCCTATGGACCAGGCACCCTCCCCTCATCAGAGCAGGGGGTGCCTGGTGTAATGCTCGAGTCCTCCCATTGACTTCAATGGGGCTCGGGTGCTCGGCCGAGCACTCGAGCCTCCGGGGGCGCTCGGCCAGAGCACCCGAACACCCGAGCATCGGGGTGCTCGATCATCACTACAGCTAATATATGTCCATATATATATATATATTGCTTTAGTAGAACATTGGACATCTACTGTACTCTGATGTAGCTAAATTTTCTTAGGATCCTACGTACAAAAGATATGTGGCGTAATTGTCCTGTGGATCAACTGCATTATAGAAGGCAAATAAACATTCCTAAACTGCTCAGTGATTTAATGGGGCTTTTAGACCCTTGAATGCTAGAGTGGTCATCAACACATTGTGAAGCAAATCATTGTAAACATTTATCCATTTCAAGGTTAAAAGCTTCCACTTAATCACTGGACGTTTTCAGTTCAGTAATATGGGACAGTTGATTTAGGACCATTAGTAACAAAAGAAAGAACATATTCACCAGATTTGCTTTAGAAGTCCCACATATCTTTATTATGAGTATGTCCTTTGGCCGTTGACCAAAGTGTTCATTCTTGGTTCATCAAAACACATGCTATAAAATACCAAAAATGTTCCTTCCTGCTTTTTCCAGGTGAATTGTACAGTAAAATCCTAAAGTCCATTAGGCTTTATGTGTATATTAATAATATCAAAAAGTATATTGCCTGGAAGGATACATTGAAATTGTCTCTTGTTTTCAAGTATGACCTGGGTATAGATGTTATCATTGCACAATGTAATGGCACTAATTTTACCTACCTCAGAAGAATGAAAGGCTGAGTGATCCTGTGAGGATTACAACCTGAAACCCTGAAGCTTAAACATATTCTGCAGCTGTTGCATTAACCAACCATGCTATCTCACTAGTATAGAGACTAAATTGAGCAGTTCTGGAACAAACCATAAGGGACAAATGAAACATTTTAAAGTTCTTATATTAACTGGGTCCTTTAACCCCCCTTAAAGCTTGAGAGGTCCTCAATGCACTAAGAAAAATGGTCAGAATTCAAATCTAGGTTGGATAAATATATTCACCTGTAAATATGACTGGGGAACAAATGTAAAAAGTAGATTTCAGCAGCGGTATTGAAATGCAAATTTTAAAAAAGAAATGGTAATAAAAAACTTGCATATTGATTGCTGAAATCAGACAGGAGAATGAAAGTGATGTGTTGGAGACCTCTCGGGCATTCAAGAGCATAAAAGACGCATTTAAAGCAGAAGGAATGTATTTCTGTACTCTGTATTGCATCTGGGTTGCCCTAGGTTTGTACTACTTTGGCTTTGCCATACTGACCTTCACATCTCATATTTCATGGATTTCCTTACTTCTGTTTGCTCACAATTGTCTGTTTTATGTGCATTTTTTGGGCTGCGGCTGCATTCACTCAGCCTTTATATACTGACCAGACCAGGAATTTACTCTTGCTGTGAGCATTCTGTTGGATATCAAGTGTACTGGCTACTTAATCCACTCTCATACCTTCTCCACCTGCCATATTTGTTCTACAAGAATTTGTTCCACCTTTCTCAACCTTTGGACTGTTTACTGTCTGAGAGAACCTGATCCATCTGCCCAGACCTTTCGGCTGGTTCCTGACTGATATTTGTTACATGATTTGGCTTGGTGATTCTGTTCTGAAGATACAGTCTGAGTTTAACAGAGAAACGTATGAATTTTTTTTCCTGATATGGTTCTGACCCAACTGCAACCAGATATTCAACATTGTGTTAATTATCTTTAACACCAAACTTGAAACCTCAGCAAGAATTCACTCACTGTTGACAGTGCTCTCTAGCACTGCTCCTCAACAGTGCTCTCAAGCCAGCTTCGTAAAGGTTCCAGCACATCTTCAGCCAACTCTGACTTCTGCACTTGGGGATGATCCCTTAAACTGGTACTGCTGCCGTTACAACCTTTATACATTGACTCTGTCATGGTTATTTCTATTTTTGGCCTTACTATTATATTAATAATAATAATAATAATAATACATCATGTTATTGGGTTGGCTTATAAGTAAAGCTCTTTGCTGCCTTATTTCACCTTTGCAAACAAACTATCTAATATGGTGTAAATGCACAAAAAGTATAGCAATTCTGGTGTAAACTAACTACACCATAGGGGTAAAATAAATATTCCAAAAACTCCTGTTCATTTAAATTTAGCAATTTGTTGGATAACCATCTTGCATTCAATGAATTAAAAGCCTTTTTTTAAATCAATGGGAATGTTTTTTCTATTGTTGACCCCAATATTTTAGGTGCAGTAGGAATGTCTGCTTTTACAAAAGATCTCAAACTCTATATATGGAGGGGGATAGAGAGAGAAATAGAGAGAGAACACAAAAGGTGGATAAAGCAAAGTTCTATGGCATGGTCATAAGGCCTAGAATTTTTGAAATAGAGGCCTTTTTTATCAAGCTAAAGCAGTGTACTTTTGGAGCAGTATCGCATACATGCCTAGCCCAAGCATGGATGGGATAGGCATAAGGCTGTTCTTAACATAAGAAAAAACCAAGGACCAAAAAGGGTTTGAGGTTTTTACAGTAGGGACTAGATGGGCCGAATGATTCTTGTCTGCTGTTAACTGTACCATGGGGAAATCAAAAATGTCATACATACCAATTTATTTAAATGGAGGTATTGTTCCTCTGAATGCTAGAGGGGTCTCCATCAAATTATTTTTGCACTGTGTGATAAATTATTATTTGTTGAAATTTCATGTTAACCCTTAGGGGAAGTTGGTCCAGAAACTGACCTCTTTATCTTGAAGCATAAGGCCCTAGGACTGTCCTGCATAGGCTCTTTGATCTTGATACAGTGGAGGTAGTTCATCTCCACCAAGAGGTAACTTAGGCTTAAATTAGATATATTAGACTATATTAGATAGTTTCATCTTACTTTGACTTTAAATATTCTTCAAGTGAATAATATGTAAAGTAAAATTGCCCATACTTTTACTCTAAATTTTTTTTTCCATTTTCATTTTTTTTTTACACTTTAATATGACTCGTCTGGGCTTCTTACTCTTGATCTGTCTAGAAGTGTGAACCCTGGTCTGACTGTATCTGACAGAAGCATAACTACAGGAGGTGTAGAGGGTGCAGCTGTGACAGGGCCCAGAATCACAGATTTTAGATGTATTTATTTTTTATTTATTTTTTATTAAATACATTTGCCCTGCGGTGAAGTTGAAGTTATTAAGGCATACATGAGGAAGGTAGCTAATTAACTTATTATTAATTTATTCATGCATATATATTCATGGTAATGAGCCAATAAATGTGTAATTTTCCTAGTCCAATGCAAGACCATGATGGATCACACCCACAGGCCTTTTATTTATGAGTGCCTCTGGAGGGATTTTTCCCCATTCAAGATTCTCACTTATCTACAAACAAGACGCATATCCCCTCCAGCAGTTTTAGCAAACAATTCTTTGCTATGGGTGTCATAAATTTTCCATTTAATTGAACCTCTTTGTTTTGATTTTATCTAATTTTCAGTTAATTCAGTGCTTCTTGCTCTGGCTTGGATTTTTTTCCTGCACCCAGAAAACGATACAGTGCAATATCAACAGCAAGATGAATTTATATGTTATTATACTGTATGAACCATAATTATTAAAGTATTTAATGCTGCAAACCAGAGGTATGTGCAACACATTGGTGGAGATTCACGAAATGGTGATACAGAGGTGATGAAGTGGAGATGACATCTCCAGTTTATCACTTCCTGGAGGGGCTGGAAGTGATCCAGCTTTCTTGGTACATATTGGAACCAATGACAAAATAGGAGGAAGATGGAGGTCCCTAAAGAATGATATCAGGGATTTAGGGTGCAAGCTCAAGGCAAGGACCTCTAAGGTATATTTTCTGAAATACTACCTGTGCCATGCGCCAGTGCAGGTAGGCAGAGGGAGCTCAGGGAGCTTAATGCATGGCTCAAGCAATGGTGTAGGAAGGAGGGTTTTAGGTTTTTAGAACACTGGGCAGACTTTGCTCTTGGGTACAATCTATATGGAAGAGATGGATTGCACCTAAATGGTAGAGGAGCCTCTGAGTTAGGGGAGAGAATGCTAGGAAGCTTGGAGGAGCTTTTAAACTAGGAAGGGGGGGTAGATAGAGCAGATAGGAACTGGGTCCAAGTAAATGACCAGGGGGGTGGAGAAAGGGTGGGGAAAAATTTAGTCAGTAGGGAGGAACTCCTAGTAAATGAAGGTGAAGAAAAAAGGCATGTAGGGATTAATATATGTAAAGACTTCAAAATTAATTGTATGCTAGCAAATGCAAGAAGTATGGTAGATAAAATTGGAGAACTAGAATTGCTGGCGGTTAATGAGCAATTGGACATAATTGGAATAACAGAAACATGGTGGAACGATGCACATGACTGGACTGTAAATATAGAGGGCTATTCCCTGTTTAGAAGAGACAGAATTAATAGAAAAGGGGGAAGTGTGTGCTTATATTTGAAAAAAGAGCTAAATTCAGTTTTGTGAGGTGATATTAGTGAGGAAACTGGCCAAATTGTGGAGTCCATGAAAATCGAGACTAAATGTGGTGTAAAAAAAAGTTGTTGGTGGGCATATGCTATAAACCACCAAATATCGATGACAATGATGAGGCCCAACTGCTATTGCAAATGAGGAAAGCTGCCCAGTTTGGGCATACTATAATTATGGGAGATTTTAATTATCCAGACATCAACTGGAAAAATGAGACCTGTCAGAGTGCTAAGAGTAGCAGGTTTTTGAACACACTTCGTGAAAGCTACATGTCACAAATGGTGGAAGCGCCGACAAGAAATAACAATGTATTGGACCTAGTGATCACTAATAACACAGAAATGGTATCCAATATTAAGGTAAGAGAACATTTGGGAAATAGTGATCACAACATGGTTACATTTGAGATCAGTCTGGCTAAGCAAAAATGTATAGGTTCAACCAAAACTCTTAATTTTAAAAAAGCTAACTTCAAATTGTTAAGGGCCTCAATGCAACACATAGACTGGGATATTTTATTTAATGGCAAAAATACTGAGGAAAAATGGTCAGAATTCAAATGTAGGTTGCAGAAATGTACCCAACAGTATATACCAATGGGGAACAAATGCAAAAGAAGTAAGTCACAGCCAATGTGGTTAACTGCACATGTAAAGAAGGAAATGGCAAGGAAAAAAATTCATTCAAATTATTTAAGTCTGAAGGAACTGAACAATCTTTCTTAAAATACAGGGAGTGCAACAAAGATTGCAAAAAGGCAATTAGGGTAGCAAAAATAGATAATGAAACTCGAATTGCAAGGGAAAGCAAGACTAATCCAAAAAAGTTTTTCAAATATATAAATAGCAAAAAACTTAAGAGGGAGTGCATTGGACCATTCAAAAATGAGATGGGTGAGTTGGTTAGTGAGGATAAGGAAAAGGCCGATGTTTTAAACACTTTCTTTGCATCAGTATATACAAGGGCGCAAGGAATGGTAGAAGAGCCTCCGCAAGTAACAAATAAAACAATACAATTAATAGATATTGGGTTAACTCAAGGAGATGTCATGGGAAGACTGAACAAAATTAAGACTGACAAAGCACCGGGTCCTGATGGTATACATCCAAGGGTTCTTCAGGAACTTAGTGCAGCGTTAGCAAAACCCCTATATTTACTCTTTAAAGATTCTATTACCACAGGCTCAGTGCCACAGGATTGGCGAAGAGCTAACATAGTGCTTCTATTTAAGAAGGGAACTAAAACAGAACCTGGGAATTATAGACCAGTGAGTTTGACCTCTGTAGTAGGAAAACTGTTAGAAGGGATAATAAGGGACTATATTCAGGATTACAACACAAAAAATAAGATCATTAGCACGAATCAACATGGTTTTATGAAGAATAGATCATGCCAAACTAATCTTTTCAGCTTCTATGAGGAGGTAAGCAGCAACCTAGACAATGGCAAGGCAGTAGATGTAGTATATCTAGACTTTGCAAAGGCATTTGACGCAGTGCCACACAGAAGGCTGGTGTATAAAATAAGGAAATTGGGGCTAGGAGATAACCTTTGCAATTGGATACAAAACTGGCTGAAGGATAGGGAACAGTGTGTGGTTGTAAATGGAAAATTCTCCAGTACAGTTAAAGTGGAGAGTGGAGTACCTCAGGGTTCAGTATTGGGTCCGCTGCTTTTTAACATGTTTATTAATGACCTTGAAATAGATATAGAAAGCAAAATATCAATATTTGCAGATGATACTAAATTATGCAAAGTCTTTAATTCAGAACAGGATATTTTCTCTCTACAGAGGGACTTACATACAATGTCAGATTGGGCAAACATGTGGAATATGAAGTTTAATGTGGGGAAGTGTAAAGTGATGCATTTGGGAGGAAACAATCCCAAGGCTACTTCTAAACTTAATGGAATAATTTTAGGTGATTCGTTGCTAGAAAAAGACCTGGGTATCCTTGTCAACTACAAACTTGGAAACAGTGACCAGTGTCAAACAGCAGTAGCAAAGGCAAACAAAGTCCTGTCTTGCATAAAAAGAGGCATTGAAGCAAGAGTGGATAGCATTATTTTGCCATTATACAAATCATTGGTAAGACCTCACCTTGAGTATGCAGTGCAATTTTGGGCACCGGTTCTGAAAAAGGATATACTAGAACTAGAGAGGGTACAGCAGAGAGCAACAAAATTAATTAAGGGAATGGAGGACTTGACATATGAGGAACGACTAAACAAACTTGGTTTATTTACTCTAGAGAAAAGATGACTAAGAGGAGACCTTATCACATTTTACAAGTATATGAGAGGTCAATACAAGGATCTCTGCGGTGAGCTATTTATTCCAAGGCCTGATCAGGTGACCAGGGGACACCCCTTGAGATTAGAGGAAAGGAGGTTTAAACTTCAGCAGAGGACGGGGTTTTTTTACGGTAAGGTCTGTCAAATTATGGAATTCATTGCCCAGGGAGGTAGTTATGGCAGATACAATGGATACATTTAAGAGAAGATTAGATACATTTCTTTCAAAAGGGAACATACAGAGTTATACTGTTTATCAGTAGGCTGATCAGGAAGGTTTGATAAAGACTAATTTAATTGGTAGCAGGAAAGCTATAAATTTCTCAATTACTGAGGTATGAGGCGAAGGTTGAACTTGATGGACTTGTGTCTTTTTTCAACCTAATTTACTATGTTACTATGTTACTTCCTCAGTTCCTATGTTATTCTATGCAACCTATTCACTAAGCTCTCCAAAGCTGAAGAAATCTCAGTGCACAGGCTCCACAGAATAACATAGGAATTGGAAAAGTGATAAACTGGAGAAGTCATCTCCATTTTATCAACTCTTTATCACCACTTAGTGGATCTCCCCCATTGTTTTGTTATGTGTTTCTCAGCCCACTTGTCCTCAAATGGTATAATTCTTCTCCTCTTGATAATATGGGACATGAAGACCTTTATATGATGGCAGAGTTTCCTCAGCTAAGTACTTTCTGAATAGAAAGTTCTGTGTGTCTTGCATGGACAGCACTTTATGAATCACTTGATGGATGACATCACACAAAACGTTCTGCTGTCTCCTCTAAGAAACCTTTTAGCCAGCATTATAATCAGAAAATTCATTGGCATTTCATGAAACTAATGAGTGTGAAGCTTCAAGCTACTCTTAATGTACAACCTATTTGATAATATACTGTTGTTCTTTGAGTCTCTTGCTCTGGAGTCTTGTCATTTTTTCCAATATCCAATAAATATTCAGGCCATTAATGGTGTACAGAACTAAAAATCATGTGCCATTCCCATAAACTTTAAAGCTCTATAGATAATATGATCTTAAATGTTCCATTTCTTGAAGTAGCAGAAAAAGCAAGGACTATGATTTATAAAATATTTTTATCATATTACAAAGTATACTCAGGATCTTGTCACATGAACACAGCTGAATCAGTAGTTCAATCATTCTGAAGGATCTGCCTGAGTTAAACCATTCACTTGTGTTTAAATAAGTATAATCTGAAAATATGCATTGTTGAGATGACTTGAGGACAGCTTTGAGTGCCCCTGCCATAGAGGGATAAATAAAAATTCCAAAAATGTATTGATTTGCAATGCATTGCATATCCCTCTGGCATTCAAAGGGTTAACAGTGTGAAGTATAATTTGTTGCATTGTAATGGGGAGTCAGCATATGTCGTACATAAGGGGCAACATTTATCACATTGTAATGGGGAGACAGCATATGTTGTACATAAAGGGCAACATTTATCGCATTGTAATGGGGAGACAGCATATATCATACATAAGGGGCAACATTTGTCACATTGTAATAAGGAGGCAGCATATGTTGAACATAAGCTACATCGTATGTCGGATAGGAATGAGGAGGCAGCATATGTCGGACTGTAATGAAGGAGGCAGCATATATTGTACATAAAGGGCATCATATGTCAGATATAAATGGGGGAAGCACCGTTTGTTGAACATAAGGGATATCATAGGTCGCATTGTAATGAGGGGAGTCAGCATCTGTCAGATCTGAACTGTGGGGCAGCATGATTTTATATAAGTATTTTGGGGGAACATCACCATTGTGTGTTAGACCCACATACACTGACACCCCCAGCCTTCCTCCCTTGTCCAGACAGTGCCCACGGGGATTTGTGGCTAACAGTAGGCAAAGGGAAAAGGCTGGAGAGGGTCAGACAATGTACATTGGGGTCTGTGGCTACCAGTGGGCAAGGGTACTAAATAGATAGACTAAAGGATCTGAACATATATAGCTAGGAGGAGAGAAGAGAGAGAGGGGATATGATAGAAACATTCAAATTCATGAAGGGATTCAACAAAGTGCAGGATGGAAGTACATTTCAAAGGAGTAAAAATGTTAAGACAAGAAGCCATAGTCTAAAACTAGAGGAACACAGGTTTAGATGTAAAGTAAGAAAGTTTTACTTCACTGAGAGGGTGGTAGATAAGTGGAATAGCCTACCAGCATAAGTGGTAGAAGTTAACACAGTGACAGAATTCAAGCATACATGGGATAGGCATAAGGCTGTCCTTAACATAAGAAAAGACCAAGGACCAAAAAAAAAGGTTTGAGGTTTTTACAGTAGGAAAATGGGCAGACTAGATGAACCAGATGGTTCTTATCTGCTGTCAAATTCTATGTTTCTATGTAACAAGGCTGGGGGGGCAAGTGGTAACCACAAATCCTCATGGATGCTGCTTGATCCCTAGCCTTGTTGCCTTAGGGGTGCAAAACATGTATAATATGTGAAACAGTACTAAGGGGATAATTGTGTAGTGCTTGGTGTATTTTTTAACCTTTTGAGTACCACATGGGTGAGCAATGCACATCCCTATGGCACTCAGAGGAATAAGGGAATTATGCTGTCCATGATGCTGAAAGTATTCTCTCCACTCCACTAGTGACCAAGTGGGACAGCAGAAAGAATGCTGTCAGACTTCAGGATTGTTGTGGAGCTGATGATGTGTGAGTGAGAGCATCCCTTCTATATTGACAGCAGTTCACAACCCTCCCTGTGATTGATTGAGAGCTGTTACTGCATAGGAAAGTACAGGTAGATCCCAGCATTGCCAACCTCAGGTAGGCAAAGCTGAGACTGTGAACTCCGAGAGCACACCCCATGCATATGATAATGGTTTATTATCCTGCATTTCCATATGGAAATTAGTCATTATGCTTAATTTCCATATGGAAATAGGCAATTGTGATTAGTGAAAATTCATAAACCTTTCCGATGGATGTCATTGTAGGCAGATTTTTGTCGGCCTGATGGTGATGTGATGTTGAAGATGTTGAAGACAATTTAGTGAGTACTGTCCATGTGCCTTCGACACTGCTGCGACTGGACATTAACATTTTGAGCCCCCTTTGAACTTTGGTGAATCTGGGCCAAAGTATTTTAGTTTATATTTTAATCTATTGTGAGGCACAGTTAGGGGTGGTTGAAAGGTCTGTTGTGTTCCCTGAAAAAATCCAGGAACACCACATGGTTGCCTGCTTTTTCATGGGAAAATCTGCTTTAAATAAACCAATTAAAATCGTCTCTGTTTTCCACAATTGCCAAAAATTTCACTATCTTTTCAATGGCTACAAACCTTTCACCCTTTACTTACATGTGTTTGCTATAAAAACATGATGTTTTCCAGGAATACAAGCAGCTAGAGAAAGAGAGATGGTGCTAAGCTGCTGTTCTGTGAGTTATTTCGTGAAATTGAGGCAGGAGAGGCTCATAGTGACTGCTATCAGTATGAGCACATGGAATACAAGTAAAAGGAGGAGCTGGAAGGACCATTATGCTTCCAGTTAGTCAGAGGAGGAGGAAGTGACCACTACCAACATTAAAGGGTGTGGATGCGCTGATTCCCCAGACCCAATGATGGACGTCCCCCTACATCACCCCTAGGGATCTTAGGGAAATTTGTGTCATGGGCAGAGGAAGAAGAGTATAGTAGTACGAGCAGGACAGGTCAGCTACCTGTGCCTGCTGCCAGTGCTGCACCTGCCAGGGTGTCTTGTGATTCTCAGGATGGGAGGGAGAAGGAGATGATGCCGAATGTACCAGCAGGGGACCCTAAGTCACACTTACACTACTACTACTACTACTAAGAAGATCCAGTAACTCCAGACTCAGAGTGTTAGGCATGGGGGAGGTGGTGATACCATTAGTGAGGAAGGGTGAGAGACTGAAATTGATATGGTTGGTGTTAGTAATAGTGTTTGAAGCAGCTGGTGGGATTATCATGACCACAGCAGATCCTCTTGCTGATGCTGAGGTGGTAGGGGAAATAATGCGATATGGCCAGACTAGTGATCAAGGGAACCCACAACATTCCCCTGACCCTGGGAGTCCTCTTCCCCCTTGGCATTGTCCCTATTGAACATTATCCTGAAGAAGGCAGAACTAGTGATTAGCAGCAATAATACCACCACCTCAATAAGCACAAATCAGCTGCCTGTGCCTGCTGCTAATGCTGCCAGTCTGCCTTCTTCATCTCAACAAGAGACCCTCTGTCATTTATCTCATCACCTCCAACCAGTGAGATGTCTGTAATAGAGCAGCAACAAGGGACTGGTGGTGGTGGTGATGATGATGATGGTGGTGGAGAAGCTGGAGTTGAAGAGACATTAATGGCCTTTGTGGTCCAAACCATGAAGGAATGTTGTTTGACACATAGTCCTGAATACTATTGGTTAGTAATTCTTCTAATATCTTACCCATTAAGGAATTAAAATTCACAGTTCTATAATTTTTAGGATTAAGTCTTGCCCCCTTTTGATTTCCTCCAATCGTTGTAACAGTGGATTAGTCTGAAGAAAGACATGCACCCATCAAATTCACACCATAACACATCACTCCAATTAAGCTTCAACTGGGTAAACAAATTCCTGCAAACGTGATTTTCCCCTAATCTTAATGGACAACCTCTTGTTTTTGCTAGCCCTTTGAGTAATCATATTACCCCTTAGACATCTCTTTTCTAATGTATGCAAACCCAGTTTGACTAGTCTCGCTTTATAACTCAGATCCTCCAAACCCTTTATAAGTTTTGTTCCATATCTCTGCACTTTTTTTAGTTCAGTAATGTCATTTTTAAGAACTAATTCCCAAAACTGTAGTAAGTATTTTAGATAAGGCTTTACCAAGGAGTTATATACAGGTAGAATTATATTCCCATGCCATACATCTCAACCCATGTCCTCAGGGACTAACAACAGATCAGAATTTTAGGTTGTACCTGCTAGAATACATGTGAGTTAACACCTTAATGGTCAATGATGTGCCAGGACTGTCACAGCTGCCCGGACATTAAGGACCGGTGAAGGTCCTGGCATGTAATAGAAGTTTGTGATCTCGGAGAGTAGGAACAATGCACTCTGATCACAGGTCACGTCCATAAAAAAGTGCCCTGGTATTCCAGAGCTCCCCACCCCCAGACCATGAGGTCCTTAAGGGCTTAATCAGAGGAATGATTATTTTAATGAATTCACCTGTGCTCCAGCAGGGAAATCCTAAAGACATGGCGTGTTAGTGAGATCCGAGGTCAGTGGTTGAAAACCACTAATCTGTGCCCCTTTTTATATATGGTGGTACCCTACTGGATTTTTCACAGGCTGAATGACGCAGCTGTGAAGTCTATTATTTATCAGTATTCCTAAATCTTTCTCTAAAGAGGAGTCCCCAAGTAGTTTCCCATTTAGTGTATATGTTGCATGTTTGTTTCTGCAGCTCAAATGCATAACCTTACATTTATCTATATTAAAACCCATCTGCCCCTTTTCCTTCCATTCAGTCAGTTTATTCATATCTTTCTGCAGAGAAAAAAGCATCCTGTGCTTCATGTATCACAGTTCTCTATGCTGATGAGAATGCATCAATAAATATTAAGCATTATGGCCTTGCCATAACTGACCTAAGCTCACTGAGTATGTCATCAGGTCTGTTGGGGAGATACACTAAAGATCGATAAGTGTCCAGGTTGGTGAAATTGTGGAGTATCTATACCAATCCCATCTCATCATATGCACTAAAATGTCTTTGTCATCAAATTCCTGTGATATGCCACAAATATCTCCATGATTTTTCCATGCGTATGCTAGATTTACAATTTTGTAGTTGTAATTGTAATTGACTTATTGAAATGCAGTTTAATTAGCCATTGTCATATTCCTATGCCTGTATTTTTATTTTAATGTGACAGTTTGTGGCATGTTGCATGCACCAAGCTTTGATAGCTGGCTTTCTATCGGAAGGAACTGTCCCACTTCGTCAAACTGAGATGTCAAAGTTGGGATCTTCCCAAAGCTTTCTATGGAGCCAGATGACAGTTTGCTGTTTCTACTGGAGACCATAGATAGCAGCTGCCCTTCCTTAAACTCTGAATACCATAGAGATGTGCATCTTTTGGAATGCCTTGTGAGCCTTCTGTTTATATTAATCAGCAGATTGGCAGATAATCATCTGTGCACTGCACACAAATGGTATTCTCATATAAAGACAGAACGAGCAGAGAAGCTGTTTCACGTAATAGCTGCATTTCTGGTTCTCAGAGTTTCTGCATGATCTGAGAACAGAGGCACAGGTTTGTTTAGGTTACAAACTGTTCAGTGCCACAGGCGTAGTGCAACTCCACTCCCCCACTTGCCCTCCCTTACACATCACCAACATTAAGCCAACTTCATATTCTATTGATTTATTACCTAATGCATAGATAATTATTTGTGCATAGGTGTAGCGTCTCCTATGCTCCATGCGGAATTTGACAGGCACACTTTGCTTTGACCCTTAGTATATCTCCTCCCTAAGTGCTTTATTTACTATAAACCTTTCAAGTATTTTTTGGACTTTGACATCAGTAAATCATGGACATTATAGAGAATATGCTGTGATTCTCCCTATTTGCCCAAAGTCTGTCATAGCTGCTTCCTTTTAATATACAGGGGTTTGTTTAACGTGTCAGTCGTTGCCTTATCCTCATTAATTAATTCAACTGTTTCAGTTTTAAGTGGCCCAATATCAACCTTCATCTTTTTCTGTTTATATGGTACTAGTTATGTTTGGGATTTTCTTGCTTTCTATTGCAATTTTTTTCTCACTTTCATTGTTAGCTAGCCTACTTGCTTGTTTGCCGATTCTATTATATTCTTTATATTTTTTGATGATGCATATGACACTTCTGACTTAAATAGTTTAAAATGTTGCTTCTTATTTCTCATTTCTCTGAACACTTTTTTATTAAGCCTCATTGGTGGTAGTGCAAGAGTCTAAACCTCCACATTTTACTGCCTGCAGTATTTCTTATCTTATAAGAATGTAGATTTTATACACATGCCGATGAACTTTCAATACAACTAAAAACTGAAAATACCTCTTTCCACCACCACTACCACCAGGTGAAATGTGAAAAAATAAATAACATTTAATTAAGTAGCCTGGGAGGAAATGCACTTAGGTTCAATAAGGGCTTAGGAGTAGGGATGAGCAAAAACTTTCGCCTCAAACCAAAATTAGTGAAAAATGGAGCTTTCCGCTTTCCAAAAAAACTTTAGCGAAAAGTGCCATTTTCCCACTTTTTTCGCCTAGCTCATTGCATTGAAATCAATGGGAAGAAAAATGTATCTCCACTCTACTTTTCTTTAGCCATATACAAGTGTGTCAGGCTCTCACAGCACTAAGTTTCTATAGCTGCTTCTGCTATCTGAGGCCACAGGCCCAATATCCCCTACCTAAGGCTGTTGATGTTTGGATCTCCCGGTAGCTCTCTATGGAGAGCTAGAGGACAGTTTTCTGTCTCTGCTAAAAAGCAGAGACATCAGTAGCCTTCTGTAACCCTTTTAGTGTCGCAGGGAAACACCTGTCCTGAAAGTAGTAGTGAATGTTATGAAAGTCCCTCAAAGGGGAAAAGTAAAAAGAAATTGTTTTGAAACCTCTAAATGTGTAGAAGAATATAGAATTAGTGGGGAAGAAGCGTCGGGCCCTGCTGAGGATGACCTATTTACTGATGATGATGTAGATCTAGAATATATCTCTCCTGCATATTCCTCTTTTACAGATATAAGGCTGAGAGTGAGAGCTGATGACTCAAACCAAAATCAGAAAATAATAGCACTTCACGCTTGGTGAATAGTTTCTAGCGAAGAATTCCATTTTCCAGCCTTTTTTTTGCCTAGCTCATTGCACTGAAATCAAAGAAAAGAAAACATTTTCCCCACCACATGAAAGTTTTCTCTACTTATCCTGCAGACAAATAAAAGGGTTTCATGCTCACACAGAATTCCACTCTATGTTTGTGAGAGGAGAAAGCAGCACATTTATAAGCTAGAGAAGATAAGCAAATAAACGGCAAATGAAGCTTAGTTTAGACAGCCTTTTTCGTAGGACATTTGTTCTCTGTATGAGGGGAGGCTGGAGGAACATTGGGGAATAAGGGAGGAAGGAAGTCTGAGGAAAGCAGTTGTTGATTTTGTTTTTCAGTTATAATTTTTTTAGACAGACTGTTAAGATAGGGTGGACAACTTAAAAATAAATAAATAATAAAACAATCACTACAAACAGGTTTAAAACTGATAAAAGGAGGAACTCGAAGGACTCTTATGTGTCCACTGACTCTGAAGAGGAGGATGAAGAAGTGAGAACTAATGAAACAATGCTGTCCAGTCCCCCTAAGTCACCCCAAGGGATCTTGGGGAATTTAATGGGAAGGGAGGAAGAAAAGGGTAGTACTAGTGAGAGCAGGACAGGTCAGCTGCCTGTGCCTGCTGATAGACGTGCTGCCTCTGCTGCCACCATTGCTGCCCCTGTTGCCACTAGTGCTGTGTCTGCTGTTAGATGTGCTGCCCTGTTGAAACCAGTGCTGTGTCTGCTGCCAGTGCTGAACCTGCTGCCACCTATACTGTGCCTGCTGTCAGACATGCTGCCCCTGTTGCCAGTGCCACCAGTGCTGTGTCTTCTGCCAGTGCTCAAGCTGCTGCCACCAGTGCTGAAGCTGCTAGTGTATCTTGTAATACTCAGGAGGGGGGAAGGATAAGATGATGCCAAGTGTGACAACAGGGGACCCTAAGTCACACTTGCCATCCCCAAACAGTCCTGCTAATGCTAATACTACTACTAAGAAGGTCCTGGGGTGGAAGAGACATTGATGGTCTTTTTATCAGAAACTGAGAAAGAATGGGAGACAGGGATGAGGATGGGCATCTCCTCCACCCCCACTAGCAATGAGCTTTTGGAATTTGTAGAATTTGCAGCTGATCTAATTCCTCCTGCTGCTGAGATGCAAGGGCAGCAGGATGCTGAGGAGCAAGTTAGTGTGCCACAGACCACCGTGGACACAGTGGGAATGGGGTCAACAATTGATGTGAGACTAGGACAGGTTCCACTTGCCAACAGTAGCAATACTCCTGGTCCTAGCTGCAGTGCTGATTCTGAGGCAGTAGCAGCAACAGCAGCAAAATCATCTGCTGCCACAGATAGTGACAGGGAATATGGAGGAGAAGAAGAAAAAAGCCATTCTTCTCCACCTGTTCCCTATTCCCTGAAGTCATGGGTGAGGGACTTTTTTTCTCTTGGGGCAGGCACAGTGCAGTCATCACCAACGGCACTGTGCACAATTTGTGACACGTCAGTGAGAAAGGGAAAGGAGGGAACACACCTTGGCACAACCTACCTGATATCACACATGAAACACAGACATTTATGTCAAGCATGTTAAAGACAAACACCCATCACAGAAATCAAGCACCATTGTTACTGTACCCCATGACTCTCCAGAAAGGCAACAAGAGGTGAGGCAGTGATCAAAGAGGAGGAAGACTAGAGAACCCATGCAGAGCCTGGAAGTTCCATGATGAGCAAAACAACTAGCTCACCATCACCTTCTTCCTATAGGGTAACAACTACATCTACTGCTAATCCACCTAGTTCATCATTACCTTCCCCGCCAAATGATAGGATGTGGCAGTTCGTCTCCATCCATTGCACACTGTGTGGTGCACTGACCACATATGTCAGTGTGGTGGAGGAGAATCGCAAGTAGGGCATCAAGCGGCATCTGAGGAGATTCCATCGTGCAGAATATGCTAGGATGCTTGCAGGGAGGGTTCCTCATTATTATTAAACTGTCATGCGTCCTTAGCGGGGTATGGACAAGGGGTATAGTGACAGCGGCAGTACTTGGGTTCTGGTGTCATGGTGTTTGGATACAGTTGTGTGAACACCAGGCTATTTGACAATATACAGCCCCCACCCATGCCTGTTGTACCTGTGGACATTGTCCAGGATGGGGAGACCCTAGGATGGGCTCAGATACAAGACAAGATGATGAAGGGACCACTTCAACTGTGAGTATAATGCAGACATTAACACAATCCATGTATGTCACTGATCAGCCTCTGGTAATCTGTGCAAACACACTAAACACACCACACATGATGTCCTGTTTCACCGAATAGGATCAATGAGAGTCACAGCCCTGACATTGCCAGCAGTAAGTAACCCATGCATCATCCATTACATGGACCTGTCATATTGAGGATGTGGATTAAACTGATATCTGCTATTCCTTCATCCATGTTGACATTGATACTTCTAGGATATCATGCATCTCCCATGTGCACAAAGGTACAACACATTACCCATGTTCATCACATTCCTGGGTTCAACTGACAGCAAATAACATGCCTTGATCATAGCCATAGCAACCATGGAACCCTTTGAGCGAATGAGCGGTATCCAATGCAATGCATTGCATACCACTCTGTCACATCAAGGGTTAAGGGGGCATTGGTGTGAACATGGGAACTTTAGTTGGGTATAGCTGATAGGAGCAGCAGAGGGATGGATCTACAGTGGTATTGTGTTCCATAGCATAGGAGTCACAAAATGTGGATCAGGTCTCAAGGCCCACCATGGTGACTTATATGTGTGTGTGTGTGTGTGTGTGTGTATGTGTGTATACTCAGCACTAAGACATTGTCAGACCAAAATCCTATGTTTCATGGGGCTCTGTTGACATACACGAATACCTGGGAACTTTCAGAAATAGCTCACCCTGAAATTCCCAGCCCCCCCCAAAGAAAAAAGACACCTTTGCTACTGTGTTTAAATTGGACTAAACCACTTATAATTCATCAAGTTGTAGCTAGCCAGGGGGACAACTGGTTTTAAGTAGGGTCCTGGCTGTCTTATGGTTAGTGGTACTTACTGTTTTTTTACTTTAAGCTAGGCATTTGAAATGCAGACAGTTCAGGATCACTCACACATATACTCAACACTATAAATATAATTTATTTATCTATTGTGCAACTAAAGAAAATTGACCAAAAGTACTGATACTGTTCATTCTTTGAATGAATGAACAGTGCCGTACTTTTGGTACATTTTCTTTAGTTGCATAATAGATATATAATAAATTATATTTATAGTGTTTAGTGTATTTATGTCAGTGACCCTGAACTGTCTGCATTTCAAATGCCTAGCTTAAGAGGAACACAGACCAGGCAGTAAATAACCAGACAGGGGCACAGGAGAACTCTGATAAACAGGTTGTCCTCTTGTCTAGATCCAAAGCTTCAGCTTCCCCAGCCAGCCCATGATCATGATCAGATCAAAACACATGTGTGTCAGTCACTCATCGAGTCAACAGTTCCCCCCAGCCCCAGATATGCAAACAATCACTTGATCTATGACTCTGTCATAAAATAAATTTAACTTATCAACACTGGCACAAGCTTTTTTTTTTTTTTTGTTCCAGCTAGCTTGTCACAGGTTTGGAGGTTCCACGCTCTAACTCCAGCCCTCCACTCACTGGCGCTCTTCGTGCAGCTGTCCTGCGACGTCTCAGCCATGACAGCAGCAACAATTGGCTGGCCCGCAATGTGTGTCACTCAGGAGGTGTCGGGTGACAGTGAGTGGGTCACATGGCAAGCGGAGGGATGGTGTGACGGATGCACGGTGCAGGCAACCTGATTAGACATCCGGCAGCACTACCATACTATTTAATAACATTTTTAAATATTGCAAATGCCGCATTAATTAATTAAGTCAGAACTGATGGGTCTACCCGGAGATTTGAAGGTTTCATCCGGAGACCCAGAGACAGAGCTCTAAATCCGGAGTCTCCTGGTGAAACCCGGCAAGTTCCCATGTATGCATGCACGGTGATGTGTAGATCCAAAGTCATGGGCAGATATCCATGTGGCTGGTAGACATCCCCTTGTTTCTATCATAATGTGTTGCAGACAAGTAGACAACACATTAAAAAACAATGTTTTGTGTACTCCTCTGTAATGCAAAAGATCAACAGGATAATGATGGTGTAGCTGTTGCATGACAAGCAGTTAGAGGGTGCTGCTAAAAACCCTGTTATCCTGTCCCACAGGCATCCATAGAATAACCCTTCACGGAACAGAGTATTGTCCATCTGCTCATCCTCAGAGTTACAATACCTTGTGGACAACACATGAGCAGTTCAGTTGTGTTTCTACCGTATCCTTTATTTTGGTTATATGTACCTTTTGGTTGCTCCTTCAAATCCTCAGTGCATATTGGTAATATGAAAACACATGTATGTTTCAGTGTACTGTTAGACATATTGAAGGAGAGCCATCCCTATCCGATATGTGTCTGTTAAATTAAATGTTTGATTAGACATATCTCAAAATGGAACCATACTCGTGGCTTGAGTATCCCTTATACATAGGAAGGCATGGCCTTAATCATAGGAGTCAACCGATTGTTGAACCATGAGTAGACTTGGTGATGTGTTGATGCAAGGAAATGATGACAGTGATACACTAAGGTGTTTTGGGAGATGATAAAGAGGTCATACAGAGTACATAACTTCCCCAGTGATCTCATGTCCCCAGTTCCAATGTTAAACGATGAAACCATGCTCTATTTTGATATATCTCAGTACATAGGCTCCACTTAAACGATGAAACCATGCTCTATTTTGATATATCTCAGTACATAGGCTCCACTTACACACATACAAACAGGAAAAGTGATATCACTGGAGAAGTCAGCTTCAACCTTATCAACTCAGTACATCACCTTACTAGATAACACACAATGTTCTCCCTGCTTGGTGTAATCAATTGACCACAATAGTGTATTCTTCATGTCTTCTATCGAAACACAACATTGAACACAATGATCAACCTAACATTTCAATCACTGAGTTGTTTGTTTCCCTATCAGATTGTGAATCACAGCCTATTTTGCTGGATTATCTATCTATCTTGTATGTTAATTCGCTTAGGCAAATAACTGTTTGGATAACCCCTTTAAACCACAACAAAGGATGGAACTGAAGATTGACAGTGTGGCACCTGTTATGCTGCGGGGTGGGTGTTTGGCTTCAGTAGGTAGATTGTGAGTTGGAATTGGACAAACTTGTGTGTGCTCTATGTGGAAACCTATGTGACAACACTTTACAACCACATTACCTGGGCAGGAGTTGTGTATTGGAGTCTTCTCTGCCACTTAACCTGTCAATAACCAAAAACCTTCTCAGACAGGGTTGAGATGGAGAAGTGCTTTTTTATTTTTGGAAAAATATAATGGGGCTTTTTATTTATTTATTTTTTGGGGGACTTTAGAACAGACTACATAGGTGGATGCCCTGCTTGACTGCCTTGTCACCCTGGGTATTCTGGCTATTGGTGTAGGGGTCACACAGGAGGGGGAAGTGGTTGCAGTCAACCCGTTCATGAATTGCTGCTCCCTCTCCATGTGCAGGTTCTCCCTGTGATTCATTTCCCTTAATTTCATCAGCAGCTGCCCCATCATGTCTATCAATCAAGTTCTGTAGTGGTGCAGCTTGGTGGTCAGCACAGTGTGTTGGGCTTCCAGGGCATGGAGGGTGACTGTATTCCTCAGAGAATCCTTATTCAACCTTCTTAGGTATCTGTTTGTCCTCTAGGACTCCCTGAGCTGCCTCCTCTGAATGAACAGGAACTCCCTCTCCATCCCCATGTTGTGTCCACTGGTGGAGGGGGATATGCCTGGTGTTGTTGGTTCACCAACTTCCTCCTCCTGTTCCTCTGTTGAGGCTGCTGCTGCTGTTGGGGTGGCTGCAGCTGTTGTTGGGGTGGCTGCTGCTGTTGGTGGGGTGGCTGCTGTTGTTGGTGGGGTGGCTTCTGCTGGTGGGAGGGTGGCTGCTGCTGCTGGTGGGGTGACTACTGCCATATACTATAACATTACAATATCTTCCAAGAAACATGGCAACCCTGGATCTCTACGAAGTCAATTAGATAAATTAATACCTTTCCCAAATGGGATTGTATTCTGTCTCTGTGCTCTGCCCTCTCCCAACCTGTGGATTAAGTATGAAAGGAGTGTGAATGTTAATGTTTTATTTGTAACTAGTATTGAAGGCCCTGTACACAGGCCAAAGTGATAGCCAGCGGCCTCAGCTGCTGCCCCAGAGCTGGGGGCGGTGGGCCATTCTGATCACCCTGCTCCAGATCAGCAGTGCCTCTGACTGAAAGCTGCAGCATTCGTGCAGTCTCTACTGCTCACTGAGCATGACTGCATTGTTCGGGTAGTCTCTACTGTGCATGTGTGGTTACGCACACAGGGAGCTTTGCATTCTAGAGCCTTATGTTATTTAGATTTTTTTTTTCTTTTAACTGTACAAAATACAAAATGAATCGCATGAAATCTGGAAGAGTTTTAAATGGAAATTTAATAAAGAATATAAAAATAAAAAAAAAGAATTGTTGCTAAAATGCACGACAAGTCATATTTATAAAGAAGTAAAGTACAGTTTATAAATATGTCTATCTGAGAATATTCTGAGAAAACTCACACCTGTGAATCATTTTTACATACGTAGCTGTCACTATATACTTCCATTAAGAACAGGTTATACCTGGCGTTCAGATTTAATCACTAAAACGACCTTTATTTTTGGAGCATGTAGCGAATTTCTTTATAAATACATTGCAACACAGTTATTATTTGGACAAGCCCATTTTCATTCCACTTTTCCAAAAAGTCGACTGACTGAAGTTAGCACTTAGTGAAAACGTTGCTAAATGTTAATACATACACTTATTTTGCTTTGAGATAATTTTACAGATACTTTATTTATAACTCCAGTTTTATACATCTCTCCCAATGTATCTTGTTACTCCTGTTTTAGTTCATCAGATGCAGAATTGCTGAAAATCAATGTGAAAGTGCATTGCATTACAGGAAGATTTCCCAGTGACAAATGCACAGCAAATGCTTGCTCCCAGTGTAAATAGTTTATCAAATTTTGCCTTGAGACCTAAATTGCAATATAATAACATGGAATCTCCAGAGATGTGGCATAAAAAAAGCATTACAAATTGAGTTACCTCTGTGAAATACTTATGACCCATTTTCTTAGGGAATATTATGCATATTCTGATATATTCTGAATTTTTCAATTGCAGACCAATGGTTCAGCACAAAATACAATGGCAATTGATAAGTTCATCTTGATTACACAAATTCCATCAGTACTCCTTACCTGAAAATGCTCTGTATGCCTCGTTACCCTTGGGTTATGCATGAAAAGTTCAGTGATACAAATGGCATTTTTAGTTATATGCAGGCATAGTATGTGTCATTTTACTCTTTTTTTTCAGATACAAAGCTTTTTTATTATCTACTAGTGTAAAAGCCCGTGTACACCGGCCAAGGTCCTGGTGATGTTAACCCTTTTAATGCCAGAGGGGTATGCAACACATTGCTTTGTAATGCGTTGCGTACCCCTCTTGCACTCAAAGGGTTAAGAGGCCGGTCCTGCTCTGCGTCCTGCCACCAAAGCAGTCATGCACTGTAGAGACTGCACATTCCGTGCTCCCAGCATTCTGTGCATTCAGGGAGTCTCTACTGCACATGACGGCTTCTGACAAACATCCTAGCGAATTATTATATAGGATATTATGAGAATAAACACAATTTTACAAAATAGGATTTGTTCCATTTATTTTAGTTGTGTTTTTCTTTCATTGAAATCCTATGGAGTGTGGATTTCCGATTGCTATTAAAAAAATCTCTTAATATCATTATTTTCTATTGTTTAAAATGTGTTAATTGATACATTAAACTCTTGATGATTAAAATGGTGAGAAATACATTGTGTTGCATGTATAGGGTCATCAATGCCCAAACTTTACTTACTATCTTAATACCTTATGATCTAAAGATACTTTCATGTTAAAGTGGACTTTTCACCTTGATTCAAGTTTGCACATTTGAAAATTGCATTAAAAATGTCTCATGTTAGCCCAAAAGACCAGGAAATGTACAGTTAAGGAGATATGCATACTTGTTACCATATGCTAATATATGCTAATTGTGGTACTTATGACGTACTATATGCTAGTTACGTTTTTTAGTGACATGCCATATTCAAAGGAAGCCTCTCAATAAAGAATTATATGATAATGATTTTCAGTGATGTTTCATTTGCTAATTAAGCATGGTGCAATACCAGGAGATTTTCACTTTTTCCAGAAATAAAAGTGTAGATATTTCCTAAACTATACGCCTGCTGGAATTCTGCTTAACATGACACATATACAGTTTTGAATGAAGTTTTTAAATATGTAAATAAAAAACAATTTAAAGGTGATAGGTCCACTTTAAGGACCAATGAAATGTTCACCTTTTTGTATGTTACCGTTTTATTATTTTTTTATTGAATTATTTTGTTCACCCATAAAATATGGTTATTTGTACCCAACTAGTACAACTGCAGAGCTAATACCCCAAAATTAGTGCAAGAGAGGTATCCAGTGCATTGGATCATAATGCTTTGGATACCTCTCTGGTAATCAAAAGGTTTAAGTATGTCTAAACTGTTCATACAACCAAGGGAGTATCTAGGTTCCCAAAGGCCTGGGGGCTTGAACTCATGGAAATCATTACTGGTGTACTTCACAACCAAATTGTGCCATTACAACAGGGAGACTAGCTTAGTATTACACCACTGTATGTCTCATGCTAGCAGACAGACCATGGGAGGAGAAGCACTAAGGTGACAAAGTTGTGATAAACTTTCCATTGAAATAAACTAACCAATTCCTATGTTATTTCGGGGAACTTATGCACTAAGATATTTCCAACCTGAATGATTATAATGCTGCCTAGGATCCATAGAGTAATATAGAAGTTGGAGACATTATCACACTGGAAAGCTTTTCTCTCTTAGCGCATCTCCAACATGGGCTTTATCCCTTGATGACCATGCAGTGAGTAATGCACTGCATTTGCTTCTCGATGCATTGTCCACCCCTCTGATCCTCAAAGGGCTAATATGTGTGGTTCTATGGCTTCCAGTGCAGTGGGACAAGGCTGGAGGTCAGTATGTGTGAATCTATGACTACTGCAGGACAAGACGAGAGGTCAGTGTGTCTAGTTCTGGGACTGCTGAGGGGAAAAAAAGCAGAAAAACAGCAATTTTGGCTGAAATAACATGAGAAGGCACAAACTGACATTCATCTCACTTTTCATGTTTTGGGAGAACGTTTTTGCTCATCCCTGATATATTCCTTGTCACTTTCATGTCAAGTTGAACATCTTTGACTTTATTTGTAAAAGACCATTTTTTTGTCACCATAGAGGAAATTAACTTGACCTATCTATTGTTTCAATTAATCACAATGCGCTTAATTGCTGAATGTAAACTAGTGAAAATATACCTTTTCAATCATATTTGCAGATTTGCTGGTTACAAGTAACAGACAAGCATGAAACTGCAGTGCTTTCTGACATCTACAGTTGCTCCTACAGTTGCTCCTACTTTATAATCTGTATGCTGCCCACTGAGTCTATTAGCCCCACTAATAAGACAGCATTGTTTTGTGCAAACTGTTTAATAGGAACTACACACTATAAATAAGTAGCTATTATGTTGTCCTTCATACAACAGTCACATCCAGCTAAATTCTAAAGAGTGTTTTTGTGCATTTCATCTCTGTTGAAGTCTAACACTAATTGTTTTAGTTTACACTCTGATAGACTAGAGGCTTTTACAACTAATTTAGGTCTGGTAAAACCTATTGTTTCATGTGAGAAGTGTTACCTAGAGACAGACCAATACTGTAAACTATAAAGTGCCAAGTACACAGGTTGGCGATATATAAATAAAAATATACATACATATATACATATCACTATAAACTAAAAATATGCAGGCATAATGAAAATACTAAAGATTGTAGAAATATCAGGGAGTAGGATGGCATTTTTTCAGTAACATTAACACCCATGTCACCTACTGCTGGTGTGAAAATGCACAGATAATGATATTAAAAGACTGTTATTTGGACATGCCAAATGTTATAGACTCATCACAAGTGCCACCATCTCCTCCACCACTAGTCATGTTACAGCAATTAAGTTACACAGTTTTTCTATGTGATACCAACCCACACTAATTTCTTAAAAATAATTTAAAAAGCGCAAAAATAATCCAAAAAAGTTGCATGTGGAATGGTAAACTTGCCAAAATGTTGACAGTTGATATGCTGCCTTATTCTTTTGTATAAAACAGAGGTTACAAAGAACTTATGTCATGTGCTACACCCTGCTGGTATATCTCAAGATGCAGTTATTTTTCAGACGTCTGTGCCAGAATTGTACAAGCAGATGGTGAGTGTTATGAATAAAGGACTGGAACATCATATGAAAAGAAAGTTCACTTGATTCCAGTTATATGGACAAGTGGCCAGGCTATAGACTAAGACTACATACTCAAACATAACATATACAAACAACATACATAGAACTAATAGTATTGTAGCAACTCTCATAGCCGTAGAAAACATAGGAGGAAATTCCCAAATTCTCTGAGAAAAAATATATATATATATATATATATATATATATATACACTAATGTGCAAAAGTTTTAGGCAGGTGTGAAAATGCTGTAAAGTAAGAATGCTTTAAAAAATAGACATGTTAATAGTTTATTTTTATAAATTAACAAATGCATAGTGAGTGAACAGAATAACAATCTAAATCAAATCAATATTTGGTGTGACCACCCTTTTCCTTCAAAACAGCATCAATTCTTCTAGGTGCACTTGCACTCAGTTTTTTAAGGATCTCTGCAGGTAGGTTATTCCAAACCACAGTTTTTCTGTGGATTTAGACAGCCTCAGTTGCTTCTCTCGCTCTCAATATGTAATCCCAGACAGACTCGATGATGTTGAGATCAGGGCTCTATGGGGGCCATACCATTACTTCCTGGGTTCCTTGTTCTTCTTTATGCTGAAGATAGTTCTTAATGACTGTGGCTGTATGTTTGGGGTCGTTCTCATGCTGCAGAATATATTTGGGGCAATCACATGCCTCCCTGATGGTATTGCATGATGGATAAGTATCTGCCTGTACTTCTCAGCATTGAGGAGACCATTCATTCTGACCAAATCCCCAACTCCATTTGCAGAAATTCCACCCCATACTTGCAAAGAACCTCCTCCATGCCTCACTATTGCCTGCAGACACTCATTCTTGTAACGATTACCGGCCCTTGGCAAACAAACTGCCTTCTGCTACAGCCAAATATTTAACATTTTTACTCATCAGTCCAGAGCACCTGCTGACATTTTTCTGCACCCCAGTGTTTTTGTGCAAAGTTGAGTAGCTTGGCCTTGTTTACATGTCGAAGGTATGGATTTTTGGCCAAAAGTCTTCCATGAGCATCACTTCTGACCAGACTTCTACTGGCAGTAGATGGGTGTACCAGGGTCCCACTGTTTTCTGCCAGTTCTGCGCTGGAAACCCCTGTCTGCCTTGAAATGTCTGCCTGGGAGAGACCTTGCTAATGCAGTATAACTATCCTGTGTCTTGTTTCTATGTTCAGTCTTGTCATGGTTTATGACTTTTGATATTAAACTGTCTTCAGCAACCTCACCTTGTTAGCTGCTTTTTGGTTGTTTCTCACCCAGTTTTATTCCTCCTACACAGCTTTTTCCGTTAATGATTGTGTTGCAACCAACATATTTAATTGATGATCATTAGCACCTGTTTGGTACTGTTTAATCATACGCCTGACTATCTGTCGACAAAATACCAGACTTTGTGCAAGTGTACCTTATCTATGCAATACCATCAGGGAGGCATCTGATTGGCCCCAAATTTATTCTGCAGTATATTCTTCAGTTTTTAAATGTCTCTCTATATTCTCCTGCATTGGATTCATCACAAGTGATCTGATACAGGCTTAAAAAACAAATAGCTATTGTAATAATACAAATTGTATTTGCATATTTTACTAGAAGACATTCTGTACACTTTGCATCAGCAAATATGGCACTGATTTACTTTATATTACACCTAATCATACACTGATGAAAATATGAGTAGATATGTAATGCCAAGTTTATTTTAATTTTTGTATATGGTAAGGTAATTGTAAACAGTACCATTTTGACCTTTTTGTTGCATATCTTTCATTTCTTCTGCTATTTATAGGCTGAGTAATCTTTTAAATACTGTGGGGTTGAAGAGCTGAGTATGATATACAGAACATCCAAAGGTTGTAGCACTTACATCACAGCAAAAAAAAAAAAAAATCATAACAAAGAGAAGCAAAACCTGCTTGCAAAATGCATGTTTGATAGTCCATTTTATGATGAAGTGACTCAGATATTGTGTCCTGCTTTCATCAGTGGAAGTAATTGATCATCTGTAATAGCAAGTTTATCAGGAAAGCAATATATTTTACTGACATTCAGTGGTCTACTTAATTAAATTCTGCCTGAAAATCAAAGAGAAAATAGGTAATGTGATTATTGAAGAATTTAGCTCTAGTTGTATTTTTTGTTATTGCCCTAAATTAAAAAAAATGCATGCAAATACATGTATCTTTAAATGCCCTGAAACATCTTATTAGAAACGCTACTGTTCTTGGAAGCAATTATGCATTTTATAAGCATTGCTATTTTTTTTTTTTTACTAATGTAATTTTTTTATTACCATTGCTTATTTTTCTTAGCATTGATAATTTTTTATTATTATTATTTATTATATTATTATTTATATAGTGCCAACTAATTCTGCAGCACTGTACAATTGGGAATAGACATACAGAGGTATTAAATAGTACAATCAAATGTGGAGAACAGAAGGATCAGAGGGCCCTGCTCGTGAGAGCTTTTAGAAGCAATACCATTTTTTTAGCATTAGCAATGTGAATTTTTCTATGAACAATATGAATTTTCCATAAGCAGTGCAATTTTTTAATAATAGATGCCTTTTTAGGTGCAAAAGTACTTTTTATCATTATTAAATATGACTCGTAGTAACTATGTGTTTTGCTTTATGTTTTTGAATGAATAAATTATTACTTTATTTACAATTAAGCAATACTCCTTAAATGGATAGTAATGCTTGGAAATTACGAATCCCCATATTGTAGCTTTGTTAAAAAGAAACTTATTGCCCCCAGTGTCATCTCTCAAACCCTTATGGTTTGAGAGATGATAGTTCTCAAAGTTGCCCCCTTCCTCCCCCTTCCCTGACTGAACGCTGACTACAGGGATATCCGGTATTACTTGCATCAGGCGGCTCTGCAGCATTGCTGAGATCGCGTTTATAAAAAAAGAAATCTTTCACTAAAGCTGTCTTCTATGTGTGCTTGCAAACCAAGCACACGTAGAAGACCGTTTCAGTGAAATAATTATTTTTTTAAACTCAATCTCGGCTCAGCTGCAGAGCCACCTGATGCAGATAAGACTGCCGTACGACAGCTTCCCCTGCAGTCAGCGTTCAGCGTTCAGTCAGAGAAGGGAGAGGGAGGGGGGAACTTTGAGCACTATCATCTCTAAAACCATAAAGGTTTGAGAGATGACACTGGGGGCAATACGTTTCTTTTTAACCAAGCTACAATATGGGGATCAGTAATTTGCAAGTATTACTATGCCTTTAGCCCTCAGATTGCCAAGCACATAAAAGGCAATGATGTGGCAGGTTCTCTGGTCCTCCCACTGGAACATTTTAGAATACTGGCTTGAGTGTTAGAAAGGGAAGGAAGGTAGTGAGTGTCTCCTAGTTGACATTATTGATTGCTTACCCAATTGTGTAAGTAATCAATACTAGGGGAATACCAGGATGGGTCCTGATCCCCTTCCAATGAAGTCTGAACATTAATAAAAAAAAATAAGCCTGTGTGTGTGCGCCACAGGGGTATCCAATGCATTACTTTGCAATACATTGGACACCTCTCTGGCATATACACTTCATTATCTCCTTCCACAGCATTGTTCCTTTGTCCACTAGTAGTCACAGGACCACACATATACTGTCTAGTATGTCAGTCTTGTTCCACTAGCCACTGGTAGCCACAGAATCATACGTATACTTTCTACCTCCCTGACCTTGTTCCCCTGTTGACTGGACGACCACAAAATCACACATGCACTGTCTGCTTCCCCAGCCTTGTTCCAATTTTGTGTGGTAGCTATAGAACTACTCGTATAGTTTGCTTTCCCAGCCTTGTTTAAAACCGCAGATACAAAATCTGCTTTCACAGCCTTTTGAAACTGGTAGTCACAGAACCACAAAAACACTTTCTAACACCTCAGCCCTTTCCATTATCCAATGTTAGGTATACACTGGTGAGAAATAGTTTGGAAGTACCTATGATAATTCCATAGTTGTGCCATGATAACCTTCATGAAACAAAACCAGTCCTTGTCTAAATATTCAATATGGTTAATATAGCTTTGTCTTTTGAAATGAAATGGTAAATGAATTCAACAAACAATTATTACTTAAGAAGCAAAGTATATGCAAAAGTAAGTGAACCATGGTTCCATCAGTCCAATTAAATGTAATAATTAGAATAAAGTGTTTAAGTAATAAGGTAGATCTTCAGGGGTGAATTTGGAAGGCCCCAACCTATAAAATTATCAAAACTTGTGTAAGCTTGAACTTCACCATATGGTTGTGCAGAGTACATAGTGGCAAAATAAAATTACATCTCTAAGGACATTAGAATGGCAGTTATTGGTGCTCATTGGTCTAGAAAGGACTTTAAAACCATTGTTTTGGGTTTGGGGTGCAACCCATCCTCTGTCAGGCCAGCAAAGGGATAAGGCTCAAGACCACAGTCACTCGACCCAGGAGCTGTCATCCTACCAAAATCTCTCAAAGAGCAACCTGACACAGCATCATGAAGTCACAGGGAATTCAAGGGTAACATCCCAGGATCTGCAAGCCCCTCTGTCCTTGGCTGAGTATTACAAAAAAACACTGAAGAAGAATGGTGTTATTGGAAGGATATATTGAAGGAAACCAGAGCTCCTTAAAAAGAACATTGCTGCCAGTCTGACATTCACTAAAGATCACATAGATTATCCACAAAACATCTAGAACAATGTTCTCTGGATGGACAAGTCAAAGGTAGAAGTTTTGGACTTCAATGAAAAATGTTATATTTGGTGGAAAAGAACCACTGAGTTTTAGCAAAAGAAAGTCATCATAACCATCAGTAATGGTATGGTCTGCTTTGCTGTCTCATGACCTGGGTGGTTTGTCATCATTGAGGAGAGCAATACATTATTCAGTGTATCAGAGGATTCTAAAGAAGAATGTTAGCCCCGCTGTCTGGGAGCTGAAACAGAAAGTGGGTCATGTAACATGGAAATGATGCTAAACATACAAACAGATCTATAAAGGAATGCCATCGGAAGAAGAAAGTCCATATTTTGGAATGACTTAATCAAAATCTGGACATAAATCACATCAAAATGTTGCAGAAGGTCCTGAAGTGAGCCATCTATGCAAGGAACTACTCGGATGCAACTGAGTTGAAGCAGTTCTTTGAGGAAGAATGGGCCAAAATTATGTTAAACTGATGGGAGACACTGATCAACAGATACAGGACATGCTTACTTGAGGTCAATATTGTTTAAGGTGGTGCCACCAGGTACTGAATCTAAAGGTTCACATATATTTTCACAAACGCTGAATCAGTTGTGGATAATTAAATGTTGACAAAGCATCATGTTTGTGTTTCCTTTGTTTAATGAGGTTATCTTTATCTGTTATTAGGACTTATATTACAGTTTGATAACACTGTAGAACCACACATACACTGTCTGACAACCAAGACTTGTTCCATTGTCTCACTGATAACATAGAACCATGCCTACCCTGTCTAGGTCTATGTCATCCTCATTCTTGTCTTTCTAGTAGACACAGAACAACACATGCATTTGACACCCAGCCTTGTTCTAATGGTAACCACGGAACCACATAAACTTTCTGCTTCACCATCTTTGTTCCATTTAACCATACATACACTGTCCATTTCTCCTTCCTTGTGCTACTGGTAGCCATTCTCATGGACCCCCCCCAACGATATTTCAACTCATAGCAATAGGGTATCATTTTTTTCAAGCTGGCACTTGGAACTGAGTAGGAAATTCCATGGTGTTGAAAGAGTTTAGTATCTATGAAGTGATTGAAGTATAAAATCATGTGTTTTTTCTTATAGAATCACTTTCAAGTTAGCCTATGGATACAAAGGGGGGCGACCACTAATTTGATGCAGCTGGTTGTATAATTTCCAAAATGGCTGCATTGTTTAACTTTTTTCATTTCTGTAGCTGTTACAACCATTCCATGTTTGAAAACTGCATGAAAAATGAGGAATGTAGTTGTTTAATTTTGAGCTTCTGGCACCCCTCATAATATGTCAGCTCATACCAGTGGAGTACCATTTTTCACAGAAGATATGTAGGCAATGAATATAGAGTTCATCCCCTATTTTTTTAAGTTATCTGCGTCTTTGAAGGGATACAAATGTAAAATAGCTGTATACAACTTCATTCTGGAGACATTTGTGCACACCAGCCTAGAGGTAAAAGGATGCAACCCCACATTTTATGCAGGAGACTGGTAGAATAACAGTGACACTTTGATTGGCTAACTGATTAGCTTTGAATGCAAGCTTTCAAGATAACTTATGTCCCTTTTTTAGGCATGTTTAGAATGAAGGCCGAATGCAAAATAAATGACAGGTTATACATTCTTGATAATTCTGTTTAGAAACGTATCACCAGTGTCTGTGTAAATTATTCTTTAGACCCTGGTAATGGCATGTCTTTGTAGCTAGACAAGTAATACAAGATTTATTCCCCTTTTTATGTGTGAATAGCTCCAGAAAATTTAGTGCGTGGAGAGTTTGCCACTGCACTAAAGATGACTTAGTATATTCCATATGGAATATATGGGTTAACCCTTCCAGTGCGAGAGGTGTGAGCATCATCACTTAGCAATGCATTTCACCCTTCTGACACCCAAAGGGCCCAAATTATGTTTATTGTGTGGAACTATTGTACCATAAATTCCATGTCACAATTCTGGCCATAATTTAGAATGTTAAATTTCACTTCATGACCTATTGACACATCTTTGTGTAGCTGAATAAAGGGTTTAGAGGATGATTTTATTTACACAGACTAATTTATAAACACATATACTGAAGTTTAAAAAACATCACATGAATGTTATTTCTGTGGAGCAATATAATACACTTATATACACACCACATTGTCTGAACTCAACAGGGTGAGAAAGAGGGACATAGGGATTTTCATCTCAGAGGGACAGTGCCTCCCTATAAATGGATACTTAGGAGGTATGAAAGAATGTCCATAATTTTTATCATGTCCCTTTAAGAAAAAAAAAAAAAAACTCATTTCTAAATGTTTACATTTTTTATATTGTTATCAAAATAAATGGTGGGCTATACATGTAAATATGGCATCAAAAGAAAGCCGTACTTATCCTTAAAAAAAACTGTATATAAATTGTGTGAGTGTACTAAATTAATAAGAGAGAAAATACGGCTGACCAATGACATGCTAAAAAAGCCAAAATTGCTCTGGACAAGCTTTTAGCAAAAACCTCCAAAATCCATTTCTATAATGCACTCTATGGGAGAGCTTCAGTTTATGGCTCTCTGTATTAAGTGATAGAACGTTGGAACTGAACCGCATAGTTACCACAACAGATAAGTGATATTTAATTAAAACAGAAGCTTGAACAAAATAATGTACTGCTCTTAATTATTTAATTAAAATTTCAAGAAAACTTCAAGTGGATGGACACATTAATTGTATTTATTTGGGGACTCCCCATCACACCAAAACACACTAGCAATTAGAGATAATGCAATTGCTTCAAAGGTATAGTATAAATATATACAGTGTCATGCCTCCTTCGGTTCTCTGATTCTTGCCCATTGTTTTTTCCACTTCCGTCTCGGTCTTCTTCCTCTGCTTGGGCAGCGAGGTGCTATGAAGCGCCATTCTTTCTAGCCCTTCTTCTTTTGGCTCCTGTGCTGTAGCCTCTCCCGGCTGTCTTGGAGCATTCACGTTTCCTCCCGGGTCTGCAGCCCGCATGTGCAGCCGGCTCTGCCTGTACTGGTCCTCCAGCCTTGCCTTTTCCTGTTTTCTCCTCCATTTATCGTGGTAAGTTTTGCACTGGGATGCATTTGTATTGCGTCTCCAGTGTTGCTGAGTTATTGTCTTTGGTTTACCAATCTCCTGACCTTGCCTGCCTGAGTACTCTCCAGCCCTGTGTATGACCCTGGCTTCGTCTTGACCCAGCTTATCTCTCTTACTCCTTGTGCCCTGCAGATTTCCACTGTGTATACCTGGCCTGTTATCTGACTTCTCTACTGCCTGCTGCTCTTGCTCCTGTTCCTGACTCCACTGTGTACGACCCGGCCTGGCAGGCCATTCTTCTGTTCATGAAAGAGGACTTCTGCACTACTCACCTGACCCTCTGAGTAAGTACTGTTCCTGTTGGAGTGTGTTTTCTCCCTTGGGATATTGGTTGTACAGCTTGTCTGGGGGGGGGGTTATCACGGGACCCTTTTGGTCACATCCAGGACTCCTTGTTCTTCTTTACACTGAAGATGTTTCTTAATGACTTAATGGCTGTATGTTTGGTGTTTTTTATTTCATGTTGCAGAATAAATTTGGGGCAAATCAAATGCCTCCCTGATGGTTTGCATGATGGATAAGTATCTGCCTGTACTGCTCAGCATTGAGGAGACCATTAATTCTTACCAAATTGCAATTCCATTTGCAGAAATGCAGCCCCAAACTTGCAAGGAACCTACACCATACTTCACTCTTGCCTGCAGATACTCATTCTTGTACCTTTCTCCTGCCCTTTGGCCTATAAACTGCCATCTGCTACAGCCAATTATTTAAAATTTTGGCTCATCAGTCCAGAGCACCTGCTGCCATTTTTTGCACCCCAGTCCCGGTGTTTTCGTGCATAGTTTAGTCACTTGGCTTTGTTTCCACGTGGGAGGTATGGGTCTTTGGCTGCAAGTCTTCCATGAAGACCACTTCTGAAAAGACTTCTCTGAACAGCAGTTGGGTGTACCATGGTACCAGTGTTTTCTGCCAATTCTGAGCTGATGGCACTGCTGAACATTTTCTGATTGCAAAGGGAAATAAGCATGATGTGTCTTTCATCTGCTGCACTAAGTTTCCTTGGCCAACCACTACGTCTAAGGTCCTATCACGCGACTGCTAGACAGGTACAGGTAGAATAAAATATAAATTTTATTGAAATTCAGGCAGTAAATAATAAACACATTTCCCCAACCTTCCCGGGTCAGGCGTGGGCACAGTGCAAGGTCCACTACAGGAACAGCACTGAATGTAGCCAGACTCCGCTTCTGGATAAATGCGAACCAGGATGGTAAGCACAACCCACGAACAGAAAGTGGTATAAGGCACACAAGCAGGGAGCAAGGAAAGGCTCAGGTAACCTAGAATGCTAGGATACTAAAGATGTCCTAGAACTATAGGACAGTAAGACAATACGAACGACCAGAGCCGCTAACCCACCAGCATTCACACCCGGATACCCAATAGAAGTAGTAGAATATGCAGGCCCAGGTCATACACAAAACGGGTAGTCAGACAGAGCCAGGGTAGTACGTAGTGGGTAGTCAGCCAGGCCAAGGGTCATACACGGAGTGATTAGTCAGACAAGCCAGATCGAGCATGGACTGGGTAGTCAGACAAGGCCAGAGGTTCAGACACTAAATTGGGTAGTCAGACAAAGCCACAAGTCATACACAAATCAGAAAGGCAGCCAGAAACGGATCTCAATAGAGAACAATAAAGCTCACAAACACCACAAAACGGCAATGAGGCTATGGCCGAACATGGCTTATAAGGTCCACTAAGAAGGAGGAGTTACAAAAGCTAATGTGAGCATGGCCTATAAAAATATTGAGCACGTAACGATGATGCATGAGCAACCAGGAAGTCAGTGACCAGAATATAGCCACCAGCCACTACAGGAACAGTCAGGTAGCCAAGGCCCGAATCACAGCACCGTAATAGGTTCTCAATGTTGCCTGTTTATTGTGCTTCTTCAAAAGATCTTGGACAGAATATCTGGAAACCCCTGTTTGCCTTGAAATTTCTGCATGGGAGAGACCTTGATGATTCTGTTTTAGTTAATGATTGAGTTTAAACCCACATATTAAATTGATGATCATTATCACCTGTTTGTTTTAATTGTTTAATCATACTCCTGACAATATGCCTCCAAAATCCCTGACTTTGTGCAAGTATACCTAGAAGAATATATGCTGTTTTGAAGGCAAAGGGTGGTCACACCAATTATTGATTTGATTTAGATTTTTCTTTTGCACAGTACCATATATATATATGTATATATATATATATATGTATATATATATATATATATATATATATATATATATATATATGCCTCAAGCGAAATGTTTTTGACCAATGTGTCCTACCTGTGAAACATGGACAATGAATACCAAAGCCACACAAAAAATTAAGGTTACACAGATAATTATGGAGTGGGGAATTCTAAACATAACAAAAAGAGACCGAAAAACTTGTACATGGATTCATCAGCAAACAAAGGTCTATGATGTCATTGAAAGTGTAAAGAGCCTGAAATGGAAATGGGCAGGCCACATAACACGAGGAGCTGATGGTAAACAGACCAAACACATTTTGCAATGGATTCCATTCAATCCTAAATGCCCAAGAAGAAGACCAAAGACAAGCTGGATAGTTGAAATTACCAACATTGTAGGTACACAGTGGCAAAAAAAGGCATAGGACTGAAGTTGTTTCAGGTCTTCATCCTGCAATGGACTAACAATGGCTGAATATGATGATGATGATGATTTTATATATATATGTATATATATATATATATATATATATATATATATATATATATATATACACACACACATCTGCACACGGACCCAGTGAGATAACTCAGTTGGTTAATGCAGCAGCTGTAAAATATGTTCACACTTCAGGGTCACAGAGTCAGCTAACTGCCAACCTGCACTGGACCGATGTGGCAGATTATGGCCAATATCCTCAGCTTGCTGATGAAGCCTTCATCCTGCAGCAGATTAACAATGGCTGCAACTTTATCATATTTTATATGACTATTTAGAAAATATACTTTGCAGGGTTTATCCAGCTGAGTAAACGAAGTGTACACATGCTAGAGAGAAATGTTTTATTCAAACGTTATTGCAGCTCAAACTTGCATTTTTTTTCATTTTTTTTCCATGATATGAAATGTTATGGTGGTGCCATTGCTACAGCAGTCTGTAGAAAGCTATTGTCAGTGGAAATAACCCTATATTGGCCACTGTAGCAAGAAATCTATTTTCTTATAATGCAATATGATCCCATTAAGTTCAAGGTCTATGTGAATCTCACAATTTAATTTATGCCAAAAACATTTGTTAGTGTTAGTCAATTTGTTTCATATTAAAATTCAACTCCATTTCTCTGCTATGCCAAAGATAATAAGACAATCTTTCATGTATAGTTATGTTTATTATAATGTTATGTTTTGGAGAAATAGGAATTATGTTTCTCTTTTCCACTAGAATAAAATGCTAGCTTTGTATGAGCTTGTGATTAGCCTGGATGTATGAAGTGGTGCACTTAAAGCCCATCACATCAAAGTTATTTGTGGAAAAAGGCTGAGAGAAAAGGGAAAATGTTTTGGTGAAGTGCAATTAAAGTTTCGTCAGAGTTAAAGAATTTGAATGTAATTGTGTAGCCGTCGTGTTCAAATATGCTTTCAGCAATAAAGAGTCCATCCCTGTTTTCTATATTAGAGTTCAATAACTAGTGAACTCTATGCAAACTTGAAGCAAAAAGAGCCCACATATGTGCAGGACTGAATTATCCTGGGCAAGGGTACGAAGTTGCTACTAGATTTGACCATTCCTATGACTGCACTTGTACGCTAACCACTCCCCTAGTCCAATCCACTGTTGTTAGACAAAAAAATAGATTCTTAGCCTATAACATACAAAAAAGCTCTAAAGTAAAATGGTCAGTACAGAGTTATAGAAACTAGTATAAGCCCAGTTATGTCAGTGTATAAACTGGGCATTATATGAATATATAAAAACTGACTCCAACAAATCAGAAGATGGTGTTTGGGGCTAAAGTGGGTGTCCTTTTGTTGACCATACCTACAGCTCTATGCAGTAGGAGTGGTCAGTACATTTGCAATGATCTGGAGTTCCTTGTCGAAGGATTAATATGGGGACCCTAGGCCCCATATTAATTTCATTCATTGGCTTTCATTTTTTTCTTCATTAGATTTTTATTATGCATTAATATTGGATATATATATCACATATTAATTTATTGCATATTTGAGCTTAAAAAAGTGGGTTAATCTAACGCTTACTTTTCATTTAATTTGATACAAGATATAGTGAAAGGGATGGAGGCAGGCGATGTGAGGTCATAGGCCTTTAGCCAATACAAAGGAAGGAGGGTGTGATCAGAAAGTGAGCTTAAAGGGATAGTAATACTTCGTTTTATCTTTATTTTATTTTGTAGGCATTAAAAAAACATGAAGAACGATATAAGTCTTATCTCTCAAACCTTTATGGTTTAAGAGATATTCCCAAGCAAAGTATCCCCCCCCTGTTCAGCCAGATCAGAAGGGAGGTGCCCAGGTAGACTGCAGAGGGGGACAATCTTCAATTAAGATAAGGGAAAAAGCTGAAAAACTTGTCAAGGGGGGAAAGGCTTTCATTGTTTTCATACAAAGAAGATTGTCCCCTGCTGTTATCTGTCTGGTCTTACAACCAGATTTACATCTGAGAAGAGATGGCTTACACTAGGAAAAAGGGGCGGGAGGGGGAAACTTTGCTTGTGAAGATCTCTTAAACCATAAAGGTTTGAGAGATAAGACTTATATCATTCTTCATGTTTTTTTAATGCTTACAAAATAAAATAAAGATAAAACGAAGTATTACTATCCCTTTAAAAGAATACAGCACAAGCACTCTGTCTCTTTCTGTTATTTCTGTTTTGTCACTGCTGTTGGTTGTTCTATCTATTCCTTCTCCTCCCCAATTTACTACCTACCCTTACTCCTTTGTTGTTGTCCTGTGGCTGGGATCAAAAAAGACTGCTGAACATTGTAATATCAGGTAACATTGGTTGAAGTGTGGTACTGTGTTAGCCATAGTTGGATAAAAAGGGGGAATTTTCCACCTGGTGTAGTTAAAGAGGGAGTGCACTATGGAATTGTTAACTGCTGTATTTTGGTGTCTTAATAAATATTGGCTAAAGTAGATGAACCATAAAAATTGTATTCTATATATAAACATAAAAATATTGCCAATTTTTACAGACCAGTCAGTTTTTCAGAAGGCCCAGTGGTATTAATTTCCTGAGTGCAACACCTTTCAAGTGAAATTGGGGTGGGATAAGGGGCATTTTGAAAATGGGCTACATTGCTTAGCTCTATTGTTTCACTTGAAAGTGCATAGGGGCTGTGGGACTGTGACTTTATTGTGCTGGGGATTATTTGGAGGTTTAAATCATAGCTGCATAGGAGTATAATAGATTAAAAACACAGATTGTAGGCTTGGGAGTGTATATTTAGTTAATTTTGTGTGGGTTTCTTGATTAAAAACATATACAGATCAGCAAGCAAATTGGTCCCCAACTGCCTGTGTTTTGCCAGTCAGTCACACCAAATTTTGAGGTATTTTGGGGTCAACTTCCTTCCTCCATTCTTTTCTCACAGAGTGCCCCTAGACTCTCCTAATACAGAGAACAAATGTCCTACCTAAAAGACTCCCTACCTAAAAGACTTCAATTCCCCTTTATTTCCCTATCTTCTCTAGCTCAAAAATGTGCTGCTTTCTCCTCTCACAAACTCAGAATGACATGCTGTGCGAATCTGACACCCTTTTATATGCCTGCAGGAAAAAAACAAACAAAAATTGCCATGTGGTAGGGAGAAATTCAGGCTTCCCACTGATTTCAATGGAATGAGGTAGGTGAAAAAAGCAGGAAAATTTCACTTTTCACTGGAAATTTTTTGCTAGGTGGGAAGTACCATTTTTCGCTTGTTTTGGTTTTGCCCATCCCTAAGAATCAGGTTACTGCTGAATGAACATTGCTTTTTAGCCACCTTTATATGTATATTCAGTTTTGAGGATCTAGTGGGTAATTTAACTGGTACTTTTTTAACTGATTTATTATGTGTCAAAAATTTTACTTCCTGGGTTTTGATAACATTGGTTGCAAAAAGCCAATGTTATTTTGTAAGGAGAAAAGTTTTAATGAACAGTTTACTTTAGCCTTTGTGGCCTAGTCTGTAAATCAGTGTCCATTTTGGGTTTGTCTTGTGGCTTTTTTTAAGTCTTAGTATATAGTTTGCTGTTCAAAAGTGTATTATTTTATTAACAAAAGATTGTAGGAAATTTCACAGGGTTTCGGATGTCTTTCCCAGGAGCAAACTATTTGTCTGCTGAAGTACGTTATTATTTCAGGGAGGATATCTTTAGACATAGTGGCCCTTATGTACTCCCTGACCCCATAGACCCAAAATGTGGTAAATTTGAGGGCTTTGTGAATGTTCTGACTCAAGTGGTGACTAGCAAGGAATACAGTGCAAAGAAAAGAAAAGGCTTAGTGGTACAGACAGTTATTAATGCAATAGGGAGATTAGCAGTTATTGTCCAATAATTGAGGAAAATTAATGTAAAATTACAGAAAAATTATCTGAAGCCTATGAAAATAAAGATTGGCTGAGGTTAGCTGCCCTGGGAACAACCACTATGGTTGATAACTTAAAAACTGAGTTGAAAGATGGAGGAACAGTGTGAAATTTAGCAAGTTAAAATTAACGAACTGCAGGATACTATAATGGAATGCACAAATAATAAAGTAGTGGAAGAACAGGAGATGGTATGCAAGAACAGTCCAGAGCTGTACCCAGCTTTGAACCTACTGGGGGCAGAAGGAGAGGTGTCATGCCAGGGTCTAGAGAGAGACAATACCCCAGTGGATTTATTTGCACCCAACACAGGTTATGTTCAGCAAGCACCCGTGATTATTTCTGAAGCATTTAATGCAAGGGAGACGCCCACAGTGTTTTCTAGGCAGACACACTCTATGTCTATGGGTGACAAGGACAATTTTCTGCAATGTTTGGGTACTATGCTAACTCATAACTTTAATGATTTTAACTGCTGTTCCAAAGAAAGGTTTAGAAAGCTGAGAAGGGAGGCCTTAATTTAGAGGAATGGACTGAGCTTTTATAGCAGGATCTGGATCCCATGACTAGCAGATTGCTAAACTTCAATGTAAGTGTGTTTGATCAGGCAGGAAAAATAGTTTACTAATCCCCATTTTGTAGCCCTTAAATAAAGAAGAAAAATGCCCCCGTTCTAGCTGAAAGCAAGGAAATCCTCTCCCGGGATCAGCCGGCGGCTCTGCAGCAGAGCCAAGGTCGTGTTAATGAAAAAGAAATCCTTCACTGAAAAGGTCTTCTACATGTGCTTGGTTTGCAAGCGCACGTGGAAGATCTTTTCAGTGAAGGATTTATTTTTCAATAACACAATCTTGGCTCTGCTGCAGAGCCTCTGACGGTCCTAGGACCGGATATCCCTACTGTCAGCTAGAACGCTGACACCAGGCAGGGGGGAACTTTGTAAGAGGTTATCTCTCAAACCATAAGGATTTGAGAGATGCCACTGGGGGCACTTTTCTTCTTTATTTAAGGGCAACAAAATAGGGATTAGTAATTTTGAAGTATTACTATCCCTTTCAGTGAAATCCACCTCAGATTTTCCCAGTCCTTAAGGGGTTAATGGTATATAACTTGTTGTGTTGTGCGGTGTTGTTTACACAAATCTGTTGACATTATTTGCAGCGTGTATACATGAAACACCACATGGAAATACAAATTTGGACTGCACCAATTGAAACCAAACAATGACAGAAAATGAACCAGCTGATAAACACTCACTATCAACCTGGAAAATAACATAAACAACTCTGGAATTGTAAATCTCTCAGACTATGATCTCCCTCTACCAGATATATCAGTTCTATCCAGGGGATTATCATTCTGTCCAAGCATTAAACTGGATTATATACAACTCTATTCAGACCTGGAGGAATTTTCAGGAGACTATGACTAAAATAATATTTCCACAACAAGGATAACACAACAAAGATTTTGAATTACAAACCCCCCCCCCCTCAAAAAAAAACTTTACTCCACCATAACCCCGAACTAGATAACTACATAGACAGTGCCTGCTTTAGAACTGTATCCTACATAACAAAACAACAGATACAACCTATCACCAACAGAGAGACGTGCAATAAGAGATCTAAACACCAACCACAAAATCCCCATTAAACCAGCAAATAAAGGAGCAGCAGTGTTGATCATAAGCACTCAGGCCTACATGAAAGAGGGAAACAGACAACTATCTAAAACTAATTACTACACAAAGCTATGTCAAGACTCCACCGATTATATATATATATATATATATATATATATATATATATATATAAGGCAATTCCCAAAAGACTCCCAAAAGACCACTACATACTTCCAGAAATCCACAAACCAGGACACCTAGGAGGGGCAATAGTAAAAGTAATAGTCAAAATTCAACCGAATCAAAGATTTACCTACAGAGACAATTCTGGCTACCATGGAAGTGGAATCACTCTATAGCAACATTCCACCCCTGGATGGTATTAATGTCTGCTTTCAATTCTAGTCATCAAACGCCCTAAGCGAAAAATACAGCCCAGAAACTATAACCAAATTAATACAATTTATTCTCACACACAATTATTTCACCTTCAACCAGGATTCCTACCTACAGATAATGGGATTTGCCATGGGCACAAATATGGCCCCACAATATGCAAACCTTTTTATGGCTGACCTGGAACAGAGATTTCTCAATATATACTGCTACAAACATTATCAATATTTCCGCTATATTGATGACATTCATCATATGGACAGAGTGTGAAGAATTACTCTCCAAACTGCTGTTCAGGGGGTCCCTGGTGGATGTAATACTGGCAACGACAGCACCCTCTACACTTCAGGTAAGTCGATATGTTCATAACTGACTCTTAGCTATTATGCCACAACATAGTGCCAGCTGAACACATGTCTATCACTGATCTTCACAAGTTCACCGACACAGCGCTGATAGGGTTGAAACAAGGAGATAATGCTGTACATCCGAAGCAGAAATATGAATGGATAAGCAGGCCAAATCATGTCTAAGTACAGGTTTAACCCCCTGATTGCTGTGTTGATCCTTCATACTTACTGCACACAAACAATGATAACAATCAAGTTGTCATACAAACATCTCTTATGTTCCTCCACAATGTTACAAATGAAGCCACAGGGAGGTCAGCATTTTACCCTTTGAGTGCTGGAGGTATACGTAACACATTGTTCTACAATGCTTTGGGTACCCCTCTGGCATTCCAAGGGATAACAGAGGACAAAAACACCACACCAGGATTATATTACACAGGTCCACAGGGCTCAGCACACACACACATAATAGTTCAATCAACAGAAACCCACTGCATGTTTGAAACATAGACTGCATGCACAATAACCCAAGGGCCTCAAAACACACATTTGCACTGTTGACAAAACCTTGACAACTAAGTCATACAATGCAAGCAATGCATAGATGCAAAGCAATGCCACAAACACACATTGATAGGGGAACACAGCAACATAAGCAATTAGAGGACACATATTTCACCCACCATGAGAAACAGAACAAACATACATCTAACATGGCAGGGTTGAGCTTTGGTTATCATATGCATTCTGAAGAGTGGGGATCTTGCCACCCCCACTCTTCAGGATACTTATGATAACCAAAGATCAACAACTGTAGGTCATGTTCATCAATGTACAGGATCTTGTCAAGATGATCAATCAATGAGTGCCAGGATGATATTCCATGTCCTATCACTGAAGGGCTCACATGTCAATGTCATCGATCTTTCATCCCTCTTGTCATAGCTCAGGTTACTAAACACATCTCATTTCCACACACAGCATCCATGCCTGCAGCACAACAGGAGGAGAGTGAAGAGGAGCAACATCCAATCCCCCCAGGGACACAGCCCCTGAAGATCCAGGGGAGGGCAACATCTGGAGGTCAGCACCACAGCCACCCCACCACCACCGTCAGATTACAGGCTGTCCCCCACAACTTGGAGATGGCAACCTCATGTGAGGTGGATGCCTTCCAACACCACAGGCCAGTACTGGATGCGTCCCCCCCACCACTACTGGGATGTTACTGAATGCCCACCATGGTCTGCACCCTGCAACATTGGGCAAATGGGCCCACAGCATGACCCCAGCCACCCACCTGGATTTTTTTTTTATTGCTAGAGAAAGGCGCAGTCTTTGAGTGCTGAAACGCACTGCAGAGATCAACATACTGCTTGAGGATAAGGAGACTGGTACCAGATAGGGGAGCAACTCGGATCGAGACACCACCTTCAGAGGGACTCAGAAGGATAGCGGGAGACAAGTAGACTCACAGGAATTGAACTAGAGAGTCTCAGTTACGGGCTATCTAACAAGCCTGTTTTCAAGTAAGCACATTATATATAGGAGGAGCAGAAGGCCCAACCCAAAGGATTTCCCCTTTTTGCATTGACTAAGAAAAGTTTTTGCTCCTGTAATCACATATACTTACTGAACTCTTATATTCCATTTGTCCATTTACCCTCCATAGACCGTACCCATAGTCCCCAACTCACTTTCATCTAACCTTATCCCCAACCTATCTCCCTCCTGCATTGCAGAGTAAATCTTACCAAATAGGATTACTCATCCTCTGTGTTTCATAGTGGAAACAATAACATCTGAGTAATTATATATACCTTTATGCAGAATTGTTTCAACATATAATAGTTTTTTCCTTTTATATTATTTATTTTATTTAAACTACTGAGTTTACCAGTTTCTACAGCAATATATGTATATATGTGTAATATGCATTGTACTATATACACCTCTGCCTTTTTATGTTTAATTGTCTAATAAAGCTAATATTACACTTAGAGGCTTATTTTTGAGCTGTCCTCCCTCTAATGTCTTGTTTTTCATGTATGATATCATACTTCGTGGGAGTCTTTGTTTGTACTTGAATAAGAAAGGAATAGCAGCAAGGGCACTGTCATATTAAAGATTCAAACAAGAACTTTCAATAGGGATAGCTGTTTACAAATTATCTGCATTAATTTTTATGATTTTGCACATTCTTCTGTTCACTATTCCTGCAAATAACATCTTTTATCTGACTACCCTCAGGCCAAATTTCTCCCATTATTACTAGAGTTTACATGAGTGATGAGCTTCCTTACTTTTTTCCCCTCATTTCAAGCACTCCAGGATCCAGCCTTCAGCCAGCACCCAAGTGGGAAGGCCACAGATTTGAGTGGCCACGTTATGACCCATGGCCACTTGACTACGAACATTTGGGCCTCATAGGGGAGCCACAGCACCCTCAGATGGTCTAATAATTCACCCCACCAGCACACAGTGAACCAAGGGAACAAGCATCAGACACAAGCGAAGAGACAATAGATGTGGTGGCACAACTATCCCCCACACCATCACCCTCACATTCATCGCCTGCTGGTCCCCTGACACCTGTCTCTCTATTCACCTCACTACCAGCTGCACCATTTGAGACACATACAGAACATGAGGACAACGACGGCAACAGACAGAGCCAGACCAAGGAAAAGAGGCATCCTCAGCACCTCCATGTGCACCATCCACACCCTCATATTCTGCCACTGCTACACCAGTGATAAGGATGGATGAAGAGTTCATCAGCATCTAGAGATGGCTGCTGACGGAGGCCAGACGCTACTGCAGGAGGTGTCAGCAACACATGGAGAGAACCACAGCCACCCTCAGTGTTACTGAATCCCAGTAAGCCATCATCACCACAGAATTAAGCCATATTAGGACCGGACTCATTGACATATTTGGCCAGATGCTCTCAAAATGTGCGAGCATAATAGCCTCCAGAGTCTGCAGATGGAAAGAACCCACCAATCAACTGAAAGGTCAAATGAACACTTCCCCTTCCATTGTGACCCTTAAAACAACCCTAAGACAGCCCAGAGTCACCAGACAATTGGTGAGGGCATCCACCTCTGCACCCTCTTCCAAACTCCCCCACCCCAAAATAAGCCCCATTTGTCTCTTTTCTCTTTACAAATTTGCAAGTATAGATCCTAATCATGTCAGTGATTCCTTCAGGCATATACCAAAGTCAGTGGCAGATATTTCTCCAGTGCATTGCAAAGCAAGGCATTGAACACAACTCCTGCACATATTACTTGGTGGCAAGGTGTAGCATTGGTAACCACACACAGCAGATCTGCTGTTGTCCAATTTCAACTCACAATATGACCAGCAAAGTGAAATATCTGGAAGCTGTTGTTTGTCCATGATGTGAGTTGAAGCTGAAAAACAGCTGATGGAAAACATGTCACAATTTATGCCAGTAGCTCTCCAACACAAGCGTATACCTCCTTCACACACAATCATGTCTGGCATGTGGAACAGGGATCACACTTTGCAAGTGCACAACTCACAATACACAGTGTCTGAACACAAACATATCCTTCCAAGCAACCAGTGTTCATCCCCTAGGGTGTGTGTGTGTGTTCATCAGGGGTTTGCTTGAGGGTGGTGTAGGGGTCTTATGAAATTCCAGGGATGCCAGCTGGTCTCACAATACATCACACATATATGTGCTGGATGACTGTCTTGCATTCAGTACTCCAGGCTGGCTGAACACATGCAAGATCCACATGTTGTTCTGACAGAAGCATTGTTCAAACATCCCTGTTGAACTAACTTCATGATCGGTTCCTTCTCAGTTTCACTGTGCTGACGAGGTGCTTATCATGACTGTCCTTGATTCCACACACAAGGGACATGTGTGGATTTCACTTGAGTTGGAACAACATATGGATGTTCTGTGGGTCCTCAACACTTTGCTTGTCATGTCAGGGCAAACACATAGCAATGGCTCATTGGGGATTGGTCATGTCACTCCTTTGTGCCATTGTCTATGAACAGATGTTCCACCATATGACTCATGTCAGTCATATGGCATGATGACATATGGTCTTACAAACAGTAACAGTAGGGAGCAGCAAGAGGTGTGCTTCAAGGAAGTGGAGTCAACTTTTCACCAGGGTCACTTGGACATTCCTCTATTCCATGATGGGTCATGCCATGGGTAGACAAATCATTGTTTCACAATGGGTTGTCAGGCCCTCTGGAACTCATAGGTTTAAGAACAAGGGCATGCTAACCAGCCATATTAATATGTGAATGGGACATTGTAGCAATACGTAACCCAGTATATGAACCAACTCCCATTAAACAGAAGGTGTTGCTTTTGCTATTATGCTACACACACACACACACACAAGTCAGCATGGTGGGTCTGACAACCCCCCTCCCAATTACTTACTCTGATGCAGTAGCCAACACAAACAGAGTAAATCTATCCCTATTCAAATAACTTAGGCACTGCAAATCTATTGTTATCGTAATACCACAAATACCCCCTTTAACACATGGAAAGCCAGAGGGGTAGCCAATATATTGGATGACAATGTATTGGATATCCCTCTACTTAATGCATTGGACGACAATGTTTTGGATACCCCTCTATTGTTCCAAGGGTTCTGTTGTTGATATGGCTATGTCCAACTCCAGTTCAGATTATTTGCTGTTAGTTAGCCTCAGGAATATGATGGGCATAGGCAATTGGGTGTACCATTGTTCACAAGGGGATGGTTGGTATCCTTGAAGTGGCAATGTCATCATGGAGAAAAAGGAATTGAAGATGCCAGTTCAATTCACAGCCTACATTTGACCCAAACATGGAATGTCAGGTGCATGTGTTCATTACGGAGTCAGCTAGGTCGTTGGGATGTTGAAGCAGGCAATTTCAAGGTTGGAGGCACAGGCGTATCTCTCATCCTATGGAGTAAAATGTATCATTATGTGTGAGTGTGTTTGTACACATTCCCCATGCCTAATCGTGGTCATACATGAATTGTGTTTGATTGTTTCATCATAATCACAAGTAAAGAAGTACCTGATGAGCCAGTCTAATTTCTCCGCCCTTATCAGAAACTTCTCATCCTCTGGCTGGGAACAGGCACATCCTGGGTGGGTTCTGGATCCCTATTTTCCATTAGACATGTGTTGACTGTGATATTATGTAGTATAGCACAGGCTAGTATGATGTCAAATATTTTGCCTGGTGCATATTATAGAGCTCCCCCTTAGTTATTCAGGCACTGAAATCTGGTTTTGAGGAGGCTAAGGGTGCATTTAATCTCATTAATGGTCCTGACATGAGCCTCATTGAGCAGTCCTGTGCAGGTGCTTGTCAAGGTTTGGCTGAGCTGCTCTAACTCTTCCTATTGACTCTGCTGTCTGAGATGATCTAGTTCTCTGCTGTCCATTGCTGCTGCCTTCTGAGTTCCTGGGTCAGGCTGTATCAGCTGACCTCTCTGATTGCTCACCTGTTATCAGCCAACCCTTGGCTCACTTCCTGATTGTCCTTGTGTTTGTTGCTGCTGGCTGCTGTGGATTCTCCTACACTCCTCTTTTGCTGTGTTCCTGACCCTTGGCTTGTTCCTGACATTGCAGACTTCAGTGTTCCTGACTCCAGCTTGGCTGAATACCTGTCTTGGTTCATGACCCTGGCTTGTCTTTTGGTTCATGCTTCTGGATCACAGTTCTGTTATTGTTACCTTAATAAAGGTGTATTGCATTTTATATTTTTGTGTCCTGTCTGGATCCTGGTCCCTAACAGTGTTTGGGGATTTTGTACAGTGTGAGGAGCCACAGTTTACACACACATATCCATCATCACCTGTGGAAAAGAAGTGATATCATGACACATGGACCACATGGTTGTATGGATGATGTTGTGTAAGGGGTACATGCTTCTTGTTTGTTATTACATGCTAAGCTGGGTTTTCATTAATCTATAATGAAATAATTAATGTGAATGCCCCGTGTGTGTTTTGTGATGTGTGTATATACAGCAATCCTCCTGTATAGGTCCCATTCTCAAAATCACTGTAGACTGAGGATTGCCTGAAGATGTAGGAGTCGGTCGTGACAACTGCTAGGATAGGAAGCATATACGTGGGGGAGCCTCATGTTGTCATTACACATCATCTGTGAGTTGATGGAGCGGAAATGTTTTCAAATGATGTATAGATGACCCTCATACAGAGGAACTCTTATGTGCACATGTGCAGTCAATGACCTCCATGACTGGGTATGCCTCAGCTTTTGTAGAACTCCTGCTTTACATGTGTCCACTCCATGTGTGTTGAGGGGAAGTGAATGTACCTCCTGGCCTTCCTCTTGTGGGCTACCAACACTTGAGCCAACACCCTGGAACATGTGTACTGGAAGGAACCACTTACCATGAAATGTATGGCACACAGCTGCTTCTGTAATCCAAACAGGGCACTGTTGGTTCTGTATATGGGGTCTACATCATTCTTGAGCACCTCATATAGGTCAATGATGCTGTGCGACATCAAAATGTAGCGCTCTCTCACTTCAGCATCTGTCATTCCGAAGAGTGTGACCCTTGTCCAGAATATCCTGGGTCTTTGCTGTCTGTCATCCCTGTGCTGCTCCACAGGTCCCTGTAGCAGCTGTGGTTTTTGTTGGGGATTCATTTATGGCAGCTGAGGAGCTGCTGCCTGTCCTTGTCCTCCAGGTGTAGATGGGCTTCTTAGTCTGGCTTTCCTGCTGGGACATTAGTGCCTGCAACAGGTGAAAGATGTTCAGGTTTGCTTGGGGGTTCCAGGGGCTCCCTTGCCCTAGCATGCCCCCTTCTCTGGTGTCTCAGCAGGTATTGCAAAAGAAACATACTGCTCGTAATCTCTGAGTGATCTGATGTAAATATGACATGTTTGAGGATGTCCCTTTTAGACAGTGGTGGGGTGTTGTCCAGGTGTGGTCAGCGGGTATGGAGTGTGGATGTTAGTTTTTTGAGGTTGTTTGTAAAACCCTTGTCCCTCATGGGGTTGATGGGTTAACGTTGGCTGTTCAGGATTTATTTATTGGGCATGCACATTTGCAGGGTAGTTCCTTGGCATTCCAGGGGTTAATTTGTCCATTGCTGTCATTATGCTATGTGTTAGGTTTTGTGTGAGCTGTTGGTTCCCTGATTGGGTTCTTTCGACATGGTTTTTCATCTTCGTTGTGAGCTGTATGCCAAGAAAAAGCAGGAGCAGAATTTATTCCTGTAAATGTATCAGTTTATCTTACGTTGGCACTGACAGCACAGAAATTAATTGCTCGTGGGTAGAGCTGTTCCATTGATCTCAATTGGTGAAATATTAGTGTCAGTTGTCATTTTTTATCTCCTGTTAGTGGTTGGCTTAATGTGCTTGCAAAACTACCAGCAGCTGTTTTTGTAATGGTGGGAACTGAATTGAGCCCCAGATTTGCTAACCAATTTCTACACATTGTACTACACCTGGCGCATGCATACTAAGGAGGAAAAAACTAAGCCAAGTAAGATTAATCCTTTTCACAACAACCTATCAGAGAACACCAAAAAAAGAAGACATCATAACACACCTTCACATACATCATAGAACCACTCGAGCCCCAAGCACACCTACACATCATACATCACCACATGCACATCTGTACCATCACATACACTTCTGCCTTCAAGGACAATATCAGTCCTAAAGGGTGTATCAGACTATCACAGCATTACTGTAAATATAGAGGGCTATTTCCTGTTTAGGAGAGACAGGATTAATAGAAAAGGGGGAGGTGTGTGCTTATATTTAAAACCAGAGCTAAATCCAATTTTCAGGGGTGATATTAGTGAGGAAACTGGGAAAAATGTGGAGTCCTTGTGGGTAGAAATTGAGACTAAATGTGGTGTAAAAGATAAAAAAAAGGTATTGGTGGGCATATGTTACAAAGCACAAAATATTGATGACAATGTTGAGGCCCAACTACTATTGCAAATGAGGAAAGCTGCCCAGCTTGGGCATACTATAATTATGGGGGATTTTAACCATCCAGATATCAAATGGAAAAATGAGACCTGTCAGAGTGCTAAGGGAAGCACGTTTGTGAGATGCGGGAAAGCTACATGTCACAAATGGTGGAAGTGCCGACAAGAAATAACAATGTACTGGACCTAGTGATAACGAATAACAGAAATGGTATCCAATATTAAGATAAGTGAACATTTGGGAAACAGTGATTACAACATAGTTACATTTGAGATTAGTCTTGCAAAGCAAAACTGTACAGGTTCGACCAAATCTATTCATTTTAAAAAAGCTAACTTCAAATTGTTAAGAGCTTCAATGCAACCCATAGACTGGGATAGATTATTTAAAGGCAAAAATACTGAGGAAAAACGGCCAGAATTCCAATTTAGGTTGCAGAAATGTACCCAACAGTATACACACCAATGGGGAACAAATGCAAAAGAAGTCAATCACAGCCAGTATGCTTAACTTCACATGTAAAGAAGGAAATGGCAAGGAAAAAAGCATTCAAACTATTTAAGTCTGAAGGAACTGAACAATCTTTCTTAAAATACAGGGAGTGCAACAAAGATTGCAAAAAGGAAATTAAAAATAGATAATGAAACCCCAACTGCAAGGAAAAGCAAGACTAATCCAAAAAAGTTTTTTCAAATATATAAATAGCAAAAAACTTAAGAGGGAGTGTATTGGACCTTTCAAAAATGAGATGGGTGAGTTGATTAGTGGGAAAGGAAAAGGTCTATGTTTTAAATACTTTCTTTGCACCAGTATATACTAGGGAACAAGGAGTGGTAGAAGAGCCTCAACAAATAAAAAAATGCAATTATCAGATATTGGGTTAACTCAAGAAGATGTCATGGGAAGACTGAACAAAATTAAGACTGACAAATCTCCAGGTCCTGATGGTATACATCCAAAGATTCTTCAGGAACTCAGTGTAGTTTTAGCAAGACCCCTATATTTACTCTTTAAAGATTCTCTCACCACAGGCTCAGTGCCACAAGATTGGCGAAGAGCCTATGTAGTGCCTCTTTTTAAGAAGGAAACTAAAACAGAACCTGGGAATTATAGACCTATGAGTTTGACCTCTGTAGTGTGAAAACTACTAGAAGGGATAATAAGGAACCATATTCAGGATTACAACACAAAAAATAAGATTATTAGCAGGAATCAGCATGGTTTTATGAAGAATAGATCATGCCAAACAAGGATTTTCAACTTCTATGATGACGTAGGAAGCAGGAACGGATAATGGCAAGGCAGTTGATGTAGTATATCTAGATTTTGCAAAGGCATTTGAAACAGTGCCACACAGAAGGCTGCGGTATAAAATAAGGAAATTGGGGCTAGGAGATAACCTTTGCAATTGGATACAAACCTGGTTGAAGGATAGGGAACAGTGTGTGGTTGTAAATGGACAATTCTTCCATACAGTTAAAGTGGAGAGTGGAGTACCACAGGGTTCAGTATTAGGTCCGCTGCTTTTTAACGTTTATAAATGACCTGGAAATAGATATAGAAAGCAAAATATCAATATTTGCAGATGATACTAAATTATACAGAGTAATTAATTCAGAACAGTATATTTGCTCTCTACAGAGGGATTTACATAAAATGGCAGATTGGGCAAACAAATGGAATATGAAGTTTAATGTGGGGAAGTATAAAGTCATGCATTTGGGTGGAAATCATCCCAAGGCTACTTATGAACTTAATGGAATCATTTTAGGGGACTCCTTGCTAGAGAAAGACCTGGGTATCCTTGTAAATTACAAACTTGGAATCAGTGACCAGTGTCAAACAGCAGTAGCAAAAGCAAACAAAATCCTGTCTTGCATAAAAAGAGGTATTGAAACAAGAGTGACTAACATTATTTTGCCATTGTACAAATCATTGGTAAGACCTCACCTTGAATATACAGTACAGTTTTGAGGACTAGTTCTGAAAAAGGATATACTAGAACTAGAGAGGGTACAGCGAAGAGCAGAAAATTAATTAAGGGAATGAAGGACTTGACGTATGAGGAAAGACTAGATAAACTAGGTTTATTTACAGTAGAGAAAAGATTACTAAGAGGAGACCTTATCACATTGTACAAGTATATTGAGAGGTCAATACAAGGATCTCTGCGGTGAACTATTCATTCCAAGGCCTGATCAGGTGACCAGGGGACACCCCTTGAGATTAGAGGAAAGGAGGTTTAGGTTTTGTTTACAGTAAGGTCTGTTAAACTGTGGCATTCCTTGCCCAAGGAGGTGGTTATGGCAGATACAATGGGAACATACAGGGTTATACTGTATATTAGTAGGTAAATCAGGAAGGTCTGATAAAGACTAACCTATTTGGTAGCAGTAAAGCTATATAATTCTCTGTCACTGGGGTATGAGGCAAAGGTTGAACTTGATGGACTTGTGTCTTGATTCAACCTAATTTACTATGTTAATATGTTACTATGTGCAATTCCCCCTTTCACTGCTGTGGACACATGCCAATGGGAGAAATTGAACCTGAACCCTATGAAATGGTATCATGCCTGTGGGTGTTTACCAGGAGGTGTATGGAGGTGCAGTAGAACATGACAGACTAATACAAGATGACTTCACTCATAGGTTTTCAGAAGTTGATAGAACAATTATAGTTATGTGCATGGAAATCTTACTCTGTTTCCTTCAACATGAACATTCCCTCTTTCCAAGGGATGAAGACTGTGTGGATGTCAATATGGACCTCTAACTACTTAACAATGTCCAGTGATATTTCAGATATATGTTTTATGGAATGTAAATGTCTTAGGGCAGTATGTGCAAAAGAAATGTGGAGAAATTCTGGGGCAAACCAATTGCATGCTAGGGGAGAACTGATTATTCCCATTGAATCAAATATGGATTTTAACCCCTTGAATTATGAACATTTCCTATGCATCCCAAATCAATGCAATGGAAACCTCTCTAGCATTCAAGGGGTCAAAATATCCATGTCAGTCAAAATTAGAATGGTTGTCATATTTGGTTCTCCTGTGCATTGCAATTGGTTTGACCCAGAATTCTTCCACTTTTCCACTGAACATATATCCCTTAGAGTTGTTGTCTATCAGTAGAATAGTTAGAACTCCTACATTGATAAGGAAATCCAAATCATATAATTCTGGACAACCCAGTACGAACAGCAGTGGTGGTCAGGATGATATGATATGGAGTTCCCTAATGGAAGAGCTGTGTAATAACACAGGCTAGTACTAAGCAATATCATTTCCACTTATATACATCTGCATTAATGATGTCCTCCTTTGACACAGATGTTATGATGATAGCTGGCATATCACTGTAGTATGATATTTGAGACGTATAAGTGGCCCTTGAGGACATCCTTGTATCACCTGGTGGGCTATTGATTCCCTTCGAATCTGCACCTAGCATAACATTAGTTATTTAGTCATCTTTGTTGGGGTTAGGGAGCTAACATTAACCTGAGACTGCATTTCTATTGACAACCTATTTATATCTAAAGACAGAAATCTCGATATTTCATGGGATCACTGAGCAAGAATCGCTTTGAAAATCACCTAGTTATTGTGTTTGACAGTTTTGGTAATCACAAGTATTTTTTGTGTTCATTAGATGCGTGGCCCATGATATTTAGGGCATGCTGTACAGGCACGTCCTGTTTCAGCCTTATATTACCTCCCCACTCACTGACACAACCCATTCAGTTCAAAGGGAGGTAGACAATGGATTTTTTCCTCACTTGAACATGGGTAGATGTTGCTTGTAGGGGTGGGCTAAAGTTGTTGCCGTGTTCCCACAGGAATTTTGAGAAAACCACATTGTTATCCCCTTTTTCATGGGCAAATCTGCTTTAAAACTAACGGGTAAAATGTTCGCATCTTTCGCCATTTTTTCAATGGCTAAAAAGTTTTCGCCCATTGATTTACGTTGTTTTCGCACTTCCACTATAAAAACGTCATGTTTTCACTGAAGGCAGACACAATAGAAGCAGCTACAGAGCGAGATAGATGTGCTGTTCTCTTGTGATATTTAGCAAAAATTGAGTCAGGAGAGGCTCATAGTGACTCCTATCATTATGAGCAGGAAAAAGAGGAACTGGAAGGACCCTTATTATGTGTCCACTGAGTCTGAGGTGGAGGAGGAAGTGAGTAGCAGTACTCAACCAATGCTATCCATTCCCCCTAAATCACCCCAAGGGATTTTGGGGAATTTAATGAGAAGGGAGGGAGAAAAGGGAATGCGAAGGAAGGGAGAAAAGGGAAGGAAGGGAGGAAAGGTAAGGAAGGGAAAAAAGGGAGTGGGAAGTAAGGGAGAAAAGGATAGTGAGAGCAGGACAGGTCAGCTGCCTGTGCCTGCTGTAAGACGTGCTGTCCCTGCTGCCAGTTCCACCACTGCTGTTCCTGCAGCCACTAGTGTTGTACCTGTTGCCAGATGTGCTGCCCCTGCTGCTAGTGCCACCATTTCTGTAACTGCAGCCACTAGTACTGTACCTGTTGCCAGATGTGCTGCCCCTGCTGCCAGTGCCACCATTTCTGATCCTGCAGCCACTAGTGTTGTACCTGTTGCCAGACATGCTGCCCCTGCTGCCAGTGCCACCATTTCTGTAACTGCAGCCACTAGTGTTGTGCCTGTTGCCAGACATGCTGCCCCTGCTTCCAGTGCCACCATTTCTTTAACTGCAGCCACTAGTGTTGTACCTGTTGCCAGACGTGCTGCCCCTGCTGCCAGTGCCACCATTTCTTTAACTGAACCACTAGTGTTGTACCTGTTGCCAGAAGTGCTGCCCGTGCTGCCAGTGCCACCATTTCTGTAACTGCAGCCACTAGTGTTGTACCTGTTGCTAGTACTGAACCTGCTGCCAGTGCTGAACCTGCTGCCACCAATACTTTGCCTGCTGCTAGTCTTTCTTGTAGTACTTGGGGGGAAGGAGAAAATGATGCCAAGTGTGACAACAAGTGACCCTAAGCAGTCCTGCCACTGCTAGTACTACTGCTACTAAGGTCCAGCAGCTTGTTAGCCTTAGGAGTGAAGGAGGGGGTAATCAACAATATCCTGATATTACTAGTGACTGTGAGACTGAGGAGGAAGACTCTGTGGCTGTACTCAAGGGAAAAAAATATATTCTAATAACAACACACCCATGATGATTTTGGATGAGAGGCAGGTGGAGAAGATTTAATGGCTAACTTGTTCTTTTCTCCACAAATACTGGGGGCTACTTATTCTGCTGCTACTGCCTCAGGCGCATCACTGATCCAGTCATGGCAAATGGAACCTTCATCATCCATCTTCGATGTTACTGCTATTGTTGATCCCAATCCCTTTCAGCTGCCTAATCATTCTGCTGCTTAAACAACTCAGCAGCAGCAGTACGAACAACAGTTGCAACTCAGGAGGACATTTGACAGTGGCCACTGGCCAACATGACCTGCTGACATTAGGCCAATAGGGCATTTTTATTTTTTCCTCAGGGCTTGTGTTTTGAGAAAAAAAAAAAATAGTCTTTGGGGGGTTTGTTTCTAACAAGCCTAAGCCCTACAAATTAACATTTCCTTAGGACTTGTGCCAAACAAGCTTAAGTCCTACAAATCAATGTTTCTTCAGGGCTTGGGCCTCTAATAAGTCTAAGCCCTACAAAGGCCTCTAACAACAAATCAAACAAATCATCCTCTACAAAATACTCTATCAAGTCAAGTATCAGTCCACTCCAGTGGCAGCTTATGTCAGGGGGTTCCTGCCTCTGTCACTTTAAATACAAATGTCTTATTTTATTTTATTGATTTTTTTTTTTATTAACTGTCCCCCCCAAAAGCAGTCAAGAAAGCCCCCCAAAACAAATTCCCTGTTCAATTGATTCATTCATTCACCAACACAGGCACCCTCCTCAGACCCCTTTATACCATGTCTTATGGTTTTTATTTTATTTTATTTAGGATTTTTTTTATTAAGTGCCCCCCAATCCCACTAAACAACCCCCCAAAAACATCCACTGTTCAACTGATTCTATCCCCACACCCCACCAACACAGGCACCCTCATGCCCCTTTTATACAATGCGTTTGGGAAATAAAATATTATTTGTAATGTGTTGTGTGTAACTTCTATGTTCCTATTGATTTCAACAAAAAAAGCGGGAAAAAAAGCGGAGAATCAGCACTTTTCGACGATTTCAGTCTGAGGTGGAAAGTTTCTCCCATCCCTAGTTGCTTGGGAAACACTTTCCCTTTTTTTTAAAGTTGTTTTAGATTTTAGGATCCCTATGCAACTACACATTTGATGCTGGATATTACATTGCAACACACATTTGGAAGAAGACTAACATGTCTGTTTCTTTACCAGGTCCTGGAAGAGTGGATGCATTCACTGAATCCATTCCTCCTGGAATGCTAGTCACAATGGTGGCACTTACTCTGTTGCGTAGCATCTGTTCCCATCAGTTGACGGTAATGTGGGTTAGAGGAACTACTCCCATTTTCCTTATGCCTAGCATGTTCTCCCATTATCCTCTTCACCTCTCTGTTGTAGTCGGTCTAGCATTTGTTGATGGTCTGCTGTGTTTTTCGGACAGTAGCCACACTGTTGAAAGTCTTCTAGATCTGTTGCCATGTTGTCCTCTTCTGGCCAGCTACATATTTGCTCGTTTCAGCCTTGTTTAGGATGTCCTTGTGCTGCAGTATGTTTTGAACTATGGACAACTTTTTTGTCATAGGAGAATGTTGGGTCCCCTCAACATGTCTTCATAATTAGCTGCACATAATGTTATTGGATATGAAGTTTTAGACATATAGATTGTACAAATGTTACACTTCAACTAAGCTTAACGTGCCTTGCTGGTGTAAGCTAGTACTAGCATTTAGATCATGTTATCTGGAAGACAAGTAATTCCACTGAATAGCATTGCAAAGCGTGTAGATTTAGCATGTGCTAACTTCTTAGGCAAAAAGTTTGAAATTATTGTAGGTCATTGAATTGAACCCAGTAATTCTTGACCTGAATAAGGGAGTTGAACTTTCAATAGCTTTGCATTACTTAATAAGACGACAATCAAGAAAGAAAATAAGTTTTTTGGTTCCTTCAAACAATGTTACTTCTAGTTATTATGATAATATTATATAATGCAATTAATTTCTCTGGGTGGGTGTATTTAGTTTGTTGTTAAAGAAATTAAACAAATGAATGTACGGAGAGACAAAACATAATTACAATAAGCACATCATATGAGCACAAACAACTTGTATAGATCTGCTTGTTCTATTGCATGATGACTCACTTATGATCTGTTCAGTCATTTTTATTTTGCTCCCTTCAGTCCCTGAAATGCCATATAAATCTCTACAGCATGAGAAGAACAGCAAACCTCAAATGTATAGTATATGCTAGGTGAATAAAACAAAATACATTTCATCCATGAAATAAGTTTAGAACAATAATAGGGTCATTGTGCTCTGGTGCTAATGTTAAGTCAAGACAGCCCTTCTACTTCCATCCATTCGAGGTAATGATTACCCAGCAGTTTGGATACTGGTGTACTAAGAAATGTCATAATTTGTGCACAATTAGACAGAAGATTGAGAGGACAGAAAAATCGCTGTTAAGCACTATTTCCACCTCTCTACCCTGTAGGTGATGGTGTATACATGTAGGTGAGGTGATGGTCAAATGGAAAATAAAGGGTCAAAATTTTAAAGTTTGTTGTTGGTGAACCAGGCAGCCACATGTCAATCATCCATCACGGGTGCCCAGCTCTCAAACAACAAACTTTAAAATTGGTTCAGATCCAATGTATAATTTATGATTATCTTTGAGGTAGCAATATATTCTGTAGCATTTAATATTCATATTAGTTTGAGATCTTGTGTAATCTTTTGAAATATTATTTATAGTTTATACTGATCAATTAAAGAGGACTTAAGAGGGGTCAATGGGCGGAGTACAAGAGTATAAAATCGACACATTTGCTCAGTTTTTGATCCTTTGAAAAAGCCGACTCAGGGAAACGTGCGTCAGGGCACTGATTGCACACCTATGCAACCAGATTTTTCGCTACCTTTCTGATGTATCCATGCTAATTGAGTTGTTTTTTTTCCTTTTGTTAAGCCGTTATAATCATTTGGCAGTGGTGTCCATTACTCAATTATTTTTGCAGACATAACCACTGGCATTATATACACTTGCATCTACGAATTATGAATCATCACTTTTTGTGGTCCAAGCATAATAATTAGAGTGTACAAATCTATTCCCTACCATAATCTTAGCACGTCCAATACTTAAAGGGATAGTAATACTTCGTTTTAACTTTATTTTATTTTGTAGGCATTAAAAAAACATGAAGAATGACATAAGTCTTATCTCTCAAACCTTTATGGTTTATGAGATATTCACAAGCAAAGTTTCCCCCTCCCGCCCCTTTTACCTACTGTAAACAATCTCTTCTCAGATGTGGAATCCAGTCCATAGACCAGACAGATAACAGAAGGGGACACTCTTATTCCTATGAAAACAATGAAATCCCTGCCCCCCTTGACAAGCTTTTCAGGTTTTTCGCAAACCACAATTTTAAGCGCTAAATACAACAGAAGTATATGTCAATAGATACTCACGATGATAGTAACATACACTATAAAAAATATATATATATGACCTGAACAGATATGAATTTCAGTCTGTATCAGCAGTGCAGCTCGTCTCCCCAGACTTCTGGTACAAAAGTCCAATCTCCAAGATCCAACACCACCAAAAAAGGAAAACACAAAGCGCACACAATCTGAGTGTAGACTGTTATTGTAATTCGTTGTATTCTTTTTCTGAACCTTCACCAAGTGAGCTTCTGTTTCAATAGACACCCCCTTCACCGTGGAAATCACCTTTTCTTCAGGTAGGTATTACACTCACCTTTACCTGAGGCAATCCAGCCTCCTGGGATTAACACTTTCACTGGTTCACCCCCAGTGCAGGTCTCCTCACGTAAACTTCTCCGGTCGATAACCTCCGCTCCATAGGAATCTCTCCTCTGCTGTTTTCCAATATCAACCGGTCCTCTATCTAGGACTCACTATTGATAGAGCATATTTGAAGGAACCTAACTGGAGCTACTGTTATATATGACACTCGGCCAGGTATAGCGTAAAGATGTACAAATTTATTAATAAAATTAAATTTGCGCAAATTATATATAAAATGCTATAAAAGAACAAAATATAGATATCTAATGCAATATTATATAATAAAATCACCCAACGCGTTTCTCAGACTTTGCTGCTTCATCAGGGGTATCAAGAAGTAACTCAACTTCCATTATTTTTATACCTTTTGTCCACCTTCCAGATTCGCGCCAAACTCTACTTCCCTCTGAACCGGAAAGAATATGTCTTCCGGTATCATCAAAATGTAGTCCTGAACTGCCCGGATAATATGCGTTCCACCCCAAGGCACCTGGCCCGATAGGATTCCGGACATGCAACTTCCTGGTGTCGCAGTCATTTCCCCACACAACCCGCACATGCGCGTGCAATCCCCCATAGTCTCTCGTCCACCGCCACGCAACGTGCGCGCCTGAGAACCACAGAGCACGCGCACGTCAGGAACGGGAGACGTGCCTGGCACAACCAAACAAGCACAACATCCTCAATTCTCTCCCATCACATAAGTATCCAAGTGCCCAAAGTGGTCACACTCCAGACATCCAGCCCCACACTGGATACTTCAAGGGCACAAAACATCCCCCTCTAAATAAAAATAAACAATAATAAATATAAAAAATAAATATAAAAAATAATAGTAATGATAATAATAAATCAATATAAATATATATATATATATAAGAGAGAAAAAAAAAAAATATATATATATATATATATATATATATATATATATTTCTTCATCCATATCATTCTATTTGTGCTTCTCTGGAAGATGGACAAATCTCACATTATATTATATAATAAACAGCTCTTCAGATGACCAAACCAAACAATCTACTACTCATTAAATAGACAATATATAACAATATAACAATCTCCACTAATTCACAGAAAAAACATAAAAACAATATGCAACAGCTATTCATTGTTATCTTCCCCCATTACTAACTCAAATAACCCTATTGCTCCTAATCTATACACTCCCTTATATTACAAAAAACTCCCCAGATCCATCTCTTCATTAAGTCCTCTCGGGGACATAGTTCCCAATCTGTGGATCCAAAAGGATTCCTTTTGGCACAATTGCCAGTATCTCTTTGTAACTGTTACCGAAATGTGTTCTATCCCTTTAATAGTAAACCCTTCCCTTGTACCAATATCACAATTTGCAAAGTGCCTTGGTACACTATGTTCTTTATTATTTTTTGCTATACCTCTTCTATGTCCTCCTATCCTATTTCTCAATGCCCTCACTGTCCGGCCTATATATTTTTTTCCACAACCACAACTTATCATGTATATTACATAAGTTGTATTGCAATTAATAAATTGAGTAATATTATACTTCTCTCCTTCACTTCCCTGAAACATATTTACTTTATTCTCCATGTTTCTACATGCCAGACATCTTGATTTACCACATTTATAATTTCCTATTACTTTTGGTAGGAAATTCTTACTTACATTTTGCTTTATACATAAATTTTTTGGTCTACTCCGGGCAATATAACTTCTCACATTTCTCCCTTTCTTATAGATCATTCTGGGTTTCTTCCCTATAACATTTTTCAGAAGGGGATCCTGTTCTAAAATTTGCCAATGATTACTTAAAATCTTATTTATATCGGCTGCAAAAGTATTATATTGTGTTACAAACGGAACTTTCATCTCAAAAGATGTACCCACATCTCTCTTTTTTGGAACCAAGATCTTATCCCTATCTAATTTTTGTGCTTTTTCAAAGGCTCTCTGTACTACATTTTCCTCATACCCTCTCTCTATAAACTCTTGTTTATAAAAATAATGGAAGTTGAGTTACTTCTTGATACCCCTGATGAAGCAGTAAAGTCTGAGAAACGCGTTGGGTGATTTTATTATATAATATTGCATTAGATATCTATATTTTGTTCTTTTATAGCATTTTATATATAATTTGCGCAAATTTTATTAATAAATTTGTACATCTTTACGCTATACCTGGCCGAGTGTCATATATAACAGTAGCTCCAGTTAGGTTCCCCCAAATATGCTCTATCAATAGTGAGTCCTAGATAGAGGACCGGTTGATATTGGAAAACAGCAGAGGAGAGATTCCTAAGGAGCGGAGGTTATTGACCGGAGGAGGTTACGTGAGGAGACCTGCACTGGGGGTGAACCAGTGAAAGTGTTAATCCCAGGAGGCTGGATTGCCTCAGGTAAAGGTGAGTGTAATACCTACCTGAAGAAAAGGTGATTTCCACGGTGAAGGGGGTGTCTATTGAAACAGAAGCTCACTTGGTGAAGGTTCAGAAAAAGAATACAACGAATTACAATAACAGTCTACACTCAGATTGTGTGCGCTTTGTGTTTTCCTTTTTTGGTGGTTTTTTCAGGTTTTTCCCTTATCTTGATTGAAGATTGTCCCTCTCTGCAGTCTACCTGGGCACCTCCCTTCTGCTGTGGCTGAATACTGTGACATCAGTAAAAGGGGCGGGAGGGGGATACTTTGTCATTGAATTACTCTGGAACTACAACTCTGACAGAATTGAAATAACACTCTCCAAAGTCCAAATACTATGATGATTAATTAGAGCTGCTTTTATTATGAAACATTACTATCCCTTTAAGGACATTTAGACAGGACTGGGGGGACAGTACATCCTGATACACAGTATAACACTGGGTACTGTTACTTGATGCTCAGAAAGCAAGAGACATTATGGTATGTGATAATTAGGAGATGGATTGATTGGTGTTTGGGGAAGCCATGTGTTAATAGAGTTCTCTATTCTCTAATCAGTCTCTAGACATCGGTACGTGCTTATATTTTTAATTTGCTTGTTCTTTTGAGTAGGAGTAAGAAATATTAGTTTTTAACCGTTTTTTGTTTTTAACCTTTGAGTGCCAGAGGGGTACGAAAGACATTGCTTTGCAATGAGTTGCATACCCCTCTGGCACTCAGAGGGTTAACCCTTTCTTTTCCGTTTGAACTTCACCTCACCTATAAGTATACACCATCACCTACAGGGTAGAAGGATGGGAATAGTGCTTAATAGGGAATTTTCTGTCCTCTCAATCTTCTGTCTAATTGACAATTACAATCCCAACACATTCCTTACAACTTTAGTACCTTCGGTACTCAGCTGACAGTAGTGCATCATTCTCCTTCAAGCATAGTTTGGGCACAAACCATAGCACCATAGGAGACAAATATCCAATTGAAATAAATGGGGCTTTTAACCTCTTGAATGCTAGAGAGGTTTCCAACACATTGAAAAGCAATGCTTTGGAGATCGTTCTAGCATTCAGGTTGTTAACAGTCCCATAATCAGTTAAAATTTGTGAAATGTTTATATGTCCCCTATGGTGCATCTGGATTGCTCAAGCTTTGATCCAATTCTTCTTTCTACATCAGCCTCAGTCTGTTTATAAATTCGATCTGGGTGAGCTGATTGAATCACTAGTGGCAAACCATTTAACAAATCTCACACTTACCAAATCACTTCTTTTAACTTCAACTATTCGATTAAGGCAAATTTGCAATGAAAAAAAAATCCTTTGACTATAACTGAACCTGATGAACTGGCAAAAGACATCTCTGAACTGATTACTGGAACATAATACAACTAGTTTACTCATGTCTGTTACAGTACTGTAACATTCTACCCTAAACATTTTTGAAAATATACCTTAAAGCTGTAATGTCATATGCCATAACCTCGTACTAATATGTATAGTATGCGATTAATACAGACTTTGTAGTCTAGTGAATTTCCCCTTTGTGTCAGCATTGTTTTAGGGCTTGCATTGTGAGTATATCAGCTCCCATGCGTCTCTGTCTTAGAGAATAAACAGCGGGATGTCTTTTCTTGTCACAATGTCTTTGGAAAATATCAAATAACTCCCAGAAAAAAATAAATGCTTTATTTTTGCCATTGATTAATCAGGATAACAGTGTTTGGCAAATACAAAACAAATGACTATGCTAATTTATATTTCACAAATTATTTTATAACATGTAATCATGTTATTACAGGGATATACTAGTTGCCAGAGTAGATTTAATGATTATAATTGCTAAAGCCTGGTATTATTTCAAAATGTTTGATTTTTTTATGGAATAAACTAAATAGTTAAATAATCATTACATGTGCCTCAGAAAGGCAGATGAACACCAATTAGAAAACAATGGACCCAAGTCGAGGTTGCCAGGAGCCTAACAAGAGAACTGAGTGACATGAGTAACAATAGATTTGGAAAGGGCTGCTTATAATAGTTTTTAGATTGGGATATCTGATAAATTTAGCAGTTTGTAATTCCAGTCTGATTATATATATACTAGTGTAAACGCCCGTGTACATGGGCCAAGGTCCGTTAAGGTAAAGATGCCGGTCCTGCTCTATGTACTGCTGTTGCCTCACTGCTGGCGCAAGCGATGCAGTCATGTGTAGTAGAGACTGCCTGAACGCACAGAATGCTCCCAGCACAGAACTCCCAGCATTCCTACACCTCCCAGCATTCTGTGTTTTCGGGCAGTCTCTACTGTGCATGACCGCATCGGACAAACATTCTGGCCTTTTATATTATAGGATATATATATATATAAATATATATATATATATATATATATATAAATAAATAAAATATACCATGAACCTGCGCTCCTCCAGTATACTAGTGACTATTGTGCCCTGTATTGGGCATATATAATAACACTGTGACTAAGTTTGAGGCATTAGTGCCAACCTTTTAGGCCAAAAAAGAGGGGGTAAGCCTGCCAACCACGCCAAGGTTCCTCAAATGTGGCAAGTACCTACTCTCAACACTTGAAATCCCTATCTACAAAAATTAAAATAGAATTTAAAAATACTCCCTGATGAAATGTTATAATAATGTGTTGGAGGGGGACCCCTTTTCATTGTATTTTGTTAAATGCGTGAAGGTCCCCATGTATGCAATTAAAAACAATGAACAAACAACTGTTTAAAAATGTGTGAAGGAGGTCTTACTCTGTGTACCTGCATTGGGTAGATATCACCACACAAGAACTGAACTTCAGTCAGCCCCTATAGGTAACATATAACCACCCCCACAGGCCACATGAGGAATAATCAGTTGGAGACTCACAGAATGTTTAAAAGCCCAAATTAACCTCTTAAGGCCTAGAATGGGAAAAAATGTGTTGACATGGACAGTAAGAAGCTGCTAAGGGAAGCAAATGGAAATAGATAGCAACAGACAGAAAGGACAGCTTTCAGAGCTTAACTCACCTAAGTATATATATATATATATATATATATATATATATATATATATATATAATTTTTGTTCGTGTAGCAGCACTCACTTAAAAATATTAGTGCCTAGGTGCACAATCCCAAAATAATAATATAGAAATTAAAGATAAGGCAGCACCAGTAGGACTTTTTCTTGGATTTTTAATGCAAATAAAATACTTGACAACGTTTTGGTTCCCACTGGAACCTTTCTCAAGACAATGAAACACACACAATGAAACACTTATAAACCCCATAATTACCCACAACACCTTCCACCGTTGCTGTCGTCACTATCGTGCAGTCGGAGCACCCACCGCACGCGAGTGACGCCACACCCCCTGAGAACAACCAATTGATAAAAATCTCCATGAGATAGTAGACTGCTGTAATCATAGTCTATATAGGAAAAGAATGTTAAACCATGTTAAAGTATCTAACGTAATAAATAAATTGAACAAATAATGCTCGCTACCTAAATTATAAATTGGCTCTCCAAGAAAATGTATTAACACATCGAATGTCAATGGCGCAAATGTCCAATACTATTAATAGTCTTTATACGTGGGATCATTCCATTCCTACCTAGTCTGAAGACTACAGTCTACATTAATCTAATCTAAAAAGCTTCTTTGACATGTATCGTCACAGGGATCCACAGAAGTTTCCGGACAAAAATTAACAATAATCCTGTAAGTTCGGTATCACATCTGCCCTTCTTATTAGTTTCATTAACTTCTAATAACACAGGATTTTATTTTGTAAGTAGGCGATTTACCTTTTAGGCACTTGCCTGAAAATTAACAATGTAACTACTCTTCTCAATTTATCCGTAACCTGAATCAGATGTAATCACATAAATACAGTCATCAAAAGTTGACCATCACCAATTGTTAGTCCAAACCAGAAATCTGATGTAAACATTTTAACTGAAATACACCATACTCGCTTGAAGACTTAATTAGATTGCCAATCACCACAAACAATAGTGAATCAATACTTCCTAAAGCTGACCATCTCCAGTCGCCAATCTAAACCCAAAATCCGATGTAAGCATATTAGCTACCATATGTAGTGCTCCTTTGAAGATTTAAAAATTTGTCAATCACTCCATAAAGGATGGCGAATCCGCATCTCCTAAAATTACCTCTTTTAAGATTCTCTCCATTCATTAATCATATGATGTAATGCAGAACAATTTTGATTATAACCATATAGAGACGTCTTGTTAGAAAGTATTCAAAGTTGTAAGATCCATTCCTTAATGTTGGTTAACCCGTACAACATACAGTGTTTGAATATATCCGATGCCTGAGTCCCAGGTAATGCCACTCCGCCTATCACGTAATGATTGTTTACCGGCAACACCCAGATGGGACTACTGTCTGGGATCTGTGCCCAATCACTACTGGGTAAGCGGCATACCTATTTCATCCAGCATTCATTCAGTAAAAGCAGGCATAGTTCATATGATCATTTAATCCGTGTGGTGATCTGGTATTAAGACGGTAAAGCCATCGTTCTTCTCTCCTCAATAACAATTTACCACGATCACCACCCCTTGGATGTATTGGTTCAAAATCAATAATCATGTATTTTAAATCTGCTAATGAGTGTTTAGCTTGTAAAAAGTGTTTAGGAATAGGTTTATTGGACTAGTTAGTTGTTAATGCCTGTCTTATTGTACTTCTATGGTTTGCTATTCGTTCCTTAAACATTGTAGTAGTCTTGCCTATATAGTATAGGCTACAAGGACATACAATGTAATATACAACATAATTACTTGTGCAGGTCAGTCTGGAATTGATTTTAAAGGTTTTATTTCTATGTGGATGTTTACACTCAGTTCCAGTGATTAAAGACCGACATGGGGTACAATTGATTCCACACCGATAACATCCTAATTTTTCTTTCGGTAACCAAGTTGAGTATTGTGCTGTATATGACGTGATGGGATCAGTTCTCATAAGTATATCTCTTAAACTCCTCCCTCTTTTATAGCTAAACAGAGGTGGTTCTCGAAATACTTGAGGCAGACTTTTAGCAGTTGATAGTATATCCCAATGTTGTCTGATCTTTTGTTGAATGTCTCTGCTTCTGGTTGTGTAGGTGTTAGGGAAAACCAATCTGTCTAACTCCTTTTTATCTTTATTTGATGTTAAAAGTTCCTGTTGATTTAAGTTGGCAACTCTACTTTTTGCTTCAAGCAGAAGATCCTCTTTATAACCTCTTTGAGACGGTCAGATAACTCATCAATTTGTTCACAAGCCAGTTTTGAATCAGTATTATTTCTTTTGATCCTGAGCATCTGTGAGAAGGGAATACTCCTCCTGATATGCGAGGGATGAAAACTATTAAAATGAAGGATCGTGTTGCGATCAGTGGGCTTTCGGTAGTTTGTAGTGCCCAATCTGTCACCATCCCTATATATAGATATATCAAGGAAATGCACTTGCATTGCATCATATTCGGCAGAAAATCTGACAGTGCTATTCAAATTATTTAATTTATTCAAGAAGTTCTCATAATTGTCCTGAGTATCTGTCCAAATAAGAAACAGGTCGGCAATGTATCGATAGTAGCACAATAAATGTGCAGAATACTGGGATAAAATATGTTTATGTTCATAACTTGACATAAATAAATTAGCGTAAGATGGTGCCACATTCGATCCCATTGACGTCCCCGTTTTTTGTAAGTAATAATTCTTCTCAAATTTGAAATAATTATATGTGAGACAGACTTCAAGCAACTGTATGAGAAACTCCGTTGGGGGATATGTCGGATTCTTTTCAGAGATCAGTGCCTCTCTCACTGCCTGTATCCCTTCATCCAAAGGGATAATAGTGTATAGTGAATGCACATCCATTGTGACCAGTAGGCATTGTGCGGGCAAAGAAAAAGATTGAATTTTATTAATAAGATCCACTATGTCTCTTATATAGGAATCCATTTTCTTAACCATAGGCTGTAAAAATTAATCCACATATTTAGAAAGTGGTTGTAACAATGACTTCATAGCAGATACTATAGGTCTTCCTGGTGGTTGTGTTAGATTTTTATGTACCTTGGGTAATGTATATATAATTGGACATATCGGGAAGTCAGTTTTCAAAAATTCATAGATTTTCTGTGTAATCCAACCTTGTGTCAAGGCTGCTGCAATACTATTATCTACCATTTTTTTAAAGTCATTCTTTGATCTCTGTTCAATTTGGTATACGTGTTACTGTCACTCAACTGAGTGAGGATCTCTTCACTGTAATAGCTGTAGTCCATTATAACCACAGCCCCGCCTTTGTCTGCTGGCCTTATCACAATGGATGGATTCTGAATTACATCTTTGAGTGCTTTCCTCTCCTGTACCATTAAGTTATTATAATTTTTTGGTAATTCCTTATTTGATTTGCATTCTTCAGTAACCAACCGCATGAATGTAGTTATGGATTGGTTAGTATTAATTGGTTCAAAATTAGACTTAGGTGCAAATATGGTTTTAGTTTGCTGTTGTTCTTGGAAATGATCCCTCAATTTCATCATTCTCTTAAAGTAGTTAAATTCTATATCAAACTTGAAATCATTGTGGAAAGTGGTAGGTACAAATGACAACCCTTTTCCTAAAAGTGATTTTTCAGAATCTGTCAGGGTATGTGACAGTCTGTAAATTAGGTTTCTGGATTCTAACCCTACTACTGTGTTTCCTAAAAGGTGGTCTATCCTGTGTACCTGTTAACCATCTATAAACCCTGTTCTGTTTATAGTCAAGATTTACTTTTTGTACCTTTTGCGTTTTAAATTTGTGCATTTCAGTTTGATATGTATCAATGTCCTTGGTTATTTTAATCAACCCAATCAATAGTGGTATCTTGCACTAGTGTAGAAAGATGATTGTTTTCAAATGTGCTGATGTCAGATCTTGTGATTTTTAATTCTTTAGTCACTTCTTCAATTACTAATAACATCAGATCATAAGAACACTTATTTAGTATGCAGCACCACTTTCTACAAAACTCCGGATTAGTTCTGCCTATAGTAGAAATATTAGTAATCCTAAAACCTCTAGGTATATGCTTTGCCCGATAATAATCCGAGAGATATACACCATGCAAGTACAGATCCTTTTCCCTCTTTTTTAACTTTAAGAGATTATGATAAATATCAGTTGGAGTCTTACCTTCTAGATACTCAATTGCTGTATCGGTAAACAAGATGGCCGTGGCTTGTTCATCATTAAATGCATGTGGTTCCTGTGGCTGTTGCAAAATTGTTACACTGGGAGGGTCCTCCATATTCCAGTTCCGTTGTTGAGAAAATACAGTGTACAAAATGTATTGAACAAGCAAAGTAGTTGATTAATTGCAATATTTAGTGGTGCACTTCTACTTTTGTCATATCCAAAGTTTTTGTTCGTGTAGCAGCACCTTATTAAAGATAAGGCAGCACCAGTAGGACTTTTTCTTGGATTTTTAATTCAAATAAAATACTTGTCAACGTTTCAGTTCCCACTGGAACCTTTCTCAAGACAATGAAACACACACAATGAAACACTTATAAACCCCATAATTACTCACAACGCCTTCCACCGTTGCTGTCGTCACTATTGTGCAGTCGGAGCACCCACCGCACGCGAGTGACGTCACACCCCCTGAGAACAACCAATTGATAAAAATCTCCATGAGATAGTAGACTGCTGTAATCATAGTCTATATAGGAAAAGAATGTTAAACCATGTTAAAGTATATAACGTAATAAATAAATTAAACAAATAATGCTCGCTACCTAAATTATAAATTGCTCTCCAAGAAAATTTTTTAACACGTTGAATGTCAATGGCGCAAATGTCCAATACTATTAATAGTCTTTATATGTGGGATCATTCCATTCCTACCTAGTCTGAAGACTACAGTCTACATTAATCTAATCTAAAAAGCTTCTTTGACATGTATCATCACAGGGATCCACAGAAGTTTCCAGACAAAAATTAACAATAATCCTGTAAGTTCGGTATCACATCTGCCCTTCTTATTAGTTTCATTAACTTCTAATAACACAAGATTTTATTTTGTAAGTAGGCGATTTACCTTTTAGGCACTTATTGCCTGAAAATTAACAATGTAACTACTCTTCTCAATTTATCCGTAACCTGAATCAGATGTAATCACATAAATACAGTCATCAAAAGTTGACCATCACCAATCGTTAGTCCAAACCAGAAATCTGATGTAAACATTTTAACTGAAATACACCATACTCGCTTGAAGACTTAATTAGATTGCCAATCACCACAAACAATAGTGAATCAATACTTCCTAAAGCTGACCATCTCCAGTCGCCAATCAAAACCCAAAATCCGATGTAAGCATATTAGCTACCATATGCAGTGCTCCTTTGAAGACTTAAAAAGTTTGTCAATTACCTCTTTTAAGATTCTCTCCATTCATTAATCATATGATGTAATGCAGAACAATTTTGATTATAACCATATAGAGACGTCTTGTTAGAAAGTATTCAAAGTTGTAAGATCCATTCCTTAATGTTGGTTAACCCGTACAACATACAGTGTTCTGAATATATCCCATGCCTGAGTCCCAGGTAATGCCACTCCGCCTATCACGTAATGATTGTTTACCGGCAACACCCAGATGGGACTACTGTCTGGGATCTATGCCCAATCACTAGATTAGATTAATGTAGACTGTAGTCTTCAGACTAGGTAGGAATGGAATGATCCCACATATAAAGACTATTAATAGTATTGGACATTTGCGCCATTGACATTCGACGTGTTAAAAAATTTTCTTGGAGAGCCAATTTATAATTTAGGTAGCGAGCATTATTTGTTCAATTTATTTATTACGTTAGATACTTTAACATGGTTTAACATTCTTTTCCTATATAGACTATGATTACAGCAGTCTACTATCTCATGGAGATTTTTATCAATTGGTTGTTCTCAGGGGGTGTGACGTCACTCGCATGCGGTGGGTGCTCCGACTGCACGATAGTGACGACAGCAACGGTGGAAGGTGTTGTGGGTAATTATGGAGTTTATAAGTGTTTCATTGTGTGTGTTTCATTGTCTTGAGAAAGGTTCCAGTGGGATCCAAAATGTTGACAAGTATTTTATTTGCATTAAAAATCCAAGAAAAAGTCCTACTGGTGCTGCCTTATCTTTAATTTCTCTCTCTCTCTCACTCTCTCTCTCTCTCTCTCTCTCTCTCTCTATATATATATATATATATATATATATATATATATATATATATATAAAATACCGTGTGATTTTTTAATTCATATTGAAATGTCCATTAGAAAAATCTAGGAAGTAAGTAAAAATCTAGAAGTAAGGAATAAAAGGGTTCTCCAGTCCCCATCTGAGGAACCTTGGCAGGGTTGGCGAGCTTACCCCCTCTTTTGTGACCAAAAAGGTTGGCACTAATGCCTCAAACTTATTCACAGTGTTATTATATATGTTCAATACAGGGCGCACTAGTCACTAGTATACTGGTGGAGCGCAGGTTTTCACTTGTTTGGGTGACTGGAGTTAAGCGCTGAAAGCTGTCCAATATATATATCTATAGTTATAACAAATAAGAAACTAAAAATAAATGACAATGAAAGTATGTGAAATCATTGCACCTAGACTCCTGTTCAGTTATATGGCGATTCATTTGGTACAATTTCATTTTGCACCATTAATGGCACAAGTTGAAAGTGGAGCTCAGGATAATGAAAAGAGAGGAGAAGCTGCTGGTAGCTACAAGGAATCACCCACTAGCATGGACAGGTATACATCCATCCTCTCTTTTACCTATTTAATTGAGAAGACATCTTAGAGCCACTATTGTCTGATGAAATGCTCTGTTCCACTGTAGGACCCCAGCAGCAGTACCTGGAGTGCTTCCTGTGATCTCACACCAGATGACAGTCACTGAAGTCTGCTCCCGCCCCTTTCCCATCCTATCATGTGTGCTTGATTGTAGGGCATTGAATGAAGAGAACCGACAGGGCAGAATATTCCGAGGTGAAGTAAGTGAATTGGCTGTCCTGTGTCTGCTAATTACAACCCGGGCAGCAGGCACACAATTAAGAATTTAATGAGGAAAGGTAGTCTCATGAAGGCGCAATGGTGGCAGACCCCCTGGGACACTGGGCACAGCTGCACTCTCTGTAGTTAGGCCCTGCAGGAAGAACAATGATTGGCTGGGGTGGCAGGCCCTCTCAAATCACTGGGCCCTAGGCAGGTTGCCTTGTCTATGATCCAGCTCTGACTTCAGAAACCAGCCTGAGATCTTTGCCTTTCACCAGGCAAGATTCACTTTTATCATCTGCTCTTGAAAAGTCAGGTGTAAGCCTAGGTTTCCCAATGTTAGACCGACAGTCCTCTTTACTATCCAACTTGGATTCCATCAAATCCACCTTAAGCTGTCTTTGACATCGCAGAAGCAGCCTTGCTTGATCTCCAACAGGGTTTTAAGACTAATGCAAAGTATGCAATTGACTTCAGAACCCATGCTTATGATACCGATTGGGGTGACAATGATCTCAAGACAACCTTCCTGAAGGGTTTATCTAACAGGCTGAAGGATGAATTTACTGCACTTGAGATAACTGACTCACTTAAGGAGTTAATCTCCCTTTGTTTCTCTATAGAAATCTATTTACAAGAAAAGCAACTGGAATTAGACAGAGAACACAACAGATATCCTGTGTGGTTTGTTCCATGCTTTATCCCTTCCTCTGTTATGCCTTCTGATTCTGCTCCTGTATTGTATCAAATGGCTTTCTTATGAGGAGAAAGCAAGGCAGCATTCTCTTGGTCCCTGCCTGTGCTGTGGCATTCCTGGCTATTTTGATTGCATCTGTCCTTTGAAGTCAGGAAATGTGGGTTCTAGGGGAGCTCCAATAAGTCTTTGTTTAGTCCTCAGCAGATAGAAAAACAAGCTGCAATATCCAATCAATCTCTCTCTTGGTCTGAGCAACCGATCTCAGTTCTTGCTTTCCTTGGCTCAAGAGCTGGAGGTCTGAACTCATTTTTAGCCCCAAGTAGGTAAAAAAATTCTTTCCTGAGTCCAAATGGCAGTCAGATATTTCCCTGGATTAACAACCTATCTTCATTGAAGTCATCTGTCATAATTCTCACTATTGTTCTGAGCGAGAAAGGCATCCATTGCATTTTTGAAAGCACTTGCAGTATCTGCAAGTACAACATCTGGAGGCAAAGTATTCCATAGTTTTACCACCCTTACTGTAAAAAATCCCTGCCTTTGTTTTAGTTGAAAGCGCCTTTCCTCTAGTCTTAATGGATGACCTCTCATTCTTAGCTCAGCTCTTTTTATAAATAATTTGTTGAATATTTCTTTGTATTGACCTTGAATGTATTTGTAAAGGGTAATCATTTCACCCCTTAGATGTCTCTTCTCTAAAATAAACAAACACAGTTTGGCTAGTCTCTCTTTATAACTCAGATCCTCCAATCCCTTTATCAGTTTTGTTGCACATCTCTGCACTTTTTCCAGTTCAGCAATACATTTTCTAAGAACTGTTGCCCAAAAACTGTACTCAATATTCCAGATGAGGCCTAACAAAGGATTTATATAAAGGTAGAATAATATTAGCATCCTTTGCATCTACATCACTTTTTATGCAGGCTAGTGCCATATTTGGTTTTGCAGTAGCTGAGTGACTTTGCACACTGCTCTGAAGTCTATCATCTATCAGTACTCCTAAATCTTTCTCTAATGAGGATTCCCCAAGTTGCTTCCCATTTAGAGTATATGGAGCATGTTTGTTTCTACAGCCCAAATGCATAACCTTACATTTATCTACACTAAATGTCATCTGCCACTTTTCTACCTCAATTGGTTTATCTAAATCCTTCTGCAGAGAAAAAACATCCATCCCTGTATGTATTTCGTTGCACAGCTTAGTGTCATCAGCAAAGATTGATACACTACTTTCAATTTTCACTTCTAGGTCATTAATTAAAGTGGATGTATCACCTAAGGACAACATCCCCATAATAGTTAGATTATATGTTACAAACAACGAAAAGGCATTTATTTTTTTTATTGCAAGTTTTGATGTTGTATAAACTTAACTTATAAAGTCTGGGCTGCAGCTTCTTCCGCATAGACTGCAGCCCGACGCTCTGCCTCTGCTCTCCTCCCTGCTCCGATGACGGCGGCTTCTGTCTGTAAGCAGGAGTAATCTCATTGGCTAGATATCGATCTCTGCCAATGAGATCACTCCAGCTTACAGAAAGAAGCTGCCGTCATCGGAGGAGGGAGGAGAGAGGAGGCAGAGCGTCGGGCTGTGGTTTAACCGCAGAGAACCGCAGGCTACACGGACGTAGCTGAAACCCAGACTTTATAAGTTAAGTTTATACAACAGCAAGCTTGAAATGAAAAAATAAATACCTTTTCGTTGTTTGTGATAGATAATCTAACTATTATGGGGATGTTGTCCATAGGTTATAGTTCCCCTTTAACAAATTTAAAAAACACTGGGCCCACGACTGAACCCTGTGGCACGTCACTTATAACTTTAGACCAAGTTGAAAAGGTTTGTTTACAAAAACTCTCTGCCATACGTCACTTAACAGTTCTCAATCCTTGTACAGATAACACTGCCCAAACTGAAGCCTTTTAATTTATGCAATAACCTGTTGTGAGGCACTGTATCAAAGGCTTTTGAAAAATCCAAGTACACTACATCAACAGCAATTCCCTTGTCCAGATTATTACTTACGCTTTCATAAAATGAAAGTAAATTAGTCTGACATGACCTATTCTTCATAAAACCATGCTGACCCCTACTAATAATATTGTTTGTCTTCACATAGTTCTGAATACTATTATATCTTACCTACTATGGAAGTCAAGCTCATAGGTCTATAATTTCCTGGTTTGGATCTGCCCCCTTTTTGAACAATGGTACTAAATCAGCTTTCTTCCAGTCACAGGGCACTATGCCTGATGAGAGTGAATCAATAAATATTAAGTATAAAGGTCTTGCTATTACTGAACTAAGTACTAAGTACCCAGGAGCTTTATTCACCATAACCTTTTCCAGTTTCTTTTGGACTTTGTACTAACTAAGCCATGTACCTGCTGGAAGAAATTCTGTGGTTTTGTCTATTTGCCCATAGCCTGTTATTGTTGCTTCCTTTGTATATACCGAAGAAAAGAATGTATTTAGGGTGTCAGCCATAGCCTTATCCTCACTAATAAATTCACCTGTCTCAGCCTTAAAGGGACAGTAATGTCCCATAAAAATGTTTAGAGTTTTGTAGAGATTAAAAAATAAGTTAAATGCCACAAATCCTATCTCTCGAACCAATATAAAAAGACTTACTTCTTTGGAACCGTCTAAAAAGTGTGCTTTCAAACCAGGCACACTTTGTAGACTGTTCCAAAGAAGTATTTATTTTTAAATCACGCTATTGTGGCTCTGCTGAACAGCGCTTGTCGGTCCCCGTATCAGGAACTCCTGCTGTCATCTTACAGCTGACGTCAGGAGAAGAGGAGGGAGAAGTGAACTTTAACGGAGGATATCTCTCAAACTATAACGGTTTGAGAGATAGGATTTATGGCATTTAGCTTTTTTTTTAATCTCTACAAAACTCTAAACATTTTTTATGAGACATTACTGTCCTTTTAAGAGGACCAATATCAACCTTAACTTTTTTGTTATTAATATATTTGTAGAATTGTTTGGTATTTATGTTTCTCTCATTTGGAATATTTCTCTCATTTTCAATTTTAGCTAGCTTAATTGCTTATGTGCATATTTTACTACATTCTTTATATTTTTTAAATGATGTATCTGATTCATTTGACTTAAACACTTTAAAAGCCTGTTTTTTATTTCCAATTTCCCTGCATTATTAAGTCACATTGGTTTCACTTTACTCCTCTTGTGCTTATTCCAAAATGGTATATATTGATGTGAATATTTGTCTAAAAGCATTTTAAACGAATTACATGATTCTTGTGAATTTTTGTCTTTGAAGGTTACAACCCACTGTATGTCTTTTAATATTCTGAATTACTCTTATGATTGTGCAATCGACCCTCTTCCTGAGGCACTACCCCCTAAGTGTTGGACATATCCACTCTCTATTCCAGAGACTCTAGCCTTGAAGGAATACATTTCTGATAGCCTAGACAGAGGATTAATTTGACCTTCATCCTCTCCTGCTGACATAGGTTTATTTTTGTCTCACTATGTACATGTATTAATTTTAAGTTACTTCATAAAGTGACTAAGATCAATAGCTTTCCTTTACCCCTAATAAATGGACTTTGCATAAAAGAAGTTAACTGGAAAACAGCTTTCAATCAAAATCTACACATTATGAGTAGCTTGTGATGCCCTTCAAACTTTGCAATGATTCATCATTTTTCCAGGCATTTATGAAATATATTTTCTGGGACCTACTGCTCATTATGCTTTTATGGTATACATAGACAATATTATTGATTTCTCTAAATCTTACTTCAAACATTTCAAGCATGCCAAACAAGTGTTTGTGTATAGCAGATTGCAAAAATGTGAATTTGAGAAGACTAGAATTGCTTTTCTGGGATGTGCCATTCTCCCCCAAAGGGTTCAAGTTGGACTCCACCAAGGTACAAGTAGTTAAAGACTGGATTCTACCAATGAACCTAAAGACTATACCACACTTTGTGGGATTCATGAATTATTACTAGGAGTGGAAAAAAATTGAGAAGAATGTCCCATGAAATGATTTTTCTCTTTTTTCGCAAAAGTTTTCTCCTTTTTTCCAATGCAAAATCTTCCTCCTTTTCACCTATTGCAACACATTTTTCTCCTACTCCAACACATTTTCTGCCTATGTTTCCTACGGTGCGACATTTCTCAGCACAATATTACTTCTTCTGAGGGCTTTAGTGGAGAAACAAATAGCTGAAAGTCAATGTTGTTAGTCCTACAGCAGCATATACCTTGGAAAAATTGTTAGCATGCAGAGTGCATTTATCCTTTGCCCACAATCCTAACTTCCTGCTTAAGTGACACTGGCACATATTAATGATGGTGTAAAGTGACAAAAAAATGCAAACTACAATGTGGCAGATGTGTATTTGTAGTGGTGCATTCACCCTGGGAGGAGAGTAATCATCATCATAATTTATTACTCATCCTGCAGCAACCATTGCTGCACTGCTCCATCTTTCCCCCTCACCATTGTGCATTTGCTGGACATTACTCAACTACTGTGTGTGTTTTTACTCTGTACAGTACACAACTGATGGGGTGTGATGTTTTGCCTTAGCCGTCAACAAAATTCTCAATGTCATCGGCTGTCTATCAAGTCTGCCTCAGGCACAGAGTTCACATTAGGATTCCATTCAGCTATCTGTCACCTAATATATTTAATTGTTTAATTATTTATGTATTATTTTTATTTTATTATTATTTTTTTACGTTGTCCACCCTATCTTATCAGAGTCAGTCCAAAAACAAAAAATAAAATATGACTAAAAACAAAATCAACAACTTCTTTCCCCAGACTTCCCCAGCACAGATAAAATAAAAGCAAAATCAGCAAGCAATTTGGACCCTAGCTGCCTGTGTCTTGATAGTCAGTCACACCAAATGTTGGGGTTTAAGGTAAACCTCCTTCCTCCCTTCTTCTCCACCAGAGTACCCCCAGAGTCCCCCAATACAGAGAACAAATGTCCTACCTAAAAGACTCCATAAGCTAAGCTACAATTCTTCTTTATTTGACTATCTTCTCTAGCTCAAAACCATGATGCTTTCTCCTCCCACAAACACAGAATGGCTGCTGTGACAGCCTGACACAATATTATTTGGCTCTAGAAAAATAGAGAAAACTTTCATGTGGTGGGGAAAAAGGTTTCTTCTCTTTGATTTCAATGCAATGAGCTAGGCAAAAAAAGCTGGAAAATGGCACTTTTCACAGGAAATCTTTCGCCAAGTGGAAAATGCCATTTTTTGCCAGTTTTGGTTTGAGGAGAAAGGTTTCTTCCATCCCTATTTATTACCTGCATATAAGGGACTTTTCCAATATTGTTATAACCATCACTAAAAGGACCAAGAGAGTTGTTAGCTATGTCATAGGACTCCAGAAGTGCTTCAGAATTTTCTACTTTAAAGAAATATTTTCTTCCTCTCTAGTCACCACTCACCCTGATCCCTCCAGAGCTTCATAATTGATGTATATACATCTGAGGTGCCAGTCAGAGCTGTTTTTCCTTAGGATTCATCCATGTTCCTTCTATTATAAGAAGTTCACCCTAGCAGAAAATAACTATGATATAGGCAGTGAGGAAATCTTGGTGATCAAAACAGCACCGTAGAAGTGATGTACCTCTTAGAGGGCACTGTCACTCCAGTCAGTATGCTAACTGATATGCTATTATGCACATGACAATCTCACTCTGTTTCATTTGAAATGAATATTCCTTCTTTCAACAGAATGATGACAGTGTGGATATCAAAATGGATCTCTAACTACTGAACAATGTCCAGTGATATTTCAGATATATATCTTATGGAATAAAAACCTATTAGGGCAGAATGTGCAAAAGAAAGTGGAGAAATTCTGGGTCAAACCAATTGCACACTAGGGGACAACTGATTGTTCCCATTGATTCAAACTGGGATTTTAAATGCTTGATTGAATTCTGGCAAGGTCGTCTATGCATCCCAAAGCAATGCATTGGAAAACTCTCCAGCATTCAAGGGGTCAAAATATCCATGTCAATCAAAATGAGAACGTTTTTCATATTTAGTTCTCCTGTGCATTGCAATTGGTTTGACCCAGAATTCTTCCACTTTTCCACTGAACATATATCCCTTAGAGTTGTTGTCTATCAGTAGAATAGTTTGAGCTCCTCCACTGATAGGGAAATCCAAATCATATAAATCTGGACAACCCAGTACGAACAGCAGTGGTGGTCAGGATGATATGATATGGCGTTCCCTAATGGAAGAGCTGTGTAATAACACAGACTAGTACTTAGCAATATCATTTCCACTTATATACAGCTGCATTAGTGATGTCCTTTGGCACATATGTTATAACAATAGATTGTATATCACTGTGGTATGATTTTGAGATGTATAAGTGGCCCTAGAGGACATACCTGTATCACCTGGTGGGCTACTGATGTCTTTCTAATCTGCACCTAGCACATTAACCTGAGAATGCATTTCTACTGCAAACCTATGTACAGCTACAAGCAGAAATGTAGTTATCTCAAGGGATGCCATCACTGAGCAGGGTTCTTGGGGATTTTGAAAGAGCTTTGAATATCACTTAGGCATTGTTTGCCAGTTTTGGTCATCAAAAGTATTTCTGGAGTTCATTAGATATATGGTCCAGGATATTTAGGGCATGCTGTACAGACATTTCCTGTTTCAGCCTTATATTACCTCCCCCACTCACTGATACAAGCAATTCAGTTCAAGAGGAGCTGAACAGTGGATTGGTGTGCAGTGCCTGCAGACAATGCTCTGATTATTGTAATCTACACATTTAATGAACATGAAAAAATGATGTTTATAATTCGGCATGGGAAGGAACGCATAGAAGTTGTTTGGGAAACTATTTCCATTTTTCCAATACATTTGATATTGGCAACTCACATTTGGAAGAGGACTGATATGTCTGATTTCTTACCACGATAATTGGATGCATCCCCTGAATCCATTCCTCCTGGTATGCTGGTCACAGTGGTGTCAGATACATTGTGGCGTAGCATCTCCTTCCATCAGTTGAGGGTAACGTGGATTCAGGGAACTACTCACATTTTCCTGTATCTTCCTATGACAGGCAAAGTGTGGACTTTTTATAAGTGTTTGTATTGGGCATTTGACTTGTCTTCTGCAGGTTTTTTGAAGAGCGATTAAGGGTAGAGGATATCGGTGACAGAGGAAGTTAGTGTCAATTATCCTTTTTCCTTTTATGTTACTGAATATAGTTAGACATATAGAAGGTACACATTATACTTCAATTAAAGAGACAGTAATGTCCCACAAAAAATCATTACAGTTTTGTAGTGCTTATAAAATTAAACTATATGCAAAAAATTTTATCTCTCAAACCACTATTCAAAGCTCCCCCCTCCCTCCCCTTTTCCTGATGTCAGCTGTAAGGCTGACAGCAGGAGATCCGTGTCAGCAGAAATGAGGAGGCTCTTCAGCAGAGCAGAACTCGCATTATTTAAAATGAATTATTTCATTGGAATGGTCTACAAAGTGTGCTTGCAAATCAGGCACACTTTGTAGACCTTTCGAATAAAGTAATTATTTTCCAATAATGCGATTTTGGCTCTGCTGCAGAGCCTCCAGTTGGTCCCCGGACAGGATTCCCCTGGAGTCAGCACAGCGTTGGTGTCAGGGAAAGGGGAGGGAGGGGGGAACTTTGAATATCTCTCAAACCATAGTTTGCATATAGTTTAATTTTTTAAGCACTACAAAACTATAAAGATTTTTTCTGGGACATTACTGTCCCTTTTGCTTAACGTGCATTGGTTGTGTATGCATTATTAGCATTTGGTGCATGTTATCTGGAAGTCAAGTCATTCCACTGAATAGCACTGCACAGCATGTTGATTTAGCATGTGTTAAAGGGATAGTAATGTTTCACAAAAACAGCAGCTCCAATTAATCTTCACAATATTTGAGCCATGGAGTGTGTTATTTCATTGCTTTCAGTTGTAATTCAAGAGTAATTGAATGATAAAGTATCCCCCTCCCGCCCCTTTTACCTAGTGTAAGCCACCTCCCCTCAGATGTGGAATCTGGTCCTTTGAACAGACAGATCACAGCAAGGGGCAATCTTCTTACTGTAAGCAAAACCCTGTCCCCCTTTACAGGTTTTTCCTAATGCTCACTGAAGATTCTCCCTCTCTGTGATCAATCTGTACAGTCTTGTTGCTCTGAGGTGAATAGTGTTACATCAGTAAAAGGGGTAGGAGGGGGGTACTTTATCATTCAATTACTCTTGAACTACATCTCTGACGGTATTGAAATAACATTCTCCGTTGCCCGAATACTATGAACATTGATTGGAGCTTTTATTTTGAAACATTACTATCCCTTTAACTTTTTTAGGCAAAAGGTTTGAAATTATTGTAGGTCAGTGAATTGAGGGCTCGATCCAAATGTTGGCGTCGCCAGAAAAAACTGGAGACGCTGGTTTTAACGTCAATTGAGCAATGCAAATGTTCTACTAGAAACAAGAGATGCCAGTTCTGAAACAGACATCGCCCGTCGCCAGAACAGCAAGATCTCACCCATAGAGGATAATATACAAACAACGCCAAAAGCTATTCAAATGTTGGAGTTAGGGCTAACTCACGTTAAATTGCAACATTTCTCTCCAGAAATCTAACGCCTATTTTTTTTGGAGTACAGCACACAAGTAAGAGTAGAAAACCCACGTCTCCAGTTCTGAACAGCATTCTCTGTGCTTTTCCCTACCCAGCCAATGAATGAGATCTAAGTTAAACTGTCTAATCACAGTATTTTAATTAAAAAAAGTTTAAAACACACACACACATATATATAGGCAATGTATGTAGTCCATACGTTGCCTATTAACCCTTTGGGTACCAGAGGGGTAGGAAACATGCTAAGCAATTCTTTCCTACCTCTCTGGTACTCAAAGGGTTAATTGTGGAATAAAAGACAGATTTGTCCACTACATGGAAGTCCATGAGGTGGATGTGGATGGGGTTAGTATGTCCCATATATGCAATATATGTGACATACTAAGCGGGGGGGATGTGGAAGGGGGCATTGTGTAGTGCTTGGTGTACTAGTTTTATTGATTTTAACCCTTTGAATGCCACAGGGGTGAGCAGTGCACATCCCTATGGCATTCAAAGCTGTCCATGGTGCTGAAAGCCTTCTCTGTGTTCCCCTAGTGGCTGGGTAGGGGAGCACAGAGAAAGCTATTCAGAAGTGGAGACGTGGGTTTTGGATTTTCTGACTGAACTTGATACTTTGCAGTGCTGTGATTGGCTGTGGTGCTAGGTAACATTTTTATCGTGTGTTTTTAGGTAAGATTTTCTATGCGACGCAGGTTTAAGGTTAACGTGTATTTTGTTGGTTATCGCTCCTTAGGCTTTCTGGGTAAGGAAGATTTGAATCTCACGTTACCTGGTCTTGCTTAAGGAGCGAAGGCAGTTTTTTTCTTCACGTTGGTTTTAACGCCAACATTTGGATCGAGCCCTGAGTCCAGTATTACTAGACCTGAAGAAGGGTGTTGAACTCCAAAAGGTTTGTATTACTTAATAAGATGACAATAACGAAAGAAAATAAGCTTTTGATCCCTTCAAATAATGTTACTTCTATTTATTACGATAATCCTATATTATAAGGACGTAGCAGTAGCGACGGCTGCATGCGCTGTAGTCATGCGCAGTACTGACTGCCCGTCCTGCGGCTGATACGGAAAGGGGTGCTCTGAACTCAGATCGTAGTCCGGTGCACAGAGAGGACTATGGTCTGAATTCGGAGTGCCCCACTCCGTATCAGCCACAGCGCGGGCAGTCAGAACTGCGCATGACTGCAGCTCCACCAGTGTTTGCACATGTACACGGGCTTTAAAACTAGTACTATATAATGCTGTTAATTTCTCTGGGTGTATAAAAATTCCTAGTTATTTAGTTAATTGCTTGAGAAATTAAATATATATATATACACGAGACAAAAAAGAAGTACAATAAGCACATTCTATGAGCATAAACAACTTGTATAGATCTGCTTGTTCTATTGCATGGTGACTCACTTAGGATCTGTTCAGTCATTTTTATTTTGCTTTCTTGTGTCATCCCCTGAAATGCCACGCAAATCTCTGCAGCATGAGAAGAACAGAAAATCTCATATGTACAATATATGCTAGGTAAATAAAACAAAATAAATGTCATCCATGGAATAATTTATACAACAGCGGTAGGATCACAGGGCTCTGGAGCTAATGAAATATCAAGACAGCCCTTCTATTTCCATGATGATTACCCAGAAGTCTGTGTACTGGTGTACTAAGAAACTGCAGAATTTGGGCACTAACCAAAAGCACCATAGGAGACAAACATCCCATTGAAATAAATGGGACTTTTAACCTCTTAAATGCTTGAAAGGGTTCCAAAATATTGTAAAGCAATGCTTTGGAGACCTTTCTAGCATTCAAATGGTTAAAAGCCCCATTATCAGTAGGAAATTGGGAAATGTTTATACATTATCTAAGGTGCAGCTGGACTGCACAAACTTTGATCCAATTCTTCTTTCTTAACCCTTTGAGTGCCAGTGTATTGCAACTCAATGCTTTGAATACCACTGTGGCTCTCAGAAGGTTAATTAGCCTCCGTCTGCTTATAAATTGGAGCTGGTTCAGCTGATTTATTTCAATAGTTGCAAACCACTTAACAAGTCTCACACTGACCAGATCACTTCTTTCAACTATTAGATTAAAGGGATAGTAATGGTTAATTTTAAGTTGATTTAATATTGTAGGCATTAAAAAAAAGGTTAACATTGATGTAAGTCTTATCTCTCACACCTTTATGGTTTGAGATATAATTTGCTAAAGTTACCTTTTCCTGGCGGTTTCACTCAAGTCTGCTCTCTAGCTGCCAGCTGCAGATTCCAGTCATTTGACCAGACAGAGGCTCTTCAGCAGAGCTGAAATCACACTATTTAGAAATAAATACTTGTACTTCATTGGAATGGTCTACAAAAGTGTGCTAGCAAACCTGGCACACTTTGTAGCCCACTCTAAATGAAGTATTTGTCTTTAGATATCGTTCTATCGGCGCTGCTGAAGAGCCACACCTGGTCAAGGGACCAGAATCTGCTTCTGACAGCTTTACAGCTCGTCAAGCAGATAGGGGAGGGACCAGAGAACTTTATTTTCCTATATCTCTCAAACCATAATGGTTTGAGAGCTACAAATAAGTGCAAGTACTCTCTTTTGATTGTATCTACCATACAGTTAATACTGTTTTTCTGACATTATTGTTCCTTTAAGGCAAATTAGCAATGAAACAAATTCCTTTGACTTTAACTGGACCTGATGAACTGGCAAATGACATCTCTGAACTGATTACTGGAACATAATACAACTAGTTTTCTTATGTCTATTACAGAACTATAACATTTCAACAGATAGAAGAGCATTGTTCCATATTGTACAGTTGAGCCATTGTCTATGGGTCTACCCTGAACGCTTTGGAAAATATACATTAAGCTTTAATGTCATATCCATAACCTGGTACTAAGGTGAATAGTATGCGATTAATACAGAGTTTGTAGCCTAGTGAATTTCCCCTTTGTGTCAGCATTGTTTTAGGGCTTGCATTGTGAGTATATCAGCTCCCTTGCTTCTCTGTCTTAGAGAATAAACAGAGTGATGTCTTTTCCTGTCACAGTGTCCTTGGGACATATCTAATAACTCCCTGAAAAAATAAATGCTTTCTTTCTCAATTGATTATTCAGGATAACAGTGTTTGACTAATACAAAACAATTTATGACTATGCTAATTTATATTTCACAGATTATTTTATAACAGAAATTCATGTTATTACAGAGATATGCAAGTTTTTTTGATAAGGAAATAAGGTCTAGTTGCCAGACTATAATTGCTAAATTCTTAGTATTTTTTCAAAATGTTTGATTTTTTTGATGGAACAAACCAAATAGTTAAGTGGATAGCAATACTTAAATACTTCCCCATAGTGTAGCTATTTAAAAAAGAATTCAATTGTCCCCAGTGTCATCTCTCAAACCTTTATGGTTTGAGAGATAACCACCCTCAAAGTTCCCCCCTCCCTCCCCCTTCCCTGAAGTCAGGGTTGTACTGAATGCAGGGGAAGCCTGTTGTTTGACAGGCATGCGGCTCTGCAGCTGAGCCGAGATCGCGTTAGTAAAAAATACTTATTTCACTGAAACGGTCTTCTACGTGTACTTGGTTTGCAAGCATACGTAGAAGACCATTTCAGTGAAATAATTATTTTTTACTAACGTGATCTCGGCTCTGCTGCAGAGCAACCTGATGCACGTAAGACAGGATATCCCTGCAGTCAGCTACAACGCTGACTTCAGGGAAAGGGGAGGGAGGGGGAAACTTTGCGGGCGGTTATCTCTCAAACCATAAAGATTTGAGAGATGACACTGGGGACAATTCAATTCTTTTTAACATGCATACAATATGGGGATTAGTAATATTTAAGCATTACTATCCCTTTAAAGAATCATCTTATGTGCCTTAGAAAGGTAGATGAACACTATATATATATATATATATATATATATATATATATACATATATATATATATATATATATATATATATATATATATATATATATATAATAATTTGCTAGTGTGTTTGTCAGAAGCCGTCATGCGCAGTACAGGGCAGGTTTGGGCAGTTGCTAGTGCGCAAGACTGCATAGCGTGGAGCAATGAGGTAGCGGCTGCTTAACCATTTGAGTGCCAGAGGGGTACGCAATGTGTTTTGCGTACCCCTCTGGTACTCAAAAGGGTTAACATTATCCGTACCTTGGCATATGTACACGGGCTTTTACACTATACACTAGTATATATATATATATATATATATATATATATATATACGGTATATATATATATATATATATATATATATACAGGGCTTAAAATTTGAAGTCCTTTGCTACTAGCCAGACCTGAAAAGTTACTCGCCACTGCAAGCCATAACATACCCACCAGGGCTGAATTTCTACTCGCCAGGGCTAAATTTTCACTCGCCATTGGCTATATATATATATATAAACTTAATGAGAAATTCGACTCTCTGTTGTGTGTGACTAATTCCTTCCTTGTTCGAACCAGTTTGACTGACTAGTTGTTCATCCAGCATTCGATTCCCTGTGCTCCCAGTATTCTACTCCCTGTCGTTGGTTCCTGTGCCCTCCTAGGTCGAAGAGTTCCTGCTCAACTCCTGAGTTTCCCCTTTGAGTTCCTGAGTTGCAACAGAGATAAGTTTAGTTGCTAGTAGGTTCAACTCTTTCTGTTTCCTGTTCTCAGTGAGTAGCAGTCTGTAACTAGAGGTGCTGTCCTGCCATCAGGCTTCATGGCCTGCACCTTTAAAGCCAGCCTTGGCCTCAGCAAGGCATCTCTAGGCAGCCCATGATCCCCAGCACTCTCTAACCTGCGTCCTCCAGCATCTTGCTCACTGAGGCCTACCCAGCAATAAAGTGGCATTGTCTCTCATTATTATTTATTTCCATATTAATAGCTGCTTGTCACCTCTTGGCAGGACTCTATTCCTTGTCTAGTTTACCCAACAGCTTACAAGGGTGCTTCCTGATCTGAAACATTACACAATCCTAGTACAGAAACCTCCATCAAAAAACATTCCTTATTCAACTGATTCTTTCTCCACACCCCACCAACACAGGTACCCTCATGCCCCTGTTATACTATGCCATTGGGAAATAAAATAATATTTGTTATGTGTTGTATGTTAATTCAATGTTCAATGAGCTAGGTGGAAAAACAGCGATTTTCACAGGAAATTATTCGCCAAGTGGGAAGCACCATAATTTTCTGATTTCAGTTTGAGGTGAAGATTTTCGCACATCCCTAATTATAACAGTCAGATTAGGAAGGAACTTGGATCACGGCTGCCTGTGTCTTCCCAGTCAGTCACACCGAATTGTGGGGTATTTGGGGGTCAACCTCCTTTCTCCCATCCTTCCCCATAGTCCCCCAGACTCCCCTAATACAGAGAACAGAATTCATGCCTACAGTACTCTCTAAACTAAGCTTCAACTCCTTCTTTATTAGCCTGTCTTCTCTAGCTAAAAATGTGACGCTTTCTCTTCCACATAAACACATAATGACATGCTGTGGGAACCTGATGCCCCTTTTATACTATGCCTGTGGGAAAAGAAGATAAACTTACCACTTGGTGTGGAGTAATTAAATTCTTTCCATTATTTCAGTGTAATGAGCTAGGTAAAAAGAATAAAAATGGCACATTTCTGAAAATTTCGCCTCTTGGCAAAAAGTGGCATTTTTCTCCTGTTTCTTTTTGGAGGCAAAAATTTTCACCCATCCTGAGTGGGCAGGATACTGGTATCCTAATTATTTATGATGATGATGATTATCTAGACCAGTGGTTCTCAACCTTTCTAGTGCAGCGACCCTTTGATAAAGTTTGCCAAGCTGTGGCAACCCCTAACAGTAAAATCATTTTCATTGCTTCAATAACACGGACTATAAAACGTCCTGGTCTCCCTAATATATTTAGTTCTTTATTCTTTTTTTTTTTTTTTTTTTTTTAATTTTCTTAAGTTGTCCACCATGTTGTCTTATCACAGTCTGTCCAAAAAAAATTATAACTGAAAAGCAAAATCAACAACGTCTTTCCCCAAACTTCCCCACCCAGCACAGAGATAATAACAACAAGATCTTCTCCCCAGAGTGCCCCACTGACTCTCCTAACACGACAAATGTCCTACCTAAATAATTCCCTAAAATAAACTTTAATTCCCCTCTCTGTCTTCTCTAGCTCAACAAACGTTCAGTTAGGGAAAAAATTATTTGATCCCCTGCTGATTTTGTATGTTTGCCCACTGACAAAGAAATTATCAGTCTATAATCTTAATGGTAGGTTTATTTGAACAGTGAGAGACAGAATAACAACAAAAAAATCCTGAAAAATGCATTTAAAAACAGTTATAAATTGATTTACATTTTACTGAGTGAAAAAAGTATTTGACCCCTTTGCAAAACATGACTTAGTACTTGGTGGCAAAACCCTTGTTGGCAATCACAGAGGTCACACATTTCTTGTAGTTGGCCACCAGGTTTGCACACATCTCAGGAGGGGTTTTGTCCCACTCCTCTTTGCAGATCCTCTCCAAGTCATTAAGGTTTTGAGGCTGACGTTTGGCAACTTGAACCTTCAACTCCCTCCACAGATTTTCTATGGGATTAAGGTCTGGAGTCTGGCTAGGCCAGTCCAGGACCTTAATGTGCTTCTTCTTGAGCCACTCCTTTGTTGCCTTGGCCATGTGTTTTGGGTCATTGTCATTCTGGAATACCCATCCACCAGCCATTTTTAATGCCCTGGCTGAGGTAAGCAGGTTCTCACCCAAGATTTGATGGTACATGTCCCTGTCCACTGTCCCTTTGATGCGGTGAAGTTGTCCTGTCCCCTTAGCAGAAAAACACCCCCAAAGCATAATGTTTCCAACTCTATGTTTGATGGTGGGGATGATGTTCTTGGTGTCATAGGAAGCATTCCTCCTCCTCCTCCTCCAAACACAGCGAGTTGAGTTGATGCCAACTTCAGACGGGCCTATACATGTGCTTTCTTGAGCAGGGGGACCTTGCGGGAGCTGCAGGATTTCAGTCCTTCACAGCATAGTGTGTTACCAATTGTTTTCTTGGTGACTATGGTCCCAGCTGCCTTGAGATCATTGAAAAGATCCTCCCGTTTAGTTCTGGGCTGATTCCTCACTGTTCTCATGATCACTGAAACTCCACGAGGTGAGATCTTGCATAGAGCCCAAAACCGAGGGAGACTGACAGTTATTTTGTGTTTCTTCCATTTGTGAATAATCGCACCAAATGTTGTCACCTTCTCGCCAAGCTGCTTGGCGATGGTCTTGTAGCCCATTCCAGCCTTGTGTAGGTCTACAATCTTGTCCCTGACATTCTTGGCCAGCTCTTTGGTCGTGGCCATGGTGGAGAGTTTGGGATCTAATTGATGGATTGCTTCTCTGGACAGGTGTCTTTTATACAGGTAACAAGCTGAGATTAGAAGCACTCCCTTTAAGAAAGTGCTCCTAATCTTAGCTTGTTAGCTGTATAAAAGACACCTGGGAGCCAGAAATCTTTCAGATTGATAGGGGGTCAAATACGTATTTCACTCAGTAAAATGCAAATCAATTTATAACTTTTTTGAAATGCGTTTTTCAGGATATTTTTGTTGTTATTCTGTCTCTCACTGTTCAAATAAACCTACCATTAAAATTATAGATTGATCATTTCTTTGTCAGTTGGCAAACATACAAAATCAGCAGGGGATCAAATAATTTTTTTCCTCACTGTACTACTCTATCCTCTCACACTCACAAAATGGCTGCTGTGAGAGCCTGACTGCCTTTTATATGGCTGTAGAGAACTTTCGTGTGGTGGAGAAATATTTTTCTTCCCTTTGATTTCAATGGGCGAAAAAGCCAGGAAAAAAAGAGGAAAAACTGCACTTTTCCCTGGAAAATTTTCACCATGCGGAAAGTGCCATTATTTGCCGATTTCAGTTTGACGGGAAACTTTTTACCCATCCCTATTAGAGCTATGGGTCTTGTAATACGTTTTCATTGTTTGTTTTTCTTGTAGGAGTGGTAGAGTCACTGAAAGCAAGTATGGAAGGGAGGTTATCAGTAAGTGTGTGTGTGTGTGTCCATCTTTCTCAACTTTGTTTGTACCCATGTTCCAGAAGAAAGTTTCATTCAGAGACTGAAATATCAAAATCTTATCATGCGAATAAATGTTACATTTTATACATGCAGTGTGTCTGAATAAGGAGTTTGTGCTCACATTGGGGATTATCTTGTGTATACATTCAGAACACTGCAAGTGTGCTGCACTTTGTTTGGCATTTCCACAAATAGAGCTAAATTTGTCTTTAACATAAGTAATTACTATACTGTTTATGGAATTAGCATTAAAGTGTGACCAAACACGAGGTTAATTTCTCAAAAATGATTTATTATACAGAAAAGTAGCTAGTACATCATATTGGCAGATTTTAATTCTCTGTAACCAAACCGAAGTTGTCTTAGGGTGACATGACAGGGCCACTTTAATTACATTTATTTATAAATAATATTGTTTGTGGGAGACACAAACACACACACACACACACACACACACACACACTTGCGGGGTAAAGGTAATTTACTTTGGAAAGTCATGGAAAGGATTTAATGTACAGTTATTCTTGAAGGAACACTAACCCCTAAAAGGAACTGGGTTTATATAAACTTAAATAACCCGTACTTAATGCTACTAAATTTAACAATTCTTTATTTCTTTTTTGAGGCCAGCTGACTAGTTTTATCTATTAACACAAAGAACACAAACAATATTAAATAAATTGTCTCTGAACTATTAGACAATTTACACAAGCATTAAAAAGTAAGTTCAGATTATATTTTAGGGATGTTAACCTGAATAATTAATTTTTACATATGCTAGTTGTACATATGTGATATTTAAAGTTAATCAACCTATTTACTATTTTTGATGTTACTATTCCTTTAAATTGTGTTCCATGGTGCCCCAGGGTTCCCTGAATAAGTTCAAGGTTTTCCATGAAACAAATATTTTTAATTGCATTGTGCAATGGAACAAGACTGGTATGGCAGACAATCAGGGGCGTTGCTAGGAAGGGCTAAGGGGGCTGAAGCCCCGAGTGTATCTGGGGCAGCCCCGTATGTTGTTGCCAGTCACAAAACGAAGGTATGAATGGCATTACGTAATTTGTATGTGCCATTCAGTGCCTTTCAAATAAACAGCCAATGAGAGAGGAGAGTTTTGTAAGGTTACCCTTTTCATTGGCTGGCTAGTACTTGGACATTGGGGATGATAGTGCAGTGCTGTTGTAGTGGAGCGGAGCAGAGCGGTGAAGGAACACAGACAGCAGAACAGGAGGTCTGAATAAAGATAAAAGCAGAAAGTCTGTTCAAAGGCAAGGAAGGGGAAGGATGATTAAAAAAGGGAATTGAGGTGAGCAAAAACTCAACCACTTCACTGAAGAATGTAAAGTGGCAGCACCAGCTTAATCCTTTAAGTGCCAGAGATGTATCCAATGCATTGGATACTTCTCTAGCAGTGGCACTCAAAGGCTTAAATGCCAGCTGGTTCAAGTTTGTTGAGAGCCCAACTGAAGTGGATTAACCCTTTGAGTAGTCTGGGGCATTAGTATTCACATTGCTGTCGGCATGCTGAATATGAAAGTGCAGCTCTTTCACACATTGAGAATGTTTAAAACGTAGAGCACCAACAGCAGAGAGAATCTAATGCCCCAGCAACATAATGAGGTTTTTCTTCTTCTGTCCCTTGGATTTATCACAGCAGAGAGACAGGTCTGTCCATTATCAAGTCCAGGGACTGCCGGAGAGGTGCTATATACATTGCATTGCAATGAGTTGCATCCCTTGGCATCTATAGAGTTTATAACCGCTTTGTTTCCCTCTTGGTAGCTATTAAGCCGACATGCCCATTCTTCTTGTTTGATTCTTCTGGCAATGGGTTAACCATTTGAATGGCAGAGAGGTACAATGTATTGCAAAGCAATGCAGGTACACCTTTCTGGCATTCAAAAGGTTAATTTGTATGGTCTCATGTAATGGGGCCCTGGCCTGGATTTAGGTAATTGAATAATAGTCTGGTGTCTTGTAATGGAGTAGTGTCCTGGTCTCATGCAGTTGTCTCATTGCAAGTAATGATCTAGTCGCATATAATGGAGCAACAGTTTGGTCTCATGTATTGGAATAATGGTTTGGCCTCATGTAAAGGTGAAATAGTCTGGGCTCATGGAACAGAATTATGCACAACTGCATCTAGTTTCATGCCATGGGTTAACATTTTGATTGGTTTTCTTTCTGCAATCAAGTGCCTTCTACTTGGCTTCCTAGTGTGTGTTTGCTGGCAAGCAAAACCAGGAATCAGACGGTATAGTTAAGATAACCTTTATTTTGAGAATAATAACAGTAATGCTATATATATATATATATATATATATATATATATATATATATATATATATATACACACACACAGTGGGTGATCAAAGAGGTGAATACTGTATCAGGAATAGCAGTCTCCCAATATCTCCACCACACTGTCCGAGTCTAGGCCTCAGTCTACTGGAGTCTCGAGGTACGGTAACGCCCAGATCTAGCACTGACTCAACCTGCAGTCAGTCTAGGAGAGGAGTCTATATCGTATGCAACAAGGAGGCTACTGACTCAAGCCTGCAGTCAGTAGCTAGGAGTCTGTTAGAGACCCAGGTCAGTACTAAGAAGGATGTCTGAGGAACAGAACCAACACACGGAGTGAACAGACAGGGCCTTCTAGTAAGTACCTGATAGGATAGTCAGATGAGCCAAGGTCATACACGAAGCGGGTTGTCACCCAGAGCCACAGGTTTGCACCAGATAGGATATCCACTGAAGCGATAGAATGCTGGATGCACAGTGGAGAGAGCCCCAGGTCAACACCAGAGTGGTTGTCGGACAAGCCTAGGTCATACACGGAGTGGGTAGTCAGTCAGAGCCGCAGGTTTGCACCAGAAAAGATATCTGAGCCAAATCATAGTGCACAAGAAAAATAGTCAAACAGAGCCACAGGTCAACACCAGAACGGATGGACAGACAAGCCGGATCATACACAGGAATCAGGAATACAAGATAATGAACTGCTGAGGACAACAATGTAAGGGTAACTGAGTCAGGAATCAGTCTGCCCTTTAAACCCCTCCTCAGGATGTAGGTAGGAGGAGCAGCTCAGAGGAAGGTAGTAGGTAGGAGGAGACTACGGGCCTCAAACACATAAAACAGAGCCCTGCAGCATGCTGAAGCCTCGTGTTTGCAGATGACGCATCTAGCATTGATGCGTCCAACCGCTCGTGGAAATGACGCTGGAGCGTCATTGCAAGCATAGCCAGAAGCAGTGGCACTACAAGGTACTGTGACAGTTTGTGACTGCCAGGATGTGTTTTTGTGTTTTCATGTGCATGTGTAACTAACTGCATTCTAGTGTGTTTGACTTCATACCAATGTGTTTGTATGTTTTTTGTGCATGTATAATAGCATTGACAGGCATATGATATGTGTGTGTGTGTTTGTGTGCATGAATAAATGCATTCCTGTGTGTGTATGTTTGTGTGTGTGTTTTTTTTCCATATGTAATTACTGTATTCTGGTGTAGGAGAACTTGAAGAATGAGTCAGGTGTGTGAGGAGCTAATTGGGTGTGTGTCTGTGTAGAAGTGAGTGGAAGGCCCAGATTGCTACTCTGCCTAGTGCCCTATGGAGTCTTGATTCTGTTCTGCCTCATTGTTGCTGGAACGCAGCAGGAGGTGCGAATTAGCAGTGCACTTGGACACACTAATTCACCAGCCTCGCTACTGCACCATGGATATTCTTTCATCAGATTTTTTGTCATGTTGCTGTTCCACAAGCTCTGGTTTGTACCTGATTCTACTGGGTTGCACTGAGGTGACCTCAGTGCAACTTAAAATATCAGGTAGAGCAGACTTTGTTGAATCACTTTGTGATCTGCCACTGCCATTGTGACCGCTGCTACTTACAGAAAAGGGTAAAAAAATAAAATATAGTCTATGTGTGGACCTGCGATTACCAATGGAACAAGGCTGGTATGTCAGACTGTGTATGTGTGATTCTGAATTCCAGTGCACAATCGAATAAGGCTGGAGCCTGGAGTGCCAGAATGTGCATGTGTGAATCCTTTACTACCAGTAGACATAGGTGGCAAACTGTGTATGAGTGATTCTGTGCCTACCAGTGGAACAAGGCTGGAATCTCAGTGTATGGGTGGTTCTGTGCCTACCAGCAGACAGTGGAGCAAGGCCAAAAAGACAGGACTGAAAATCAGTCTCCTACTTTCCACCTGTCTCTCTCTCTCCTACCTCCCACTACTTATTATCCTTCTCCCACTTATTTCTCTAATTCTTCCCCTTTCTCTGTCATTCCTCCCCTGCAACTCTACTTCATTTATATTCTTTTCCCTTTCTCCCCATCTCACACCTTCCTACCTCAGACTCTCATTCTACTCACAGTCTTTTCTTCTGTCCTCAGTTCTTCCTTCCTCCCGCAGTCTTTCACCTTTCTTATAGTCTTTCTCCCCACTCTCTCTATAAGCCCGTCTTTTTTATTTTATTAAATATATAGCAAGGCAAAAACAACAGAAAAAACAACCCTGAAAACTATTTTCCATGCAGCCCTGCAAAGATAAGAACTGGCACATGAAAGTGTGTGTGTGTGTGCATGGTGCTGCCCTCCTGCTGGGTGTTCTGTAATTCTGGTCAATGTGCTGTTTCCCGCTCACTTGCTGCTTACAGCGTGAGGTGTGCACAGGCTGGCTGCTGGCCCAGTAGTGTGTGTGTATGTATGTGAGCGATGGTAGAAATGGGCTATTTGATTGTACTTGCCCCTCAGACCAAAGGTTGCCAGCCCTCCCTGAAGCTCCTCCATGTTTCTTAGGGATTACTATAGAGAGAGAGCAGGTCATCTGCCCATGTACCCTTCCACTGTGCACTGTTATACATTTCTGACCAGTACATAATGGAGGAACGTATGGGCTGCCTCTATGTACAGAAACAGTCTAAGCATTGTGTGGGAGCAACAGAAAAGAAGTAATTTGATTATGGCATCAGCCTGTCAGTTAAGCCTTTGGGTGCCAGAGTGGTATGCAATACATTGCTTTGCAATGCGTTGCATACCCCTCTGACACTTAAAGGTTAATTAAACAATGCATTGGAATCACAGCATGGCCCTCCATCTGCTTTTTCACTACAACTTCCATCATAATCATCAGGTTATTGGCTTGCTGTGGTTGATAGGAGATGTAGTCCAACAGCTGTTAGGAGGCCATGGATTGCCCATCCTTGGTGTAAAAAGGTGAGGAGGAAGGTCTTCTTTCACTGTCTTTTGTCTAACTTCTTCTCTCTTTCTTCCTCCTCACATTCTGCTCCCTATCCATTCCCCTCTCCCACCTCCTCCTTCTTCTCTCTCCCTGCTCAAGGCTCTCTCTCACTTCTCTCTCTCCTTCTCTCTCAACTACACTACCTTACTTCCTCCCTCCCCACTCTCTTTCTCTCTCCATTGTTTTCTTCTCTCCAACGTACAAGTCCACATACACACAAATCACACATGTCCTTATTTAAGCACATACACACACAAAGAGAGATGCATTCACACAAAGAGAGAGGAACCAATGGAAATACACATACAAAAAAGGAGAAATAAGTACAAACACAGAGACAGAACCATATAGAATCTATCAACTACCCCTGGCAGTGGACACGCTGTTGAATTTTGCCGTGGGCTCTTGCCCCAGATCTTTTTGGAACCTAGCAACGCCCCTGCAAACAATTAGTACTAAGAAAGTAGAGAAATTCTGTCACAAACTACCTTTGCAAGGCATTGGAGACCTATGTCATTCAATCCATTTACACTTTCAATGCTTAGGCCATTTCCTGTACCCTGTTGGCCAGACACATTTTAGCATTTTTGCTATCCATCTGTTTAGGCCTGATTTCCGCTGGTAACTTTCTAGTTGCATATGGAAAACCATACATCATTTTGTTCAGAACAAATTGAACTTTTGCATGGTGCCTCCCTGTGGCGCACACAACATTATCTTTTTTTCTAATCAATTTTTGTCAGACCTCATGGGCGAACATCAGGACCCCTCCTAATGTCCTATTCCGAGTTATTTATCTCCCAACTGATCGTGCCAAAACTGGAAACACAGGAAAGCAACATGCTATCTTGCTACACTCTTAACCTAACCAGCAGGAGTGAACGAAATCAGGGAAGCCTTCTCATGTGACCGGTGAACATGTCACCAGTAATTTGATAAGGCTTTCCCCAATCCTGATCAATGGGAGATCAATAACTGGGGGGGACATCAGGAGGGGTCCTGAAAATAATCATTGACAGTTGTTATTTTCAGGACGGGATCAGGGACCAGATCCAACTGGTGTGTTATGTAATGACCTTGGGACACTGTCAAGTCAATATCTACCCGAGGTAGTAGCACTAGTGACCTGCAGCCACACCCGCTGACAATCGGTCGGGAGCACAGTCCCACTAGTTCCAGTGATCCCCAGGCAGCCAATCGTGGTCAAACCTAAGGCATTCAGCACAGTGTGTGGGAGTCCAGTGCCTTCTGAGACTGATGACACCCCTTTCCTGACATGGGCTCAGCCTAATGACTTTGGACAGTTAATTCAGACAGACCCCTGTTTAACTTCCTTGTCTGAGGAAGAGTCCTAACAGATCTTGAAAGCTTGCATCCTGAATCTGCTTAGTTTGCCGAAAAAAGGTATCAACTTGACTATAAGTGACTCCTCTATGGTACCAACTCTCATCTTCTGTCAGACAGAGGCACCCAGTTTGTGCCATAACTGCTACAGCAGATCTGGGGGGTGTGGGACATCTGACCCACCCAGGAGGCCCCCTATCATCCCCCAGACTAACTTTCTATGCAGACTATTTTAATGGGATGCTCAAGGGCATGATAAAAGCATGCATAGACTCTGATTCGGACTGGGAGCATTTCCTGTCATACTCACGGGCAGACCGACAGGACGCAGGGCCCCTGGTCCAAAAAGAGGTCTGGCCCCCCTAACAAAATGACATCATTGGCACCTCCCCATGACATCATAAGCCCCACCCATTACATCATAAACCCCACCCCATGACATCATTGACCCCACCCCATGACAAGCATATACAAGAATTAAAAAAAAAAAAAAAACAACTAACCTTACACTGCTGGCTAGCTTCTTGCCGGTTGGCTGGAGGCTGCTAGGCAACTGGGTAGATAGCTTGATGGTGGCTGGCTGGCCTGGTGGCTGTGCCTGTAGCGAATAATGGTTCATATATAATTTGCAAATGTGTGGTGGCCTGGGGGCTACTGAATGGCCTGGGGAGGTACTGGACCAGGTCCAGTAACCCCCAGGCCACCCAGTACTCCCCAGGCCATCCATTAATACCCACGACATCCAGTAGCCCCTCCAGTACCTCCCAGGCCATCCATTAACCCCCAGTACATTAAATACCCCTCCAGGCCATCCAGTTGCCCCCTCCAGGCCATCCAGTTACACCCCAAACCATCCAGTTATCCCCCCAGGACATCCATTACCTCTCCCAGGCCATCCAGACCAGTACCCCCTGCAGCCATCCAGTACCCCCCCAGCCTCCAGTAGAAGCCATCAGGCCCTGGTACAAGAATTGCCGTGGGCCCCTCCCGACCACATTGGCCCCCTCAACCACATTGGCCACCTCCACAATGCCCCCTCCATCTCTACATTGTCTGTTCCACAATGCCCCCTCCATCTCCACATTGCCTCTTCCACAATGCCCCCTCCATCTCCACATTGCCTGTTCCACAATGCCCCCTCCATCTCCACATTGCCTCTTCCACAATGCCCCCTCCATCTCCACAATGCCCCC